>JAZKJV010005222.1:612137-1224274 GCA_037367405.1 Ottelia alismoides | reverse complement strand
TCATGCAGATAATTAGGGTTTGGCCTTAATTAAACTATGTCACAATCAGAGAAAATCCTAAGTCTAAGGCTAAATCCTCGAAAATCAGATTAAGCAGTAAATAAATGGTGAAAACAAAATTGACGAAAATCTGCGATGAGGCCCTCGAGCACACCGGTGCTCGGTGAAACAGACCCCGAGTTCACACCAAGTCTGAAAGTCCATCTCTGTCTCTGTATTATTACAATACTAATATGCGGGAAATAAAATCCTAAACTACGGCTAAACTACGCTCCCCCGCACTCCTGCTCCAGTCCTACTGCGTCCTCCTGCGGCTCGATGCAGAAACGAGCCACCTCCGAATCTTGCAGGTGCTTCAGCCCTCTGAGGATAGCCGCCCTCGATCGTCGGGCCCTCGCAAGAAAATCAGAAACAAGAATGTGTCAAACGACAATTATTAGAAAAATATGATAAAAATTACGGGAAATAAATGATAGAAATGTAAGCAAGCACAAAAGCCGAAAAAGAAAACCGACTACTAAGCCTGCTCCCTGACAACGGTGCCATTCTAATGAGCGATCCGAGCGACTAAGGTAAGAAGGTATCAATGCTCGTTGCGAACTCAACCTCTCGGATCGAACTCAATCAAGAAAAAGAAAAACCACCAATCAAAATATCAAACAAATCAGGCAACAACGGTCTCGCTATTTTATTTTACTTTGGTATAGCTACAAGGGTCGAACTCAAGGAGCACGGTATAGAAAACCTACGAAGTAGTCGGAAATCGAAAACAAGTATTTTGGTGGATTTTTAGGTTTTTTAATTTTTTTTGGATTTTCAATATTAGGAAAAATGTAAAAGAAGTCAAAAAGGGACACAAGTAACTATTTATTTACACACCAAAACAAGTCAGAAAATTAAAATTAAAATATTTTTGGTTTTTATAAATTTTCAAGTTTTTTTGATATTTTTCTTAGATTTTTCTGATTTTTAGTTGATGTTATAAAAATGAAACAAGGGAAAAAAATGAAAACTATTATGGGGCCAGAATCAAAAGGCTATTCAAAAATATCCAAATAGCCTATAAATTCCAACAATAATTTATTTAAATTAGAAATAAAACCCTAACTACAGAAACTGAAATTGCATTTTTTTATTTTTTAAGAATTTTTAATGATTTTTCTAAGATTTTTAGTGTTTTTCAATTTTTAAGGTTTTATAAATCCAAAAGCAACAAACCTTGGATAGAAGTAAAAGCACATAAAAACAAAAAATAGTATTTTTTTGGATTTTTTAGAGGGTTGTTAATATTTTTAGTTGATTTTTCAAACTGAACGGAAGCAAATTTTGGGTTTTCTCCGCTATTGCTTCGGCTTCCGAAAAAGCTGCCTCGGTCCTCGGGCCCTCGCAAGAAAACAAGACAGAAATGTGTCAGCCCAGATTATTATAAAAATAAGCAAATAAAATCAGACAAAAAATATCTACAAGTATCTACAGAAAAGCCGCGAAAAAGAAAGCCACGAAAAATCTAAACTGGACTACTAAGCCGTTCTCCCCGGCAACGGCGCCATTCTGATGAGGCAAAAACCCCACAAGACCCGAGTAAGAATAAAATCAAATTAGAGTCGTTGCGAGCCGGATCTCGCAGATCGGAATTCTTAAAAATATCAAATAAAAACAAAACGATCCCAAAAAATTCATGAAAATTTTTACACCATGGCAGGAGCCATGTATCCAAATTTCATGAAAGTTTGGATTAGAATTGCTATTTTATTCAACCTATCAAACACATACAACACACAAGGGACCTACTTGCAAAGAAAGTATAGTTCAGGGGGGCCAAATGATAACACGTGTAAAGAGTACGAGGCCAAATATGCAAAAAGCCCAAGGCTACACAAGGTCGGCACGCGAAACACACAATCAGGGTATAAATGCAATTCCAATTTGTAAAACTTTAATCAGTAACTACAATATAGCTCAGGCAAAAATGTGCAATTAACCCAGGTAGCACGTGACAGACCACGTGATGCTCAAACAATAGGGACTTAAATGCAAATTTTAAAAATTTAAGGTCTAAGTGCAAAATGTCCAAACTAAAATAATTGCAAAAAATATTCACAGGACTAAGCAATAATAGCAAAAATGCGGAGGGCCTAAATGTAATTTACACTTCTTATTACAGATCCGATGGTCGAGGGGTCTTCACTTAAGATCGAACGGCTCAACACGGCTGATACCCCTTCGACGATGAACGTGCGAGATTTGATCCTAAGATGGATCCAACGGATAAGGGCTCCCCGTAGATGGAGGGTCACAATTAGAACTGGTGGGGACGCTCGATCCGACGGTTGGGACGCTCCCTGGAAGAACTCCGATAAACTCACCTCCGGCGAGCTTCAATCGGTCGATAAGCACGACTGGAGCGTCCTCACGGGCTGCTCTGATGGGTGAAATGTTGCTGATGCTGGTCCGCAGCGACTGATAGGCTCCGATGAGGCCGAGGACACCTGGAAGCCCCCGGTGACGTGAGGCACCTGGAGCACCTGTGCTTCAGCGCTTGGACCCTCCAGATGTGGTCTTTTCTCATTCAAACCTGCACAAGAAGTTTGCTTGGTCGAGGGAAAAGTGCCTCGACCAGGTAACGGGCGAAATGGGTGAAGGGTCGAGGCGGAGCAGGGCCCTCCGGCGATGCGACGGTAGAGGAGGGCTTAGATCCTATTCCTAGGCAAACCAGGGGGAGTGGAAGGGCGCAGAAGGTGGAGAGAGGTCTCGTGAAAGATGATGGGATGATCGATGGGTCAGATGGGTGGTTCGATGACGCAAGATGATCCGACGAAGGTTGGTTGAACCGCAATCTAAAATTTGGAATCTAAGGCAAACGAAAGTCAATCGATGCTACCTGATGGATGATATCGTCTCTGTTGGAGGTTAGCTACCTCCTAGGGTTCTTCGCCTCGATGGAACGACATCTCCAGAGGCTCTGGCTCACCGGGGTGGCAGAGCACGACGAGAAGCTCGTCGGACCTAGGGCTAAAGGCCTCAAATCCTTGCTACAACACTCCCACTCGCTCGCTGTCACTCAAGGTGGAGAATGGAGCTCACTAGAGTCGAAGGCAATGGCCAAAGATGCAAAGAAATGGCGGCTCTAGGAAACTTATACTCAACGACGTCCGAGAAGATGGCGGCTCGGGCACGCAATCCGAGGAGCGGATCCCTACTGGAAGCGACGGGCGAGAATCACAGATCGCTCGTCGGTATTCGGAGCCTCGGAATGGTGAAAATGGGAGGCGGATCGAGTCGGGAAAATTCAGAGAAGAACGAACGACAATCGGATCCGGGCGCAAGTGGTCCTGGGGGGGCAGTTGACCGAGGTCAAAAGTCCTCCGTGGACCATCAGAAAAATAGAGGTCCAAATTATTTGTAAAATAATTTAAAAATCGAAAATGATTTTATTTAAAAATATGTTCAACATGAAAAATGTCCCATTATTATCCAAATTATTTTTTAATGATTTTTATTTAGTTTTTTGAAAAAAATTAAGGTATATACATTATATTATATTATATGCATATATAAAGTATTTATTTATTTTTATTTTAATTTTTATTTTGTTTATTTTTGTTCAAATACCCCAATTTTAACTTTTATTTATTTAAAATATAAATTTTGGAGTATAGAATAATTTTTATTTTATTTTTATGAGTTATTTACAAGTATTAAATAAATAAGTATATGTCACATATATGCATGGTATGTACAAAGTGGAGAGAGAGAAATTATTTTGTTTTTTTATTTTAATTTTATTTTTCTCATTTTTGTTTTATTTTTAGGAATATATATAAGTGGTATAAACATATTTTTATTTTTATTTTTGTGAAAATAAATTATTTATATACATATATAGGGGATGTGACTAGGATGAGTGGCCCTATCTCTCTCTACTTATTTTATTTGGCGATCAGGCCCATGTTGGGCCCTCTCTTGGCTTCACGTCACTCAATATTTATTCTAAATATTTCTCTCTTTTTCTTTTATTCTTTATTCTTTTATTTTTGCACAAATGCATGCTAACTATTGAGTATCAACAAATGCATGTTTTTTGGTAACTTATTGTATTTACAATTATATATGTGGTATTTTGCCAAAATATCTAACTAAAATAAAAGAATAAAGAGTGATGAATGGGGATTCATCAGGGGGCGGTGGATCGTTGCAATGAAGTGTAGTCTTTATCCAAGGGTCATGAGAGAAGGGGATGCGTGGAACGAGTAGGGCCGCTGGATGGAAGCAGATCATGCGGTCGAGGAAGAGGCGGGTATGGATGGGTAAGATGAAGGTTGAGTGAGATCAAGGGCAGAGATGGAGTGAATGACATGGCATGTGGGTAGCCATTAGATCAGGAGGAGATCTGTGGCTGAGGTTGAGGTACGAGGGAGCGGATCAGATCACGATCGGACGGCTGTGGGCAAGGAAGTGATGGATGAAAGAGATGGACCTGATCCAAGGAAGATCTAATAGCCCAGATGAAGGTCGGGTGGTGAGAGGAGGATCAGGACACGTGGGCGGCCCAGAGGGTGCCACGTGACCGCTCCAGAAAATTCAAAAAATACAAAAATAAAGATAAATTTAAAAGAAATAGTTAGAGGTGAAAGTAGGAAAAAGTAAAAACATGAATGTTGTAGATCTCGATGAGATCTACAAGTTTCATGTTGGATAAAAAGTCGAAAGAGATCATTTATATAAAAGTGTATTTAATGAGATCTATAAGTATTTTTAATGGGATAAAAATATTTCTTTTGATTTTGAGATTTTTTGTATTTTTTATTTCTTTTAAAAGCCAAAACAATTATAGATAATTAGTTAACCTAATTTTTATAGATTTTAAATAAAATAGAAAATAAAGAAGAAATATTAGTAATTAAATATAATAAATATAGTTAGCTTTTTGAAGTTATTTATAGGTTAATTATACATAGTATAATACAAGTTAATATTAATGATTTAATTGTGATTTTTATTGAATTGTTTAAGCTTGGGAATTAATATGTGATTTTTAATATGATGAAGCTGAGGTTCATCAGGTGGCAGTGTGGAGGAGGTGAGGCGACATGGGGAGGCAGAGGGGAGGAAGGGAGGTCTGGGCAGAGGCGGAGGGGAGAAGGGGGAGTCTTGGTTGAGGTCAGAGGTGGGGAGGGGAAGTCTAGGAGGGGAGGTTGGAGGGGAGGTCTGGGCGGAGACAAAGGGTCGACTAGCGTGGTGGAGGAGGGGTCAGAGGTCGAGGAGGTGGGTGGAGATGGTGTTGGAATGGGGAAAGGGAGGTGAGGAGGAGGGTGAGGGGGGAGAAAGGAAGGAGGGCACTCATTGTAATTTTGATAAATGGGGTTTATGTAAAAGTAATTAACAGAATCAGATTAGTTTTAGCAGCCAAATGGATGGGAGTTAACCTTAGGATTTTTTATATAAGAGTTAGCAAGTTTACGGAGTCGAGGGGGTAGGTCAAGCAGGAATTTACAACGATTCTAGGGGTCATGTAAGTAAAAAATCCTTTAAATTATTTCGTATACAGATGGAATATCCATGTATTGTAGAGTCTTGAAATGACATTATCGAACATCTAGGTAGGAAAGTCCAAACTATAATGTAATTTTTCCCAAAAAGATCGAATATTTTAGCATATTTTCAATTTGTGAGTGTGTATCTTGATAATCTTTGTCGAAATTTTTCTTCGAAATGTTCTTCAAGTGTGAGCATAGATTACATATAATTATGCTCAATTTCATAGAAGTGGTATTCCATATGAAGCTCGTGCATACCTTTTTTTTCCATTCAAATGAATCGCATACCCACTAGGACGGGATACTCACTAAAATAGGTTCGATCAACCAGTGATCTAATAATTATGGAGTGGGTCAAATCATGATCAAACACGTTGGGTACTGGCTCTATGAACACCCGTGGACCACCTAGGATCCACTTGAATTGCCGAACGAAATCCACAAGAGAAATATCCACTAGGGAGACGAAGAAAGCCATCAAGAAGTTAGAGATAGTTTCTGAAAACCATCTATCTGTTTAGTTGCTGGATTGGGGTGGATTTGGGGTAACATGATGTGAATAGTAGCTGTTTGGAATAGTTATGAGGGTTGGAATAAAGAATGTGATGTAATGTCACTATGATTTGTGATTGAATTCTAACCCAAAAATAGACCGGGATAAATCGGATTACCCTCGAGTAACCCTGTTACCAAACACACCCCTAGAGATGCACAACCATGAATTATAAAGCTCAACTTGATAGTCAATGATAACCCTCGTAGATATTGAGCTTAACAATGCACTTTGCCATGTTTGGGCATAAAGAGAAACTAAGTTAGAAAAGATTTCTTATTTAAGAGAGTATTATAAAAATATAATACTTTGTGCGTTAATTCTACATCTAAATATACCCGTAGGTAAAAACAGTCCTAGATTTTAATTTCTAAGATTTTGCCTCAGGTTGCATTCATTGTGATACCATGAGGCACATTTTGGAGGAGTATCCATAGCATGTGGATTTTATTTGTAAGATTTTTATATTTGTGTCTTTTTTGCAATACATTTGCGCTCCTAACAAAACTACATAATAACGTTTTTTCCTTCCCCAATAACCTCTTTCATTTCAAGCCCCCTTTGTCCCCTCTTTTGGTATGCTAATTGAATTGAATCATTCGAATTCAATTGGAATTAGTTCGATAAAAAATGAAAGTAGCATGTGCCCTCCTCCCTTAATTTTGGACTCAATGCACCCTTCTCTCCCACCTCACTTTTCCATTAGCCCTGTCCACCCACAATAACTCCTAAGGTAGCGTTTGGTTCGCGGGTTACCTGCGGGTTAGGGGAGTTTACCCCCCTTAACCCACACCCCCTCTCTCCTCATGGGCCCCACTTTATTCTTTTTTTAAAAATTTAAAAAATCAATTTTACATCATCAATCCTATCAAAAAATAATATATTATACCATCATATCATATAAAAATTATAAACTACTCCACTTCTACCCCTTTTTCCAAAGTTTAATACAATCACATCACAATAATTACTCACTTTTTCAAACTTCAATATAATCATATCATACCAAACCCACTTCTAACCCACCTCTAGTTTAACTCTCTATCCAAACACCAAAACACAATAACGGGTTACCCTCTACCAGTTTAACACGCCTTAATCCGCCAACGAAACGCACCCTAAATGATTCACTTTTCGCTCGCCCTCTCCCCCTGTCGCTTACTTCTTGCCGACATTCCGGGGCAATGTGCCTTTGTTCCTGAAATGTCCTCCTTGTCGACATCCTTCGTATGTGACGCCGGAATCTCATCCCTTCAAAAGCCAACATCCTTTTCGCAACAAGTCCGCATCCTAGGTCGTCCGAGCCATTTGGGTTTTCAAGGTGCTGGCACTAAACATATCAGGCCAAAGGCCTCATTTTCTCGCCTGATAAGGTCAGTTGATTCTTCACTCTCCCTCTCTCAATGTCATAATTTGATGACTTCAAGAAATAAGATTTGCAATCTCGAGTCGATTTGTTTATTTGTAAGATTTCATTTCATTTACCTGACATTTTTTACGTTAAGTAAACTATTTTAAAGAATTGGTTCCAATCATGTCTTCATTAAGTTTGTGATAGAAACTACTAAAAATCACAAGACTTTATATTGGTGCTCTCTGTTTAGATGAGATCTAAGTTTTTTGCTTATATTTTATTGACCAATACAACTACATTCCTTTGAAGGTTTACAAATTTAATATGCATAAATATCGAAATTCTTAGATGTAAAACATGCTATTGATTCCTTTAAAAAATATGTTAATGATATCAAATATTTACCTTGCAATCGAGTAATTTAACTCTAGTTTATCATTATTGAGTCTTTTTTCAACTGTTAATCTAATTATATCCTAGTCGTGTGTTTATGATCAAAGTAGCCTTCATATGTGACATGAAATTTAACATGCAAATTGAACCCGCAGAAAGTGTATTGAAGTCATGTATGGATATGAATATTCCCTATCCATGTTTGTTGCATCCATCTTCTCAAGTTAATTGCATTATCACTATCTTCCTTTCATCGATGAGCAATCCTCTACGTGAAATGAAAAACTTTTGATTTTTATGCATTGAGATCTTGGTTGCAATACAAGAGATTTTGTTGGAATTATCTTTTTCTTTGGAAGCTTCATGAGAATACAACATATATCTCCTTTCTGTGCTAAAAAATCCAAACATATTCGTTAAGCTATTTTGACACATAAAACTCATACTGAGAAAAACTGGAATTTTGTTAATATTTTGCACTATTATCAGCATAAATGCCAATTCCATTTAGAACAAATGATATTATATTCCCAATTCATTTCGGTAAACTACAAGCATTCTATTGTCATTACTATACTTTGATACACCATTGATTTCATCTGAGATCATTCATAGATAGTTTTCCGAAATTAGATGTTTGTTAGATAAAGCAATATTAGACATAGGTATTATACTTCGATTCTTATAAGGATAGCCATTTGCTAATTGATTAATATTAAATTAAGAAGATATTGATGCAAGTTATTTTTTCATGTTTCCAATATTTCAGATAATAATATTAATTTGTGTTAAGTTCTTTAAGAACTTGATCTTGTCTTTCTCTAATACGCAATGGAAATCATCATGTGTTCAATTTTTTTATCAATAATACTTAATCTTTTTTATAGGCCTCATATTGCTATATTATATTGATATATTTCTTTCATCAATGAAAAATAGCATATTTAGATTGTAAAAGGCATACATTAACTATAAAATTAGGTATTTCTATATATGATATATTATATATTTGATAGTTTCCTTTATTAAACAATTTTCTCTTTAAAATTATAATATAATTCATAAAAAGTCTATATGGGTTTTAAAGCATAAATTAACATTTCATTCGAAATCAAATTAATCGAATTTGAATATTCAAAACTCAAAATGAATCAAACTGAAATTTAAGTCAGAGAATTCGTTTCAAATTTGGATTTGAAACTTTTAAAATGAAGTGAATCTGAGTCATGGTGATTTCGAATACATTCGATTTGATAAGCACCCCTACCACCTCCATCATCCCATCCCCTATCATACCCTGCAGCCCCTTGCCCATTCCTTCCCAGGAACCTCCTCCACATCATGCATGCCTGCTTATTTTGAAATCCTAAACCCTACCATCCTGCAATCATTTTGTAGAGCCTTGAACGTGGCCATTTCTCGGATCATGTGTCATAAGATATGGCCGATCAGACCAAAAAAAATGGTTTCTTGCAACTAATAGCAGAAGGATGGATATCATTATAATCACTATCATAGTTAATCATGGTTAGTACTAATTAAGTGAATTTAAGCACTAAGTTTTTGGAAGGAGCTAACTTAAGCCTTAAGTTTATGAAAGGAGCTAACATAAGCTCCAAGTTTCTAGACAGAGATAGCTTAAGTTGTAAGTTTCAAGAAGGAGCTAAATTAAGCTCTAAGTTTCCGGAAGGGCTAACTTAAGCTCTAGGGGCTAACTTAAGCCCTAAGTTTTGGATAAGCGTTGACCAAAGCCATGGGCCAAAACTGTGGGATGCTTACCACAGTTAAATCATGGATTAATAGTTTTTGAACCCTATAAATATGCCCCCTCCCTACCCATTCATTCCCTATAACTTCCACCAACATCATTACCCCGAGGGATAGGTTAGAGAGGACGCAACGAGGAGAAAGAGGCAGGAGTGCCAGCAAAGCACTGTCAAAAAATGAGGAGGAGGATGGTGTGATCCTCTTCTAGTTGGTTTCATGTAGAGGGGATGTAGATCATCCTTTTTGAAAATGAATCACGATAAAGCGTTGCATACGCAAGAGAGAGCTCGATTAGGTAACAGATTCATGTCTATTGTTGTTGGATTTTCAAGTTAAACTGGATAAAATTACTATTGATTATTTTATTTCTTATGAAGAACATTTACATATTTACTTCATGACTCACTTTAAAATAATATCTAAAATAGAGTTGGTGTAATGAATCATCCTTGCAAGTTGGTATGATTTATGTGCAATAATACACTGATATAAGGATAAAAATGGCATGGTGTAAATGGGATCCAGTTTCGATTTTTGTTCTATCTTTTATGATAAAGATGACTTGAAGTAGGTACTACAGGTCATGCATGCAACACATAGGTTTATCAGAAGAACATCCATATTAGTAGGCCATACCAAGGTGGTACACAGTTACCCTATTATGATAAGTGTGCACGAAATGATTTGCAATACGTGGTACTCGGCTGCCACTAGGCGAGTGGACTGACTGAAGTTGTGGTTGTGTCATATGGAGGCACAAGTGGTTTGATAGCAGTCGTGTCATGATAACATGTATTTAAAGTCGCTAGTATATGTGATTAAAGGTTAACCCATGGTTTTAAGCTATCTGGTCCTCGAGGACGGTGTACTTTCTTGTTTGTTAGGCTGAGGATTTGTTAGAACTTCAGGTTAATTCAAAAATTAAGATCTAGATTTCCAATACAGATTTTTTTATATTTTTTTCAATGCAAAATACATGAAAAAATGCACTACAAAGGTGAATTAAGACAATAAGAAAACTAACAATTAGGCTAAATTAATTTAAATATGAAATTAATCAGGTTTAGCTAAATTATATTTTTCTTAGAATCTTAATCCCTAGTTGAACACAAAGCATATTTTTTATAATTTTAGGAATTTAAATGCAATAATTAAAATGCACACTTTTTATGGGGTTTTTCACATTTTTTCACACAAACGGAATGCAAAAATGATGAAAATTTTACTGGAAATAAAACATGTTGCAAGGATGCTATAGTATTTTTTTGAATTTTTTGACAAAATATGAATTTTATGGATTTTTTAGTGAAAACAGATTGACGATGAATAAGTAATTCCAAATAAATCCACAATATCAAATTAGACATAGTGCGAATTATCACAAAAAGATATTTATATAAGCAATCGAGGAGAGTTGAAATTTTGAAAATAGATCTGTGTGGATTTAATTAAAATTCTTTTACAAAAATTACCCTACAATTTATTTCAGGCACAAGACAACTCCAATTGAGATGAAATTTAGTTAGTAATTAGAACACACATCAAGGCATCATTTCTGATTTTTCTGAAATTTTTCAAGAAATTATGAGTGAGATATAAATTTATTACCACAAACTAGGTAAAATACACAGAATTCCACTTGAACAATTTTAATTAATTCATCATAATTCAAAAAAATACAAATAAATATCCAGATGATAAAGATTTAGTTTCTCAACATAATACGATTTTTTAATAAACAAAATGATGCAAAAACTATGTCCAAATTTATATAAAAACACATGGCTATTTTTTGCAAAACAGAATTCACAACATACAAGCAAATTATGTATATGGATTATTTTGCAAATACGAAAACATAAAATAAAATTATTACAAGTTTTACATAAATAAAAAATAAAAGAAAGACCTTCTTCTTCCCCGATGGAGGTAGGGCACGCACGGTTGGGAAGGGTGGCGCCGCCGAAGCCCACGCACGGTCGCGCGTGGAGCAACGACGGAGGAAGCGGGGGCGAGGGAGGCGATTGGAGCTGGCGGAGGGCGCGTGTAATAAGGCTGGCAGAGCGGAGGAGGCTCGTGGCGGCTGGTGTTGGGGCCGCGAAGGCGCAACCGCCGCTGGCGGTTGAGGACTGGGCGGCGGTCGCGCCGCTGGCAGCGCACTGGCGGGCGAGGGGGAGCGGCTGGGCGGAGCGCCGACTGCGGCGATGGTGATGTTGGAGAAAGGGGGCGTCGGCGGCGGTCTGCCGCTCCGTTCTTTGTTTTTTTATTTTTTTTAGATTTTTTTTGTTGTGATAATTTTTTGTTTTAATTTTGTTTTTTTTTTTGATTTTTTAAAACAATGAGTAAATATGAATATATACAAAAGGAGAAAAAAAATGGTAGAGGGGAATGATGAAGAAGATGAAGATGGTGCTGATGATGATGGTATGATGAAGCGGGGATTATATGGAATATGATAGAGTATAGGTGATGAATGCGATGTGCTAAAGAAATGCAAAGATAAAAATGATGACAAGATGAAAATAAACTTACCTACGATGGAGACATTCTCCAATGGTGTGCTTTCGAGGAGCACGATCTTCCTCAAATTGCCGGCAAGCGATGAGCTCGAGCAGCACACAGATGCAGCTGCGATGTTGGCCAAGAAGCCAAAATATCTCACCGGAGAGAAGGTTGTCGTCGTTCAACCACGATTCCATTGCTGTCATCGATTCAACTCTAGGGACTACGCTCTCCTCACATAAAGATGGATCAAGTGCAAATTGAGGAGGATGGGATGTATAAAAAGAGATGGAAAAATGGAGGTTAGAATGGAGGTGGAGTGGAATGGAGGTTAATAAGATGGTCAAGTTGAATTAGAAGTTAGAAAAAATGGTGGACTAATGGAGTTGAATGGGTGGTTAATATAGAGAATAGAAATTGAATAAAAAATAAATAATAAGATAAAGTAGGCTACTAGAATATAATAGAAAATAAAGAAGAAAAAATAGCGGAGAATTTACAAAAGAAGACAAACAACATGCACATTTTTTGTTTGATTTTCTAATTTATATTTTTTTATTTTTAATAAAAGATATTTACAACAAAAAATACAATAAAATATTAAAATCAAAATACAACATACAATGTACATCTTGGTCCCAAAATCCAAATTTGCAAATGAGCTCCGATTTTAGTGAAACACTTCCGTTGGATAGATAATTTTCTAACTTGAACATTAAAAGTAAGTTTGGTAAATTTGGAGTTCATACGAAGAGGAAATTTGGCGGGGAAGTTGGACTTTACAGCTTTTTCTCTTTGAGATCTACGAGCATTTATTTGTGGAATTTATTTTGTATTTTTTGTATTTTTATATACATTTTTATGAACAAGTTAGAGAAAGAATTAGCCAAAAAGAAGTTGAAATAAAATTATTAAAAATACATGAAATTTTGGTTATTTACAAGTGAAAAACTCCTTTAATTTTTGCAGCTATTTATTGTTAATTTATTTTGTACAATCTAATATACAATAATTAGTGTGTTTTATTTACAAAAGTCATTTTGTTAATTTATTGATTTTATGAACATTTATTAGATATTTTACTCAAGGATTTTGCTAAGATCAAGATATTAAGATGATGAATCGCGGATTCATCACCCCCCCTATACTTAAACTTTGCTAGTCCTCGAACAAATAAAGACTGAATAAGTTGGATTAACCCTTAACTGAGCATGTGAATACATGACTTGATCCGTTTAAGAACTCTCGATTTTAGAGATCCTAAAATTCTAAAATGAACCAAGCTCTAGTCAAAAGGTATCCAATTTCCCTAATCATCATACTCTCTCTGTATACATATATAGCAGAGATATGACATTAAGTGTGGACTACAATTACAAGAGTAGAGTCGCAATGTCACCCAAGGTTCCAGTCCAAGAGACTCTCCTAAAAACCTGACCCTCAACACTAGGGAATAAACCATTTCTTGCATCCAATTCGTCGTCTCTTTAGTTGTCAAACTTAAAAGTGTAGATGGAAGGTCAGTTGATGGACGGTATAGGATTGTGTCATTTCTTCTATCCCTCTCATTAGAACAAGGATCCTCTCGAGTGCCTTATTAACTCAACACATGTATTTTTTTGTTTGTTGATCAGTGTGTCCGTCAAAAGAAGTTGGAGTCGTCTGCACTTGTTTTCCTAGGAGTACATCGGGATGTGCCTTTTTTGAGTATCTATTATACCTTCTACACCCAGACTTGTAGCATTTACAATGTAGAGCCTTTTTTTGGTGCTAGCCTGACTCCTGGTCCTAATAGCGGTGGTCCAAATGGAACTTTGAAATGGTTGGGAGCGCTCGCCTTTGGTGGAAGCTCTTTGATATTTGACTTTGCATGGTGAGAGATTTTCTTTCAACATTGATATTTCTTTTTTTTTGCTTTACTTTTTGGCTAGCTCCACTGCTTTTACAAAAAGTTGGCGCACACTGATCAACAGTTTTTTTAGATTTCATCATACCCTGGCACATAGGTAAATGTCAAGAGATAATACAAGAACCATGTTCTCATACTGGCTAAAGGTGCTGACACTCAGGTTTCATGAAGCCTTCATTGATTTTATCCCATCCTCGAGTATCATCAAATCAAGTCCAAACTCAAATTCCTCATCCCAGTTCCTCAAGTAGAATTTCAACTCATCTCATCATAAATGCAGTCATATATGTGAGATGCTGATCATATTCTTAAGGTAGAGAGTAAGCATGCAATATAGCACACAAATCTTTCAAACTAGGGAAATGTGAATAATTAAGTCAAGGACCCTAATACTAAGTCTGGTTAACTCAAAATCTCAAGACCTCATAAACCAAGTGTTCTTGAACTTCACTAGTCTTGTGTGAATGTGAATGTGTCAGGGATTAAACCAACTTATTAGTTATTTTTTGTGATTTTTTTCTTTTTTAAAAAAAGGAAAAGAAGAAAGTTTTTTTAGAAAATGTTTTTTTGCCTTTTTTCATTTTTTGAAAAAATATTTTTAAAAAAAGATTTTTTAAAGCAAATAAGGAAAAAATTAAAGTTTTTTGAAAAGGTTTTTTAAGAGATTTTTTTACCCAGCCCGTAATTATTGTATAATATATACAAAATACGTGAAAGTACGAGCTATGGGTGAAGTATATATGTAATATATACACACTTAGCATGTGCTATGTCCTCAGAGCATAAGAAGCGAGAAAAAGACATAGCTTGTGCGAAGCATAAGATGACTAAAATAATAGAAAGTATAGAAGTCGATCCGCCCCCCGTACTTAGGCTTTGGTCAGCCTAAGTGTAGAAGAAGAACAAAAATGGGGCGGACGAGGTCAAGAGGAGAAATCGATGAGTATATACACATGGCAGCATCGGTTCTCCCTATACTTAGGCTCTGGTCAGCCTAAGTATAGGACAGGACTAAGTGTGAGAACCGATGTGATCTGGAGAATATACAAAGAAGGGAGAATATACAAGAGTGATTGAATCTTCTAAGCTTATGAATCTTGATGATGCATCATCATGAAGAGTAATATGATGTATCTGCTCTATGCTCACTCTGCATGAAGTTGATGACCTCGACTTGGACTAACTTCTCTTTCGAATCTACAAAATACTTAACAGTTGTCCATTTACCACATGAGATTGTGCATCATCTGTGAGATCAGCTATCTGATGAATCTCCATTTCATCACCTTTATTCTATCATTTTGAGCTTAAAAATCCCAGCAAATGCATATAAATAACATTAATTTGTCCATAATAGCATTCATTATTTATTGTATTATTTGCATATAAAATAAGGTTTTTAATGCCAAAATTATAGAATAAAGAGAATAAAAGAAAAAGGAATAAAATATTGAAAATATTTTATGACCCAGAACCCCAGACCAGGTCCAGAATGGGGTTGGTCGACAAGGAATAAAGTAGAGGGAGATAAGGGCCAAAAAACAATAAATCCCTCATTTATTTATTCATTAATTACGCATTGTGACACCTATTTTATTATGTATTATTTATTCATAAAATAAAGAAACTTTATATATGCAAGTTGTAGATAATAATGTAAATAAAAATACAAAATTAAGTTTGTACAAAAATAGTATATAGTGTGCATTTTATACACAGAATAAAAAGCCAGAAACCAAACTTCACATACCCATATCTTTTCAATAAAAACTCAAAACATTGCAAAATCATCTCTAATTGTATATAACTTTTAACGAGCTATTTAATGGTGGTGGTTTTATATTTTTTGGACAACTGTGTAGAAGTTAGGTTTTGGGCCCCTATTGTACATTCTACCAGTTAAAATATTCAATTTATTTATTATTCTTTATTTTTACAAATTTGTATTTTTATAATTTTGTAAACATTATTTATAATATATGCATACATTAACATTATAATTAAACCAAAAAGAATGAAGGCTAAAATAAAACTATGTCAAAACATAGATGAAATGCATATGTTTCTATATGTACATAAATAAAAGGAAAATACATTCTTTCATTCTTTTATTCTTTCATATTTTTATAAAATGGTAAATATTATATAAATTCTACTAAAAATACAAAACTAAAATACAAGCCATTAAAACCCATTAAAATAAAATAATATACATAAAACATAGGTAAAATACCCATGAATATACCTACAGAATATACATATCTATTTATTAAAGTGTACAAATAACATCATAAAAATAAAATAAAAATGTATTTATACTAACAAAAAAATTATAAATAAATAAAATAATAAACTAAAATAAAATATACAAAACAAAAATAGAATTGCACAAAATATACGTAATTATACATATAAATAAGCCATTAAAAATATACTTGTAATAAAATAAGCCAAATAAATAAATAAAAATCATAATAAAATACTAAATAAAATAATAAACATTTTTATTTCATAATAAAAAATAATAAAATCATTTATTATTTTAAAATAATTATTTTTCAAATAACCTAGTTGTTTTGTCCTGTAGGGAATCTACTTGGATCAATCAGCGCGCTCCGCGAGTTGACTTTCGGTCAGCTCTCCCTCCGCCTCTTGATTTATCTGGCATGTCTTGTCCCGCGATTTTCTCCCTTAAATCCCAATCGAGTTATCACTCAATCACGATCGCATTCTTCTGACGATTTGTTCTCCCATCATTGTACATACACGCTTGATTCTTTAACCCCTTGTATATAGCTTAGATTCATCGATTACGACCGGTCAATAAGGGTGCCCCATTCTGTGTATAAATAAACACCTCAGTCTCCCTCCTTAAATTTGTCCATCTTCAAACCCTAAAGTTCCACCATTTCAGCCTAGTGAGCATCCAGGTGACAGCTGGAGGTCCCCTAAGATGGATGGGAGCTCGCGGAGGCGGAGGTGCGCCCAAGGCGGTTTGCTCCGGCGATCGTCCTGCTCCTTGAGCTCTCTCAGATATAAGAGCTGCACAATTCAATTATTTTAGGTAGATTTCTTTATTTGTATTTCATTTCTATAATTATTTTAGTCTTTAGTGTAGGAAATTAGCTTAGATAACTTGAGTCGCAGTTCACCGGAGCTCCACTCCGGCGAATGTCTTCACTGTGCTCCCTACGTTCCCCGACCATCCTTTCGCCCCCATTCTCTTCCCCTTTCATTTCCTTACACCCTCCACCACCTCGCTCATTAAGATCCAACGTGGATATGGAGTTAGATGCTCCAACTCTGCCACCTTGTCGGAGCATCTCCGTCCGCGCCACTATCCATCTCCCATCGCCAATAAGGTCCCAGAGCCCTTCCTTTGTGCTTGTGAAACTTTCTTGCAAGGTCTGGAGGCCAAGAGACCACCACGCCTGGTACTTGGAGGTCATCTTCTCCCTCGACCTCGCCGGACCGCTGTAGTGCTCCAGATGCCATTTTGGAGGCGTCATCAGACGTACAACCTCCCCATGAATCTTTTTCGCCTCATCGCAAGGCGAACCACCACCGGAGTTGCCTGTGCTGCCCGATCGAAGGAGCTCCGTGGATATGTTCTTCCCCGTTCATCCATCCATCCCCGGAGCCGTTGGATCTATCATATCCTCCAGTTCTAATCTTGGTCGTTCAACCATGTCGCGCCTCGGGCTGTTCGATGACACCTAAGATCTCATCCTCACCGTAGATCGGCGAAGGGGTATCAAGCTTACTGGACCCGCCACGTGTCTAGGTGAAGGAGGAGGAGCCGTCCGATCCAGCCTATTAAGGGTTAATTTGCACTTATACCCTTGTCATTTTTGTATTTATTGTTCAGTCTTGTAAATTAAATATGACGTTTAAAATAAGGTGGAAATTTTGTAAAAAGACCCCCAAACTTATTGTAATTGCAAACAAGTCCATTCCACGTCACCTTACATCCCACGTGAGGTGGTAAAATTGCATTTATGCCCTTGTAATTTTTGTATTTATTTTTCAGTCCAATAAATTGAAATTCACGTTATATATTTCTGTGAAAATTAATGTGAGGCCCATGACATTTCTTGTAATTGCGTTTTGGTCCCTCCCATTTCGAACCCTGTGCAATCCCATGTGTTGGTAAAATTGCACGCGCACCCTATTGAGTTTTGAAATTGGAATTTATTCGTTAAAATTTAAAGAAACATTGTAAACTTTTGGTGTTTTTGCACAGACCTCCATGGACTATATTTTATTTGAAAAAATGCCCCCGTCAGGACTTTTATTTTTGTGTCGTTTATCTAATGATTAAAAATATCTACATAGATTTAAAAAATCCACAAAAAAGGATTAGATGCCCCATGCAGTGAACTCTCATGCCACGTGTCTATCTTGTATTTTTGCACATTTAACCTATTTATTAAAATTTAAAAGGAGCCTAAATAGTCCTTGTCTAATTTGTAAAATACCAAAAAATATAAAACTTAATGAAAAAATCCAAAAAAATTATACATGATATATTTTTATATTTATTGAGTTTAGAAAATAAAAACCCTAAAAGTAAGAAAAGGAAAATTAAAAAAATCATAAAGCTCCAAAATCCAACAAAAAATATAAAACTCTTCAAAAATACCAAAAATATGTTTACTTTTTTATAATTATCTAGATATCATTATTTATGTATTAAAATTAATTTGGGTAATTTTGAGATTTATTTATTATTTTTAAAACCCAAATTAATTTCGGAATATTAATCCCATTTTGGGATTTTTTTACTTTAAAAATTACTAAAAATTAGCAAAAGTTTCTAGAAAAATACAAAAATATTAGAAAAACATTAAACCCCAAAATATATATTTTGATTTTTTTAGATTTAATAATATTTATAAATATATTTCTATGTATTGTGTAAATAAAGCCTTATATGGGCTATATTGTTTTCATAAAAGAAAAAGAAAATATAAAAATACAAAAATACAAAAAAATAAAATTAGAAAATTAAAAATCAAATAAAAATATATAAAATTAAAAACCCACAAGAACAATAACATGGACAAGAAAAGTATTGATTAATTTTGTATTTATTTTGCTCCCAATCGTTTGCTCCCAGTGTTCGACCTCTACTTGAGCTTACACCTATACACATTTGCATGTAGAATTATAATAAATTTTAATTCCACATATTGCTTTTTATTGTGTTTGACCTCATTGTTGTGGGTTAATTGTTGACTAATTGGGATTTCGTGAGTGGTCTCTACAACGACTTTGTCTCCACCTTTTGTAAGACATATTTTGACCCTCGTAGAATTCCGATTATCACTATCTCTACACTTCCATTCACGTGCGCTTTCTTAACAACAAAGGGACCCATCCATTTAGATTTGAGCTTCCCATGGAACATCTTCAACCTGAGATTGAACAACCATATCTTTTGTCCAGGGATAAAGTCTTTGCACCTAATGTGCTGATCATGCCATCTCTTTACTTTGTCCTTATAAATCAAACTGTTGTCGAGATGCCATGTTTTGAATTTCCACGAGCTCGCAAGTTCAAGTCTCGACAAAGCTTTCCTAGGTGAAAACTCCAATTAATCTGCTTAATTACCCATTCGGATTTATGATTCAACTCTGTGGGCAAATGGCATGGCCATAGATCATTCTAAATGGTGAAGTACCCAATGGTGTCTTGTAGATTGTCCGATAGGCCCACAAAACTTGGTCCAAGATCTGGGACCAATTCTTCATATCGGGACGAACCAATTTCTGCAAAATACTCTTCACCTCTCTATTCAAAACCTCTGCCATACCATTGGACTGTGGGTGGTAAGGACTAGTAACTCTGTGCTCAAAGCCATAGTCCTTAGCTAAAGATCTCATATCTCGATTCACAAAGTGGCTACCCCTATCAGATATCAAAACTTTTGGCACCCCGAACCTAGCAATAATATGGTCTCTCACAAACTTCAGACAGTCTTGTTATCTACGGTTCGGGTTGGGATAGCCTCCACCCACATAGATAAATAGTCAACCGCCAACAATATGTACTCATGTCCTTGGCTGCTAGGAAAGGGACCCATAAAATCTATGCCCCATGCATCAAAAACATCACAAATAATCACCGGTTGCATGGGCATCTCATCTCTCTATCCAACTGTCCCTCCCATCCTTTGACAAATCGGTCACATGACCGTACAAAATCAATAGCATCTCTAAACAAGGTCGGCTAATACAATCCACATTGAAGTACTTGTGAGCGGTTCTCTTTCTCGAATGGTGTCCTCTAGCCTCAAGTGAATGACAATATGTGAGGACACTCTGGTATTCCTCCTGAGGAATACACCTTCTCCAAACACAATCCGATCCTTCGAAGAAAAGGAAAGGATCGTCCCAGTGGTATCTCCTTGAATTTGACTTCAATCAATCAATGCTGCTCCTAGTCCAACCATGGGGAATCTGCTTGGAGACAAGATAGTTCACCATGTTGGCATACCACGGGAGTGAGTCAATAACACAAATTGACTCGTCTGGGAAGGTCTCTCTAATCCGCTCATAATCAGGAGAATCCTTAAGTTCAATCCAAGAAAGGTGATCAGCCACAACATTCTTCACTCCAGGTTTATCTTTTATCTCTAAATCAAATTCCTGGAGGAGTAAAATCCACCTAAGAAGATGCGCCTTCGCGTCCTTCTTTTCCATTAAATATCATATGGATGTATGATCAGTGTATATTGTCACCTTAGAGCCCAAAATATATGACATGAACTTCTCTAGGGCCCATACTACAGTTAGCATTTCCTTTTCAGTCACTGTATAATTCTTCTGTGTAGGATCTAATACTTGCTCGCATAGTGGATTGCAAACGGGATCCCCTCTCGCCGTTGTCCTAACACAGCTCCTATAGCGAAATCTGAAGCGCCAGTCATGATCTCAAAGGGGAGAGACCAATCAGGAGCTTGTAGGATAGGCAAGGTACAAATCTTCCTCTTCAAGAGCTTAAAAGCCTCCAAACACCTGTAATCTACAATGAACTCCGTGTCTTTCCCTAAGAGATCAGTTAGTAGGCGGGCGATCTTTGAAAAATCCTGAATAAATCTTCTATAGAATCCAACATGCCCTAAGAATGATCGCTAACTTCATGTTGGTAGGTGGATCGAGTTTCTAAATCACCTCCCTTGGCACTGTCAACCTCCATTCCCCTTTTGGAGATGACATACCCCAACACGATACCCTTCATCACCATAAAGTGACTCTTTTCCCAGGAGAGTACCAGATTCACCTCTCTGCACCTCGTGAGGACTCGATCCAAGTGCGCTAAACATGTATTAAAGGAATCACCATGGATCGAGAAGTCATCCATAAACACTTTCAAGAAATCGCCCACCATCTCAGCAAATATGGTGATCATGCACCGTTGAAATGTGCCCAGGGCATTGCAGAGCCCGAATGGTATGCGCATGAAAGCATAAGTATCGAATTGGCATGTGAATGTGGTCTTTTCGTGGTCCTTATAGGCTATAGCTATCTGGTTGTAGCCTGAGTACCCGTCAAGAAAACAGAAGAACTCTTTCCCTATGAGTCTCTCTAAGATCTGATCAATAAAAGGCAAGGGAAAGTGATCTTTCTTGGTCGCAGCATTCATGCGCCTGTAGTCAACACAGACATGCCACGACGTGGGTACTCGTGTCGCGATCTCTACCCCCTCCTCATTGGTGACCATCTGAATTCCCGACTTCTTCGGGACAACACGAAGCAGGGCCACCCATTTGGAGTCAGAAATAGGGTATACAAACCCAACTTTGCATCATTTCTCAATCTCTTTCTCCACTAATTCCCGTATATTGGGGTTAAGTCTCCTTTATAACTCATGGGAAGGTCTCACATTATCCTCAGTAAAAATGTGGTGCAAGCAGAGAGTGGGGTTGATCCCCACGAGATCCGACATTGTCCAGTCTATTGCTCTGCAACTCCTCTCTAAGACCTCTAACAACCTAGACTCTTGTTCTAAAGTCAAGTCTGAGCTAATGATAACAGGATATCTCTCTTAGAGTTCCGCAAGAAAGGCGTACTTGAGTGTAGGAGGTAGTGATTTCAGTTTTGGCAATGTGGTATCATCAATCAAATCCAGCTGAACTGAATCTGAATCTGGTTCTGTGCTGCATGAAGGTGAGCTAAGCTAAGTAGTACTCACCACCAACTCAGAAGTATGGGGAGTCAGATCACCAAAGAAACACGGTAATTTGGCCAAAGCTGCATCTGACTCGTCATATATGTCCCATGATCGTTCCAAAGGGGATGGAGCTGACAGATCCAGATGGATCTCTATGTCATCATGGAAATAGGTAGACGCATCTCTATCAAGATCAGACAACACCTGGCAAACTGCATCATCCACTATGTCCTTTCCAGATGAAAGGGGCTCGCTCTTTCCTGAAGGAACCTGTCCCAAAATCCCAATGGTGCTGATCATTATGTAGTTTACCTCTGAAGATGAGTACTCTGTGCTACTCTCTGAATTGGGTCGTTGACACTTGGTTTGCTTCATCTCAAGGTTCACTTCTTCGCCTGGAGAACGAAACTTCACCATTCCCATACCATAATCGAAAGTTACGCCTGCGGTCCTAAGGAAGGGCCGCCCGAGAATAATCTGAGATTCTCTCCAATTATTGGAGGTCTCCATGTCAAAGACGATGAAGTCAAATTGATAGTTCTGCCCCTCAATCAAGATAACGACGTTCTTCACTTCTCCCTTAGGTCTCTTCACTGAATGATCTACGAGTTGGAGTAAAGCTCTAGATTTGCGAAGTGATCCCAACTCCTATTTCTGATATAATGCTAAGGGAAGTAAGTTGATTGAAGAACTGTTATCCAAGAGTATGCGTGCAAATGCAATGTCATCAATACGACTCTCCACATAGTGAGCACCCATGTCTCTCTTTTTCTTTGGCAATGTCTGATTCTTGAGATAATAAGTTGTGGCTACTGACAAGATGTGTGTCTTTATATTTTGGTTGTCTTTCTTCCTGCTAACCCTTGTTGTGCCTATTTTCCCATCCCCAGCATTCCTTCTGTCCCAACGATCCCTAATCTATTCCGTCCCCTACATAACCCCCAACCCCAATCGTCCCCCACACCCACTCTACATGGGGATAGACCTCCTCTGCACCCAGCCACCTTTGAGTCCCTACACACCCTTTTTCCCAAAGATCCACATGTGCCCCTTCCACCTCCTAAAGAGATCCCTTTCCTAGATCACAATCAATTCATGAGCATTACCTTCCCTACCTCCATAACAAGGAGGACAATCAAGGAGATGGGCATGTGTCAAGGTCTTGGAAGGAGGGGAGGCAATTGAGCGAGGAGAGGATGTAGCAAGAGCTGTGGTGGTTGAGAGAATTGACTTAGCTTGCTTCTCCTAATACGGGGCCAAATGGTGGGGGGTGCAAATACTTTGTTTAGAAAGGGGGCCCATTCGTACATCCTCCTCCTCATTATAAAACACCTATAATCCATTGCATTTCGTTAGGATAAATCTTGCCTCTTTTCCTTCCTAGTCCTACACATAGTAAGCACTATAATCCCAATCACAACTTCTAATAAAATCAGAATGGAAAGCAATAACTAAATGGTGTAAGAGAATGGTCAAGGAGGTGGTGGGAATTAAGAAAATGCTAGACTCGGGGAAAGGTCATAAAGGTAGTGGAACTCATGATGGAGTATGTCAAGGGTGATGTAGGCAATGTAGGGTGTGGTGAGGGTTGGGGTCATGAGGAGGAGGCAGGGGTGTGGAAGTGGGATGTAGAGGAAGAGTTGGTAATTTATGAGTTGTAGCTCGAGGAGGAGGAGGGCATTTGGGAAGAGGTCAATGCCAAGGAGGGATTAGATCGTGCTACCCTCCGAGCCATGAGAAACAAACATGGATACAATTTAGAAAGTTAATTCATATAATTATATATTTTTACACCACAAACCTTAGATACTTTGTCAGTTACCTTATGGACCATGTATTTATCGAAATTATCACATAAAATCCTGCAAACTTGCTCACTCTAAAACCACGAAACCTATGATTAACTCCCATATAGCCATTAAAGTAGATGAAATGCATAAAAAATGAGTAATATTAGACCTTATTGATAATAAAATGTATAACAAGAATATGATATGATGCTCGGTAGTGATAGTTCTCCAAGCCAAATGTTGTGCTTTCGACTGATGCTATAAATGCTCGACGGTTTGTTGACCGGATATGCTCTAGATGAGGTCTCTGAGGAAATCATACCTTCAAGCGATGGTTTTGATTCCATGAACCTCATATTAGGTGATGATGCATATATGATGTGAGTGATCTTTAGATGGATCTCTCTCCATGCAATTGAAGGTCTTCTACTCCATATGGTTCTTTAGCTACCAGATCATTTCCAACTAATGAAAGAATTCCTATGTTGGATGTTAACACATGGAAATGAATAATGATGCGAATGTAAGTTCCTGCAAAGAAGAAAGTCCAGGTCATAAGCTCAAATCAAACTTGATCTTAGAAGATTAGCTATAGAAGAAAACATGAGAAACTGGAGGATATCGAAATAAAGGTGAATGGAATCGATAAAACTAGATGGTTTTAGATATATTCAAATAGGAATAGAGCTGAGAATGAGAAGAGGTAGAAGAGAAGAAGGAAATTTTACCTGAAATCTAAATGGACGAATGTCTATGCTGACCCCCTCCCCCTATATCATGTTGTCGTGTTGAGATTCCCTCCCCACTAACTCTGCCAAGACCACCAACACCCCTCCCCAGTATCCCCCAATGTCCTTCCTCTCCTACTCATCCTCTCCCTCGTCTCTCTCTCCCTCAGCATCCTCGTGCCCTCCCACCACAACCCCCACTTCTCTGGGGTTTTAACTTTCTTCGTCGACTCTTCCTCCTCCTCTTGCATCGATCAACCTTACTCCTCCCCTCCTTTCGCTCCTCCTCCACCTTCCTCAAGGTCCTCATCTCCACCCTCGTCGCCACCTTCCTCCTCTGCTTCCCCATATCCCTCTCCCTTCTTTTGAATCCTTTGTGGCCATGCTAGGCAAGTCATCTACAACTATGTCCCCTTCTTCTTCCCCATCCCTATCTTCCTCAACGTGTATTAGTTTGTCGCCTACACATTAAACGTTGAATGCCACATCGCATTCTCACTCACTCACCTATCGCATCCTTTCTGAGGTCTTCAACTTCCAATTGATAAGGATGGTGGTATGGACCATAATCACCAATTAGCACTGAGTGGAGCTCACAGTTCATGGTGGTGATGTTGCTTGGTTTGGGGCGGCAGTATTTGTGACAATGATCGTTATCTTTCAAGTGTTTACGGAGAGTAATGGTGATATCGTACCAAGAAAGAGGGATGGCAGTGGTCAAGGTCGGGGATGTCTCTAACAAGCTGCTTGTGGTGGTGGGAGAGGACTTGGAGGGAGGAGAGGGCAAAGAAGACAGGGGAGGCAAGGTTGTTGGTGAGACTGATGATAGGGAGGTAGAGAGGCGTGACGGGAGGATGAAGAGGGCTTTTTTAAAATAATTATTAAAAATCACAATTAATTAAATAGGCATCATCTAAATCTATTTTTTAAAAATAGCTATCAATCAACACCTGAGATGCCGATTTGGAGAGCACGTTCCAAATCGGTGTATGAGGTGCCAATTTGGGCTAGGCCTAATTTTGCATATTATTTCCCTCTCTTCGATTTTGGATATTATTCCCCCTACTTTTATAAATAACTCCAAAATAATTATATATATAATAAGTATATAATTTCTATGTAATAAAATTATATAATTGTTGTATATTTATTTTTATAGTTCGATTATTATTTTTAAAATAAATGTAGAGTATGTTTTCCCTGCATCATTAAAATAGGTATACAAATTTGTAATTTGTGTATTTTACAGTGAAAATAATCAATTGAAACTAAATACAAAGTTATAAAACTTAATCAAATTTATTATATTAACAATCTTATTATACAAGAATGATGTAATTTTCTATACAAAATTTCATTGTTTATTCATGATTTAAGTTTAAAATATTTCTTATTCGAAATTTCATAAAGATCATAATAAATAGATAAAAGACATTGATAATGACATACATAAGTTCAACATTGCACATTTAAATTAATCATTTTGAAAAAATGCAACTATTATATTAAAATCATAAAGTATAACAGTTTGTACAGAAATAATATAAATATTTTTATCACATTCTATGATTTCCATATCCTAAAAAATCCTTTCATGCCTCCTCCTCCTCCTTCACCTCCTCTTTGTCATTTCCTTTGCCACAATCTCTTGTTCTCTTGTATCCCTCTTCATGTGTCTTCTTCTTCTTCTTTGGTATTCTATTTTGAATGCTTTGGAATGTGCCTAGGAGGATGCAACTTAGCTGATGACTTCCATGGAGGTTTGACCGGTTGAGTATCTTGATCTCTCATCCTCCTTACGCTTGTTGACTATTGGGGTGGCTCTGATGGAAGAAGCTCACTAATCCTTACTCACAAGGAGGGTCTTCGAGGCAGCTTCAGAGGTTGTTATGATATTAACATGGGAATACCAAAGATCGTCTCTCGATGTCCAATGTCTAAACTTTGTGAACACTGGCAAATAATTCGTCTTAAAGAGCTGTCGAATTGTATTGAGTAGACGATGTGAGCTGAGAGGGTTTAGAGTCAAATTGGTTTGAATGACCATCAAATGATGATCCTGTAAATTGTCATCGACTCGAAGCTTTTTCATATCTTATGAGAATGAGGTAATTACATTGTGTTAAATATTGTATAAACAGAACTTTTTGGAAACAATCATTCAATTAAATAAGTTATTTAAACATGAAGGTCCAAATCCGACTTCATCATATTGCGATCCTAATGCATTATATTCTATGTAGCCCATACCTTAAAGATTTACCTTATATTAGATGTCGCATAAATCAAACAAGTAATAATAGAGTGATATAATTTCATAAATCAACTATTACAACTTGAAGCTCCGAAAGCGTGGTTGATCTTGTGGGTACCCTTGCTCGCTATATCTCGTATAAGTCATTCCTAATATGTTTTCATTTTCAATATTTAATAATATAGACATTGAAATTGTTAAATTATATAATGAATTTGTTGCAACCTGGAAAAATATTTACTCTTCTGACAACCCAAGTCCATTGTATCGTGCTATATTATGAATAAAGAATTATTGCTTTAGTCCCAAAAAAACTAAACACTAAATTGAGTTATTTATAGATAAAGAATTAATTGCAACCTGAAGCCGCAAACACCGGTGGTTGTTTTCTGATCCCTCCCCGCTATATTTTGCACATACATATATGATTTGCATCATATAATTATAAAAATTAGTTGTCCAAAAGAGAACTAACTTAATCTGAATTACAATGAAATATAGGAACCTGATGCTCCAGAAGTATGATGCTCTTGTGATGGCATGAACGGCCGGTCGTATCGCTGGAATGTATACATCAAAAAGAACATGTTGATTGTATCATCAAAGTAAGTAATTGTATATTCAACTTTTGTCTTCATACTTGAAGGTAAGTATGCTGATTGTCTAATTTCATCCATGTTATTCCTTCCTTGTAGAACCGTATCTATCTCTTTAATTTATGATATAATAAGTTAATAGAATATAGTAATAATAAGGAGAATTTAATGTAACATATCAGGCATCTTTCTATTGGTTCGTGTGGTTGGTAAGCTATTATAGCAGGTGGAATTTGTGTCTGGTTCCACCTTCTTGTTATAGTCCAGTCCCATTGCATGTAAACATCATTGTTTGCGTCTCCATACTCAAATACAATTTCTACTTCTCTATCCTCCCAACGATCCACATATTATTGATTTATAGTAAACCAATCTAGGATGTCGACACTTCTTGTCTTATTATGGTGAAAGACAACGTCTATCCTCTCAACGGAGGCAGGGATATGTTGTTGCATCCCAAATTGGTGCATTTACACGATCATATATGCGTATAAATATAACATCGTAACATATTAGTGGCACTCTACTCATTCAAATAACATGGACACTTCTACAAAGATGTTGCAAGTGTTTTATTTCTCCCTTGACGTAGGGCATCCAATTCATTTACATTTATTTACAAGGATATGTAATCATTTACTTAAATTTATTCACATAGAAAAATATTGAATTTTACTTGATTAAAATGTTGCATATCCAACTCCTTTTGGTAAAATACAAGTGTTGAAGTTTGAACGTTTTCATTAAAACTTCATACACCTATCCATTTTAAGACCAATGATCCTCCGTGAATCTATGTACTAGTTCGCACCACTAGCCTTCCTATATGAACATGCTATCATGCCCAAACATGCATATTGAAAATGTTAGATAACATAAATCGAGACAATGCGATTGAAAACTCGAGACATGTGGAATACACTACATACCTACAAACCTGAAAAGAAACCATAAATCCTCAACATGCCGATCTTCGCACCCCTGTCCAGCTCAGAATACATATACACCAAAGCAGCAACACTCAAAGCAAATTGAACGTATTCTTCCAACTCACGTAAATGTAGTAGGTATCTATCAAAATAAATGAAGTGTTATTAATGTGGACACGTTAAACATTGGAGAACTCGCCTTCTAAAATTACAAATGCTTACCTTAGCATCATCATATCTCTGTTGTTATCTGCAAGAATATTGTATCCTAAATGCTAAAAAATAAGTACCCTAACTATACATGTTGCTTAATGTTCATCTTTGATACCCATTAGCGAATCATCGTGACTAAAGAAGACATCACGTATCTATGATATTATTACCTTGTCACTCTTTATCCGAGTGGGTATAACACTTAACAAACTCAAACATAATGCATCCCATCCCCTTGATGGAACATCGAGACGAGCACCACGATGACCGTTGACCCTCAACCCACTGATCAATCCCATATCATGTAATGCAACAGTCGCTTTGCCAAATCGAAGGTGAAAAGTATAGGCCTCAAGTCGCCATCGCTCCAGTAAACTAGTCAGCAACGTATGGATCAACCCATTGATCCATCTGTACCCTTCATGTTCACTATGCATGAGAATCCCAATAATTCTAACACTCGTTGTATCACTACAAACTTCTTTTTAGAAATACTGTTTGAACAACTCGTTATGTTTTACAAATCAAATATGTAAAATACAACGGTCCAAAACATAACATGTAATACTTTTTCTCATTGGATATTATTAATCTTATTTAATTACATACCGAACTGGTAGGTTATGAAGACTGATGCTCACAATGCGTGTACAACACTAACGCATCTACTGGTCCAGGTATTCTATCCATGTGTGCCATCTATATTTAAGAAATAAATATGTTATTAAATAGCAATAAATTAAATTAAAATATATTTACAAAGAAAATATTTATTACATAATTAAAATGTGATTACACAATAATTATCATAACAGATCTTAGTTTCTTCATGAACAACTTAATCTATTATGTATCGGTTGCTTATAGATTTTATATAATTTTGATTGTACACACATTTCATCCATTTCATTTCTAATTCTTCCTTGTACGGGAGGCCCGTGATTCCTCCTTCTAATTATTGGAGGTAGCATAATAGTGTCATCTTATGCTCCTTAGTAACGCTTATCAGGGTGGGATGAAAGAAGAAGTTGTACATCTTCGAATCTATCGTTGTGGTCACGTACATATGGCCTACGTATTCCATAAAAATGTGTTTTATCTGTTGGATGGGTTCCCCTCCTTGTGGAAACCTGATCCATAAATATAGGATATTGGTAGTCTTATTCATAAAAGGAAAGATCAATTGCCTTTTAGGATTAGGAGTCACCTTTTCTTAATCCTATTGGAAGTCGGAGTTCATATTTCCTTATTTGCTTATTTCCATATAGTATAAATAGGGGGTATGGCGTGCATACTAGGATCATCCCAACATAAGCTCTCCTAGAAGAAGAAAGAAATAAGAGAGAGAGAGAGAGAGAGGAAGAGGAAAAAGAAGGTTTGTAGCAGCCACGGAGTTTGTAGGGAGTAACCTTTGGAGCCGTTCTTCCAGCATTCTTCCCTACAGTTTGGCGATGGATTTACCATTGGATGATATTTCTCCTCTATATTATTCTCCATTATTTGATGATTTGTAGCACCATATAAAGGGTCAATATTTTGTACGTCACCCACTGGAAATTATTTCCGTTATAGTGCTTGATTTTGGGTTGTGATCAACCTCGTGGTTTTTACCCTCACGTTGAGGGTTTTCCACTTTAAAATTTCTCCGTGCATCTGTGGTTGATATTTTGTGGTTGAAATTTTTTCTATAGTTATTGTTGATATATTGTGTAGGATCCGCTTATCAACCTTGATAATTTTTCCACGATTCGATCTATATGAGGAATCTGTTCCTAACAAGTGGTATCAGAGCAAAGTTCAATGGCTGATAACAAGATGGAGTTTGGTTCGAGCAGGATGATTAGTCTTAATGTGACTAATTACAATTTATGGAAGAACAAGATGAAGGATCTTTTATATATGATGGCTAAGCACCTTCCAGTGTTTTCCACGCAAAAGCCCGAAGCCAAAATCGATGAGGAATGAGAGTTTGAACACGAGCAAGTTTGTGGCTTCATAAGAATATTTGTTGATGAGAATGTCTACAATCATATCTAAGATGAAAGTCCAGCTAGAAGCTTGTGGTTGAAGTTGAAAAATATGTATGTCTCCAGGATTGGAAGTAACAAATTGTTTCTTCTCAAGAGACTAGTGAATTTGAGGTTCAAAGAAGACAACTGTTTATTAGATTTTTTTTGAATGAATTTCAAGGAATTACAAGTCGGCTGACAAGCATGAGGATAAAAATTGAAGATGAGATATTGGAAATGTTACTTCTTGCTACTCTACCAGATTCATGGGAGACTTTCAGAGTCTCACTTACGAATTTTGTAGTCAATGTAGTCGTTTCTTTGGAAATAGTCAAGTCTGGCATTCTCAATGAGGAGATGTGAAGAAAAATCCAAGGAATATCTTCATATTTAGAGGTTCTTATCACACAGAACATGGGGAGGAACCGGACCAAGACTGATACAAGTAGAGATAATGGCAGAAGCAAGTCCAGATCTAGATATCAGAACATGAAGTGCCACTATTGCAAGAAGAAATGGCACATCAAGAAGTATTGCTTCAAGTTCAAGAGAGATAACAAGAATGGCGGCGACAAGCAAGAGAAAAAGAATGAATAAGTTGCTACAGTTGCACAGCATGAGCTCCTCATTATATGTGATAAGGAGATGGTAAATTTCGCACATGATAGTACTTCTTGGCTTGTTGATAGTAGATCTGCTCTACATGTCACATCTTAGAGAGATTTTTTTCTTCATATATAACTGGTGATTTTGGCACATTGAAGATGGGGAATGGTTCTTTGTCCCATGTTGTTGACATTGGTAATATCGCATTGAAGAATGACAATGGAGCTGTGTTAACGCTCAAAGATGTGAGGCGTGCACCAGACATGCACTTAAATCTCATTTCTGCAGGAAAGCTTGATGATAAAGGATACCTTAACACTTATGGTGGCGATCAATAGAAGCTTATCTGAGGATCCTTGATTGTTTCTCATGGCAAGAAGTAGAGCAACAATCTTTACATCATGAATGCATCCATCTCCCATGATGTTGCACATGTGGCTGGAGATGCAAAATCCATTGACTTGTAGCATCGACGATTGGGGCACATGAGCGAGAAGGGGCTGCAGTGTTTGATGAGGAAGAATATGCTGACATATGTCAAGAAAGAGAAGCTGGAGAGATGCACACACTGCTTGGCTGGGAAGCAGACAAGAGTCTCCTTCAAGAGTCATCTACCTTCTAGGAAGATGTAATTATTGAAGCTTGTTCACATAAATGTTTGTGGTCAGTTGAAAGTTAGTTCTCTTGGTGGTGCACTTTATTTTATTACATTCATTGATAATTTCTTCAGTAAAGTTTGGATCTACGCCTTGAAGAGGAAGGACCAAGTCCTTGGTATTTTCAAAGACTTTCATGCGCTAGTGGAGCGACAATCTGGGTAGAAACTAAAGTGCATCAGCAGTGATAATGGTGGTGAGTATATTGTACCATTTGATGAGTATTACTGATCTAGTGGTATCATACACCAGAAGACTCCACCCAAGACACCACAATTGAACGAGATAACAAAGAAAATGAACAGGACCTTGATAGAGATAAGTTGCCTAACTCTTTTTTGGTGTGAAGCACTTTATACTGATGTTCATGTTATTAATCTATCACCAGATGTATCCTTGGATGGTGATGTTCCTGACAGGGTTTGGCATGTAAAGAATGTCTCATACAACCATTTACAGGTCTTTGGATGTTGTCCATTTGTGCATGTTCCCAAGGATTCAAGGTCCAAGTTGGACGCAAAGACAAAGCAGTGCATCTTCTCAGGATATGAACAAGATGAGCTTGACTACAGGTTGCATGATCTAGTTGATAAGAAGCTGGTGAGAAGCAGGGATGTGATCTTCTTTGAAGATCAAACCATTGAGGACATCCAGAAGGTTGTTAAGGTCTCTCCTTCGAGTAGCTATCAACCATATGATATGGATCCAGTCCCTTTGCAAAGGTCTCCACATGTGGTAAGTAGGTACCAGATGCATGACATGAGGAGGATGTATCACAGATCACCATTCCTAATGATGATGATGTAGATGGAAGTGGTGATGATGGTTGGCAGAATGATGAGGGTTCTTCTTCTTCCGAGGCTCTCCCACCACATAGACCCATGAGCGAGAGGCGACCCTCCACCAGATATTTTGTACACGAGTACATTTTGTTGATAGACAGTGGCAAGCTTGAATGCTATGAAGAAGCCTTACACGATGCAAATAAGAAGAAATGGGTAGAATCTATGAAAGAGGAAATGGAATCCCTTCATGACAAGCATACCTTCGAGCTTGTCAAGTTGTCCAAAGGCAAGCATGCATTGAGAAATAAGTAGATTTAGAGAGTGAAATATGATGAATACTCTACAAACCCAAGGTACAAAAGTTAAGTTGGTTGTGACTGAAGAAGAGTCTATATGGCTTGAAGCAAGTACCTAGGCAGTGGTACAAGAAGTTTGACTCGTTCATGGGGGAGCATGGTTACTCCAAAACTACTTCAGACCATTGTATATTTGTGAAGAAATTCTCAGGTGATGATTTCATCATATTGTTGCTTTATGTTGACGACATGTTGATTGTACGCAACAATAGAGAGAGAATTTCTAGCTTGAAGAAGGAGTTAAGCAAGTCCTTTGCTATGAAGGACTTGGGGCATGCAAGTCAGAAATTGGGCATGAAGATCACTTGAGATAGGGGAGCAAGGAAAGTTCAACTTTCACAAGAGAAGTATATTGAGAAGGTATTTCAAAGATTTCATATGGAGAAGGCAAAGCCTGCTAGCACCCCTCTTGGAGCGTATTTCAAGTTAAGTTCCAAAGTCATAAAATAATGCAGAGAAGAAAAATATGGAAAGAGTTCCCTATACATCAACTACAGGTAGTCTCATGTATGCCATGATTTGTACGAGGCCGGATATTGCTCATGTAGTTGGAGTTATTTGTAGGTTCATCTCAAATCCAGAAAAACACCATTGTGAAGCAGTTAAATGGATCTTGAGATATCTTCGAGGTACTAGCATTTACTCTCTTTTCTTTGGAGCAGAGAAACCTATTCTTTTTGGATACACAAATTCAAATATGGCAGGTGACATTGATGGGAGAAGATCCATATCTGGCTACATGATATCCTTTGCAGGTGGCATAATTTCTTAACAGTCTCGTTTCCAGAAGTGTGTTGCCTTATCCGCTATAGAGGCTGAGTTTATTGCAGCTACAGAGGCATGCAAGGAGTTGCTGTGGATGAAGAAGTTTATGCAGGAACTTGATTTTCATCAAGACAAGTACGTGCTTTATTGTGACCATCAGGATGCTATTCACCTTGTTAAGAACTCTACATTCTATGCAAGATCAAAGCACATCAATGTCAGATATCATTGGGTACGTGATATGTTAGAATCGAAGCAGCTTGTACTTGACAAGATCCACAAAGGAGACAACGATGCTGATATGATGACAAAGACTTTGCCGCTTGAAAAGTTTGAGAGATGATGCTCCCTCGTAGTTTTGGAGCAGTTCCCACATCGTCGGTGAGGAGAAGATTTATTGGATGGGTTCCCCTCCTTGTGGGAACCTTATTCATATATATAAGATATTGGTAGTCCTATTTGGAAAAGAAAAGATCAATTACCTTTTAGGATTAAGAGTCATCTTTTCCTAATCCTATACATTTATGAAAATATTTACGTTACATAAAGATTCATATATATTATAATATTTAATTTAATATATAATAATACTATATACTTCTTTTAATTGGAAGCAAAATTTAAATTAAATGTGAACCATTTTTAAATTTTAAAAAGCATGTGGAACAAGGAATCTAACACCCGATCTTGGAGGTGCTTGCGGTGTCTGACAAGTCACATCCGACTAACGATGTGTCGACACCTCTCTTGGTACTCGATATTCGAACCAAGTAATATTTTATAGAATTAACCCACAATAAAAAATGGTGTAAAAATATTCCATAAGTTTTTATGATTTTTGATTTTTTAAAGAATTTTAAAGTTATAAATATTTAAAATCATTTACAAAATAAATTACAACACAGAATATGCCACTTACAGTCTTACATTAATAAGAATATTTACATTCCACAAAGATGTGTATTTATCATAATATTTAAGTTGCTCTATAATATTACTATTTATTTATTTAAATCTAAGCAAAATTTAAATTAAATGTGCCACATTTTAAAAATTTAAAATTCACGTGGAATGAGGAATCTAACGTCTGATCTTGGAGGTGTATGCGGTGTCTGACAAGTCGAGTCCAACCATCACTGTGTCAACACCTCTCTTGGCATTTGATATTCAAATCAAGTAATATTTTATACAATTAATCCACAAAAAATATGTTGTAAAAATATTCCATAGACTTTTTATGTTTTTTTTTTAAATATATTTTTAGGATTTTAAAGTTGTGAATATTTAAAATAGTTTAAAAAATAAATTATAACACAAAATATGTCACATACATTAACGAGAATATTTACATTCCATAAAGATATATATTTTTTTATTGTAACAAAGATATATATATATATATATATCTTATAATATTTCTTAAAAAGATATATATATTATAATATTTAATTTTCTCTATAACATTACTATTTATTTCTTTAAATTCTAAGAAAAATATAAAATAAATATACACTTTTTTAAAAATTTAAAAAGCACATGGAATGAGAAATCTAACATCCGATCTTGGAGGTGTCTGCGGTGTCCGACAAGTCAGATCCAGCGAACGTTGTGTTGACACCTTTCTCGGCACTCGATATTTGAACTAATCAACATTTTCTATAATTTCCCACAATAAAAAAATATGTTGTAAAAATATTCCATAAGTTTTTATCATTTTTGAAAAAAAAAATATTTTTTTAATATTTTTGAAGTTGTAAATAATTAAAACAGTTTACAAAATAAATTATAACACATAATATGTGACATACATTAACGAGAATATTTATATTCCACAAAAATGTAGATTTATTATAATATTTAAATTGCTCTATAATATTGCTATTTATTTTTTAAATTATAAGAAAAACTTAAAATAAAATCGAATATTCAATTTTTCTAACCAATATTTACGTCCGTCATAGGGAATTTTATTATAAAATTACAATATATAAAACACACTATTTTTAATGACAGTAAATTTCTTTGAAAGTACCTAATTCTTCCCATCTTTTCATAGATTAGAATAAAAAATAATACATATAAATGTAAATTTACTTGGAATAACGAGTATCTTCAAAGCGAGTAAGTATATCCGATAAGAAATTGAGAGATATGACCAAATATCCGTAAAATAATATTCATCTTTGCTGATAAAAACATGCAAAAAATATTCACAAAAAAATATTTACGAAAATAAATTCTTATTCTTACTTGAATAAGAATAACATAATCCAGATGTGGGAAAGGGTGTTCAAGAATAGAGATTGAGAGAGAGGGGAGAGGTAAAAATGAGAGATTGAGAGGGCAGGAGTTGTGAGGAAATGAGAGTGTGTGTGTGGAGGGCGGGGGGGGGGGGGGGGGGAGGGGGGGGGGTATAATATGAAGATAAGGGGAACTGTTGGCAATTTCGCCAACAACTCTCTTCCAAATCGGTAATTGAGGTGCTGATTTGGAGAGCGCCTCCAACGGTCCTCTCCAAATCGGCACCTAAAGTGCTGATAAATGCCTTTTTTAGATAGATTTGGATGATGCCTATTTGATTAGTTATGATTATAATTATTTAAAAAAGTCCCGGGGAAGAAGAAGTAGGGGTGCTAATCGAATCAAATACCTTCAAATCTACCAGGATTCTGATTCAATTCATTATAGAAATTTCGAATCCGAACCCGAATCAAATTTCAAACGAATTTACTAGCTTAAATTCATATTCATTCATTTTGAGTTTCGAATATTCAAATTCGATTCATTTTATTTCGAATTTGAAACGTCAATTGATGTTTTAGAGGTTATATATAATATTTTATGAAGAATAATATAATATAATATTTTATTGTATGATTCTAATTTTGAAAGTATATTACTAAAATAAGTTGAAAAAACTATCAGATCAAGGAAAAATATCATTTACCAATACGATACAATGAATAAAAGTACCTAATTTTTATAACTATTATGTGTCATTTACAATCTAAATATGTGTTTTTTTCTATGATGAAGAAATGCATATATACAATATAATTATATGAGCATATCAAAGAGAGAGAATACCATTGATGAAAAAGCTGAAAACATTATAATTACCATTGCATGTTAAAGCAAGACAAGATCAGACTTATATAGAAAGTTGATACAAATTAATATTATTATTTAAAATAACGAGAATCATAAAAATTACGTAGAAAGATAAAACATCTTTATTAAGCGTCAGAATCTTCAATATAAAAAAAAACTAAGCCATGAAAATGAAATATACGATTTTTTGATGTATGGTGAGAAGAACATGTGTATTATTCATGTGATGATAAATTTTACCCTGACAATGATAATCATCATAGATTACCATGTAAGGAAAATCAAAACAATAAAAAAACAAATGAGATATATCTAGATAAATTTCGAATCTTGATAAATGTTGAGGAACTCGAAGTAGCGAAACCATCATTTTCATGTGATGGGAGAAAGACCACATAATATACCATGGGTTTTTATTATCTTTGGTAGATAATGAAAGGAGAATGTAAAAGGCAGTGCAAGGAATGTGGGAACATGAAAATAAATGTGTGGGTGAGCTTGTGAGGATTTATAATACCAATATTAAACATTTGATTTTTCCTATTAGATTTTATAACTAATAATCTTTACTCTTTTTTATATATAATATTTAGTCTTTAACTAATAGGATTATACATACATCTATGCGTATTAAATTGGTTATGGTTTAGAGTGCTTTGACACCACTTAATGTCTCAAAATTTCTGAATAGAATGCTAAGATTGATTATTGTACTTATACAAAGTAACTCAAACCTAAGCTACCGTCACTAGCTAAAATAAGAAGTAAAGGAACAGACTTAGATGTTTTGTATAATCGATACATGAATGACCCACATCTCTAACTCATAACATATTTTGCAGTCAAACCACTTGAACTTAGTTATAAAGATGAAAGGAAAGAGATCACGTCTCATAAGGGGGGGGGGATAATGTTGCATATACACGTCACGCATTGAAAAGTCATGTTGCTGTATCGTAGGAGTATGGAAATCATAGTGGTGAATGTTGCATATGATAAATCATATCAATGAAGCCTAGATATGATTAGAAGTTTAAAATTAACCACTTAATCATCGTAATAAGATGGTTTGAGAGTATCTTTAGTTGCTTGCACATGTTATGTTTAGTGATATAATGCAAATACTAAATCTTTCCATGTAAATTAAATGTAGTATTTTTTTAATACATATTCATATATTCTGCATTTATTTACTTACACATGTCAACCTTCTGATATAATTACGTTATAATTCCTTGTACAAGAATATTCAAAAAAGATCATAATCAACCAAGAGTGGTTGTTACATGTAGGTATATAAATATGTATGCATTATATGCATGTATATGTATGTAATGTGTTTGTATATATATAAATACATGGACACATATACACACATATGTATGCATTTAAATACCGAATCGAATTGTTATGGAACGAATTTATGTTAATTCCGATTCGATTCATTTGGGAATCAAATCCACAAGTTAAATTCAAATTCAATTCATTTGGTTTTGAATCGAACTTTTTTTCTTCGAATTTTTATCGAATGAATCCTTAATTGAATTCGAATGATTTAGTTGAATTAACAACCCTAAGAAGAAGGTGGAAGATGCTAGATTGTTTCAAGATTAACTCACGTAGTTAGAATCAAATAAAGTTAATGGTTTAGGTAATAACTACAATGAATAAGTCAAGAAGGTAACTTAAAAAATTTAAGATCCACGGTGTAAAAATCAACAAAATTTTATTACCTTTTGATTTTTTGACCCTAATGGCTACTGGTTTCACCCCTAGGTGTTGACAACATCACAAATGCAGATATAGATGTTTTGTAGGGGTGAGGTTTTAAATAAAGGTAGAACGATTTTATTTACAAAATTTCAAGGATACAAATGCAACAATTCCCTTTACCGAAGCAAATCCAACCTGCATCCCCCGTCTCAACCAGAAAACCATCGGCTAAAGGGCGATGGCATCGGGAGGAGGAAGGACGGGCACGGGAACGGCGAGGGCGACGGTGGCGGATCAGATCTGCGTGGCGGTGCAGTCCACCTCCAACCTACTCCACCTCATGCAGCAGTCCTCCCCTTCTCAGGTATTTACTTTACTCATGCATCATCTCGCTCTCGCTGATCACACACCATCAGAATCTGAATATAGCGCGGGGAATTTGTAATTCGAGGGATATCGATAAGAAATCCTTTATATGCATTGGTGATGTACCTTCTGGTTATCTTGTGCGGTGATTGGTCTGGAAATTGTTCGCAAATTATCCGCGAGATCTCCGTCGAATGTTTGTTTATCTCTTTGGGAATCCGGCAAAAGGACCGCGCTAGTTATGGAAGAACCCTGGAAATATAGGATTTAATGAGAAACCTGGCAATCGGATGTAATGAACTGCACATTTATATTTGTTTTATGCAAATAGTTCAAATTTTCTTGCCTAGAATCCGTTTTGCGAGTTGTTTTGACAGTGATCGATCGAGAATCTGCATATAAAATGACATCCTTTTCTAATTCATTTGATGGTCTGGAGAATTTCGTTACTATGGTCTCTGAATTTCAGGATTCTTGTATTCTTGCAGGCTCGCTTGATGAAGCTCCCGAAGAACCTTCTTGCGAAAGCATCTGTTACTAAGAACACGGGGCAGGTGTGAGAGCTGATGTAACGTAACTTCTCATATGTTGACGATGGAACTTACATGAACTTCTAACATGAAAAATCTTTGACTCTATGTCGCTGGTTGATGTACAGATACTGCAACAGCTGCCACATGTTATCGCTTCTCTAGATGGTTACATGGAGAGTAGTCTGCAGAGGCATGGATCTCAGTCCCTGGATCTGTTTCTTACTAAATTTGCGGATGCTATTTACTTTACTCAGTTTTTGGTTAGCGCTGATATCATGTAATCCAACAAGTTCCTTTGCCAAGGACCCGTAGATTCTCTGAATTTTGTGCATGCGAGTTTCAATAGGAGTTGTATAAGTTGATTGGAAAATTTTCTGGAGTTTGCAATCCACATATAACATCATGACTAAATTGTTTGACTTTGATTTTTTTCTTTGGATTGGAGTGCATTGTCTAGAGCATAATATTTTGAATGCAGATGCATATAGTCATATTTTCCGTCATGGCGATTTAAGGTTTCAGATTCACTATATTTATAAATTAAGAACAATACGGAATCAGAGTAATCACAACATGGTTAAATGGGAATGCATGCAAGAGCCTTATGATCTGAATCATGACATATATTTTCATGGAATAAGATATTTCTGCTTCTTCTGCAATAAAGTCCCACTAATTTCTTGTTGTAGTTTCTGACATCTCTAAGCTTTTTTAGAATTCTTGGATGGAAAATGCTTGTTATGGTCTGGCATATGTAGTTGACAAAGATCTTGTCTTTTGTTCCTTAAGTGGAGTCAATTACATGGGATTCATTGCCGCCATCCATACCTAATATGGGTCATAACAGGGTATAGATATTAGAAGTGTCATGTCCTTCTCAATAGTTTCCTGTCTATTCCTAATTATACTTAAATCTGTAACAAACAGTAGAGATGCTTTTTTGCATCAGGGTTCTTTTAGGTTCATGGAATAAAATGGACACGCAGTTCAAGAGGAAATCAAGATAGAACTATAAAGTCAGACTGGGATGGTGTGGATCATCTTCTGTTCATACAACACTATAAACACGGAATAAAATGGTGTGAATCATTATCTCCTGTTTCTCTCCCACCCCAAAATATTTCAACATTTTTTTAAGAAGACATAAAGAAAAGGATCCCTATATTTTGAGCATATTTCCACAACTCCCGTCATTTCATCTTACCTTACATTCTTTTATCCTTTTTCAGTATCCCGCATCTGAAAACTGTAGCACAGTTGCTTTCAAACATGGAAAATTCCCAGCTCAGGACAGCTTCTCAAATTTCTAAGAAGGTACAAATATATGCAACTCTTTTTAACCGTTGTTTTGACGGGCATGGATTTTGTATCTTGTATGTGTACTTCGACCTTTTGTTGACCTATTCTTATCGTTTTCTTTTGAATTGCCAAATTGTTATCAACCAAAATTTCTTCTTTTTAGTGGTATGATAAGCATTTAGCAAGAAATAGATTCTATAAGACATATGCTGTTCATTCTGTTAAGGGAGTACTGCCCAATCTGTCGAGCTCCTCCCCTTTGTTGCAGTTGTAAAGAACCTGGAGAGGAAGGGGATGAAGGAGGAGGTGCGATGGAGGAGAAGGAAAAAGGGGGTTGAAATTGGAGGGCTTCCATTATTTGTTAAGCTAAGATAATTTTTTGATTAATTGATTCATGAAAATTCACCACAAAATTCAATAAAATTCACTGTTTGATCCGTAATGAATGATATATTCGTGAAAATGCAAAAATTTTAGAGATTCGATGGATGCATGAAGGTGTAACTAAGAGAGAGAAATTATGAATAGAAAGGGAGGAGGAAGAAGATGAAGAAGTCCGGACAATTATACCCCTCTTAACTGCACCATGGTTTGAAAAAACCATCCATGAAGGTGTAACTAAGAGAGAGAAATTATGAAGAGAAAGGAAGAAGAACAAATGGAGGAGGAAGAAGATGAAGAAGTCTAGACAATTATACCCCTCTTAACTGCACCATGGTTTCGTAAATCATGGTTAAGTCAATTCATTGACTGTTAAACTAACAGAGGAGAACAAGTGATAGAACGACAAAAAGTTGATGGCACAACTGATATTTCCAAAAAGGGATGTGCATAACTGATATTGGAATATCTCGGAGGGGCACAAATGGTAAAATCCCTTTCTAATAAGATATCTTTATATGTTTCAGAACATAACATGCATATGATGCAATTAATATTTCAACAACTTATCACTAGCATGTATCTGCAACAAGGCTAAGAATAAAAATCAATAAGCAGCTAACACATACATCATATTCAGAAGTTATAACCGCTCACCCTTTTTTGGATAGTTGTTTACTCTAAGGATGGTTTGCACTACATCCCTAACTTACACGAATGACCTCTACTACAGAATGGACCCTCTAGAGTCCGCGCATACTTCAGGACATGGAAGGACATATCGATATCGGTACCATGTTGATATGATATATCGTCGATAGATCGACGATATATCGACGCCATATCGCCGACATCGAATCGAGATTATGAATAAAATGGCTTGTAGATACCGATATCGACCATATCGGCGATATATCGGTGACTTGTCGATACCGATTTATCGCCGATATATTGCCGATATATTGCGATACGGCCTTCCATGCTTCAGGATCACCTGTAACACTAGCTTGGTGGTGCCGTGTATTGTAAGTAGTGACCCATCGAGCTACCAAATGTTAATAGATTTGCATAACTTATTGGGAATATAAACATATTGTAACACATCCATGATCAACTTCACATCTTACACCATAATAATAGGGCCCATCTAGCCAATCTAGTATTACATGGTTCACGTGCCAGGCTTAGCCTACCTTTTTGTTTACATATATACACTATGTCGTGGCTTCAAATATCTTCGCCTCTTAGCCTTTCGAGGTGCCTATTTATATTTATGCAGCCCCATATGCGGTTTTGCTGTGGCATATTATTGAATACTACCTATGATTGGCTGATAGCTGATGGGGAGATTATGTAGTTGGTTGATCCTCCTCATGTCTTATGATTGGCTGAGATCCGATGAGGATGATTGATGATGTGGCTGCTTTTGGTTGGTTAAGAGTAAATAGAAAGGAATTCTATGTACCATAGATATTTTTAATTATGGTATAAACGCAGCCTTCGGACAAGTACACACTTTACTCCAAAACATATTCACAAGAATACAAGAGAGAGTTTAATATGAGCAAGTGGAGTAGGCACATTGTCGAAGACTATAAATCCTTGTGCAATGGTACATGCTTATGTTCTTTAGTCGATGTTCTGGTTGTGCATTGTTTGATCTGATCTATTCCTTACAATTGGTATTTGAGATGTGTGGTTCGGAGATCAACCTCTACAGAGATGACAGGAAAAATCAAAGATGAATATAGATAAGTTCAATGAATTGAACTTAGCATTCTAGAAGATGAATTGAAGATGTTTCGTACAATAAGGTTTTGTATATATCGATCGAAGGAAGTAAACAAGCAACCATGAAAGTGGAGTTGAAGGTCATAAGGCTCTAAGAAAGGCAAGGCTCAACTGTGCTCCATTAATAGCTTAGAATGTCTTGAAACATATGACGACGAATCTTTTCAAAGCTGTAGAAAAGATGTATGAGAAGCCATCCACGTTAAACATGATATATTTGATGAAGAAGCTTTTCAATTTGAAGGTGAGCGAGAATTCTGTGGTGACTGCACATTTGAACGATCTGAATAATATCATCAACCGTGAAGATCATATTTGATAACGTGGTGAAGCCCTTTTACTTCTCTCTAGTCTGTCTTATAGTTGGAATATGCTTGTAGTCGTTAACAACTCCTTTTATGCGATTTTCTTGAGTAAACGACATGGCGGAAAATGTTTAGCGAATACCATATCTCAAGGTCTACCTCAAATGGAAGGGAGAGGCAAGAAAATCTACAAGAAACGAAAGCACTCTAAGGAAAGTTAGAAAAGAGATCAGAATTCAAGATTATGAAGAACGTGGTGCATCGAAAATGTAATCAAAAGAAACATTATAAGACAGACTGCAAGGCTCCATGAAAACAGAGAAGAGAAAATGATAGAGGAAAGAATAGTGTAAATCTTACAGATGGTTAGGATAATGCTGCTAGAAGTAAGTATTGGATTATAGGCTCGGGTGCTTCATTTCATAGCATCGCATAAAGGGACATCCTTTAGAATCGTGTGAAGGGAATTTTAGAAAAGTGTACTTAGGGGATGATGAATGCTGCAATATAATTGAAGAATGCGATATTGATATTTCCCAACCCAATGATGATGTTCAGAGATAGAAGAATGTTAGACATGAACATAATCTAACTAGAATTCTTATATCAGTTGGACACACATCATAGAATGGTGTGGTGACATCAAACTTTTGGAAGATGTCCAAGGTGATTGATGGTTCTGGCTCGAGGTAAGTAGGGAACCCTATGCGTTGCATGTTTTGTATGAAAGTTTAAACATGACATCTTTTGGCCATGATGTTAGCACATGACACAGATAACTTGATCACGTGAACAAGAAAGGAATTAATATTAGGTGGAAGAAGGGAAAGCTAGTACGATTGCGGACTATTGATTTGGGAATATGTAAAGATTGTGTTACGGGAAGACAAAAGAAATTTAGCTTCACAAAGACAGCAAGAATAAGAAAATAAAAAAATGTAGTGGGTTTATACTGATACATTGGGAGCATCTCACCCTTGTCATATCTTACTATTATATTACTTTCATTAATGATGCTACTAGAAAATTGCGGCCTATTTCAAAAACATAAGTATGATGTGTTTCAAACATTTTAGATGCGTAATCTATTAGCTGAAAACTAGACATGTTTAAAGTTACAATGTCTCAAGTTAGGCAATGGATGAGAATATTGTTATAGGGAATTTGAATCCTATTGCTCCAAGAATGAGATCAAGAGATTGAAAAGGATCCTGCAAAAGTCTAGGCAGAATGGTATTGATGAATGTATGAATAGTCCATTTTGGTGCGTGCAATAAGCATGAGGATACATGCTGGTCTATCAAAACGACTCTACGCTATTGCAGCGAACACAATGGCATATCTGATCAATCAAGGTCCATCTCTGCAATAGAAGGGCTATTTCCAAAAGAAGCGTGAACTGGAAATGAGGTAACTCTCTCATTTACGTATTTTTGGATTCATGACATATATTCACATTGAAATAGGAGGATAAATGAAATCTTAAAAGGAATTGTATCTTTGTTGGCTATGATATATGTAGCTATGTATACAAACATGTGATATTTAAAGAACGATAACTGTCAGAAGTATAGATGCTGCTTCAATGAGCCTTATATGATGATACAGATTGATATAATAAAAGGAGACTAAAAGAGTCTGATTAGTCTCTGCTAAACATAGAACATTACAACTAAAAGAGAATATGCAACCAATCCTCGCAGACTCCAAACTTGATGGAAGTCTAATAGAACAGCCACCCCACAATGAGGTATTCACATTACTTGGTTATTTATCGGGAACTAACAATAGTGAATCTGAATGCTTTGATGAAGCACTACAGGGTGAGACAAAGAAGCATTGACAGCTATCTATGGTGGATTAGATGGACTCTCTCACAAGCACCAAGACAGGTGATTTTGTCTCGCTACCCAAGGGGAAGAAGGTCCTGCACAAGTGAATGTATAGGGTGAATGAAGACATTGATGGTACTATCGAATATAAAGCTCGACACATAGCACAAAGCTTTCAACTGTAAGCATGAGTTCACTTCACAGAGATCTTTGCACCAGTTATGAAGGTCTCAACCATCAGAGCATTCTTGAGTAATGTTAAAGCCGATGACCTACATTTATAACAGCTAGATGTCAAAGTGATATTCCTCTATGGAGATTTGAGGATGACATCTACATGCAAGAATCTCAACGTTATGCAACCACTGGAAAAGAAAACATGGTATGCTAGCTTGTAAAAAAGTCTTTGGGTTTTTATCACTTGTGCTCCCTCTTAGATATTGCAATATCAATTATACCCCTCCCTTTCTTGGAATATCAGTTGTGTCCCTGACTTCTCGTACCGTTATCACTTGTGCCATTCATTAGTTTAACCGTCAATGTTGAAATAAACCATGCTTTATTCAAACCATGTTATGGTTAAGAGGGGTATAATGGTCAATTCCTCTTTCCTCCTCCTTCAGTCCCTCCACCCAAAGATCCTCCTCCCCTATCCCCTCCTTCCCCGCCTCTCGTTGCTACCAAGGATGAGGAAGGCAGCGAGGCATGCCAGCTATGTACATCAATAGAGAGAGGGATGTATTGCAGATGGCTGCACAATAGTCAAGTCGAGTTGTGTGCGTGGGTGCTTTAGGGGATGTTGCAAAGTTATTAAGTGAAATAAAAAAACTATCTCGATTCTCATCGAATCGAATCCATGGTGACACTAATTCTAACCCCCGACAAGGTTTTAAGTATCGTGAAATTCCAACAAAATATCATCAAAATTTCGATTTCGATCGGGTCTACATATCTAAAGCAGTTTATATGTCGATTTCCAGGATTTCGCTCGAATTACGAGATATCGACGAGATTTCGCCCAAAATATCAAATCTTGAATTAAAAAATAACCACTTTGGCGAGATAGATTCAAATATCGGTCGAAATTCGCCCATTTTGACCCACATTCTGCTGCTTTGCTTCTTCAAGTTTCTCCAAGCCTATATTTCACCCTGTTCTTCAAGGTAAGCCAAACTTGGTCAAATCTTCATAAATTTCTTCAATTTATTTAGGGATTTTGTTCCTAAGATGTTGATCTCGCTTGGTGTGATTTTTTTTGAGAGATTTTGAATATCTAGCTTGATTTTTGGAGACCAAAATTAGGGATTTTGTGTTTTAATGTACAATAGTAAGGAGTTATGAATGTATTTACTCGGATCTCGTGTATAACATGTAGTAAAGCATGCTCTAAAAATAATTTGTTAAATTTATGGAGGAGAAAATTGAGGCTTTTGTGTTTTAATGTGGAATCATGATGAGTTCTTCAAGGATAAACTCGGATCTTAATTTTTGGACGTAAAAAACATGATTCGATTTTTATGGTAAATGAAATTTTAAAATTGAGTAATTCCGAAAATCAAACCTTAGATTTATGTGTTATTTTACATGTTTTGTGTCTCTTAGGCAGTTTTTCTCAAAAATGCCCACTTATTGCTAGATCTAAGACCGTAATGCATAGATATAATGCATTTTTTCCTTCTGAAAATCAGAATATTAAGAGTATACTTTCAATTTCAAACAACAAGTATTTACGAATTTGTTCGTATTAGATGTTAGAAAAATAAAAATAAATTAATTCCAAAAATTAAAACATAAAATAATTAGTAATTCTTAATTGTTCGCATTATATGGTTCATGAATGATTGTTCTTCAATTTCCTCACAGATTTCAGTGATCATCATCATGACACATTCCGGATTAGGATCTGACTATTCTAAGGATCAGAGGGGGATTTCAATGGGGACATTGGTTGGAGGTATGAGGTATGCCTCCGCTCCTGATGGCAACGAAGCCAAGCCACAATGCAATTTTTGTGGGATGAAGTTGGGAGGAGGGGAGATCACGAGGATAAATCAACATCTTGTTGGCAATAACAAGAATGTTGCCAAGTACACGTGATATCCCAAAGATGTGATGGACATGGTGACTGCCAGCTTGGATGGGAAGGAGAATATGGATACAGAAAGGGTAAGGAGGGATGAACAATTCAAAGAGTTCATGTTTGAAAAAGAATTCAACGTCCTCTCAGATTCAACGACGATGACTTTGTCTACCCTGCTGACATTCAAACTACAAAGGAGAGGAGAGCATACGGGAGTGCAACAGAAGAATTACTGAGGAGCAAGTTCGAGAGGAGAGAACTCGGTGGTGCACGAGGCAATTTCTATGGTGCAGGTGGCAGTGAGGGTGGTTATGGAGGTGCACCAGTACCACCACCCACCAAAAAATACAAGGAGAAGGGAATTAAGCCCTTCTTGATGAGGAGCGGATCCATGCAATACAAGCCAGAAGACGGTGAAGGCATGTTCACCAATGCACGGGAGAGGGTGGGAAAGGCCATCAACAAGCTCTTCTTTGGGGAAAACATTCCTGCCAACGTTGTTAGCGGGCCATTTCTGCAACATGCCATTGATGAGATCACTACAATAGGCACGAGAGCGAATGCTCCCACATTCTACGAGATAATGAACAAATATCTCAGGATGGAGAAGGATGAGATGGATGAGTACATCATCGAGTTGAGGAGAAGATGGCTTGAGTACGTGGTGACATTGATGTGCGATGGGTGGACGAGCTACATGAGGAAGTAAATTATCAACTTCCTCGTTTACTGCGATGGAAAGACGATTTTTTTTTGAAATATGTTGATGCATCTGACATGTGAAGGATCGCAAGTACCTGTTGAAGTTGATGAAGGACATCATCAAAGATGATAGGAAAGAGAACATTACCCAGATTGTCATGGATAATTGCCGCAACTTCAAGAAATGAGTGAAATAATAATGAAGTCTAGCAGCTACGTCATTTTTTGGACACCGTGTGATGCACATTGTATTGATTTAATTCTAAAGGACTTCACCAAGAGGAAGCTCATCTCAAGGGTGGTGGGGCAAGCATGGACGATCACCACATTCATTTACAACCATTCCAAAGTGCTGGCATTGATAAAGCAGATGTGCAATGGTGAGCTGGTGAGTCCTGGCATCACATGCTTTGCAACCAATTTTATAGCGTTGCAAAGCTCAAACAACAAAAGACAGGGTTGAAAACCATGTGTTGCCAATGTGAATGGTTCGAGATATCTGAAGCTCGACCTAAAGGACGACATAAAGTAGAGACATTGATTACTGATCTCCACTTTTGGGATGACATGACTCAGGTCGTGGAGATCATGGATCCGATTGTTTCTGCATTGCAGATAGTAGATGGTGATAAGAAGCCCGCCATGAGAGTGATCTACGATTCAATGCGCTGCATAAGAGAGAAGGTCAGAGAAGTAGTTGGAAAAGGATTCAAAGCATGGTTGGACATCATAGATGAGCGTTGGTCCAAGGTGATCTCACATCCTCTTCATAAGGCTGATATGCATTATGTAATAACCTAATTTATTTTTCATTTTTTATAGCACTTTAGAATCTGAAACTATGCTTGTGTCCAGCGTATTACTTCAATCCTAAGTACCAATATAAGAATAGTCTTGGTACAAATGCTGACCTTCTAGCAACTGTACAAATTGTGTTGGAGAAGCTCGTTAAGGACGAGAAGAAACAAACCTTGTACATGAACGAGACAATTTTGATTTTAGAGGTAGATTGAGACTCAAAAAATATTCTTTAAAAGTATTATGTAACAATTTATGACTTAAACCTATGTGCATGCGAAGTAATTCAGGGATGTCTTGGGTTCTTTTGGTCAAATTACGAGGGTAAATGGACAGGACAATACTCCTCCTGGTAAGGACAAAGACAAATAAGTCCATTGAATGTGTAGTGATATATTACTATATTGATTTATCTCCTTTTGGAATTTCCGCAGTCGAATGGTGGTTACTGTACGGGATGGAAGCTCCCCACCTACGAAATTGGCATTGAAAGTGTTGTCTCAAACCGCATTTGCTGGTGGCTGCGAGAGGAATTGGAGCACATTCAACTTAATCCATTCAAAGAAACAGAACATGTTGTGAGAACAAAAGCTCCATGATCTTGTCTACGTGCATTACAACTTGAGGTTGCAGATGAAACATGCAAGGGAGGCCAAGATAAAGAGGACTACATGAACCCTATTGATCATGCATACATTTTCAAGATGCACGATGACGATGCTGATAAAGATTTTCTCCAAAGGTGGATGGATTCCAATGATGCTCTCGTTCTCGATCAACCGGCTTGAAGACCAAATGAGAATATAAGCCAGCAAATCAGAGTATATGTAGATGACTATCTGCCTAGATCCGGGCGGATTACATACCCTCCTGGAGGGTTGGAGGCTGAGGCTGATGCAGTTGTTGATGAAATTCTCTCCACTAGTTTGAAATCCAAATCCAAGTCAAAGGATGACAGTAGAGATGATGATGACGACGATGTTGTGGTTTCTTCCCTGGGTACATGCCAGTGCCTCTTCCTCCTCCTCCTCAGAGATCTTCTCCTACTCCGCCGTCATCGTCTCGAGGATCTCAATCCAATACTTTGCAGCATTGTCGTGTTCCTCGTGATATCGGATTTAGTGATGCTTATCCTCGTCTTAGGATATTCATAGGCATCGATGACCACCAATTCATGCTGTATATGATGGATTACAAGGCCATGTACTCGTACATGACACGTGAGAACTACTGCGAGTACATTGAATTTGCGATGCGTTATGAGAGACGACAAGGAAGGGGGGGACGATTCAGATACACCGTGAAACTCTTGGTTCTGAACTAAACTCATCACCATATAATGTATTTTAATTTTTTATTGCATTAATCATTAATGTGCATGTTTTTATTTTGTTTACGTGAATATATGTCTTTTCACTTGTTGTAAGACTGTTAGTCTGTTATTAAGTATTAACAACGATACGTTCGATATGGTGTGACATACCGTCATAGCCATAGATGATCGATATGTGTGTTATAAGCCTATAAGCGTATATCTATTATTTCATTGTTTGAAGTACTCAGATTAACTCCATTTGCAATATCTAACATGTACAATATGACCGATATGACTGATATGACCAATATGTATGATATAAGGGGCATACATGAGCAATATGTGTGATATAATTGTGTATTTATAAGTTATTTATTGTTCTAATAACTTGGAAGATCTTAATTACAAAAATACTGAAAAGTTGGCTTTTTGAGTCATTTCCGACATTTCCATCAAATCGTCGAAATTTCCCGAAATTTCGGTGAAACTTCGTTACATAGGGTTCACCGAAACAAAATCGAAATTGAGAGTTTGAACCTTGATCTCCAGACTTCATACAGAACTCAACACCAAGTCATTTTGAAGGTAATTTGGCAGATTTCAGATGTTATTTTGGAAATCTGGACCTAATTTCAGACGTTGAAACTTGTTTCCTGGTCCTTTTTCATTCCAGTTCAGATTCATAAATTGAAATACTAATCACACAAGATAAATCATAGATCATAGCATTTCTTCAACTTGCATGTTAACACATCCAAACCAATGCAAGGTCTGATTGAAACAAAGCTTAACTAAACCATAAGCGTAGGTGCTGCTCACGAATTAAGACGGACTCTAATAAACATCTTTCTCAGATGAAAGGATTTCAAGGTGAAATTAAAGCACTATAGATTGTCCAATTCAAGATTGATATTATCAAATAACAAAGCACAAAAAATGTTGAGATATGCATAGATCTAACATGCATTTCAAGTTTGATATGATAGGAAGGAATTAGGTGAATGAACTTGATCTCAGATCTGGAGATTTGAGGTGATGCTGATTCAGTAACAGATTAATGTACCGTGAGTGACGACCCCCTGTATGGATGAGGAAACAGGGCCGAGCGCTCGGATATGAAAATTGATCTGAGGTTTTCAACTGCGAGAAGGAGTGGATGAGAAAACGGGGTCGAGCGCTCGGATATGAAAATTGATCTGAGGTTTTCAACTGCGAGGAGTGGATGAGAAAACGTGGACCTGAAAACGATCTAAGGAGTTACATTTTTACCTTAAGCTTTCTTTTATAATTACCATTATGTCCAAAAGTTAACGTCCGTTTGAGAGGTGGATGGACGGAAACTAACCCGAGGGGCACACGTGATAAGGGTGTGAGAAGTCAGGGGCATAACTTATTCCAAAAAAAGAAGGGACAACTGATATTGCAATATCTAAGAGGGATATGAGTGATAAAAATCCAAAGTCTTTATGGCTTAAGTCTAACACCAATTCAATGCTATAAGAAGTATGATGATTTCATGATAAACTTTGGATTCTGCAACTGTCATGCATACCATTACTGCTACTTCCAAAAGTTCGTTATGTCTTACATCATTCTATTCTAGTATGTAGATGACATGCTTTTTGCATGCTCTAACAAGAAAGAGATATAAAATATATAGGTCGTGCTATCCAAGGAATTCGACATGAAGGACCTAGATCACACAAAGAAGATTGTTGGAATGTAAATTAACAAAGATAAGACAAAGAAGAAATTGGGATTGTTTTAGTCCGAATACATTGAGAAAGTACTCAAACGGTGTCGTATGGAAAATGCATAGTCTACTCAGTTATGTTTGGGAAAGTCACTTTAGGCTTTTGGAAGTGAAAGAAGTTGCCAAAAAAAGAGGAGCATGGGTACATGTCCAAAGTATCTTACCAATCCACTTTGGCAGTTTGGTCATATGTGATGTTTTGTGGTAGATCAGACATCTCCCATAGAGTGATAGTTGTGAGCAATGTATGACAAACCCTGACAAGGGACACTAGGAAGCTATTAATTGGATTCTGCGATATTTGAGGGGTTGTGTTATGATTCTTATGAAAATATTGATAGTTGTATTTGAGGTTTCATGTAACCAGATTTTTTTGCAGGAGATATTGAAGACAATAATAACATGACATGGTGTAACTTTTCCTCGGGAATGGAGCTGTCAGTTGGATTGTTAGACTACAGAAGTTTGTCACTATCTTGACCACATAGGCGGAGTATTTGACAATAATTAAAGTTTGCAAAAAAATGATATGGATGAAGGGTTCGATAAAAAATGAATGAAGTGAAGATTGTCCATTATTTGACGTCATTCTAAGTGCAATTCATCTTGCGAAGAATTCCACTGACATGAAAAAAACTTCATTTGGACGCAATTAGAAGATGGACAATTTCATTTAAAGAATATCCATTAAATGGAAAAATCCCATTGATATGTGCACCGAGTCCATTATAGTGGAGGAGCTCAAGCATGTTTAACTTATGTTCGTCTCTAAGCATAGAAGATAAGGGGAAGCTTACACCAACATCGATGATGGTTAAAGCATGGAAGTGTTTTTTCTTACATCTACTACTAGTTAACCTTCAAGTGGGAGATTGTTGCAGTCTATCTCCAGTAAAGAATGATTAGATGAGAGATGATTGATCTTATTTCTGCCTTGTGATTGATTGAGAGTTGGTGAGGAGGACTGCTGAAGAGGTTAATTCCGAGGTTGTAGAAGTTAATAGTCGTTATTCGGTTGATCGGGACACTAACGAAGGATTAATCGCCAGTCGTGCAACTACTCAGATTTAGTTAGTCTTTCATCAAATTTATATTTTTTAGTTATTTTAAATATATAAATCATTTCTATACATATATTCTTATATATTTTCATAAATTTGGACATTTTCAATATTATCACAATGCACTTAAAGAAGCAACTAACTTTCAATCAAACATAATTCCAATCAAACAAATTAAGCATCTTAGATATAATTTTCTCTTAAAAACCTAGGAAAACAAATATAAATAACTGTATAAAGCAAGTAGATCGAGTAGTCAGCCTACTGGATTGATTAGTTGGGTCAGCACCGCCCGTCTTGACTAGTCGGTCGACTTTGGAGCTTGACTGTTCCTCCTCTTACCATGTGCTTGGTGGAGAGCTGATAGGGAAAGTTGCTGAGTTGATTTGTCCTCATACTTTGTGATTACATGAGAGATAGTGGGGAGGATTGCTACTGTGGCTGATCCTCATGTTGCCTTTTGATTGGATGAGAGCTGACGGGGATATGCTCTCTATGTACTGTATGCATTTTTAGTTGCAGTATAAACAAGGCCTTAGGGAAGATACATATGATATAAAGCATAACCACAAGAATACTCGAGACAATCTAGTGCGAGCATGTGGAATAGGCAAATTGTTGAACCCATATAAATGCTTGTATTCTATGACTGTACGTGATTCTATTCTTAAATCGATGATCGGATCCATTCCCAACAAAAGTGTGAACTGAGTAAGTCCTATCCGAACCACTCATTGCTGACAACTAGAAGTACTGCAATTTCTCAAAAAATTAGAAGTATTGCAACATCTACGTGGAAAAAAGTAACTTCTCTAGACACAAACACACGGTCGAGTTTCTCCAACTATACTTATAGTTGGTGGCTTCAAATCTCTTGAAGTGAAGCTTGCCCAACAACATCTACAACTCAAGTGAGCCACCTTTTGTGTACCCGAGCCATCACGCTAATAATGTATTTTCAGTTTGAGAAAAACTTCTCGCATGCAATTGCATCCTTTGGAAACCATTGCAGCTTCGAAAAGAAACTACTCTAACCTCCTCCTGAAAAGTACATACAAGTATGTGTGCTAATTGAACCGAATCATTCGAATTTGGTTATGATTTGTTCGATAAAAAATGGAAAAAATTTTGATTCGAAATAAAACGAACTGAATTTGAATTCGACTTGTAGATTCGATTCCCAAATAAATTGAATCTCAATTAAAAAAAATCCGTTCGATAATAATTCGATTCGATTTAATGTTTATATACATACATGTATATATATCCACATGTTTATATTCATATATCATTATATATACATGCATATAATATATACATATTTACATACACACATGTAAGGACCTCTCCTTAGACCCATCGTGATCCTTTTCAAATATTCCCGTGTAAGGAGTTGGAGCATAATTGCATCAAAGAGTTAACATGCATATAATCAAATTCATTTGTAAGTAAATAGATGCAGAGAAAAAAAATATAAATATGTATTAGCAAATGCCATGCCATTTAATTCACATTGAAAGATTTAGCATTTGCATTATATTACTAAGCATAACATGTCAAAGTATGGCAATAGAAATAAGTAATTTCTCGTTTCTATTTTGATTTCATCATTCACAAAGTTATTAATCACACTTTGATTGCAAAGTATGGGAGAAAAAAGTCCCATCGGATTTCTCTTGCAACAAGCATCTAAAGGTACTCTCAAACCAAGTTACTATGGTGATCAAGTGGTTGTTCGTAAACTTATTATCATACGTAGGCTCCATTGGTATGATTTATTATGTCCATACTTCACCAACATGATTTTCTTACTCCCATGCTACAATGACGTGACTTGTTAATTTGTGACGTGTATATGCAACATTAGGTCCCCATTCTGAGACCTAATCTCTCCCCCACTTTACAACTAAGTGTAAGTGGTTTGGCTCCGTAATACGTCATGAGTCAGAGATGTGGGCCCTTGGTGCATCGGTTATACAAAACATATATCTTCCCATCTTTGCTTATTTTAGCTAGTTACAGTAGCTTGGTATGAGTTACTTAGTATACGTATGATAATCAATCTTGATATGCAATTCATAAGTTTCAAGGCATTAAGAAGATCACAAAGTATTCTAAGCTATTTTTAGTTTAATATGTATATATAATCCTATTAGTTAAAGACTAAATATTGAATATTAGAAAAGAGTAGAAAATATTAGTAATAAAATCCAGTAGAAAAAAAATCAAATGTTTAAGTTTGTTATCCTAATTCCTCAACATTTATTTTCATGTTCGCACATTCCTTACCCTATCTTTTCCATTCTTTTTCATTATTGACCACATTCTTTAAAGATCCCACAAACCTAGTGTAGATTGTTGTGATCCTTCTCCTAGCATGTGAAAACGACGACCTTGCTGCTTTGAGTTCCTCTAATATTTTTTTGTGGTTTGATGTTTATCAAGATATCCTTCCTCTGTCTTTTTTTATTTTCCGATATTGAAGATCCTCATGCTGAATGAAGAGGTTTTATCTTTCTAAGTTCTTTTTTGTTGTTATCATTATTTCAAATAATATTATTAATTTGTATTAATTTTCTATATGAGCTTGATTTTGTCTTGCTTTGACATGCAATGATAATTATAATGTGTTCAATTTTTTCATTAATAATATTCTATCTCTTTTATAGGCTCATATAATTATTTTGTATTTATATATTTCTTTCAGCATAGAAAAAGAGTATATTTGGATTGTAACAGACATATGATGATTGCAAAATTAGGTATTTTTAACTATTATATATTACCGCTTTGATATTTTCCTTGATTATATAGTTTTTTCAATTTATCTGAGTAATCTACGTTAAAGTTAGAATTGTAGAATAAAATCTTTAAATTATATTATTTTTCATATAATATTAGTTATATAAGCTTTAATACATCAATTATTAATTCTTATTCAAAATAAAATGAATCGCTTTTGAATATTCGAAACTCAAAACGAATTGAATCTGAATTTATGTAAGCGAATTCATTTAAAATCCATTTCAAGTTCGGATTCGAAACTTTTATAATGAATTGAGTTAGAATTTTGGTGGATTTGAAGGTATTCGATTCGATTAGCACCCCTACGTACAAAGGTCTGTATCACAGTGTGAATCCTCAAAGTCAAAGGTATCTCCCAAAGGAGAGGAGAGCATACGTGAGTGCAACAGAAGAATTACTGAGGAGCAAGTTCGAGAGGAGAGAACTCGGTGGTGCACGAGGCAATTTCTATGGTGCAGGTGGCAGTGAGGGTGGTTATGGAGGTGCACCAGTACCACCACCCACCAAAAAATACAAGGAGAAGGGAATTAAGCCCTTCTTGATGAGGAGCGGATCCATGCAATACAAGCCAGAAGACGGTGAAGGCATGTTCACCAATGCACGGGAGAGGGTGGGAAAGGCCATCAACAAGCTCTTCTTTGGGGAAAACATTCCTGCCAACGTTGTTAGCGGGCCATTTCTGCAACATGCCATTGATGAGATCACTACAATAGGCACGAGAGCGAATGCTCCCACATTCTACGAGATAATGAACAAATATCTCAGGATGGAGAAGGATGAGATGGATGAGTACATCATCGAGTTGAGGAGAAGATGGCTTGAGTACGTGGTGACATTGATGTGCGATGGGTGGACGAGCTACATGAGGAAGCAAATTATCAACTTCCTCGTTTACTGCGATGGAAAGACGATTTTTTTTTGAAATATGTTGATGCATCTGACATGTGAAGGATCGCAAGTACCTGTTGAAGTTGATGAAGGACATCATCAAAGATGATAGGAAAGAGAACATTACCCAGATTGTCATGGATAATTGCCGCAACTTCAAGAAACGAGTGAAATAATAATGAAGTCTAGCAGCTACGTCATTTTTTGGACACCGTGTGATGCACATTGTATTGATTTAATTCTAAAGGACTTCACCAAGAGGAAGCTCATCTCAAGGGTGGTGGGGCAAGCAGGGACGATCACCACATTCATTTACAACCATTCCAAAGTGCTAGCATTGATGAAGCATATGTGCAATGGTGAGCTGGTGAGTCCTGGCATCACATTGCTTTGCAACCAATTTTATAGCGTTGCAAAGCTCAAACAACAAAAGACAGGGTTGAAAACCATGTGTTGCCAATGTGAATGGTTCGAGATATCTGAAGCTCGACCTAAAGGACGACATAAAGTAGAGACATTGATTACTGATCTCCACTTTTGGGATGACATGACTCAGGTCGTGGAGATCATGGATCCGATTGTTTCTGCATTGCAGATAGTAGATGGTGATAAGCCCGCCATGAGAGTGATCTACGATTCAATGCGCTGCATAAGAGAGAAGGTCAGAGAAGTAGTTGGAAAAGGATTCAAAGCATGGTTGGACATCATAGATGAGCGTTGGTCCAAGGTGATCTCACATCCTCTTCATAAGGCTGATATGCATTATGTAATAACCTAATTTATTTTTCATTTTTTATAGCACTTTAGAATCTGAAACTATGCTTGTGTCCAGCTTATTACTTCAATCCTAAGTACCAATATAAGAATAGTCTTGGTACAAATGCTGACCTTCTAGCAACTGTACAAATTGTGTTGGAGAAGCTCGTTAAGGACGAGAAGAAACAAACCTTGTACATGAACGAGACAATTTTGATTTTAGAGGTAGATTGAGACTCAAAAAATATTCTTTAAAAGTATTATGTAACAATTTATGACTTAAACCTATGTGCATGCGAAGTAATTCAGGGATGTCTTGGGTTCTTTTGGTCAAATTACGAGGGTAAATGGACAGGACAATACTCCTCCTGGTAAGGACAAAGACAAATAAGTCCATTGAATGTGTAGTGATATATTACTATATTGATTTATCTCCTTTTGGAATTTCCGCAGTCGAATGGTGGTTACTGTACGGGATGGAAGCTCCCCACCTACGAAATTGGCATTGAAAGTGTTGTCTCAAACCGCATTTGCTGGTGGCTGTGAGAGGAATTGGAGCACATTCAACTTAATCCATTCAAAGAAACAGAACATGTTGTGAGAACAAAAGCTCCATGATCTTGTCTACGTGTATTACAACTTGAGGTTGCAGATGAAACATGCAAGGGAGGCCAAGATAAAGAGGACTACATGAACCCTATTGATCATGCATACATTTTCAAGATGCACGATGACGATGCTGATAAAGATTTTCTCCAAAGGTGGATGGATTCCAATGATGCTCTCGTTCTCGATCAACCGGCTTGAAGACCAAATGAGAATATAAGCCAGCAAATCAGAGTATATGTAGATGACTATCTGCCTAGATCCGGGCGGATTACATACCCTCCTGGAGGGTTGGAGGCTGAGGCTGATGCAGTTGTTGATGAAATTCTCTCCACTAGTTTGAAATCCAAATCCAAGTCAAAGGATGACAGTAGAGATGATGATGACGACGATGTTGTGGTTTCTTCCCTGGGTACATGCCAATGCCTCTTCCTCCTCCTCCGCAGAGATCTTCTCCTACTCCGCCGTCATCGTCTCGAGGATCTCAAGCCAATACTTTGCAGCATTGTCGTGTTCCTCGTGATATCGGATTTAGTGATGCTTATCCTCGTCTTAGGATATTCATAGGCATCGATGACCACCAATTCATGCTGTATATGATGGATTACAAGGCCATGTACTCGTACATGACACGTGAGAACTACTGCGAGTACATTGAATTTGCGATGCGTTATGAGAGACGACAAGGAAGGGGGGGACGATTCAGATACACCGTGAAACTCTTGGTTCTGAACTAAACTCATCACCATATAATGTATTTTAATTTTTTATTGCATTAATCATTAATGTGCATGTTTTTATTTTGTTTACGTGAATATATGTCTTTTCACTTGTTGTAAGACTGTTAGTCTGTTATTAAGTATTAACAACGATACGTTCGATATGGTGTGACATACCGTCATAGCCATAGATGATCGATATGTGTGTTATAAGCCTATAAGCGTATATCTATTATTTCATTGTTTGAAGTACTCAGATTAACTCCATTTGCAATATCTAACATGTACAATATGACCGATATGACTGATATGACCAATATGTATGATATAAGGGGTATACATGAGTAATATGTGTGATATAATTGTGTATTTATAAGTTATTTATTGTTCTAATAACTTGGAAGATCTTAATTACAAAAATACTGAAAAGTTGGCTTTTTGAGTCATTTCCGACATTTCCATCAAATCGTCGAAATTTCCCGAAATTTCGGTGAAACTTCGTTACATAGGGTTCACCGAAACAAAATCGAAATTGAGAGTTTGAACCTTGATCTCCAGACTTCATACAGAACTCAACACCAAGTCATTTTGAAGGTAATTTGGCAGATTTCAGATGTTATTTTGGAAATCTGGACCTAATTTCAGACGTTGAAACTTGTTTCCTGGTCCTTTTTCATTCCAGTTCAGATTCATAAATTGAAATACTAATCACACAAGATAAATCATAGATCATAGCATTTCTTCAACTTGCATGTTAACACATCCAAACCAATGCAAGGTCTGATTGAAACAGAGCTTAACTAAACCATAAGCGTAGGTGCTGCTCACGAATTAAGACGGACTCTAATAAACATCTTTCTCAGATGAAAGGATTTCAAGGTGAAATTAAAGCACTATAGATTGTCCAATTCAAGATTGATATTATCAAATAACAAAGCACAAAAAATGTTGAGATATGCATAGATCTAACATGCATTTCAAGTTTGATATGATAGGAAGGAATTAGGTGAATGAACTTGATCTCAGATCTGGAGATTTGAGGTGATGCTGATTCAGTAACAGATTAATGTACCGTGAGTGACGACCCCCTGTATGGATGAGGAAACAGGGCCGAGCGCTCGGATATGAAAATTGATCTGAGGTTTTCAACTGCGAGAAGGAGTGGATGAGAAAACGGGGTCGAGCGCTCGGATATGAAAATTGATCTGAGGTTTTCAACTGCGAGGAGTGGATGAGAAAACGTGGACCTGAAAACGATCTAAGGAGTTACATTTTTACCTTAAACTTTCTTTTATAATTACCATTACGTCCAAAAGTTAACGTCCGTTTGAGAGGTGGATGGACGGAAACTAACCCGAGGGGCACACGTGATAAGGGTGTGAGAAGTCAGGGGCATAACTTATTCCAAAAAAAGAAGGGACAACTGATATTGCAATATCTAAGAGGGATATGAGTGATAAAAATCCAAAGTCTTTATGGCTTAAGTCTAACACCAATTCAATGCTATAAGAAGTATGATGATTTCATGATAAACTTTGGATTCTGCAACTGTCATGCATACCATTACTGCTACTTCCAAAAGTTCGTTATGTCTTACATCATTCTATTCTAGTATGTAGATGACATGCTTTTTGCATGCTCTAACAAGAAAGAGATATAAAATATATAGGCCGTGCTATCCAAGGAATTCGACATGAAGGACCTAGATCACACAAAGAAGATTGTTGGAATGTAAATTAACAAAGATAAGACAAAGAAGAAATTGGGATTGTTTTAGTCCGAATACATTGAGAAAGTACTCAAACGGTGTCGTATGGAAAATGCATAGTCTACTCAGTTATGTTTGGGAAAGTCACTTTAGGCTTTTGGAAGTGAAAGAAGTTGCCAAAAAAAGAGGAGCATGGGTACATGTCCAAAGTATCTTACCAATCCACTTTGGCAGTTTGGTCATATGTGATGTTTTGTGGTAGATCAGACATCTCCCATAGAGTGATAGTTGTGAGCAATGTATGACAAACCCTGACAAGGGACACTAGGAAGCTATTAATTGGATTCTGCGATATTTGAGGGGTTGTGTTATGATTCTTATGAAAATATTGACAGTTGTATTTGAGGTTTCATGTAACCAGATTTTTTTGCAGGAGATATTGAAGACAATAATAACATGACATGGTGTAACTTTTCCTCGGGAATGGAGCTGTCAGTTGGATTGTTAGACTACATAAGTTTGTCACTATCTTGACCACATAGGCGGAGTATTTGACAATAATTAAAGTTTGCAAAAAAATGATATGGTTGAAGTTTCGATAAAAAATGAATGAAGTGAAGATTGTCCATTATTTGACGTCATTCTAAGTGCAATTCATCTTGCGAAGAATTCCACTGACATGAAAAAAACTTCATTTGGACGCAATTAGAAGATGGACAATTTCATTTAAAGAATATCCATTAAATGGAAAAATCCCATTGATATGTGCACCGAGTCCATTATAGTGGAGGAGCTCAAGCATGTTTAACTTATGTTCGTCTCTAAGCATAGAAGATAAGGGGAAGCTTACACCAACATCGATGATGGTTAAAGCATGGAAGTGTTTTTTCTTACATCTACTACTAGTTAACCTTCAAGTGGGAGATTGTTGCAGTCTATCTCCAGTAAAGAATGATTAGATGAGAGATGATTGATCTTATTTCTGCCTTGTGATTGATTGAGAGTTGGTGAGGAGGACTGCTGAAGAGGTTAATTCCGAGGTTGTAGAAGTTAATAGTCGGTATTCGGTTGATCGGGACACTAACGCAGGATTAATCGCCAGTCGTGCAACTACTCAGATTTAGTTAGTCTTTCATCAAATTTATATTTTTTAGTTATTTTAAATATATAAATCATTTCTATACATATATTCTTATATATTTTCATAAATTTGGACATTTTCAATATTATCACAATGCACTTAAAGAAGCAACTAACTTTCAATCAAACATAATTCCAATCAAACAAATTAAGCATCTTAGATATAATTTTCTCTTAAAAACCTAGGAAAACAAATATAAATAACTGTATAAAGCAAGTAGATCGAGTAGTCAGCCTACTGGATTGATTAGTTGGGTCAACACCCCCCGTCTTGACTAGTCGGTCGACTTTGGAGCTTGACTGTTCCTCCTCTTACCATGTGCTTGGTGGAGAGCTGATAGGGAAAGTTGCTGAGTTGATTTGTCCTCATACTTTGTGATTACATGAGAGATAGTGGGGAGGATTGCTACTGTGGCTGATCCTCATGTTGCCTTTTGATTGGATGAGAGCTGACGGGGATATGCTCTCTATGTACTGTATGCATTTTTAGTTGCAGCATAAACAAGGCCTTAGGGAAGATACATAGGATATAAAGCATAACCACAAGAATACACGAGACAGTCTAGTGCGAGCATGTGGAATAGGCAAATTGTTGAACCCATATAAATGCTTGTATTCTATGACTGTACGTGATTCTATTCTTAAATCGATGATCGGATCCATTCCCAACAAAAGTGTGAACTGAGTAAGTCCTATCCGAACCACTCATTGCTGACAACTAGAAGTACTGCAATTTCTCAAAAAATTAGAAGTACTGCAACATCTACGTGGAAAAAAGTAACTTCTCTAGACACAAACACACGGTCGAGTTTCTCCAACTATACTTATAGTTGGTGGCTTCAAATCTCTTGAAGTGAAGCTTTGCCCAACAACATCTACAACTCAAGTGAGCCACCTTTTGTGTACCCGAGCCATCACGCTAATAATGTATTTTCAGTTTGAGAAAAACTTCTCGCATGCAATTGCATCCTTTGGAAACCATTGCAGCTTCGAAAAGAAACTACTCTAACCTCCTCCTGAAAAGTACATACAAGTATGTGTGCTAATTGAACCGAATCATTCGAATTTGGTTATGATTTGTTCGATAAAAAATCGAAAAAATTTTGATTCGAAATAAAACGAACTGAATTTGAATTCGACTTGTAGATTCGATTCCCAAATAAATTGAATCTCAATTAAAAAAAATCCGTTCGATAATAATTCGATTCGATTTAATGTTTATATACATACATGTATATATATCCACATGTTTATATTCATATATCATTATATATACATGCATATAATATATACATATTTACATACACACATGTAAGGACCTCTCCTTAGACCCATCGTGATCCTTTTCAAATATTCCCGTGTAAGGAGTTGGAGCATAATTGCATCAAAGAGTTAACATGCATATAATCAAATTCATTTGTAAGTAAATAGATGCAGAGAAAAAAAATATAAATATGTATTAGCAAATGCCATGCCATTTAATTCACATTGAAAGATTTAGCATTTACATTATATTACTAAGCATAACATGTCAAAGTATGGCAATAGAAATAAGTAATTTCTCGTTTCTATTTTGATTTCATCATTCACAAAGTTATTAATCACACTTTGATTGCAAAGTATGGGAGAAAAAAGTCCCATCGGATTTCTCTTGCAACAAGCATCTAAAGGTACTCTCAAACCAAGTTACTATGGTGATCAAGTGGTTGTTCGTAAACTTATTATCATACGTAGGCTCCATTGGTATGATTTATTATGTCCATACTTCACCAACATGATTTTCTTACTCCCATGCTACAATGACGTGACTTGTTAATTTGTGACGTGTATATGCAACATTAGGTCCCCATTCTGAGACCTAATCTCTCCCCCACTTTACAACTAAGTGTAAGTGGTTTGGCTCCGTAATACGTCATGAGTCAGAGATGTGGGCCCTTGGTGCATCGGTTATACAAAACATATATCTTCCCATCTTTGCTTATTTTAGCTAGTTACAGTAGCTTGGTATGAGTTACTTAGTATACGTATGATAATCAATCTTGATATGCAATTCATAAGTTTCAAGGCATTAAGAAGATCACAAAGTATTCTAAGCTATTTTTAGTTTAATATGTATATATAATCCTATTAGTTAAAGACTAAATATTGAATATTAGAAAAGAGTAGAAAATATTAGTAATAAAATCCAGTAGAAAAAAAATCAAATGTTTAAGTTTGTTATCCTAATTCCTCAACATTTATTTTCATGTTCGCACATTCCTTACCCTATCTTTTCCATTCTTTTTCATTATTGACCACATTCTTTAAAGATCCCACAAACCTAGTGTAGATTGTTGTGATCCTTCTCCTAGCATGTGAAAACGACGACCTTGCTGCTTTGAGTTCCTCTAATATTTTTTTGTGGTTTGATGTTTATCAAGATATCCTTCCTCTGTCTTTTTTTATTTTCCGATATTGAAGATCCTCATGCTGAATGAAGAGGTTTTATCTTTCTAAGTTCTTTTTTGTTGTTATCATTATTTCAAATAATATTATTAATTTGTATTAATTTTCTATATGAGCTTGATTTTGTCTTGCTTTGACATGCAATGATAATTATAATGTGTTCAATTTTTTCATTAATAATATTCTATCTCTTTTATAGGCTCATATAATTATTTTGTATTTATATATTTCTTTCAGCATAGAAAAAGAGTATATTTGGATTGTAACAGACATACGATAATTGCAAAATTAGGTATTTTTAACCATTATATATTACCGCTTTGATATTTTCCTTGATTATATAGTTTTTTCAATTTATCTGAGTAATCTACGTTAAAGTTAGAATTGTAGAATAAAATCTTTAAATTATATTATTTTTCATATAATATTAGTTATATAAGCTTTAATACATCAATTATTAATTCTTATTCAAAATAAAATGAATCGCTTTTGAATATTCGAAACTCAAAACGAATTGAATCTGAATTTAAGTAAGCGAATTCATTTAAAATCCGTTTCAAGTTCAGATTCGAAACTTTTATAATGAATTGAGTTAGAATTTTGGTGGATTTGAAGGTATTCGATTCGATTAGCACCCCTACGTACAAAGGTCTGTATCACAGTGTGAATCCTCAAAGTCAAAGGTATCTCCCAACCATCGGGATTTTGCCAAAAATTGTTGGTGCCAGCTGTGGTCCATACGACCAAGTGGAAGTAACACGGGTTTAGAACCCCATCTCCACAATCATTGCTTTGAAAACCATGCATCCATGAAGAGAATATAATCTGGCTCTTGCAATCTTCGGTGATGACTGATCACCTTACAAAGAAAGAGGCGGTCCCCATTGCCGAAGACCAAACCCTTCCTTTCGGAGGACAACAGATCGACCCTTTCACACATGATCACCCTCTCCATTGACAAGCACATTCTCTGACATCAGCATATTGGAATCTAAGATTCCAACCACGAGGAATCAAAGGAGGAAGGTTAAGGTCCAACCCCAACACCATCTCCATAAGAAGTCATTTCAATGGTACGTTGGTAGTGCGATGTTCCTACCACCTAAAAAATCATGAGAAATTTTGGGGTGGGCACCTGTGCGTATTTCCCCATCGTGATTTAAAAAAAAAGAAAACACCATCTCCACAATCACCCATGATGGTGAGCGCAGTTTGTGCCCCATCGACAGGATTGCGCACAGCCTTCTCACCGACAACGCATGGATCGATATGGGGTAATTAAGCGATTAAATACCTCGTACCCCGGAATCAGAATTACATGCTTATGCTGTCAAATGTAGAGAGGGTTAATGGATTTTCTCGATTTTTTGATTTTCTGTTCAATGAGTACAAAAGTATTTTCTTCTTTAATTTTCCAGTGCAATTTAAATTCCCTATATTCATCTCGAAAGGGGTGTTCCATAGAACTTAGAGGCTTGAAAGGTGGTCGGAATCATCGATACCTTTTTTATTCAAGATATCTTTTTCTGTTTATTTAACGTACCTCATTCGGAATACCGTTTAGTATCTAATGATACTGCTATTTTTTTGCTTGTGAAGGTTGACGAGGAGTTTTCTGTTACGAAGTAGATTAATCGAGAGCTATCTTTCATGGGATGGATTGTCCATGGTGCCTGCGACAATATCACGAGGGGTTATGGATTTCGTGCAACGAAAAAATGCCCAGCCTTCAAGCAGTGTGCCATCAACAGATTTCAAATTGTGAGTGAGTTCGTAATGATCATGGTGATCTGCATCAACATGCACTAGTCAGGCCTGCGTATAGAGGTTCTACATTTTGTTTATCTATCATTGTTACAGGTGAATTAATATCCATATTATTAAGACAAATAGGTACACGGGGGCGAATAGTAAAAGCTAAAATTATTTTTTACCCCGCCCACGAAGGAGTGGCTCGCCACTGCCTGTGGCACAACCTCAACAAATTGGGATTGATTACTTATATTGAAGAAAAATGAGGAACTTATGCTTTGGCAATAGGATTTTTCTCCAGTAACTTTGTTGTTTAATACTTAACTAAATTAGTGATACTTCCAAGTCAGTTTTTGAGATTTTTTCCCTACATTCTTAACTAATCGAGGGATGTGCTTGTCGAGCAACAAATATACTATATATTGGACCATTAGAAAGGAATTGCATCCATGCCTTCGTCCATCAGCTTTTTTGTTTGCCACTAAATAAACTCTGTTACTACATATAATGCTGGCTAATGTTGGGGAATTCGACATCGAAGGCGGGCAAACACACTAGCCTTCTTGATGAATAGCTAGGTTGTTTGAGCAAAATAAATACTAGGAATTTGTCCTATTGGAGCCTATGATGCCATATTTAAGTATCATTAAAATTTGTCTAGATGAAGCATATCACTCGTTGGACGAATGGTTCTCAAAATTTTGCCGTAAAAGGGAGGTACTGTTGCAAATGAGAAGCTTTCTTCTGTGTGTGCATCGACTATAATATCCTAGTTTTTTTTTCTTTTTTTGTTTTCCTGAGCTGGCACAAAGATATTGACATTTTATTGATAGTAAAACAAATGTTGATTATATTTTAGAACCAATAACAGAAAAATGGAAGTGTTGGAGAACCAGCACCAGAACGTGCAGTCAATCAGTGAACACATGGGAAAACGTTGGAAGCAGAAGTGAAACAAAGGGTAAAGAGAGACTTTCAGCAAGATTTTTTTGCACTAATCCAGAACATAATCACGGTTCAGAACCCCTGTTGTTTGGTTACCATGACTACCCACGATTAAAACCTTATTTGAGTCTGTGTTACTCCTGCATCTCTACTCCTACGTTCCTCCATTAGAATTAATGGTCTCATGTTTTCTTTACTACAATATTTTTTATGAGTAAATTACATAAAAGTTCTTGAACTATACACTCAAATTCAATGTAGCCTCATCTTTTAAACATCATAATGTGGCACCTGATATATATGTGCGGTTTCAGTGTGATACTTCCGTCATCTTTTTTGTTAATATGGTTGTTAGTTTCATGTTTATGACTACTATACCGGTATACCCTTCCCCTCTCCAAAAGAATGAAGGCACCCCTCCCTCCGTCTCTACTCCTCCCGTCAATCCCTCCCTCCGCTTCTCCCCCTTTCGGCATGACCCGGACGTCATCTTTAATGGGAAGACCAAAATGTATCAGGTGTTCATTGACCTTGGTCTATGCCTTCGAAAAGGCAGTGGGTTCCTGGTGAACTGCTTCGACGGGCGACAACGTTGTGATGCCAAGGCATTTGAGGAGGGTCTTTACCTACCCCCCCAACACCCCGCACCTCATGTGTACAACATTGGGTTGTTTCTCTCCCTCAATCCATCAGACCTAAATCACGAGTATATCATTTGTTTGGACAGATGATCGGAAGGGTCAGTGGTGTATCATTGTTTTGGGAGCTGGGGGAGCTTCCGTGACGATCAGGTGAGGGAGATTGCATATAGGTTGGAGAAAAGTGGCCATAGATTTTTATGGGTCATTCTAGCTCCACCAAAAGAACGACGGTTCGAAGGAATGAGAGATACAGTGTTGGAGGTGGTGTTGCCTAACGGGTTCTCAGAGAGGACAAAGGAAAGGGGTCTCCTATGGCCATCATTTGCACCCAAAATAGAGATATTAGGCCACACGATAGTGGGTGATTTTGTGACGCATTGTGGATGGAACTCGTGCTTGGAGGGTGTGTTGTTTGGGGTGCCCATGACGGTATGGCCCTTGTATGTGGAGCATCACTTCATTGCCTTGGAGATGGTGGAGGAGATGGGTGTGGGGATCGACAAGGGGGGGGGGGGAACCAAGCTTATGCAGAGGAGGTGGTGAGGGTGGTGAGGTTGATGATGTGTGAGGAGAGCGATGCTGTGAAGGTGAGAGATGATGGAGGGGAGAAGTGTAGTGGATGTCAGCGTAGAGAAGAGTGCATAGGTGGAGGAAGGGGGTGCTTCCATTCTTCTAAAGAGGGGAAGGGTATAGTTATCATAAACAATAGACTAACAACCATATTAACGAAAAGATGATGAAAGTACCACCTGAAGCCACACATATAAATCAGGTACCAGATTGTGACTTTTAAAAGTTCATGGACTACATTGAATTTGAGTGTATAATCCAGGTACTTTTATGATACTCTCTTTTTAATCACTTTAATAAAAAAGTCAACGTTAAAAATATTTTTTAATCATAAATATAATCAATATAACATAAAAAATACCCCATTACATTATACTTACTAATCCAACCCTCCTAATCATCTTAGCACCTACTATTGACGATGTATTACCCATCTCACTAATCATTTGAAGGGGCTTATTCCAACCCAACTTACTCTTGCAACCTAACAAATGCCCATTCACTCACAAGGGTACCCTAGGTGTGGGAGGGGTACCCTTGTAAAATGATCAGCGTACCAATGTGTTTTAAGAGAAAAACCCCAGATAAGTAAAAACACAATTGGCAGTTACTTTCGAAGATGTGAAAAGTAGTTTTGTCGTCTCGTGCATGCCTCGGCATATGTGATTTGTTGTCCTCCTCACACGCCTCTTCTTCCATGATAATCTCTTGTACCCTATTTGTTCTTCTTCATCGACTTGTCTTCTATGCTACACCGCTTCCAGTTGTGAGCATTGACTTCACCAACCCCCACCACCGTCGTGTCCTTTGCATTCTCATCTTCTTGTTCACAAACGCTATCGAGATCTCTGATAAGGAGGAGGACTGAACCTGATTGGAGTTAAATATTAACCTTGGATCTTGAGCTTGTCGTGCACGAGTTCTACTAAGCTTGCTGTGCTAGGAAGATGATTTACCTCTTGCTCCTAGCAACACATTTCATGTAAACTGAGGTACTCTCTTCACCCACTCCTCATATTTTTCAATCGAATTGTCATGATGCTTGTGTCCTAATGGTGATATTGTTTCTCCTCACTTGCTCATACTTGAATACCTTGGTATGCAGGGATTTTTTGTGTGCTTATCGTTTATATTTTTGCTGTATATGCAATTATCCATTGGTTGAACTTGGATTTAGTTATGCCTCTTTTTTTATGTCAAATATCTTTTGCTTACTCCCCTGTTGAGTTTGGATTTGACTATACCTTAATTGCTAACGATGATTTTTGGAAATGAAGAATTAGATTTTCTTATGCCTCTATCTATGCTGGGATTAGTCCTCCATTGTGCTAGGGTGTGATTTTACTTATTTTGAGCTTATACCTTTGCTGAGATAGGTTATTCCTTTGTCGAGCTTATTCCTCTATTAAACTTATGGTTCTGTTGAGCTTACTTCTTTGTTAAGCTTGCAACTTGATTATTCACATGTTGGGCCCATGCCTCTGTTAATTTGCATCGTTCTTTAATTTATAATATCTCAGAGGGAGACGATTCAATAATTGTAATATGCCTTGTCTTCTTATCGATTCATGATTGTGGTGTAATGTAAGTGTTTAAATAAATAAGAGAAAGCAAAATCAATAATCAGAACAAAAACATAATGAAATATAAGAGTGGAAGGCTCGGATTTTACGTGGAACCCTACTCCATGAGGAGCAAGATAAAACCACGGGAGAATACCTCAAAGGGTCAAATATTAAATTAGAATCGCTCATGAATACATGGGATGTGTGGCTCCTTATAGCTCCATAGACAAAGCATATTCCCACTTATAGATGATATGCGACTAAACATGAGTGGGGGTAATTGGATCTTGGAGAGATTTAATTACCCCTCTATTACATACTCCAACACTCCCCCTCAAGCTATAGTTGAGAAAATCGCAACTTGCAACAGAAGAAAATATACAATGCATCTTTACTTGATACATCTCAGAGAAATGAAAGAAGACCCGTTTGGAGTAATCGTTGCTAGTAGAAGACCTCGCATGAGGATGGGTCTACGATGATCATGTGGTTCCTGTCATAGAGTCACTGTGATGACCAAGTTGTGCCTGGAGGCTGGAGTGGGTTGCTAGAAGAAGTCCATCGTGGAGAGAAGTCACACAATAGAATGTGTGGAAGAACTTGATGCTAGATGAAGATGGCTGATAGCAGTAGTAGTTTTAAGTGTCAGTCTTCATATCGTGGATGGAAAGTAGAAGTCTGAGATGATCCCAGGTAGAGAAGTTCATCTGTAGCAGTTGATGTTAGGGATAGGCCTTGATGAAGAGTAGTCGTCCCCTATGCATATTTCGAGAGTTGTGCCTCTCCTATGCATGAATCATGAGCATGGTCTCCTCTTTTCTTATGGGGACCTGGAGTCGATTTGCTTATATAAGGATTTAGGAGAAGAGATTGTTTTTGTTGAGGAGCCATGAGTAGATAATAATGGACACAATAGAAATCTTGTAGATATGTCTCAAGTAGAAGAATGTGCCGTGCTCTAACTCCCCCTTTCTCCCATACTTTTCGCAATAAGAACATAGATGTTCAAGTTTTTTTTTTTAACAAATCAATTGCATTTTTTAGCCGTCCTTTTTCGGCTAATCTCTCCTCTCTCTCTCTCTCTCTGTCTCTTTCAAGCCATCTTCTCTTCTTTTTTTTCCCCTTTAGGCTTTTCTCGTCTTTTTTCTTAGCCATCCTTTTTTTCTCATACAAGGCCCAATTGGGTCCAAAAATCTTGGTCCTTTTTTCGGCTATTCCCCTTTTTTGAATGCAACATAATAGCCCAATTGTGCTCAGATGTTCTGCTCCCCCCTTTTTTACATTGGGCCCACAATAAAAAAGGCAATATATACAGCCCCTTGCTTTCTATTCGACACTTGGATTAGGGTTCCGTAGAACCCATCACCATTGCCAATTCAATTTTGTGGAGAAATATAGAGAGGCCGGAAAGAGTACAGAAAGATGAATGAGGAAGAAAGAACCAAACCGTGGATGCCAAGCAAGAAGAAACTGGGATGATGACAAAAGAACCATACCAGGAGGGACGCCAAGAAAGGACGTTGGATGAGGTTTTTAAGGATTTTCCATATCAGATCAATAGTTGAAAAAAAGATTATGATACCAAATGGTGTGCAATTAGTCGATACAGGTACGACAATGCCGTCATGAGGAGCCACCATTGCTACCCTGAGGAGGGGTTCACTGGAGTGCACCCTGCCTGGATAGCTTTCGTTGTTGTGCCGCTGCCTGGGGAGATGGCCTCTCCAACTGCCCGTGGACTCAAAGGGGCACCACCTGTAAATCGAGACCCCCCTATGTTCTAGGGTTCCAACCGCCAACGTTCTAGAGGAGTTGCAACAAGGGAGATCCGCTACACGGCTTCGACGATCTGGAGGGAGGTTGTGGGGTGCGTGAGGCTAGGAGCCTGAGGCATGGAGATTCAACGGTGTATGCTGGAACTGTTCAGAGTTTTTTTTCAAACTATGGGGGGCTTCTTCTCAAGCAATAGATTTCTTCCTCGTGCAACCACTAGGGTTTCAGAGAACCTATCACCAGAAAATGGTTGTGAGCGTAACTTGCTGGGCAAAGGCACTTTAGGGGGAGGTGTGCTGGGGTAGAGATTACACACATGGGAATTGGTTTGCCTGCTGCAACAAATCGGTCTTCCATGATGAAGATGAACTACTTGTGGCTGGAGATGCCTCGCCGCCTTGGGTGCTGTGAAGAATTAGGGTTTCGGACGAGACCTTAGATTAATGAAAAGTAATTCTGTTCACAGAATTCAACTGCTCTGATACCATGTTGAAATAAATAAGCGGAAGCCAAATCGATAATTAGAACAAGAACATAAAGAAATATATGAGTGGAACAATCAGATTTCACGTGGAACCCTACTGCACGAGGAGTGGGATGAAACTACGGGAGAAGGCCTCAAAGGGTCGGATCTTCTATTAGAATCTCTCGATGAATATAGAGGGTGAGGGGCTCCTTATTTAGCCTCGCAGACAGACCGTAGTCCCACTTATAGATGATGAGGGACTAAACATCTGTGAGGATACCTATTACGTACTCCAACAGTACGGAAGAATGAACACATGCCATGATATTGGGAATCATATCTTATACGAACCTGGAAGGAGCGTATGATTTTACACCTATCTTGTTGGATTTTGACATTCGGGATTACTTCTCTTCGCCATGTTTGATTTCCTTGCTGTTGGCAACATTTTTTGGTTTAATTGATAAACCTACTTTTGTTCATTTGTAAATCTTATCCACTAATTTCGGTGATCTTCAGTTGGTACTCTGTCTTTCATGATCAGTGTTATCAGTGTTGCTTCATCTTTGAATATTATGCTATTTGATATTTCCTTACTACATGTAAAGCTTGAGTCCGATTGATACTCCTGTTTTGGTTGACTTGTAGATATTATCATGCTGCATTATTCTTATTGCTTTAGTTGATACTCCTATTTTTAATAATCACTGTTACTTCGACTGTGAATAGAATATACTATTTGATATTTTCTTGCTCATGATAAAGTATTTTGGGCTCAGCTGATACTCCTATTTTGGTTGACTTCTAGATATTATCATCTGCTACATTATTCTTACTTCAGTTGATACTCCTTTTTTTCATGATGATTCTTAATTCAACTATCAATATAATCTGCTATTTGGTAATTCCCATCTCCAGATAAAGTATTTTTGGTTCAGCTGATAATCCTATTTTGGTTAATTTGTAGATATCATCTGCTATATTATTCTTGTTTTGATGTTTCTTCAGTTAACTCGAGCTATTCTTCAGGTTAGTTAGGTTTCTCTTCGTCCTCCAGTCCTATTTCTTCTCTTTTGTTTATCCTCCTCTTTTATCTTCTCAATCAAATCCATTCTCTAATCAATTTGATTCCAAAACAATCCTAAAATCCTTGTGATCCATTTTCTCATCCATTCCCTTCATTTCCCGTTCTATCTCCCATATTTGATCATCCTCGAATCAATCACGTTCGATGATCAGAGTCTTGGATCCACGCCCTCTATCTCCAATGACTCCACTACCCATAAAGTCTCTAACTTTCGGTTGAGGATCGTATCCTCGAGTCCCGTTTGATTCACTTACAGGTCATCACGGTCTTCATTGATCACCTGGAGATCTGATCATTGGACCGAAACCACCTGGACGAATATGAGCCTTCACCATCGTCTGAAGCAACAATGGCAATGAGAAGACTCTCTCATGAGATTCCAGGTTAGTTAGGCTTCTCTTCTTCCTCCTTTAGTCATGCTTCTTTTCTTTTGTTTCTCCTCCTCTATTCTCTTCACAATCCAATCCATTCTATACTCGATGTGATTCCAAAACAATCCCAAAATCCTTGTGACCCATTTCCCATTGATTCCCCTCATTTCCAGTTATATCTCCCATACGTGGTCATTCTTCGATCATGCTCGGATCGAAGGCCTGAAGTCACGTTCCCCATTTCCAATGACTCTGCCACATCGAGTCTCTAACTTTTAATCGAGGATCATATCCTTGCGTCTCATTTGATATTCATTTGTTGGTCGTCAAGATCTTTGTCAAGCACCTAGAGATCTGATCATCGAACTATAGGCAGTTGGAAGAATACGAGCCTTCACCATCTGTTGGAGCAATAGTGGCAACAAGGAGAATCTCCGATGAGATTTGTCGGGAATCGAGAATTCAAGGAAAACATCGGTGCTCCTTGTGCACAACAACATATGTCTAGCGAGATGATGCTCCATTTCTAATAAGCATTCGATAACTACCTAAAGATCTAAGCATTGAAAACAACTAGAGTCCCTAGATCTGAGATTCCAGAGTAGTGCATGGAGACCAGCTACGAGATCCTCTGCCCGCGAAGATCATCGCATAGAATAATCACGAGAAGCAACATTGAACATCAATTGCGAGATCCGTCACCTGGTATGAAATTGGGGAAAGAACATCTGAATTACTATATTGAACATTGACCATCCGATTGGAACTGAGAAAGTGAAGATCAACCGTCTGATCAAAGCACCTTAATCCATTATATCCCATATCATCGAATGCGTAAAGCAAGAACAACATGTTCGTGTCTGCGCCTCGTGATCAAGCCATCGGTTATTCACAGTTGTTGGCTGACCTTCAAAACATCACGTGCATCTTACGTGACAACTTTAACTTTTACAGAAAATTCCTCAGACTTATTGCATTTCTATATATGTCTAGCTCTAACCAGATCATGTGTTTGATCACGTGTATCTCTGGTACATTATCAAGCTAAGCTCAAGACCTTTTCTGTATTTCGAACACATCCACCTGATTATACCTCATGCAGAGCACCACTTGATCCTTTGAGCCTTTTGTGCACGGAACCCTGATCATTTTATTATTTAACACATGCAAATAACTTCTGATTTATTACAAATTTCATCCTTTTCAAAATATTAATAAATAATACTTAATAATTCTACAGTAAATAAAATGTATAAAATAAATTCAAAACAAAATGGTAATAAATACATAATAAAAAATCCAATACATATAATAATAGTTTTGGAAAGTAATATCAATCTATATTTTTAATAAATAAAATAATTCACAAAAATATCTTTTTACTTCAAATATTCATATAAATTTGAAGGCCTACTTAGAAATCCGTAAAAAACTATATTATGTAGATATTATTACAAACTAAAGCATGTCCAAAAACTAAATATAGTAAAAAATAAAAACCACAAAGTCTTATAAAATTCATATAAAGTTGTTGAAAAATCATATAAATATGTTTTATAAATCATTTTAAAGATATTAAAACTCTCCATATTAAAAGTGAAAAACAAAAAATATTTTATTAAATAGTATTTTAATATCACTAAAAAATAGTATTGTGAATTTATAAACCATTATTTTCCCAATTGAACACAATTTTAAAATCTATTAAAAATCTTAAAAATACTCTAAAATCATGAAAAGTATAGAAAAATATATATAGCTAAAACACTTTAAATTCTAGTTTTTGCATGTATTACATATAGTCTAAATATATAAAAATGTAACCCTTATTTATGGTATATATAGTTTTATAATGAAATCTTTTTCAAGTTATTATAAATCAGTATAAAACACAAAACTAAAAATAAAATAAATAAAATCAGCAACTAAAAACATTAAAAATAGAAAACACATAAAAGATATATAAAAACATATACCTATGTTGGTATAATTAAAATAACATAAGAAGATAAAAAAAACACGTAAAATCAATACAAAGTTATAAAACCCTATAACGCACTAAAAAACTAAAAAACCCTAATATAAATAACTATACACTACTACATTTGTTTTAAAATAGTTACCTCTATGAGTACGATCTTGGACTTCTATACTATGTAAATATAATAGAGAAATAAATTTATTGTTTAATCGGTTCGGTTTTTGGGTTGCAACGACACTTCACTCGTACTCTTTAGATTAAAACCTTGGGAAGCTAACTCACCATTAGAAAATCAACATTCAAAGCTTTTGTGTGTAATTATGTAAAAAAAATTAGGGAAGACTTCATTTTTAATCCATGTATCTTTTTAAAAAAGAAGGAATAACATATATGAAAAATAAAAGAATACCAATAAGATATATAAAAGTTTATTAAATTGTATTTTCTCTACAATGCAATGTTTCTTTTAGATATGTAAACTATTGTAAAAATTTTTTTAATGGTTGAATTTACATCTTGAGCTAATCATATAAACCATGGATCATGATTAATGAATAAGTATCTAGTACTAAGTTCAATGGAATCATTAAAAATTAATACCACAACTAGAACATTTACAACTATGGTAAATACACCAAACTCTATTATACATGTATACGGATGGACATATCATTCATTGCTAAATTTTAAAATAATTAACTATAAATAGTTTATGAATGGGCATAATTTTCTTTACTAATTTGTTTAAAAAGTGAACAAAAAAGAGTATTGTTTTATTTTTTAACATCAACGGCCATGTCACGATAGGTTTATGTTGTGATTAATGTCATGCGTGTATTTTATCAACTTACATTGGATGACATGAGTTTTTAAAAAAGATAATATCTAGTTAAAAATGATCTAATTTACATACATATACAAGACATTTTGAAGATTTTTTATGCAGTAAGATAAGATGTATCCTTTATAAGGTTTGATCACTAACGATAAAATTAAGTGATGGACAATAAATAGTTTAAATATTTGTTATCATATCTTCTATATTAAATTTATCAGAATGAATATTATCCAATGAAAAATTATTTTTAATGCTAATAATTTATAATGAATATCATATTCATTGTAAAGGTTCATACAATGACCATTTTCTACTAATTTTCATTAAAGTTTGCACAAATCATTGCAAAATCAGGAAAGCTTAGAAGAAAATTCATTGTTGTACAGAAACAAATGTAGTATTTGATGATGATTTAAATAATGAATAATAATTTTACCGTAATATTTGTTGTCATCCATTAACTATAGAATATATGATAGTAAAGAATAAATTGTGCATATTCATAAATTAATTTTGTTATAGTGGATAAAAGAAAGATATACAGGAAAAAAGTAATAACTATTGGGTATATACGCAATATTTTCTTTGTTCAATATAACAATCACTACAAAAATATATGGAAAAATTCAAAATTACATCCACATCATATCAACATTAAAGTTAAGATAAATTATATATTGCAATTTTATATTTTTAAAAAATCAATCAAGATATCAATCCAAAGAGATTATATCGTATGTATTAATATACCCAGAATAAGATAATCAGAAATTTCATAAGTAATTATTTGGTATGCTCTTTCCTTAATTTCACAATATAGGAAAAAAATTAAAACATTCTAGATGAATCATATTTTTTAATTGGTATATCAAAACAAAGAACACGTTTTTAATGGAGGACATGAATGTCCTCCCATGTGATGTCCTCCCATGTGGTATCAATGCATCAATTATCCTTATCAAATTTGGAAAATGTGTACAATCATGTTGTATAAGATTTTTGGTCGCACGGTGATGGAGAGAATTTGTTTTGTGTCATTTTTAAATGAGAATTAATTAGCTATTTGTTGAATTTTGATTGAATGTGTGTGGTCATTGCCCACATTGAATTTGGATTCTAGATGAAGTAGATAATAGTGGACCAAATTTGTTTTGATGTAAATGTCACAGTGTGGCTCTCTTTGTCATGACTAGGGCTGTCAGGAAAGCTCGAACTTGATGAGTTCAATTCGGGCTCGGCTCGTTAAGGACTCGCAAGCCAGACTCGAAACCTTAACGAGCCCGGGCCCGAGTTGGGTTTTATGGCTCGTTAGCTTATTGAGTCGAGTCCGAGTTGGGCATTGTTCAACTCGGAAACTCGACTCGATAACTCGTTTTTCCTATTAATGAAAATTTAAGAACATATATACCGAAACTTCCACATTGAGTTTGATATAAAATAGAGGTTAACATTTTTCTTGCCCAAAAAGCTACAGAAAAGAGCATACAAAATCAAAATTACAAATGTCATTTGCATAATTTAATGTATAAAATGGAACAATGACTCATTAAGAGGTTCATGAGCCTGCTCATTTTGAGGCTCATAAGCCAGCTCAGAAACTCATGACTCGATAAGAGGCTCATGAGCCAGCTCATGATCCAGGGCTCGATCCTTATCGAGCCCGAGTTCGAGCCTTAGATTTCTTATCGAGTTCGAGTCCGAGTTGAGGCCAACTCGGCTCATTGAACTCGATAGCCACCCCTAGTCATGACAACTCATTATCTATATTGTGCACAAACCCATGTGTTGCATGAGTTGTATCGATTATATCAGAAAATACAATGGGTAAAATGGGGTTGTCCTAGGGAGCTAATTTGGCTCTCCTATCCCATTTCCCCCCATTTTTTTAAAATAAAATCGTGAAAGTTCAATGCTATATCCCTATATTATGTCGTTCAAGTTTCGTACGAAACAGAGACTCCCACAGCCTCTATACAAACATACATTTTTTAAAGGTTGCAGAATTGTTGAAATCGATCATGTCTGGATGGATGTTGTAGGAGTAACTGTTTCATACGAAACTTGAATGCCATAATATAGGAATATAGTGATGAATTTTCACGATTTTATTTTTTTTAAAAAAAAAAGGGGAAAAATGGGGTAGGGGGAGCCAAGTTAGCTCCCCTGAGGGGGCAGCTCCATTTTACCCCAATACAATATGAAAGACAAATAATTACCACTGTAATAAAGATAGTACTTATAATATCAATATTGTACTGAACACATCTTAAAATCGAGAAAATTGATGAAATTATGTATAAAATTTAGGAAATATTATTAAAAGAAAAATATAGTTGTTTATAATTTTTACACATTTTTTTTCAATTTAACAAGGATATCTATTGGTTTTTATATAATATTTCTTTTTATAGGTATGATAATAATATTTAAGTGTTATAATAACTAGTCTGATTTATGTTTACACTAGTAAAAATTTACGACATTAATCATGGTATTAAGTTTTTTTATGTAAAATGACTCAAACATCTACTTTTGTCCTATAAGATCCAAAATTTATGTCCATAGCCATGGAGCCAGTCACTATGTTTTATCTTAATTTAACAATTTTGGTTCATAATATCACAGAAGATTTGAAATTAAGTCATTTATTTCTTAATTATTGATTTCTTAATTATTGATGCTAATAAGAAAATCAACAATCAAATGTTACATGTGTAATTATGTAAAAAGCTCTATGGGAGACTAAATTTTATACTATGCATCTTTTAATTAAGGAACACATATGTAAATAGCATAATAGTAAGAAGATGTCTAAAACTTTATGAATATTATTATTTCTACATTGAAAATTTCTTTTAGATGTTCAAACCATAAAAGAAAGTTTTTAAACGTTGAATATACATCTTGAAGTAATCATACATATCAAGAATCATGATTAATGTACCATCAATTAATATTAAATTCAATAAAATCCGAAAAATATGGTTTCAACTATTAACATAGTTACAACTATAGTAAATACACCAAACACCATTACCGGATGTATCGATGGGTACTACATTCCTAACAAAGTTTAAAAAAAACTAATAATTTAGGATTCGATGTGTTTAATGGTATTTGGCTTAAAACAACGTTATACAATATATTTTATTATTTTTTGTTAAAATAATATGCTTCCTTTTCTTAGGTATGATAACGGTAACAAAACTAACTTATGGACATCGAATAAATTGAATATTCATTGTCATATCTTCTATATTAAATTTATAAGAATGAATACTATCCAATGAAAAATTATCTCTAATGCTTATAGTTCGCAAGTAATATCATATTCATTGTAAAAGGTTCATACAATGACAATTGTCCGCTGACCTTTTCCTTATAATTTGCACGTATCGTTGTTAATACATAAAAATCAGAAGAAAAATCAATGTAGCTATAACAACAAATATAGTATTTATTGAGTATAAAGAATCAACAATAATTTTGCAACAAATAAGATCCGTAGTTATACATTAACATTAGAATATATTATGATGAATAATAAACTATTTATTGTTATAAATCAATTTTATTGTAGTGGATAAGAGATGGACATATAGGGAAAAATTTACAATTATATAGTAAATGTGAAATATTTTCTTTGTACAATATTAACCATTTATACAAAAGTGTATATAAAAATTCAAAATTATATCCACTTCCACGTTAACATCAAATTTGAGATGGATTATATATTGAAGATTTTGATTTTTCATAATCAATAAGGATATCCCTATTGGGATATTATATTATATGTATTAAGAAACCCTACTAAGATAATCCAGAATTTCATAAGTAATTATTTAATATTTATTTTCTTTATTATATTTCAGAATATAGAAAAAAATGAAGCAACTTGAGTTAAATCACAATTTTTATAATGGTATTTTCAAACACCGACAAGATTTGAAGGACACGAATATTCTCTCTCTTGTTGCCAATGCACCAATTGTCCTTGTCCAACTTCGAGAATGTGTACAACTATTACTTGTATCATATTATTTTTTATTATCACATGGTGAATGAGGGTATTTGTTTTGTCATTTTTAAATGAGTCCAAATTATCTATTTGGTGAATTTGGATTGAATTTGAGTGTTCATTTCTCACATTGAATTTGATTTTTGGAGATGTAGATAATAATGGACCATGTTTTTTTTGACGTAAATGTCAATATAATGAGATTCTCTTTGTGATGGCAACTCATTGTCTATGATAGTGCATACCCATGTGTTACACAAGTTATATTGATTATATCAAGAAATATAATATAAAATATAAGGGATAAATGGGGCTGCCCCCTAGGGGGAGCTAACTTGGATCCCCCGCCTCATTTTCATCATTTTTTTAATTTTTTTGAAATATTCTTCCATGAATATTCATCACTATATCCATATATTAAGCTATTAAAATTTCGTGCTAAACAGAGACTCCTATGACCTCCATCCAGACAATCATTTTTTAACGGTAACAGGATTTTTTAAATCGACCCCATTTGGATGGAAGTCGTAGGAGTCTCTGTTTTGCATGAAATTTGAATGACATAATATAAGGATTTAATAATGAATTTATACGGTTTTATATTTCAAAAAAAAATAAAAAAATGTGTCTAAAAGGGGCTCCCCCTAGGGGCCATACACATTTTCCCCAAAATATAATTATCACCATAATAAAGACATTACTTAAATATTGTAAATGACACATCTTATAATCAAGAAAATTGATGAACTTATGTTTTACTATTAGAAAATTATGTAAAAAGAAAAATATAGTTATTAATAATAATTATATGTAATATGTTTCAATTTTACTCAGATATATAAAGGCTTTTATGTTATACTAATTAGTTTGATTTATGTTTTTACTAGTAAAAGTCACATCTTTAATAATGGTAGTAAGTAGATGGTCAAATCTTTACCATTGTCCTATAAGATCTAAGTTTTTCCTCGATAGCCACCAAGCCAATCATGATATTTTATTGCCAAATCAATAAATTTTGGATGAATTATCTCCGATAAGTTTAGAAATTAAGCCATTTATTTCTTAATCATTGTTAATTAGAAAATCAACATTCAAAGGTCACCAATGTAATTACGTACAAAATCTAAGGAATACAAAATTTACTCCATGTACATCTCAATGCATGGAGGAACAAAAATGTAAATACATTAATATTAAGAATATGTCTAATTTTTTAAATATTATTTTTTTATATTGCAAATTTACCTTTCGATCTTTAAACCATAGAAAAAAGATGCTTTAATTGTTGAATTTGCACTTTACTTTTACATTTGAAAAAACACATTTGGTCTAGTCATCTAAAAAGATAGACAATGTCGTTGTGTCAACAAATGGTATACACAGAAAAAGAACTTGTAGATTTATTTATACTCCTAAACTAATGTATATAGTAATATTACGAGATTGTCGAACTCATGGTGGCAAGCTGTAGAGACTAAAGTGGAATATTAGAGTTATCTAAGGTATAGGATTTTCTGATTTTTTGGTGAATTTTAATTGATTATACCATTTTTAGTTTGTTTTAATTATTTTGTATTGTTTTTAATTATTTTATGTAAATATATGTAAAGAATTCCATGTACGAGTTTTATAATTTTGTATTTTATTTTATATTTAATATTTTTATGTTTTATAGTTGATTTACTATTTTAGGGATTTTTAGAATTTGTTTTGAATTTAAAAAGATTTTTAAAGTTGAAAACAACATTTTTATACAAAACATGGAAGTATTTTGAATTTTAAAATTCTAAATGTTTAGAAGATAGTTTTTTATTGTATTGTATATGTAACGAAAATGCCTTGAAAACAAGGTATTATGTGTATTTTTCTGATTTTTTATGAAATAGTTATGATTTTTATGAGTTTTAATGTCTTTTCGATTTTTAAATATTTTAATATTTTATTTTTAGTTTATTTTGATTTACTATTTAAAAATAGTAAAATATATGTACTATAATTTTTCATGGTATTTTCGGATTTGTATGTGTAATTTTTTATGTATTCTAGAACTTTGTATTTATTTTTGTATTTGTTTTTAAATTATTAAAAATAGAAAATGTTTTCAATTTTTTAAAAATTAAAATGATGAATGTATAATATTATAAAGTATACACTAATTTTTTATTACAATTTTATTTTTGATTTTATTTTATATGAATTTAATACTAATTTATATTTAATATACTGAATAAGGGCATATATGTAATATTTGCAATACTATAGGGGTGCTCAAATAAATACAGAACATGGGAGGGGATGCACACAAAAGTGCCCATCGAACACATGCTCGCTCACGTATCTCAAGTCAGCCTTGTACCCATTTGAAATTTCGACAACCACTGAGGAGTAGAGTGGTAACAATCCCAGTAGTCACGTGTATGACCACTTGAATCTAGTACATAAATGACCTATTTGTAAATCAAATAGAATGTTCAGGGGTACAAACAAAAAAAGGCCCAAAATATCTGAATATGCTTGTGCGTCGCACGTGATGCTGTCATGCTTAAGCACCACGTCGGTGGGCAGGATCTGGAGCATTGAATCACGATCTGATGGCTACTGATTGGACGGTTGAGATTGAAATCCTTTTACATTAATTAACGACAGTTGTAGCTTCCAGAATTGAGCATGATCATTCTTCCCCAAATGCTTCTTCGAGCGACGACCAGCAGTTCGGACCTCAATCAGATGGATTGACGATGATCAGAGGCGAAGATGGAGTCGATCTCTGAGCGCTTGATGTAGATGGTTGATACTTGGCTTCTGATTGCGAAGGAGTGCATTCTCAGGAGGCGGAGCTTGTTGCTGTTCTATAAGGGATTGGGGATGTTTGTTCGACTCAAGTGAAGGTTCTTTATTCTCAAAGAAAGGTTTATCAGGTGCTCCTTTGCAGATGATCATTTACTGGTTCTAGGACTCGATGGAACTGACCACTTCAGGTGTTGGCTATCTCCAGGTGTTCTTCGAGTGGCAGATCCGCTCGATTCTTCATCAGCTTCACTCAATCTAATCTGATAGTGCTATGACTCAAGGAAGATGGATCAACTATATCTCCTCTAGGTGTTACGCCTCCAGATGAGGTTTCCCGCGATCAACTCTACAGGTAATCCTCGAGATGGTCTTGCTCCAGGAGATGTACATGTTCTTGTGTATTTCAAGTGTCACGAGGTCGAACCTTGGTCCAAAATCAGACACAGAAGCGTAAACGGGGACAGTTTCGGCGACTGTGATGATAGGAATCTCAAACTCCGATCACCGTGCATGGCTGGAGGTGATCAGGTTGTGTTGGACAGAAGATGAAATGAGGGGGAAGTCAAAGGTACATATGATAATCTCGATGATCAGAGATGGCTTGTTGGTCGTGATTCTGTGTTAAAATATAACTAAAACAGAAGACAAATTGGAGGGACTGAGGAGAGACTCGAAGAGAGGTAAAGGAATCAAGGATAGATGAGGAACTGGAAGGAGGAGGAAGAGAAGAAGGAACACATACCTAACTTGGACGGAGAAGATGAAGGATCACTTGGGAATGGAGCAAGTGCTCCATATCCTGGCCTCGACACAATGACGGAAGTCGCGGAGGCTGCTCGCGGTGGGGATGATCGCCGACATAGATCACACCACCTCCTTGCACTCTCCTCGCTCGAGAGACATGGAGCAGAAACTGTCACATTCCTCTCTCTCATCGAAGCTCACTAGGAATGCTAGAAAATGGCGGATGGGCTGGTTCAAGGGAGGAGGGTAGCTTTATATAGGAGAGGAGAAGGGCTCATAGAAGAAGATGATCGAGGGTCGTACAAACGTGCCTGACATGGAAGAAGTTGTTAGGGGTCAGTTAGAAGACTTGGGACAAAGGAATGAGAAGAGGAAAAAGGAAGAAGAGGAAGAAGGGAGGAAGAAGAAGATGAGGTGGCGTTGACTATTCAAAAGGAAATGAACCAATGGTAGACCGCTACGTGATATGAGAGAGAAGAAGAAAAAACAAAATAAGGAAGAGGCAAATAATTATATAATAATATACAATATTAGAAGTTCAATTTAAATTAATAAATAAAGAGTAACTTAATTTAAATAAATAAATAGTGTTAATAAAAGTTATAAATAATGTTATTATGAATTTTAATTAATTAAATATTTTAATTTAAATGGTCAAAGAATATAAATATCATAATCCATGGGTATAATTACATACATATATATATATAAATTATTGATTTTTAGTTAATTAATTTTACATATAAATTATTTTTTATATTTTATTAATTTAACATATAAAATGAGAATTATAAATATATTTTCATTTTATTTTAATAATAATATTTATTTAATTAAAATAATAATATGTAGAATATATGTATATTATACATATATAATAAGTACATACATTTATTCTTTATTCTTTTAAGCTTTAATAATTTATTTTTATTTTAACTTTTGCACATCAACTCCAATTTTAATGAAAGCACTTTTATTTAAATATAATTTAATTCCAAATACAATGAAAGCGAGTTTGGTGAATTTTAAGTTAATACGAAGTAGATATTTTGCTTTGAATTCATGTTTTATGAGTTTTCTGATTCTTTGTACCATGTTATCAATACATTAAATTATTTTCCCATATTTTTATAAATTAATATACATTATTATAAACAAGTTCGAAGAAGAAAATATTTACATGGAATTATCTGAATGATAAATAAAATAGAGGATTATATGTACACGGTGAATATTGTGTATATGTGCAATTGTGCTATACATTTTCTGATATTTTTATAGATTGAGACCCTTATCTCCTCCTATTTATTTTTTGATCGACCAAGTCAATATTGACATGGCCTCGAATTTAGGATCAATATGTACATATTTACATAGTTACATCCTTCTTTCTTTTATTTTTATTTTTCTCTTTATTCTTTTATTTTAGATTAAATTGTTAAATACATAAATTAATAATTGAAGTTAGTGTGTTAATTAGTGAAAATTAATTGATATTTACATGCAATTTACAGAGGATTTTAGATAAAATGAAAGAAGAAAGAAGATGAATCATGGATTCGTCATTCCCCTATATTTTACCTCTGCTAGTCCCTTAGCAAACACTTATTCTAAGAATAAGTGAAGACAAAAAAGAGAAAAGGAAAAGGAAAATGAAAGAAATTAGAACACGTTTCTTTCTTTAAATCGAACATCACTTAGCTAAATTCAAGAACTTGGAATAGGTCTTTGGGTTAAGAATTTGTCGGGAACTCATTAGAATTAGGATTTAAGTCTCAACAATCCTCAAGTTGCACAAATCCATATTCATGTTCACCTCATTGGCTAGCTCAGATCCACAAATCCATCACGTTAACTATTCAACCTTGAAATCAATTTGTATTGTATGTAAAAGGTGTTAGATCTTCTTACTTGAGGATGCAAAAAGCCGACAACTCCAATAATTCACTCGTATTGGTTCCTCGTCCAGCTACTTGATCCTCGAGGAGGGGGGGTATTTTCTTCTGAGTTCAGGTACGTGCTAGTTTACAATGAATGTTGAAAGAAGTTAAAAGAACGAGAAAAAAATTAGAGTGTGTCCAGTGTAATCACATGTCCTGTGAAGCTTGGCAGTTTAGCCAAGTCTCCACCAAGATATGCAGGCTCTTTGAAGCTTGGACACTGTAGTCACGAATATACCTGGGAATTGACTTCTTTTGGTATTAATTGTTGTTACATTGCATTAATCTTTTCTTCCCCGATGGATATAGAATCATTTTCCCTTGTTTTGGGGTCTTAGAAAAATTATGCTAGCAGACCATTCCTCATCCGAAGCTTTATTTCAAACCCACAACTTCCGTCTTTAGACATCAACGCCACTAGAAAAGGATGAAAATGCACCACTAAAATGAACTTCCCTTTGCAACCCCATGCAAGTCGAGCTAAGTGTGGTGTGCATGACTCCAAAGTTAGTTCACTATTGAGGAGTTATACGGATTGACACCAGGTGTCTTAGGAAAGTTTAAGTTGAATTTCGACTATGGTCCTATAGAACCCAAAGAATAAATTCACAGACCTGAAGAGTCTCAATTCCTATTCCTAATAAAGTCCCTTTAGAATTAATTGGATTAAGGACTAAACTAAGCTCCATCCTTCGGAGTTAGCTCCATTCAGTTCAAGAATCAATCTTGTTCTGAAAAATGCTAATGGATGCAACATTTTTTTATAAAGTAAAATTTTCGAGTTAAACTTTTTATGTAAGTTTTAAAGAATTTTGTAATTTTTAATGAGTTTTAAAACTTTTTATTTTTTTATTTTGAAAGAGTTAGCGAAGTGAATTAATTATAAGTATTTAGAATAAATAACATTTATAATGTACATATTTATAAAGAACTTTATAAATAAGTATATACAACTTAAGACAAGTTTTAATACATGATTTATACAACTAATAATTTTATTTATAAGTATTTTACAATACATTTTATATAGGAATTTCTAAATATTTTTTATAATTCATATTATAGTTTTCTTGTAGCTTTCAAAAAACCAAAAGAAAAATATTAACTCATAATTTTAGAGCAATATTATTATAAATACAAAAAAGTACGAGTTATATCTTTTAAAGTGTATATGTGTGTGTGTGTCTGTGTACGCACGATACCCCTTATACTTAGCATGAATTATGTCCTCATAGTGACCACGAAGCAATAATGCAAGACATAACTCAGGCTAAGTATAAACTGGTGAAAATAATACTATACTACAATGACTCAAAGAATAAAGAATAATAAATAGGAGTCAATCATCTCCTCTATACTTACAATCAACTAATCCTAAGTATAGGAGACTCAAAAAAGAGGATGATTGAGGTCAAGAGAATGTACACAATCAACGACTCAGCTTGTCCCTCCACTATACTTAGGGTAACATAACCCCAAGTATAGAGAAGACTATCAACAATTGAGGGACAAGGGAGAGAACATAAGATACACAAAAAGACAACTATCGAAAGATGACATGAACGATATTACCCTCCTCCCATACTTAAGGTAAAGCACACCTTAAGTATAGTCAACAACAAGAGTAAAAAACTGAACAAATATGAAAAACACAATATCTACACCCCTTATATTTAGGATAAAGTACATCCCAAGTACATCAAAAATCCTAAGCAAGACCTAAGGCGTAAAAAAACGACACAATTAATGAATAAAATAGAAAACATGTATGTACAATGTGAAAATAATGAAGAAATTAAAAATAATGTACAAGATCAAGAATGCCAAAGATTGGTCATCTTGCGTGACCAAGGAATAATAAAATGTACAAGAGAGAGGTCGGTATCAAGGTCATCCTCAAAGATATCCATATCTAAATCAGGGGATCCTTGATCTTTGTCGATAGTCAAAGTTCAGCCCAGATGGCCTAGAAGATGAACATAACTCAACTTTTGTAAGATGCAAAACAATCTTTGAATCAGAATCATCAACAACACTTGGGGTTGTATCCATGGTAGATGTAAGAGAGAGGTCAAATTCTGCTGCAATATTGTCTATCTCAGAATCAACAAAGCCCTCATTGAAGTTAATGTGAAGGAAGGGCTCAACAACCTTACAACTAGATGGCTCGAAGATATACAAACGAATCAAGTTCAACCTCCAAAGGACCACAATCAGGTTCCATCAGCGGTTGGATTTAAATCCCACGAAACTCATCAATACATCTCCACACTTGAGTTAGTGGATGATGATGACACGCTTTGCAACTCGGGTTAAGTATGCAAATAATCAAGGGTCGTTGCAACCCTAATCACCAAGCGTAATCAACGAGAAAAATATTTTAAACCACTTAAGAGAAAATCAGACAATGGAAAGCAAGCGGTCTTTGCTATGTAATTTACCTTGTATACCGACCAGGGTCGAACACAAGGAGCACGATTGAAAAACTTAGCAGTCAAATTTCGAAGATAAAATGTTTAGTGGGTTTTTTCAATTTTTATTTTCAGATGAGGAACAATATGCACAAGGGAATAAAAATACACACACCACAATCTTTTTTGTATTTTTTAAAATATTAAAAAATGCAAAGAAAATTACATAAAATATATTTTTGGGTTTTACAGGTTTTAAAATATTTTTGATAATTTGTTCAAGTTTTTTTTGATATTTTTGTGATTCTATAAAAATCAATAGTGGAAATAAAGGTAAGCAGTGCAAAACCAAGAGTATTTTGTACATTAAAAATATTTTAAGTGTCCAACACTCCTGGAAATGATTTTTATACAAAAGTATACACAAATATCTATAAGCATGAACTGAAATCACTATTTTTCAAATTTTCTAGAATTTTCTATAATTTTCTAAGATTTTTAATATTTTGCAATTTTTTTTGGTTTTTATAAATATTTAATGTTTGAAATTTGGACAGAAACCAAAAGATAGTAAAATGCACCTAATCTATTTTTTTGGAACTTTTAGAGCAATATTTGATTTTTTGTGATTTTTTAAAGTCCAGACAATGAAAAGACACTGTTTTTGAATTTTTAAAATATCAAATAAAATCAAAATGAGATGAAATTTATATAAAATGAATAGGAACACAACATGAATATTCACAAATTTTTACAGCATTTTTAGAGCATGAAAAACATTTATTTCAGTCAAAAGAGCAAGAAAATTAAAGTCTGGAAATTATAGGGACTGAAATGTAAATTAGTAAATGTTTCTGCATTAAAAGATAATAGGAAAGGAACTACATGATAACAAGCACAATTTACCCAGTAAAAACGTGCAACGCACGTGCGTTGGATCAGGAGGGGGTTTTACGTAATTTCGGAAACTTCCAGGGATGTTCCTGCAATTTACCCATATATATATATTTTATTTTAAAATATGCCCCTAGGGTTCCTTTGTTCATATATCTTCTCAAACCACAAAGGAGGGGGGTGTCGCTGCGATGATGTTCGACGGGGACCAGCTCCTTCGAGACGGTGGAGGGCTAACGTGGCGGGCCAAGACGACGGGGTTGTCGGTGGAGCACCCCAACCCACGACGGAGAAAGGATGGGTTGTAGTGGTCTTCGCGGGCACGGCGGTGGTGTCCGTGTTTCTGGAGGAATGACGTGGCGCCTAGCTGCAGGAGGACCAGCCTCTGGGCGGCAGCGCCGTTGTGACGCACGACGGAGCTGGAGCGTCGCTGGTCGGCGGAGGCGACGGGAGGAAATTGACGCTCTGCGGTTGTGCAGAGTCAATGACGACGGGCGGCAAGGTCATAATCGCCATGTGGCAAGTTGATGAAGGAGGAAGTCGGCTCCCCATGGCGATGACATTGAACAACGACAAGGGTAGCGTGCGATGGCGCGACGGGAGGGGATCCGCGAGAGGAAGATGGAGCCGCGCGGCGGAGGTGTTGGTGGTTCCGCTCCATGCGGTGACGCCGCTGGTGAACTTTTTTATTATTTTTTAAAATTGTAAACATAAATCGATTTTTTTATTTTTTTATTTTTTATATATTTTTTAATTTTCCTGCAAAACAAATGTTAGGAATAAAAACAACTATGTTTATTTTTATTTATTTTATTTATAAACAAAATAGGATGCGTAACGGTTGCGGATCTTGGCAAAGCAGGAGATAGATCCGTAACTTCGACCACCGTACGTGGTCGGAGGTTATAGGTTATGCTAGATAGAATGAGAACGTGTAGAGATCGAGATGTGAGATGAAAAATTGGATTTGTATGACAAATGTGAGATGGATATTTTTGGGAATTTAGGATCTAAATTTTAATCATGACATCAACGCAAAAATTAAGTCTAATATTTGTCTAGGAAAAACGACGGGAAATAAAGTTGTATCTCACCTCGGGATCAGATACACCATGAAGGCCTCGATGAGGGTCGATTCGCTGTCACCGATCGGCTCAGAGGCTAGGCACCCTTCTACGACAAGATTGCTCTGGAAGATCGGGCTCCTCTCCACCAAAGATTGATCAAGAATAAATGAGGGAGGAGCCCAATAAAAAGAGAAGAAAATTCAAAAAGGAAAGAATGTACACATAACACATGTTTTTAGTGGTTAAATAAATAAAAAAAATAAATTAAATTAAAAAATAAATTCGGAATTAAATAAAATAAATAAAATAATTAATTTATAAAAATTAATTAGCCACCTTAATGATGGTTATTTAAGGTATAGAATCATACCTTTATATACAAGGCATGTTTTCAAATCAAATAAATGAATAAATTAAATAATTAAATCTAAATTTTGTAATTAAATTAATTTAATAAATTAATGGTGTTGGTGGTTCCGCTCCATGCGGTGACGCCACTGGTGAACTTTTTTATTATTTTTTAAAAGTGTAAACATAAATCGATTTTTTTTTATTTTATTTTTTATATATTTTTTAATTTTCCTGCAAAACAAATGTTAGGAATAAAAACAACTATGTTTATTTTTATTTATTTTATTTATAAATAAAATAGGATGCGTAATGGTTGCGGATCTTGGCAAAGCAGGAGATAGATCCGTAACTTCGACCACCGTACGTGGTCGGAGGTTATAGGTTATGCAAGATAGAATGAGAACGTGTAGAGATCGAGATGTGAGATGAAAAATTGGATTTGTATGACATATGTGAGATGGATATTTTTGGGAATTTAGGATCTAAATTTTAATCATGACATCAATGCAAAAATTAAGTCTAATATTTGTCTAGGAAAAACGACGGGAAATAAAGTTGTATCTCACCTCGGGATCAGATACACCATGAAGGCCTCGACGAGGGTCGATTCGCAGTCACCGATCGGCTCAGAGGCTAGGCACCCTTCTATGACAAGATTGCTCTCGAAGATCGGGCTCCTCTCCACCAAAGATTGATCAAGAATAAATGAGGGAGGAGCCCAATAAAAAGAGAAGAAAATTCAAAAAGGAAAGAATGTACACATAAGACATGTTTTTAGTGGTTAAATAACTAAAAAATAAAATAAATTAAAAAATAAATTCGGAATTAAATAAAATAAATAAAATAATTAATTTATAAAAATTAATTAGCCACCTTAATGATGGTTATTTAAGGTATAGAATCATACCTTTATATACAAGGCATGTTTTCAAATCAAATAAATGAATAAATTAAATAATAAATCTAAATTTCCTAATTAAATTAATTTAATAAATTAATGTTAGATATTTAATTTTTTTAGTGATTTTTATGTAATGAAATTAGTTGTACACATGTACAAATAAGGAAATACAAATAAAATAGTGTAAGTTTTGTACAAATATATAGGGAAAAATATTTACAAATTATTTTTGGCTTTTTGGATTGAAGACCCTATCTCCCCCTACGTTATTCCTGGTCGATCAGGTCAAGTCTTGACCTTCTCTCGAGGTTCGGGTCAGTCTGCATTTATTTCATGAACACTTCCTTTATTTTTCTTTTCTCCTTTACTCTTTTATTTGAGTATAAAAAGTAGTAAAAATGCATATCTAACAAATGCATGCAAAATGGTAATTTCATGGAATTAGTGGGCATTTACATGTGTTTGACTAAGGAAATGAAGCTAAAATAAAAGAATAAAGACAACGAATCATGGATTCATCATTCCCCTATACTTTACCTTGCTAGTCCCTTAGCAAACACTTATTTGGAAAATAAGTGAAAATAAAAATAAAGAAAAAAGAAAGAATTTAGAACAAGTTGACTTTTAAACTTATCTTCATAAAATGGTAGTATAGAGCTCTGTCGAACCTTTGGATTATTGGTATATCAGAACCTTAGTGGCAAATAGATTTAAAACCTAACAGCCTCTAAGTTCCACAAGACTCCTATTCAGGTCTCCTCAACAGTCAGGTCAGAACAAGTCTACATACACAAATTCTTATGACTATGAATCTTTACTTATACGGTGTAAGTGAAATATATCTCCTCATCTCAAAAGTAGCGAAGAAACAACTTCTCTCAACAAGGTAACTCTAGTCCCCCGGTCTAGCAACTCTTTCCTCGAGGAGCGGGGGTATTCCCTTCTAAGTTCAAGTACAACCAGCTCAAGAAGAGGCAATGGAGAAGAGAAAGGATGGTAACCAATGTAGCTACCTATCCTTGGATGCATGATCAGTGTAGCCAAGTCATCCGCTGCAAGCCTACAAACATTTGACTTTGAATCTCTTATTCTTTTTTTTCACTTGTATATACACTCCGACATACATTTTACTTTTCAATCAGGCATGTCCACTTTTGGAGATTCTGCATTTTCTCTCTCTTTTTTTCCTTTTTTTTTGAAAATATATACAAGGTGCAGCATGTACATAAGGAGTTTTTCAGTAGATTATCCCTCTTTTGAAGCATTATTGCAATCCCACAACATCCTGTCTTTAGATCTCAACATCGCCAAATCAGGTTGAGACGCACTTCCCTCCCTAGAGGAGAACGAAAGGTTCCACCTAGATGTACTACCCTCGTATGCTACTCCAAGCCAAAAGATTATGCCCCCTTACCACCTCCTCCATGAAGAGCTACGTGTAGAGTGCTTGTCCAAGGTGAGCCACGATCTGAAAGAATCATGTGTGTGTTGTTAAATATTCTACTTAGACTAATCAAGATGACATGTGAACATAGTCTTATGGATTCAAAGAATTAAGTCACCAGAAACTGAAAAGTCTTAACTCCAGTTCTTATAAGATTCCTCTGAAATTAAGTGGATTAAGGTCCAACTAAACTCCATTCTTCAATTTTTCTTCAGACTTAGTTTAAATGTCAATATTATCTAGAAAAATGCACATGCCAATGTAGAAAAATGCACATGCCAATGCAAGAAATATGCACAATGTAAAGAAAAGAAAGCAACATCTTTTTGTGAAGAAATTTTCTAATTTTGAACTTTTTATGGATTTTAAAAAATGATGCACATGTAAAAAGAGATTTTTATGCAAATTTTTATAGACTTTTGGGTTTTGTAGTTTTAGGGATTTTTTTACGAAAAAGGTTAATAATATATACAAGTATATACAACGATTTTTGTGTGTGTGTTTTTTTAATAAGGATTAGGGGTGAGATAGACAAATTTACACATAAGTGAGTTAATTATTTACAAGAACTAGGTAGATAAGTAATTTATACAAGTAGATATATACAGTTGGATTTTTTGGGATGCATATATTTTAAAATATTTTCAAAATATTTTAACCTGACTTATTAATCAGTATATACAAAAAGAGTTTTGAGTAAATATCTGCAACTTTTTATTAGTTGTTTTTACTGAATTTTACAATTATTTATACAGTATTTTAGCCATATTAAAAATATGAAAATATGAGTTATGGCTAAAGTATATATACAGTATATACGACACCCCTTATACTTAGCTCGAAGTATGTCCTCACAGTGATCAGAGAGCTACAAAGGAAGATATAACTTGTGCCGAGTATTGGGAAGTGAAAAGAATACTATACTACAATGACGAATAAAAGAATATAATCAATAGAAATCGGTGATCCCCCTGTACTTAGGATCGAGTAATCCTAAGTATAGAAGAATGTACACATGGGGAAACTGGGGAGTAGGATGTACAGATACTACCTCCCCTATACTTAGGGTGAAATAGCCATAAGTATAGGCAGCAAAACAGAGGTAAAAAGAATCAAAAGATTAATCACAAATCTGACATCCCCCCATACTTAGGGTAAATTACACCCTAAGTATAGTAGAATCACAAGATGGAGATGGGGTGTTAGAAAGAATGTATTATATGGATAGAATGGATGTGTACAAGTAAAACAATGTTGAGGTGCCTCTCAATAAGCGCTAGAGTTTATGCCCCTAGCTAGGCGCAAAGTCTAGGACAACGCAGTATCAAGGTTCAGGACGACATCTGTAAGGCGAATACCGTACTGTTGTCGCAATCTCTGTGGGAAAACAACAATGAGGTCAACAATGTAAACTATGACACCCAAGCAAACAACCTGGCAGGTGTCTGCTACCGGGTAAAGATATGGGAAGATAAAATCGGGCTCTGGTAGCACAAAAGAAATCATCGGCTCAAGTTCTGCATGGAGTGAATGGATGGAGCCGAAGAAGTTGAACGTGGAGAAGGAAGGATTTGTCAAGGAATTCTCCATGTCAATCATCATCTCAGGAAGGTATGGAAAGTCATGATAAGGAGACTCACTATAAAGGCTTATATCCAATGTATGTAATTTAGAGAAATCAGTAAAATCATCGAATACCTCAAAGATCCGCTCATCCTCGCGAGGGTCGTCGAGGAGAGAAAAATCGAACTCATTATCAGAAATATTAGAAGACTCGATCTCGTGATCCGACGGATCGGATACACTCCCATAAAGTGAAACCGAGTACACAAGGTTGGTGGCATCCTCCCGCAGATAACCCTCGAGGAGTAATACAAAATAATTGATGAAGAGAGCAGAATCAGAATAGAACTGGGGGAGCAGAATCAGAATCAAACTGGGGATCTATGCTTCCAAATATCAGGTCCTCCAAAAATATACCGACATCATCAAACGGGAGGATACACAGCTCAAAGACCGTACTATCTAGGTCTGTCAAATCAAAATGGTGTCTCTCATAAAGCTCTCTATGTTGTGATGGATCTAAATGTTATCTAAATCTGAGAAGATCTTCTGAAGAAAGGATACTAAATCAGCTGGAGAAGGACATTGAAATGACTGACAGTTGATAATTGGGCTCCTCCTCTATTTCTTGTGATACTAGCAGATCTAGAATACAAGAATCCTCGATGTGAAAGTGCGAGACTGGCTCAAACTCTGGGTGCAAAACCAACAGGAACTCGACCAATGTTCGGCTCTGGGAACTCACAGTGGTGGTCAACACGTCCATCATATGAAATGTAGTAAAATCCACATCCTCGGATTGGTGTGCGTTGTCTAAATCGGCAGGAAGTGCCAAACTCTCAACTGGTGTTATATCTCCCTCATGTTTTGTCCCGACAAAATCATCTCGTAAAGATTGGGAAGTCAAAGAGATGTCAGAAAGCTCTCCAAAGATGCTCCAAAGTGAATCCATGTCGAGACTATGGTGTGAACCACCATAGAGGCATCGACCATTGTTTGCTGCTCGGCTATCATCCCCTATAGAAGATCTATACAAGGTCAGTCTTTGAGATTCCATGCTCTGGAAATATTCTCAAGAGGTCAATAAACCTCAGCCATGGATCTCTCAATGGCTCCTGGGGGTCTAAGGTAAAATCTCTAATAATAAACCGCATCAAATCTGCTCTACGATGGGGGTAGAATCTCTGCAAGAACAATGATCATAAATCTCCCCACGTAGCAAACTTCCTTCCCAATCATCTGTGCCAACTCTTGGTTGTACCATGAAGTGTGAAAGGGAAGGTCATAAGCTGTAACTCCTCAGAAGTGGTGTCTGAATATGCTTATGAATCACAACAACCCTCAAACTCATATATATGAATATATGGCTCCTTAATGTAGACTCAATGTAAACCCCAACTGGGTTCCTAAGTGTGGCTTCTCATCTCCTAAATAACGTCCAATCATCCCAGAATCGTGAGCGTCTAAACCTTATCATTGCTTCTCTCATCATTCAAGGAGTGCACTAACATCTCAGCAAGGTGATCACACGTGTCTCGTATTTAGTCAATCTGAACTCTTCGGGCGTCAAACACAACATATCCCGAATAAGAAGGTGAGAATGGGGAGGGAGAAGATGAGATGTCGGTTGGAGTTATAACCTCCCAAGAGAGTGGGCGGGGATGATAGGAATGAAATGAATAAGCCGTAAAATCCGGCTGAAATGGAGTGTGGCCCATCATGACGAGAAGAAAGAAGGATGATGAAGGGAGGGAGAGAGGGATAAGAGAAAGAGAATGAAGGATACAGAAGGTGACTGCTAATGATCCAGAGAAGATGAACGTATCCAACTCACATCAAAGACATCCAAACACAAAGCAAACCCTCAGTTCACCAACTCAACACAAATCTGACCGTGAGATTTCGGTTTTTATCTTTTCAATTTTAGAGTTTATGATCAGACAAATATTGTACAAACACTTAGGAGGATTAATGGGATTTGGGAACTATTCGTTAGTATGTACGCGAGCATTTAAAAGCACACACAATGAAGGGGTTGCTCTCCCAAAATAATGATGAATCAGTTACGTTTTAATTTTAAGAGTCAAGTTCAATAAGCAGTCTCACTTTTTAATATTTGATTTTCACTTTTTTTGGATTTTTTTTCAAAAATAACGTCTAACGAGCTTTCCAATTTCTTATTTGATTAATTTGAGTACAAAAACGGGGGGAGGAAGTCGAAAAAGCCAATGCATAGTCAAACACGATGATGCATGCAGAGATAGAAATGTGTACCTTACTCCAACACTCTACGTGAAATATGATCCGCGCATAAGATTAAATACTGAAAGGAAACTAACTATAAGATGCACAATAAAATCAACCTTATACGAGCAACTTGTATTGATCGTGAAGAACAATAACTAGCTAATCAAATCGAGTTCGGAGTCTGATCTTGGGAGTCACTGGGTGCCCGCCACAACGGATCCTGCTAACGTTGTATGTGACTCCTCACGGCGTGTGGTCTCAAATCCAATTGAGATAACTTTTTCAATTTATTTTTATCTAGGTCCAATTACGATCTATAAGTACAGGTAAGCAATTAGGTGTTGGGCCTTAGCTGATTATGTCACAATCAACAAAAATCCTACGTCTAAGGGTCAAATCTGCGAGAATCAAATAGAAAGTATGGAAGTGAAATGAAGAAAGCGCGAAAATAACGGTGAGTTCCCCCAAGTGCACTGGCACTTGACAAAATAGACCCCGAACGATGTCCAAGTATCCAACAAGAGTCCAAAGATCTAAGTTATTACAATACAAATAATTGTTCTCTAAAATGAAATAAATGTCTTCTTCTCTTCCCAGCTCCACCTCCTGTGTGGGTCCTCCGAAAAGAAACTCCAAGTCGTCCTCTAAATAGTTCCTTGCATAAAAAGCAAACAGACGATGGTCAGAAAACAATTATAATATAGAGAGACAAGCAAAACTGAAAAATGACTACTTAGCCGTGCTGCCCGGCAATGGCGTCATTCTAATGACACGCTTTGCAATTCGGGTTAAGTATGCAAATAATCAAGGATCGTTGTGACCCGAATCACCAAGCATAATCAATCAGAAAAATATTTTAAACCACTTAAGAGAAAATCAAACAATGGAAAGCAAGCGATCTTCGCTATTTAATTTACCTGGTATAGCGAACAGGGTCAAATACAAGGAGCGCAATTGAAAAACTTAGCAGTCAAATTTCAAAGATAAAATTTTTAGTTGTTCTGTATTTTTCAAAAATTTTTTATTTTCAGATGAGGAACAATATGTACAAGGGAATAAAGATACACACACCACAATCTTTTTTGTATTTTTCAAAATATTAAAAAATGTTCAGATAATTGCAGAAATATATTTTTTGATTTTACAGGTTTTAAAATATTTTTGATAATTTGTTCAAGTTTTTCTGATGTTTTTGTGATTTTATAAAAATCAAACAGTAGAAATAAATGTAAACAATGCACGTCCAAGAGTATTTTGCATCTTAAAAATACTTTAAGTGCCCAACACTCCTGGAAATAATTTTTATACAAAGTGTACACAAATATCTACAAACCTGAATTGAAATCACTATTTTTCGATTTTTCTAGAAATTTCTATATTTTTTCTAAGATTTTCAGTATTTTGCATTTTTTGGATTTATAAATAGTTAATGTTTGAAAATTGGACAGAAACTTAAAGATAGTAAAATGCACCTAATCTATTTTTTTGGAATTTTTAGAGCAATATTTGATTTTTTATGATTTTTTAAATTCCAGACAGAGAAAAGATACTATTTTTAAATTTTTTTAAATATCAAATCAAAGAAAAATGCAATGAAATTTATACAAAATGAAGAGAAACACAACAAGAATATTCACAAATTTTTTGCAAAATTTTTAGAGCATGAAAACTATTTATTTCAGTCAAAAGAGCAAGCAAATAAAAGTTTTGAAATTATAGGGATTGAAATGTAAATTATTTATTGTTTCTGCATTAATAGATAACAAGAAAGAAACTACAGGATAATAAGCACAATTACCCAGTAAAAATGTGCAACACGCGTGCGACGGATCGGGAGGGGGATTTTACGTAATATCAGAAACTTCCTGCGACGCTTCTGCAATTTACCTAAAAATTTTTTATTTTAAAATATGCCCCTAGGGTTTCTTTGTTCCTGTATCTTCTTAAACCACAAGGGGGGCGCCGCCGCGATGATGTTCATTGGGAACCAGCTCCTTCGAGACGATGGAGGGCTAACGTGGCAGGCCAAGATGGCGGGGGTCGTCGATGGAGCTCCCCGCCCTACGACAGAGAAAGGATGGGCCGCAGTGGTCTTCGTGGGTGCGGCGGCGATGTCCGCGTTTCAGAGGAACGGTGCCTGACCGCATGTGGAACAACCTCTAGGCAGTAGTGTCGTTGTAATGCGCGGCAGAGCTGGAGCGCCGCTGGTCGGCGGAGGCAATAAGAGGAGGTTAACGCTCTGCGGTTGTACAACGGAGTTGATGGAAACGGGCGGCGATGTCAGAATTGTCGTGTGGGTGGTTGACGAAGGAGGAAGTCGACTCCCCCTTGGCGGCGGTGTTAAATGACCCACGGGTGGAAGACGGGGCCGCGCGACAAGGTGTTGGCGGATCTGCTCCAAGCGGGGGCACTGCTGGCGAACTTTTTTATTATTTTTTAAAACTGTAAATATAAATCGAAATTTTTTACATTTTTTATTTTTTAATTTTCTTGCAAAATAAATGTTATGAATAAAAACAACTATGTGTATATTTTTATTTATGTTATTTATAAACAAAATAGGATGCGTAAACGGTTGCAGATCTTGGTGAAGCGGGAGATAGATCCAAAACTCCGACTACCGTGCGTGATCGGAGGTGATAGGTTGTGGAGATAGAATGAGAACATGTAGAGATCGAGATGTGAGATGAAAAATCAGATTCGGATGACAAATGTGAGATAGATATTTTTGGGAATTTAAGATCTAAATTTTAATCATGACATCAATGCAAAAATTAAATCTAATATTTATCTAGGAAAAACGACGGGAAATAAAATTGGATCTCACCTCGGAATCGAGTACACTGTGATGGCCTCGATGAGGGTCGATTCGTTGTCACCGATCGATTAGGAGGCTAGGCACCCTTCTACGATAAGATTGCTCTCGGAGATCGGGCTCCTTTCCACCAAAGATTGATCAAGAACAAATGAGGGAGGAGGAGCCAAATAAAAAGAGAAGAAAAATCAAAAAGGAAAGAATGTACAAATAAGGCATATTTTTAGTGGTTAATTAAATTAATTAATTAAAAACGAAATTCAGAGTTAAATAAAATAAATAAAATGATTAATTTACAAAAATTAATTAGCCACCTTAATGGTAGTTATTTAAGGTATAGAATCATATCTTTATATACAAGGTATGTTTTCAAATCAAATAAATGAATAAATTAAATAATTTAAATAATTAAATCTAAATTCTGTAATTAAATTAATTTAATTAATTTATGTTAGATATTTATTTTTTGGTGATTTTTATGGAAATTAGTTGTATACAAGTATTATATACATATAGTATAATATCACATGTACAAATAAGGAAATTATTTTTAAATATTTTTTAAATTTTATTATTTATTTATTTTATATTTTTTATAATGAATATAATATTTAAAATTATGTACATTATGTACAAAAATAAATATGAATAAATATATACAATAAGTAAGCGGTAAAATTACACAAACCACCTTAGAAAATCGACTTTTCAACCGTAACTCCAAACATTATGAAATTACATCCATCTAAAAGGTAATTTATTTTAGAGTACAATGGCAGTGAGTTTGATTCGTTTTGAGTTCGTATAGAGCCAGAATTTGTCTTTCAATTATCGCTTTACGGTTTTTTCCGAGTGTGATTATTTGTAATCTGTACATTTTATTTTACAATTATTTTTATTATTTATAAAACCTTTTTAGTTACAAATTTTGTTTAGAAAAATACTTAATTTGAGGTTAATTTATGTACAAATAAAATAGTGTAAGTTTTGTACAAATATATAGGAAAAATATTTACAAATTATTTTTGGCTTTTAGATTGAAGACCTTATCTCCCTCTACTTTATTCTTGGTCGATTAGGTCAAGTCTTGACCTTCTCTCGGGGTTCGGGTCAGTCTGCTTTTATTTCATAAACACATCCTTTATTTTTCTTTTCTTTTTCTTTTCATCTTTATTCTTTTATTTAAGTATAAAAGGTGGTAAAAATGCATATTTAACAAATGCATGAAAAATGGTAATTTCATGGAATTAGTGGGTATTTACAGGTTTTTACTAAGAAAATGAAGCTAAAATAAAAGAATAAAGACGATGAATCATGGATTCATTAGATCACAAAAGGCTACACTTACAACATTTTCCTCTATGGAGAGGAATTCTTAGGTTTCCATATCTGCCACATTCAGCAGCTCCTTTGTAATCTCATCTATAAACTCATAGTTCTCCGTGTCTGATGACACAACAACACACTCTTCTGATGCAAGGTTCTCCTTCGGCTCAAAGATCGACTCTAAGGTAATACTCTCGCTACTAGAAGGAAAAGTCACCGTATCGGTTTCGTAATCCATAATGGCCTTGGTTGCACACAGAAAAGACCGACCAAGAATGATAGCAACATCATGTGATGGTACATAAGAGTCAACGTCAAACAAAATAAATTCCATAATGAATTTCATGCTTTGTACCATCAAGACAACATTCTTACCCTTCGACCTCTTAACTGATCTGTTTGGAAACTGAAGAATCATCTTGACTTTCTTAAGAGGGACTAATCTGTTTAAAATATCTGTTTAAAATATCTTGAGAAGATAGAAGGGTAATATGTTCACTGACAAACCATTGTCTGACAAGGTATGCTCAAACTCGTGATCTGAAATCTTGCATCTGACAAATGGTACTACCATATCTTTCTTATTTTTCCTGAGAAAAGTATGCTAAATGGCCCAACAAGTAGCAATGGTCAACACTTGTTTCTCAGAACAATGGTTCTCCTCTTCTTTCTTCTACGTGTGGCACGTTCCTTCAAACACTTCTTGAAAGGAATAATGTGGACAAATGCTTCTGAAAGAGTGAGCTTGATATCAACTTTGTCTAGCAACTCTTTCATGGAATTCAACTCTTAGTTCTTTTTGGAGTTTTCTTTTTTACTCCCCTCCCTAAATTCAGAGCTTCTAGAAATGGTATATGTACATCCTCCTCAGTCATATGTACATCCGGAGGTTAAGAAGAATAAGAATATCTTTTCGTAAAATTGGGACTAACCACATGTACGTCCTCATCAAAAGAGGAAGAAGAACTAGCAGAAGATGTCTTGTCTTTATTCTTCTTTCTAGATTTTCTCTTTTTGAATTTTTTATTTGATTTTGTGGCTTTACTACATGAAGAACTAGGCTGAATATGTAACTTTGTGTCGTTGCCTACTATGTCCTCTTCACTTCAAAATGTCCTAACAATTGAAGTCTATCTTTGAACATCTTGGGAACTAGGAGTACAAGTACTCAACAACTCAGAAGTCGTCTGAATAATACAATCTGATATGCGTTCTGCGATAAAGCTGACTACTAACTCTCGAAGTGAATTCGTCTGTTCCTTATGATATACATCATTCTCTTGAATCTGATGGATTAAATGCTCAATCATGGGACCATCTGTAGCTGGTACGTGAAGGTGACATCCCAAGTCAAAATCTTTCTGCTGAGAGGGATGAAAGTGTACGTTTGAACCAGAGAGGATATGATCCTAAGGTGAAGACTACTCGCGGCACTGATCGAGATATGTAAATATAACATGACGAGAAAAATGTTGAAATAATGTAGGCTCCTATCCTGTAAAGTACTAAACTGACCCAAACTCCGCATGTAGAACAAATAGAGGCTGAACTGGTAACTGAAAAGTAGAACTCTCTACAAATGTCTCAACATCCATCATCTATGTTGTCTCAATATCCGCATCAACTGCCTGATATGTGATCTCTAAATCATCATGAAGTTGATTGCATCTGATCATATGATGTCTCGACTACATACTCTGAAGAGAATGAGACGTTTACAAGAAGTAAGACGTCTCCATGAAGAGAGTCCGGAGTGACTTAGTGTCGAGACTATGGTGTGAACCTTCACATGAGGCATCGACCAATATATGCTGCTCTATGGTCATCCCCTGGTAGAAGATCTGAACCAACTCTTATTTGGAGATCCCATGATATGGAAATCTCCTAAAAAGTCCAAAAATAGAGCCACATATCGTGAAGTAGCCCAAGGGGATCATGTGTAAAGTCTCTGATAACCGACCACATGAAATATGCTTGGTTAATGGGGTTGAACTTCCTCAGAAAAGCAACTCTTAATGTATCCCAAGTAGCTCTCTCCTTTCCCATGCTTCGGAACCATCTCGCGGCTCCGTCCTTAAGTGTCAAGGGAAAGGTCTTCAACTTCGCATCCTCAAGTGAAATTCCTGAATAAAATATGATACTACATACCTCTTCAAACTCAAATACATGCTTGTATGGATCCTCGTGCCATTTTTTTTGTAAAACTTCGAGAATAAGGAGGCGAAATCCAAATCAATCAGAAAAGTCGGTAAAGAGTCAATGTAGAAAATGACTTCACTCCTAAATCGTGTATCAGCTTCTCAGTCTGCACTTTCATATCAACAACTCGTGGACCTGTATCTATGAATAATTTCTGCTCACGAGTCCCAAATCTCTGCCTAGCTGCCACAAGTGTAGCTGAAGATTGACTCATTGGAAACTAAAATGAAGGAGTAGGAAGAGACAGAGAAGATGATGAAAATCGAGAAACAAAAGGAGAGGACTCTCCGATGTCAGAGTCACACTTAGAGAAGGATGTAGGACTTAACTCAGGTTTGAAAAACAAGTTTGAATGTGTAGGTGCTCATGGAAGCAGTGCCATAGGAGTCGACCTAAGAGACCACCTACCCATCGTCGTGACTCGAGAGAGTAGAAAAGAAAGATGAAAAAGAAAGGAACTAACAAGACCCAAATGATGAGTAACTTTACTGATAGAAACTCAGATAAGATCATGACGGGCTCAACACCAACCATAAACAATACACAAGGCAAAACCAAATTCACCTTCTCAACTCAATGAAGATCATAAGAGATTGGTCGTTAATCTGATCAATTTTAGAGTTAGGTGATCAATCAATTATTTAGCACAATCTTACATGTGTAGTCTCCTAGAGTAGCTTGTATCGAGTCGATGAATCCCTCAAACAGAGGACTATCCTCGTAAGAGCTCAGGTCAAGTCCTAAAGAGAAACACCTACTTTAACAAATTACTATTTCTACTAATGTCTGAGGAAAGTGCTTGCAGCTATAACATGACCCAAGAGTCAAAGTCCAAGCGCTTACGACACAAGTCCAGGGTTTTGGGCCCTACTCCTTATGTGTACGTGCCTCGCTCAGTCTGGAGAGTACTAGCAATAACGAGGAGATTGCTTTCCCAAATCAAGGAATGATGTCTGTTACATTTAATTTTAGATCGAGTGATGTTAAACATTCCCAATTTTATTTTAGTTATCACTTTTTTATATTTGATAAAAACAAATGACTAACTAATTTTTTGTATTGTTTTTCCTTTTACCCTAAGTGAAGGAAAGCATGGGGAGAAGATGAAAATGCAATGCACGAAAAATTATGAATGCATGTAGAGATAGAATATGCGTACATGTGCCCGCTCTCTACATGCAAAGTGATTCGCACAAGGAACATGAACTAACCAATATGCATGAAAATTGAAAAACTAAACATGTAACCCTAGAAAGAGTGATAAGTTCTACAAGTGGAAGAACCGATTACTTTGACTATGTTATCGTCGTTAGGTCTAAGTTTATGTGCTTAAACAATGAAAGTAAATCATAATCAAGCACCTAACCACTCATAGAAAATTGCGGAAAACAAAGAAAAAGAAGGTGAGAAAAACAAAACCGTGGTAGGTCTCCCAACACCTGTGCTGGTGAAACAAACCCCGAAGAAGTGAGTACGGGCCGGGTACAACCCATGATGCCCATAAGGGGCCCCTTTTACAAAATAAAAATGAGCAAGTGCCCATTCCTCTCTCACAAAAGAAAACAAAAAAAAAGAAAAGTCCACTCCACCCGACTTGCACTACTCCTTTGCACCCACTCGTGAAGAACATCGATTTCTAGATCCATTAGTTGATCGGTGAAAAATCAATCTGACCTGATAGTTCTAAAAGAAGAGACTATTGTCGTTGTGTCAATCATATGAAATTCACAGAAAATTTATTTATTTATTTATACTCCTAAACTAAATGTGTACAGTGTTAGTATGAGAGTGTCAAAATCAGGGAGGCAAAATGTAGAAATCTAGGATAAAATAATAGAGTGACTAATGTAAAGAGGTTTCCTAATTTTTATTCATGTTGAGGGAATTTTTTGACTTTTTAATTTGATTTTGTGAATTTTATATTATTTTTGTGATTTTATAAACATGTAAGTAGAAATTATAGGTATATAATTTTTCATTTTTTTATTTTGTATTTTTTTTAGATTTTTATTTTTACTTCCTATTTTTGTGAATTTTTTAGAGTTTTAAATATTTGTATGGGTTTTGAATTTATTTTTTAAAGTTGAAAACTATTTTTTATTGAAAATAAGGAATTGTTTTTATTTTAAAAATAGTAGACAATAAGAAAATATTTTTTCTTTTATTTTTTTCAAGAATAGATGCAAATACCTTCGAAATGAGTTATTGTGCGTATTATTGCGATTTTTTATGAATTAGTTATGATTTTACAATTTTTAAAGCATTATATATTTTTATTGGTTTTAATATACGATTTTTATTTTTATTTTTGGTTTAGAATGTAAAATATTGTAAAATATATTGTAGGTAATTCTATAGGATTTTTAGAGGTATTTTTAATTTTTATGTTTTTTTTATAATTTTATGTATTTTTTGTATTTTAAACAAATTATTAAAAATATAAATATTTTTAAATTTAAAAATTGATTTGATAAGGTATATAGTATAATATTGGGCATTTATACGTATTTTATTTTATTTTGATATCTTGTATTTTATTTAATATGTATATAGTATGTATAATAATGATATACAATAGTATGGGTAGTTATGTAATTATCTGTAATTATTGGGCTTGTGCGAGAAATAACAGAAAGAGGAGGTGTATCCATGCAAAAATCTCAAGAAACACGTGCGCGTGCATGTGCTTGCTCTGCCACCTGGATTTGTATGTAATAAAATGCAGCACTAGGGTCCGTATGTAATAAATCTCAGGTCACGTGAAGGAGCATCTAGGGTTTATGGCGGTAAAAATCCCTTTATTTTAATGCATTGCCATTTGGAGAACCATTTCATAACTCAAATGTCCCAATTTATCTACAACTTCCCAACAAAATCATCTATAATCCGATCTTTTTTCCTCTCTTCCCCAAACCCTACCCTCACAATCTCTGTCCTTCTTGTTGACAACAATGTCATCTCAGTCTTCCTCATCGACGTTGCCGAGTCCGCTAGGAGGTACAAATAGAGTCCTCTCCCTACCTCTACATAATTTCTCTTCTTTCAAGGACTTTGCCCCTAAATTTCTTTCTTGTCGCGGCAACGGAAAATCCACTCTCCACAACGGGCGATTCTCCATCGTCATCGACATCCGATTATAGGTATGATCTTCTGCTTGATCGAAGTCATAATATGATCTATGAATGTATATTAGATTTTATTATAATCCAATCCGTGAATGTATTGAGTTTGTATTTGATTTGTGATTGTTTTCTATGTTGAGATTGAATCACAACAGTTCTGAATTCATCCGATTTTATGTTATAGGTCATATATACATTTAGTCAAATTCATAGTTTTAATCTTCTTCGGTGAGATATCTTTCTTACGTTTTCTATTGAACACTAGCACTTCTATATAGGGAGATTTGTGTGTCTCTCATATTTTTTATTGTAAGAAATGCTAACCAGTTGATTAGTACTTGTCCATAGTGTAGGAATTATGTTCCTAGTAAATATTTTAAAGTGCCAAATAGATTTCTCATTTTTGAAATTCATAATTCAGTATGGTGTTATTTGGGAAAACTTGTAGACAAGAGAAATATGTAATAGTTTTATAGGTCAAATAAACCTTTGAAACATACTAGGTGCATTTCGACTTGATGTGTGGCTTTTGACCTTAGTTCTGTTAGAACTATGTTCCATATAAATTTTGTAGCCATCATTGGTCTATCTTCACTAGAATTAGGCTTGATAATGATATACTTCGCAAGATAATTATGGATATGCTAAAATCTCATATCACTTGTTTCATGAAATTATACCTGAATTGTGTTTCATGACCGTGTCGATTTTTGGGCATGATAGTCTAATAGATTGTTAGAAACTCTATCATAGATATCCATGCATGATGTGCACTGTTGTAAAAGTCTTCCGATTAGCCCAACTAGTAGGTCTGACTAGTTTAGTCTATGCGTTGACCGATCGAGATTATTGTCTAATTCTGATTAGGCCGACTAGTCAATTGATTTTTGTTTGGATATATCATTTTTTGGGTTTTTTTAAATGCAAACTTATACTAATACGTTTAATGTTTTATTTAAATTCAATTACTTCTTTTCTTTCATTACGAGAATATAAAAAAATGTACAAATCTATGTAAATACATAAGAATATATGCATAAAAATGATTTATATATTAAAAAAATCAAAAAAATCAAAGCTGATTAAAGTTCGACTAAATCCAATTAGTCTACTGATTACCAATTAATCCTTAGTCAAATACCCAACCGACCGAGTCAATCATCGATTTTTGCAACCTTAATGATGTGTATTCGTTGTATAGATGAGAGGCACAAAATATGGTCATTGTTAAGCATTCTAAACCTGATGAATTCGACCAAGTGTTCATGAATACATGCAAAAAAATAGCAATGATCCAAAATTTGCTCAATAGAATTAGAACTTGGACCCCAAGTATGCAAATATTTACATTCTTTTCTTCTAAATTTGTCGGAATGTTTTACCACTTATTGTCTCCTCAAACTTTAGAAAGTTCATTCAGCTAATTCAAAGAAGTTGGCAATGGTTATCCCTACGTGAATAAACCATGTCTTAATTGTCAATGGTTGATTTGAGTTCTCGTGTGGTTTAGGGTGTGTTATTATTCTGTTAATTTACTTAAAATTCATTAGGAGCTGAAAGAAGTGCATCTTCCCATCCCAATTATATATATAAAGGGGTTGGGAGTATGCATCAAAATGCATCTAGATCTACATGCACAGATGCCACAAACGTCTATTTTTAGATTATTTTGAAATGAATCCTTTCGGAATTTGCTTAGATTATTAAGTGAAATGTATTTTTCAAATTTTGTGTAAAACAGATATTCTTAGCGTGTCCATCTAAAGTGGTCGATTTCAACAATTCTAAAACCTCTAAAATTTGACTATCTCGATGGTTAAGTTAGAAGTCTTGAATTAAGTTGAAGTTTTAATCACATAATGGTGATATATTGCGATCTAAATTGATCAAGGTTTCATTTCAAAAAATAAGGAAATTAGACGTTTGTGGCACCTGTTTACGTATGCTTACATGCACCTTGGTGCATAATGCCCAACCACATATTTTAAATCATTTCATGCATTTCCTTAAAGGTGGGTTCTACATGCCATGTTACACAAACCAGGTTCATTAATGAGTTTCTTAGAAATATTTCTATTTAATGATTAAATTATTTCTTAGACTAGCACTCATGGATGAAATAAAAGTCATTATTTTTTATGAAAATAATTTTTAAAAAGTTTATTAATTCATTCATTAAATTGTATTGTATTTGAAAACTCTTTTTCATGTTCCTTTGATGTTTGTTATAATATAGTAGCAATATTATGAATTATTTATTCACATATGCAATTAAGATCAGTCATTATCATATTTTTGTAGTAGTTTAAAGCTCACAACTTGGAGGTTGGATGTGGTATGCTTACATGATACCAAGATTGATTCTTGAGACTCAATGAGGTAGAGATCTGTCTCTGGTGCTCATCTCATTGAGTTCAAATCTATTTTAGAAAATGGAAATTCTAGAGGCATTGTCGTGGCTTGGACCATAGACTTGTATGAACTCGTGGAGGATGTGATTTTAGCGCACTTGCTCATGATGGTGTTGATCAGCATGTGTGATTGTTCGCAGATAATGGTGACTTCAGTCTATGGTATCTTGGGCGCTTCTTCCAACAATGGGTTGTGGGCTGAGCTGCATGAGGTGAGGGACCACTTTTCTAAAGAGGCGTAGATCGTGGGGGGCAACTTCAATGTCACGCTTTATTCGGAGGATAGACCAGATGGAAGGGGTGGTCAAGATCATGGATCATTTTTTCAGGAGGTAGTAGAATAGTTAGCGTTGGAGGTTCTCGATGCGACAAACTGCATGTAGACATGGGTTGGTTCTCTATCGAGGTTGCGGATTGATTGGTTTCTTTTGTCTACGGAGGCTCTAGAGAGGTTTGGCTTGGCATGTGTCACCTCTCTCCCTAGATCAAGATCGGATCATACGCACTTCTGCTTGAACACGTGTAGTGGCAGAGGTTACACTTCCTATTCCATATTTGAGAGGTGCTGGTTACTGGAGGATGTGTTCAAGAACATGATTGCATCTTTCTGGTCTAATATATCGGTAGAGGGTTCTACCACTGCGAGATTTTCCTTGAAAATGGTTGTTTTGCGTCATATTGATTGCTTTCAGGAGGGATTCACATATGGAGAGGGAGCAGTGGAGGAGTCACACGCAAGGGGAACTAGAGTAGTTAAACTTGGTGGAGGATGATAGGGAGTTGGATAGGGAGGAGCTTGTGAGTTGGGGGCTGGTGCAGACGATTCTAGAACATGAGGATAGAAAGCGGTAGATAGAGTGGAGGCTGAGGTCACGCCAGGAGTGGCTAAAGGAGGGTGATGCAAACACTAGATTCTTTCACGCGGCGGTAAATGGCAGAAGAATGGGAAATATGATCCACTCAATCAAGGTTGGGGAGGACGAGTTTGTTGGCGAAGAGGAGGTTGCTAGGGCTATTACGGGTTACTACAGGTCCATGAGCAAATGTGCGCATGAATGTAGCTCAAGATGGTTGGTTTTAGGTGTGGCGAGCATTCTTGTCCATGATGTGGAGCTGATGACGATACCTTTTGAGATGGAGGAGGTCCGCGGGGCAGTTTTTGATCTGAATGGCTTCCCTGTTTTCTTCTTTAGGAGTTCTGGCATATAGTGGCATCCGAGGTTATGGACGTTATGGTGGAATTTGCCTAAGGGAACCATGATTTTGAGCAGATCAATAAATCCATCATTTTTTATGCAAGCTAAGAAGGAGTTTGCCACAAGGGTAGAGGATTTTTCATCCCATTGCGATGTCCAACATGATTTACCTAATTATAGCTAAGATGTTGGCTAATAGATTGAGGGGAGTTTTTAACAAGATCAACCCTCCGGTTTAGTGCGCTTTCCTGCCAGGAAAATAGTTGGTGGATAGTGTGGTGATGGCTACAGAGATTTTGGTAGACTGAAGGAACAAAACGAAGATGTCTTGTGGAAGATGGATTTTTCAAAAGCCAATGATAATGTGGATTGGTGGTTCTTACGGGCTTCTTTATATCGAACAGGTTTCCTGGACAAGTGGATCTCGTGGATGAAACGGTGTGTTACGTCAACCTCATATGATGTTGTCGTGAATGGGGAGCCTAGAGGGGGCTATTTTCAACTGTAGTATGGGGTCCGTCAGAGGTGTCCTCTTGGACCCCTACTGTTTGTGCTTGTGGCAGATGCACTATCAATAATGGTTGATCATGCGGTTACATGAGGCTTTTGTATAGGATACTCTAAAGGTGAGATATCGATGCACATTCTCCAGTACGTGGATGATACCATTCTATTAGCGGAGGGTAGTCCGGAGAGCTGTAAAGGATTATATGTTGTCCTCGACATTTCTGGTGTGGTATCAAGGTTGAAACTCAATAGAGGGAAATTAGAATTTGTACCCTTTGGCTTGACGGAGGAAGAGATTGATGTATGTGCAGGCTAGCTAAGGTCACAGCGGAGGGAGTTGCCATAATGTTATTTGGGTGTGCCTCTGATGGTGGGAAGGATGCGACTAACCAATTGGCTTCCCGTGGTTGAGAAGATAGAGCAAAAGTTGGTAGGTTGGAAATCTACATTCTTGTTTAGGGGTGGTAGGTTGGTTCTGGTGAAATCAATTTTGTATGCGATCCCAATATTTTTCTTGTCAGCTAGGATAATGCACGTAGGAGTAAGGAATGTTAGCAATGTGAGCCCCGGGCGAACCATTTCTACAATAAATGTTATTGTAATGAATAAATTATCAATAAAAGTTATTGTTTATTTTTTCACTCCCCTTCTGAGATTAATGAATGAATGCACTATAGGGTCCCTCTGTACAATAAGGGTTATGTACCATGGCCAACTTGATGATCATACAGCTGTTGATTCATTGAATGGATCATAGAGGCTGATGCTTGGATGAATATCTAAGGTGTTAGATAGAGGACTCATCAAGCATCATCAAATGATCATTAAGTGATGATCTCCAGTCTGAGTGGGAGATGGCAATCCTATCTCATATGACTGATATCTGATTGACCTCTAGATGCAGGTCCTCTGCATGGGAATAATGATTCAGAGGTGTCAGGTTAGTTAAGTCAATGGGTTGATTTGACGAGATCGAGATAACCAAAGACCTACGTTGAATACTGTCACAACATAGGCATGCATCCTCTGACTAGAGACAGATGTATTGCTATATGTCTGAGTATGTACATTTGGCAGACCAATAGGTTGATGACCTAATCAAGGTCTATATACCGGCGAGCTGGTGTGCATGTAAGGACATATGAGTAATACGATCTCTCAAAGGGATCATACAGGTTCACTTGTGAACCGGGAGACATGAGCTCACTCATGAGGTATTGGGACTGAACAAATTCCATGCATGGTCGTCATGCTTTGGAAGCATGACATGAATTTGAAGGTAAGATATATGCTTTGTGAAAGCATATGATCTATACCAAATCCCGATGACCAAGATTGAGAAACTTAATGATCTAACCCTGAAGATGACAGTATAAAAGAGATCTTTATCTTCAGGATGATCATGAGTCTTCCAGTATGTAGGATGTGCAGGTATTAGGAATACCTGAAGGGTGATTTGATCATAAACGATTGTATAACCATGACGCTTCCATTCCGAGGGAGTGATGAAACAGGATTGGATTTTAGTGACTCCTCTCATTAGAGAAGTGACCTAATCTTAGTCCATGAACTGGACATTGGTCTGAATAAGATTCAGATGCAATGAGAAGATTAAGTCTACGGTCTTGATTTGATCAAGCATCAGTGGGAGGTCCATAAGATCTGGAGTTGAGATATGATCTCAACATCCAAGTCACTATACGTGGAACAATACAATCGCCCTGTCCTTATCTCCAAGTATCTGAGGAGAAATAGCATTGTTCTTAAATGGTTTAAGAACAATTCCATAAGATCTAAGCAAAGAGAATTTGATAATTAAAAGTGTTTTAATTATCATGATGTATGAGAAATTATCCAATATGATTAAATGTGATTTAATTAGTTTGGATAAGAATAATGTGGATAGAGATATCCAATTATTCATGATATATTATAAATATGATTTATAATGTATTAGAGAGAGTTAATTATAATTTATATGTGTTGATTAATTATGATGTGTATTGGATACACATTGTGTAATTAATTAACAATATGAATTACATGTTGTTTTGGGTTGTGAATATGATTCACAATTATTCCATGGCTAGATTGCAATTTCCTCAAAGATAATTATGAATTATTTTTTGAGAAATAAAACCCAAACTATTTTTGTTGCAAATAAATAAGAGAGGGATTACATGGAGATTACATCTCCATGCCATCCAAGTTGGGCGGCACACCACTCCTAATTGGAGTGGGTGTGCGCCTACATGGAAGGCACATGGAGATGAAATCTCCATGTGTCTTCTCTCCTTATTTGTTGGGTTAATTTAGGAGCAAATTATATTTGATTTTATTAAATATATTTTGACCTAAATTTGTTGCTTTTGACAACAACAATTTCAGCCATTGGATGAACATAAATCAATCTCATCCATTGATTTTATGTGTCCCATGGATTGAGATCCATGGATCCCAAAACCCTATAAATAGAGAGGCATACTTGGCTCTCTCTTTACACACATGCTATTGTAGCAAAACTCTCTCTCTCTCTCTCATATACACGACAGCCCTCTCTCCCTCTCTTCTTGGTGGCCGTCCACCTTGGTGGAGAGAAACGCCGTCGCCCGCGCCATCGTGCTGCTGCTTCAACTCTCTGCGGTTCTTTGTCTTCTTGGAGTGCTTCACTCACGAAGGAGACGTTTGATCTCGTACGACGAGATCAGGAGCAACCGCGCTTGGATCATCTTGGATTGCGAGGACACCGCGACTCATCTCCGCGCTCGCAAGCCGTTACTCCGACGATCGGACTTGAGACAGGAGGTCTCTTTTCGTAGAGACTCGATCAACCACGCTTCAAGAGGTATTGCATTATACTTGATGTGGTTATAGATGAAACGATTTGAGAATGGTTCTCGGATCATGTGGTTTCATCGGTTTAAAAATTTTAAAATTCCGCTGCACCGAACAACTAGTACGACTAGTCGTTCTTCGTCGTATTCGATACGACGATCACGCTTCCGTGATGCGCTTGAGGATTTCTTCATATCCTTCAAGTGGTATCAGAGCCTTAGGTCGACGGTTTCGAATATGATTCGAAAAACCGAGGACGACTTGGGTTCGTTTAGGTCGCGAAAGTTTTCATCGCATTTGATTTCGCAGATCTGTTTAGTAAATAAATTCGGTACTGTTTAAATTGTTTAAACACGAATTTAATACTTGGATTTTGTTCCCCATTAAATAAGGAAACCATAGGAACTGAGTTTGCGTAAATCGGATTTCGTATGCTCTAATTATGGTTGTTTTAATGGACATGTATGCACTGTTGCGGGAACAATAGATTTTAACATGATTAAAGAGTTAATTACTGTTATCATCTGCCTCGAAATGCGTGCAAATCCACTTAGGTTCTGTTGTAAATCAAGTTAGCAATCTATGAAAATTGAGTTTGCTTAATTTGGATTTAAATTGATTGAGATATGCCAATTTTAGTGAATAGGGGTCATTACTGAAATTGCATTCCTAATCTAGAACCAAGTGATTGTCAATTAGTGAAATTAATTGTTAATTTCGTGAAATAATCTAGAATAATATTTGTGAAATATTGAGACATGATTATTTGCCTAATTGACATGGCCCCAACCAATTAATTGATTAAGATGTGATCTGAATCATAAATTGGAAACAACAATCTTCAAACTTGATGCTTGAATAGGGTTTGGGAATTTGTCTAGCAAATTTCCTTATAATCAAAAATGTTTTGATTATTACTATATGGTACAATTTCGGTTGAAAAACCGATGATCATCTCAAGTACAAATTAATCAATTTGACATTATCCTTTCCCGAGGCGGATATGGTGCCTAGTCGGAGAGCATTGGGGTTGCGGGTTGCAACGTATGTGGTCCGTCCCACTCTCGTCGGTACTGGACATGACAGCGGGTAGGGCCGGGATAATGTCCGAAGGATTAAGATGTATTTTTCTAATTATTAAAATTCGAATTAATACGTATTTTGAGATATTACCATATATGTATTCAAGTAAAATAATCAAGTTTGATTGATTGAATTGGATTGATAATTAATTTAATATGATTAAATTGGTTATGTCCAATTGAAATACTCTAATATGATTAGAGTTATTAATTCCCTTGGAAGAATTAATTATGTGAATGTGATTCATAATAATTAATTAAAATTTGAATATGATATGGAGGATCACATAAGTGACATCCATGGTCTCCCGTCAAGGCGAAGGGTTCCGTCGCCAGACATCGTATGAAGGAGACGCCTGTACGAAGTGACAGCTCCTGCATACGGTCCGTTTGGATCGGGCTCGTCGCTTCTCGAAAGAGTAAGGACGTATGCGTAGTGACCCCAATATCGGGTCCTCATATTATTGGGGCGATATTGGATTGCGCATAGCGAGTTGTATTCCTGTTGACGGTTGGTTCAATTAATAACGGGTCAACATCGCCTTAGGGGTGGTGGGCCCGGGTATTAAAGACCGAATTGGGAAATGCAAGTTGGACTTGCAATGCGGAATGTGTTCCCGCTTCTCTTTATTGGAGTCATAGGTTCTCATATTATTGGGATATGACAAAGATAAGGAGGAGATCCCAGTTCTTGCTTGAGATATATTGGTAAGTATATCTCTTACTTTGAAAGTGAATAAGGGAATAGACTTTCAAGGTTGACATAGCAAGAACAATTTGATTTAAAATGCCTTAATCAAATATTATAAATTTGAATATATAATTTTTATATTCTAATATAGTGCATTCTTAATTTCAGAAAATGAAGTCTTTGAACCCACTTAGTAGGCTTCTTGAGGTAAACCAATTGACCGGCCCAAATTACTCGGATTGGATCCGAAATTTGGAACTTGTTCTCTCTGCTGAGCGCATTAGTTATGTGCTATCCGAGGACAAGATTGAGAACCCTAAGTCCAAGGAAGAAAAGGAATTTAATGACAAGTATGATGAAGATCATGTCTTGGCTAGGTGCTATATCCTAGGTTCTCTCTCAAATGTTCTGCAGAAGCAACATGTGGAGATGAATACCTGTCAGGATATAATGCAAAATCTTAAGGAAATGTTTGGTGACATTAACCGCACTCAGCGGTACAATGTTATGAAAGACCTCATTCGCTGTAGAATGCAGGAAGGGACTTCGGTCCGTGAACATGTACTCAAAATGTTTGGGTACTTGTCGGAGCTGGAGATTCTTGGGGCAACGATGGATGCAGACATGCAAGCTGACTTCATTCTGCTGTCATTGCCCAAGTCTTTTAATAACTTTGTAGTGTCATTCCACATGAACAAGTTGGAATTGACAAATGCTGCTCTCCTTGCTTCGTTAAAGTCCGCAGAGGACGTAATGAAGAAGGATGGTCCCAGTGGCAATGCAATGGTTGCACAGGTCAAAGGGAAGCGCGGTCGGAAGCATGGTTCTCGGAAGGGCCCGGCCCAGAAAAGAAAGAAGAAGGGACAAAGTGTTGCCTCTTCTTCCAATGCATCCACTCTCATGGCGTCGAAGAAAACCGACGTCTGTCACCACTGCAAAAAGCCGGGGCACTGGAAGCGTAACTGCCCAGATTACCTGAAGTCCTCGGACAAAGGTAAAGCTCCAGCAGGTATAAAATCTACTTTCATCATTGAAACTAGCTTTCTCGTCGGACGAGAAGGAAGTTGGGTTGTAGATTCTGGTGCTTCTGTTCATGTATGCAATTTGTTGCATTTGTTTCAGGAAACTAGAAGTCTTGAGGAAGGGGAGATAGTCATCCAGATGGGATCTGATGCAAGTGTTGCAGCAGTCGCCGTCGGGACATGCAGACTATCATTATCTAGTGGAAGAGTCCTAGTACTTAAAGAGTGTCTTTATGTACCTGAAGTTAGAAGGAATCTGATATCTGTATCTAAGCTAGTTAGAAGTGGATATTCGTTCCTGTTCTGTAATAAATTAGTCATAAATCATTATGATAAATATATTGCAGAAGGTGTTTTAACTTCTGGAGGACTCTATGAATTGTGCATTAATGAGAATGTCATGAATGTTACAACCACTAATAAAAACCCTAAGAGATCCAGGGAGAATAAAAATCATTCAAATATGATTTGGCATCAAAGGCTTGGTCATTTGTCTGTTGATAGGATCAACAGATTGATAAAGGATGGACCTTTAGATTTCCTGCAGGTCCAATCTTTGCCTACCTGCGAACATTGCATTCGAGGTAAAATGACTAGGATGCCTTTCCGTAACAAGGTTACAAGATGCGAAGGTATTATTGACCTAATACATACCGATGTATGTGGTCCCTTCAGTACCGCGACTCGTAATGGATACCGATATTATTTAACGTTTATCGATGACCATTCGCGATACGGGTTTATCTTCCTATTACGTCACAAGTCTGAAACCTTTGAAAAGTTCAAAGAATTCAAGGCTTTGGTTGAGAACCAAACCGATAGGAAGATTAAACGAATTCGATCTGATCGAGGTGGCGAGTACCTATCAGATGAATTCAAGGAATACCTTAAGGAGAATGGAATTGTTTCAAATCTCACTCCTCCTGGAACTCCCCAACTTAATGGTGTTGCTGAAAGACGCAACAGGACCATCATGGACATGGTCCGTTCAATGATGAGCAAAGCACATTTACCTCTTAGTTTCTGGGGATATGCAGTAGAGACTGCAATATATATCCTGAATAAGATTCCTAGCAAATCTGTACCTAAGACTCCTCATGAGCTATGGTATGGAACCAAACCTAGTGTTAATCACTTGAGGGTTTGGGGTTGCTTGGTCCATGCAAAGAACGTGGACGCAAGTAAGCTGGAATCTCGCACTCGTGAGTGTTACTTCATTGGGTATGTTAAAGATGGTATTGGATACCAGCTTTATGACCCTGAGACCCAAAAGGTTTTTGTCTCTAGAGATGTAAAGTTTCTGGAGGATGATTTCCTTAAAGGTCAAGATAAAAGTGAAGTAGAGGAGCTCATTGAATCCCAAGAGGATTCTGAGCTCCCCAGATCAGAAACTGAAGAAGCAAATAAAGATGAAACACCCATACCTCTTCGAAGGAGTTCAAGGGTGGTTGCACCACCTGAAAGGTATGGATTCCATGTGTCAGGTGAAACTGACATTGATCCTACTTCATTTGATGAAGCACTCGCGGATCAAGACATGGATAGATGGATGCTAGCAATGAAGTCAGAAATTGACTCCATGCATAAGAATGGTGTATGGACCCTAGAGGATCCACCTAAAGGGGTAAAACCCATTGGGTGTAAATGGATCTTCAAGAGAAAAAGGGGACCTGATGGGAAAGTAGAGACTTTCAAGGCACGGCTCGTAGCCAAGGGCTACACACAGAGAGAAGGCATCGACTACGATGAGACATTCTCTCCTGTGGCTATGCTTAAATCCATCCGGGCATTGCTAGCTATAGCTGCATATCTTGACTACGACATCTGGCAGATGGACGTCAAGACGGCTTTCCTCAATGGATACCTCGAGGAGGATATCTACATGGAGCAGCCCCAAGGCTTCATGACTGAGGATGGTAAAGTATGCAAGCTAAAGAAATCCATCTATGGGCTCAAGCAAGCTTCTCGTAGTTGGAACATCAGATTTGACGAAACCATAAAGAGTTATGATTTTGTGCAGAATCCTGATGAACCTTGTGTATACAAGAAGCTTAGTGGGAGCGCCATTGTGTTCATCGTGCTTTATGTAGATGACATCCTTATCATTGGGAATGATACAGGGATGATGACCAGTGTAAAGATTTGGCTGTCCCATACCTTTGAGATGAAAGATCTTGGAGAAGCCTCTTATATCTTAGGCCTGAAGCTGTTCAGAAACCGAGAAAAGAGGATTTTGGGATTATCACAACATGGATACATTAAGAAGATTCTTGAACGATTCCGTATGGATAGTTCTAAGAAAGGATTCCTACCCTTGAGACATGGTGTCCACCTGTCTAAAGGAATGGCTCCTCAAACTGTTGAGGAAAAGAAGGCCATGGCTGGATGTCCTTATGCATCAGCCGTAGGAAGCTTAATGTATGCCATGATGTGCACTAGGCCAGATATCTGCCATGCAGTGGGAGTGGTAAGTCGTTACCAATCCTGCTATGGAGAACAACACTGGAATGCAGTAAAGAACATATTCAAATATCTAAGACGGACGCAAGATTACATCTTGGTCTATGGAGATGGTGATCTCCAAGTCTTGGGATATACAGATTCTGACTTCCAATCGGATGTAGATGATCGAAAGTCGACATCGGGGTTCGTGTTCTTGTTGAATGGTGGTGCTGTGAGCTGGAGAAGCAAGAAGCAGGACACTACTGCAGATTCAACAACGGAAGCCGAATACATTGCCGCATCGGATGCTGCAAAGGAGGCGGTGTGGTTACGCAAGTTCGTGCTAGAGCTTGGCGTAGTTTCCTCTGATACTCCCATCCCGTTACTCTGCGATAACACGGGAGCCATTGCCCAGGCAAAGGAACCCAGATGGCATCAAAAGAGCAAGCACGTGGAAAGGAAATACCACATCATTCGGGAGATACAAAAGCGTGGTGACATCATCATCACCAAGGTGGCCTCTGCCGACAACGTTGCTGATCCTCTTACCAAACCTCTGACACAGAAGGTTTTTGACCAGCATGTAATGAGTATGGGTTTAAAGATTGTACCTGAATGGTTCTGAGGGCTAGTGGGAGATTGTTAGCAATGTGAGCCCCGGGCGAACCATTTCTACAATAAATGTTATTGTAATGAATAAATTATCAATAAAAGTTATTGTTTATTTTTTCACTCCCCTTCTGAGATTAATGAATGAATGCACTATAGGGTCCCTCTGTACAATAAGGGTTATGTACCATGGCCAACTTGATGATCATACAGCTGTTGATTCATTGAATGGATCATAGAGGCTGATGCTTGGATGAATATCTAAGGTGTTAGATAGAGGACTCATCAAGCATCATCAAATGATCATTAAGTGATGATCTCCAGTCTGAGTGGGAGATGGCAATCCTATCTCATATGACTGATATCTGATTGACCTCTAGATGCAGGTCCTCTGCATGGGAATAATGATTCAGAGGTGTCAGGTTAGTTAAGTCAATGGGTTGATTTGACGAGATCGAGATAACCAAAGACCTACGTTGAATACTGTCACAACATAGGCATGCATCCTCTGACTAGAGACAGATGTATTGCTATATGTCTGAGTATGTACATTTGGCAGACCAATAGGTTGATGACCTAATCAAGGTCTATATACCGGCGAGCTGGTGTGCATGTAAGGACATATGAGTAATACGATCTCTCAAAGGGATCATACAGGTTCACTTGTGAACCGGGAGACATGAGCTCACTCATGAGGTATTGGGACTGAACAAATTCCATGCATGGTCGTCATGCTTTGGAAGCATGACATGAATTTGAAGGTAAGATATATGCTTTGTGAAAGCATATGATCTATACCAAATCCCGATGACCAAGATTGAGAAACTTAATGATCTAACCCTGAAGATGACAGTATAAAAGAGATCTTTATCTTCAGGATGATCATGAGTCTTCCAGTATGTAGGATGTGCAGGTATTAGGAATACCTGAAGGGTGATTTGATCATAAACGATTGTATAACCATGACGCTTCCATTCCGAGGGAGTGATGAAACAGGATTGGATTTTAGTGACTCCTCTCATTAGAGAAGTGACCTAATCTTAGTCCATGAACTGGACATTGGTCTGAATAAGATTCAGATGCAATGAGAAGATTAAGTCTACGGTCTTGATTTGATCAAGCATCAGTGGGAGGTCCATAAGATCTGGAGTTGAGATATGATCTCAACATCCAAGTCACTATACGTGGAACAATACAATCGCCCTGTCCTTATCTCCAAGTATCTGAGGAGAAATAGCATTGTTCTTAAATGGTTTAAGAACAATTCCATAAGATCTAAGCAAAGAGAATTTGATAATTAAAAGTGTTTTAATTATCATGATGTATGAGAAATTATCCAATATGATTAAATGTGATTTAATTAGTTTGGATAAGAATAATGTGGATAGAGATATCCAATTATTCATGATATATTATAAATATGATTTATAATGTATTAGAGAGAGTTAATTATAATTTATATGTGTTGATTAATTATGATGTGTATTGGATACACATTGTGTAATTAATTAACAATATGAATTACATGTTGTTTTGGGTTGTGAATATGATTCACAATTATTCCATGGCTAGATTGCAATTTCCTCAAAGATAATTATGAATTATTTTTTGAGAAATAAAACCCAAACTATTTTTGTTGCAAATAAATAAGAGAGGGATTACATGGAGATTACATCTCCATGCCATCCAAGTTGGGCGGCACACCACTCCTAATTGGAGTGGGTGTGCGCCTACATGGAAGGCACATGGAGATGAAATCTCCATGTGTCTTCTCTCCTTATTTGTTGGGTTAATTTAGGAGCAAATTATATTTGATTTTATTAAATATATTTTGACCTAAATTTGTTGCTTTTGACAACAACAATTTCAGCCATTGGATGAACATAAATCAATCTCATCCATTGATTTTATGTGTCCCATGGATTGAGATCCATGGATCCCAAAACCCTATAAATAGAGAGGCATACTTGGCTCTCTCTTTACACACATGCTATTGTAGCAAAACTCTCTCTCTCTCTCATATACACGACAGCCCTCTCTCCCTCTCTTCTTGGTGGCCGTCCACCTTGGTGGAGAGAAACGCCGTCGCCCGCGCCATCGTGCTGCTGCTTCAACTCTCTGCGGTTCTTTGTCTTCTTGGAGTGCTTCACTCACGAAGGAGACGTTTGATCTCGTACGACGAGATCAGGAGCAACCGCGCTTGGATCATCTTGGATTGCGAGGACACCGCGACTCATCTCCGCGCTCGCAAGCCGTTACTCCGACGATCGGACTTGAGACAGGAGGTCTCTTTTCGTAGAGACTCGATCAACCACGCTTCAAGAGGTATTGCATTATACTTGATGTGGTTATAGATGAAACGATTTGAGAATGGTTCTCGGATCATGTGGTTTCATCGGTTTAAAAATTTTAAAATTCCGCTGCACCGAACAACTAGTACGACTAGTCGTTCTTCGTCGTATTCGATACGACGATCACGCTTCCGTGATGCGCTTGAGGATTTCTTCATATCCTTCAAGGAAGAGGTTGGAGAGCATTATGAGACGTTTTTTTATCATCCTAGGGTAGTTCTAATGGATGGCCTCTTATGGATTGGAGTACGGTTTCTCAGTCAAAGGATGATGGTGGCCTCGGGGTTCGAAGTCTGAAGGAGATGAAAAAGGTGTTGATCTATAAATGGACCGCGTGAATCTAGGGGATGTTGCTATACTTTGGTGTGTAATCTGGTAAGGAATTTTATAGCTATGGGTCCTCCCTGTCAGGACCTAGGACGGTAAGGAATGCACCATCACACTTTTAGAGGCGTGTTTGTTTTGTGGTGTAGGATATCATGCCTTCCTTGAGGCTAGTGGTAGGAAATGGTGATGGTTTCTAATTATAGGATGATGATTGGAGTGAAAGCGGTGCGCTTGGTGTGAGATACCTACATCTGTGGGCCTTGGTTGTCGACCCGAATTGCTATGCAACAAACGCATGGGAACTCTTTTCTAGCACAGTTCAGATGTGACCTTTCAGATCATCGCTTGGACGACTTGTTGCTGATGCTTGAGGAGTTGGACAGCATGGAAGGACCAACTGTGGGGCGTGATTGCTGGGTTTGGTGTGATGGGGCCTTCTCAGTGAGGAAGGCGTACATATATTTGAAGGGCCCCGTGATTTTTGACCCAGGGGGTTGTGTGGCAGACTACAAAAGGTTATGGAAATGGAAAATTCTGATGTGTGTAAAGGTCTTCTTATGGTTGCTTACTGGGGTCAGACTAGCATGCTTCATGCAGACGGTGGACCCTGCTTGTCGCCGGTGTCAGGGGGATACCGAGGACGTAGATCACTTATTCTTCATGTGCAAAAGTCCGATGGATGCTTGGGACCTGTTTAGAAACACAACGATAGCAATAGAAGGGATTTCTGATTTTTGGGAACCCATAGGTGCAAATTGGAACGGATCAAAGAAGGAGAGGGTGAGTCGCATTGTAATGATATGTGCCATATGGGTGGATAGAAATAGGGTGATATTTAGGTAGGAATGATGTTATGGCAAGAGTATTATGACACACAAAATCGCTAGTTGATGGTCAGTTTAGAATTGTCATGTTGGTTATTGCATTGCATTGTACTATATGTTGGTGAATAAAAGGTGAAGTTTTTGGGCACTCACCCATGTGGTGGAGACCATTTTTCTTTAAAAAAAAATTTCATATGGCAGTAAGAATTTGTTGCTGTGAATTAAATATATTGTAGTAAATTAAATTGAAATAACAACAGTTTCTATTCGTTGTAAAAATACTTGTATGATGATTATATTCGTTGTTTCAATTTAGCAACGAATGTTTATGCTGTGTCATTTCACTTTGGAAATGAATGTTTATTTGTTATCGTTTCAATTTAGCAACGAAGCATATTCGTTGTCATTTCCATTTAGCAACGTGTAGCCATTTGTTGCTATAATTTTAATAATGGATTATATAACAACGATTTTAGCAACGAATCACTTATTTGTTGTGAAACTTAGTGACGATTTATTCGCTGCTCTCTTCACAAGATATTCCTCGCTGTAGGTATATTTCCTTGTAGTGGAGATATGCTAGTGTATTGTAACAGAGTTTGGACTATTTTGTAGGTAATTTTGATGTGTACGTTTGTAAGACCTAAGTAGGCCATGCATATGCAAAATACATAAACTTTCGGTAGGATGAGCACGTCTAAATCTCTTCATATTGTCGCTTTTTTTCTTAACAATTCTTTCTGTGATTATTTAGCATAAATTTAAAATTCGATATTATTTTCTACTGGCAATATTTAGTGCGCTTTCAAGTGCATCTTCGTCTTCAAGTTTATTTACAATTAAATTATTATACACAATCTTATTAAATTATGTACACCGTAAACATTGCGACATACTTGTGACATACGTTTTTTAAATACTATTTAAAAGAAAATGATGAATTGTTTGCTTTTTAAAAACCACTCTAGGATTTTGTTCTTGTATACCTGCTATTACCTGTCATGATTTTTGACATGTTATTTAAAAGGATTTGTACAGCTATAATCCTGAGTAATTTCGTAATAACATTCATAACCTTGCATAATCGCAAATTACGCTTAAGACCTTGAATAAGTGTGTCGTCTTACACCTATAACCTCCCGTTACTTTACTTCATTAACTCAATCAGATGATTGAGTTAATCTAACTAATCAACGATCTAACGGCTGGAATTAACCTAAATAAAAAATCCCACATCTATCTTGAGCCAACACAGCGGCAGGTGAGGTGTTGTTGAGGCTCGGCGATGGTGGAGGTAGGGGTGTCTATCGAGTTCAACGAGCCGAGTTGGCCTCAACTCGGACTCGAACTCGATAAAAAACCTAAGGCTCGAACTCGAACTCGATAAGGATCGAGATCTGGATCACCAACTCGAACTCGAACTCATCGAGTTCGAGTTGACTCACGAGCCTCTTATCGAGCCACGAGTTTCTAAGTTGGCTTACGAGCCTCAAAATGAGCTGGCTCACGAGCCTCTTATCGAGTCATGAGTTTCTGAGCTGGCTCATGAGCCTCAAAATGAGTAGGCTCATGACCCTCTTAATGAGTCATTGTTCCATTTTATACATTAAATTATGCAAATGACATTTGTAATTTTAATTTTTTATGCTCTTTTCTGTAGCTTTTTGGGCAAGAAAAATGTTAATATCTATCTTATATCAAACTCAATGTGGAATTTTTGGTATATATGTTTTTAATTTTTTGTTTAGAGGGAAAACAAGTTGTCGAGTCGAGTTTCCGAGTTGAACAATGCCTAACTCGGACTCGATTCGATAAGCTAACGAGTCATAAAACCCAACTCGGGCTCGGGCTCGTTAAGGTCTTGAGTCTGGCTCGTGAGTCCTTAACGAGCCGAGCCCGAGTTGAGCTCATCGAGCTCGAGCTTTCCTGAATGCCCTAGGTGGAGGGCAGCGGCAGGTGCAGGTAGCTTGGGGCGACAACAGCTTGGGGCGGGGCACTGGTTGTAGGTTGGAGGAGGTGCAGGCTTAGACGGAGGGGCAGGGGAAGGGGTCTTCGACAACAGCTTGCGGACAAGCATCGTGGGTTGCAGGCTAGAGGACGTGTGGCAGCTTGTGGGCGGGGCACGGGTTGAGAGCTTTGACAGAGGGGCGGGGTGGGAGGGGTCGACGGGGCACAGGTTGCGGGCTTCGATGGAGGGGCGGGGCACGGGTTGCGGTATTCGACAGCAGCTTTGGGACCAAGTGGGGGCACCGGGCACGTCCATTGGACCGCTCAAAGGCACTTCCCACCGTAGGGCGTGGCCACTACTGTTGGAAATGCGAGCCCACGGCGAGCCATTATGCAATAAATGTTATTGCAAATTCACTCCTTAATCTGAAATGAAGAATACATAATTTGCATAATAGGTCCCTTAGTACAATTAGGGTTATGTACCATGGCCATCTTGATGATCATACAGCTGTTGATTCAACTATTGAATCATAGAGGTTGGTGCTTGGATGAATATCTAAAGAGTTAGATTGAGGACTCATCAAGCACCGTCAGATGATTGTTAAGAGATGATCTCCAGCCTGAGTAGGAGATGGCAATCCTTATCTCTGAAGGCTGATATCTGACCGACCTCTTGATGCAGGTCCTCTGCATAGGAATAGAGATTCGGAGGTGTCAGATTAGTTAGGTCAAAGAGTTGACTTAACGAGATCGAGATAACCAAAGTCCTATATCGTATGCTGTCATGATATAGGCACGCATCCTCTGACCAGAGACAGATGTGTTGCTATATGTCTAAGTATGTACATTTGGCAGACCAATAGGTTGATGACCTAATCAAGGTCTATACACCGACGCCCTGGTGTGCATATAAGGGCATATGAGTAATACGATCTCTCAAAGGGATCATACAGGTTCAGTTACTGAACCGGAAGACATGAGCTCACTCATGAGATATTGGGAAGAATCAAATTCCGTGCGCACGGTCGTCTCGCTTTGGAAGCTTGACTGAATTTGTAGGTTTGATATATACTTTTGGAAAGTATATGATCAAGACCTAGGTATGATATATACTTTTGGAAAGTATATGATCGATACCGACTCTCAATGATCGAATGAGAAACTTACTGATAAAAACCATGAAGTAGACAGTATAAAGTTGATCCAATACTTCGGGTTTAGTCTGAGTCTTCCAGTATGCAGGATGTACAGGTATTGGGAATACCTGAGGGTGATGTGATCATAAACGATTGTATAACCATGATGCTTCCATTCCTAGGGAGTGATGAAACGGGTCTGGATTTTAGTGACTCCTCTCAGTAGAGAAGTGATCTGATCTTGGTCCAAGTGTTGGACATTGATCTGAATGTGATTCAGATACAATGAGAAGATTAGATTTACGGTCTTGATTTAATCAAGCATCTATGGGAGGCCCGCGATCTGGATTTGAGATACGATCTCAATATCCATGTCACTATACGTGGAACAATACAATCGCCCTGTCCTTATCTCCAAGTATCTGCGGAGAAAGCGCATTATCCTTGAAGGAGTTCATGGATAATTCTATTGTTGATATATGTATCCGAGCATTGAGAAAATGGATAAGTAATATGAATTTGATTCATATTATAAAGAGAGTTATCTTAGATAATTAAATGAGATTTAATTATCAAAGATATAAATAATGTGAATGTGATTCATATTATTTGGACACAAGAGAATAGAGATCCAAGATGATTAAATATGATTTAATTATCATGGATATGAATAATGTGGATAGCAATATCCATATTAGTCATATATATTATAAATGTGATTTATAATATATAAGAGAGAGTTATTTGTAATTTACATTTGTTAATTAAATGTTAATGTGAATTGGATTCACATTGGACATCAAATTGAAAATGTAATTTACATTTTGTTTTGGGTTGTGAATGTGATTTACAATTTTTCAATGGCATGATTGCAATGTTCACAAAATAAATTGGATTTATTTTTTGTGAAATAATTTGCAACAAAAGTTGTTGCAAATAATGGAGATTACATAAAAGGTGAAATAGCCACCTTCCTAATGGAGGAGGGTGGACGGCCACCACTCCCATTAGGAAAGGGAGGCCGTCCCCCCTCTCCACATGGAAGGAGGCTTTCTCTCCTTTCATTATCTCCATATATTGATGATTTAATTTTGTAATTAAATTGTGTTGATTTATCAACATATATTTAATTTAAATTAAATTAATTGTTGTTGTTTTTTTAGCAACAAATCATGACCATTGAAAGAAACACAAATTAATGTGGACCATTGGATTTGTGTTGACACATGGATTGAGATCCATGGATCCCAAAACCCTATAAAAGGAGAGGCACCCCATTGCTCTTCTTGACATAGAAGTTGAGGCAACAAATCTCTCTCTCTCTCTCATTCTCTCTACACGTCCTCTCTCTATCTCTCTCATGTGGCCGTCCACCATGGATGCCCTAGAGAGGTTCTCCATCGCCGCGGCATCGTCGTTATGCTGCCCGATGTTTTGCTCGTGGATCTCCGTCTCCTTCGGTGCACTCCGCTCGTGAAGAAGACATCGGATCTCGTGTGTCGAGATCAGGAGATCAGCCACTTGGATCATCAACATGGATTGCGAGAAGCACGCGGTTCATCCCCGCGCTCGCAAGCGTCTCCTCCGTCGGATCGGACTTGAGACAGGAGGTCTCTTTGTTTAGAGACTCGATCGCAACCACGCTTCAAGAGGTAAACCTAATACTTGTTTGTGGTTTAGACGAAACGATCCGAGAAGTGTTCTTGGATCATGTGGTTTCGTCGCAAGAAAATTTTTTAATTTCCGCTGCATAGAACAACTAGTGCGACTAGTCGTTCTTCGTCGTATTCGATACGACGATCACGCTTCCGTGATGCGCTTGAGGATCTAACCATAATCCTTCAACTACATGCGCTCTCTCATCGTGAATGAAGCTGAAGAACGAATTGAACCCAAGATGAAGAAGGAATTGAACCCAAACTGAAGAAGGAATAGAACCCAAGCTGAAGAACGAATTGAACCCAAACTGAAGCTTCTTGAGGATGTTCATAAAGTTGAGGATATCTATTGGGGGTTCAGTGAAGAAGTTGTTGCAATAAAGGCTGATCGCCTCAAGTGCGGTGCAACCCGCGAGACTGTAGGGAGGGGATCAGAGACGCTATCCAAGGAGAGATCGAGCTGGAGGAGGTTCCGACAGCTCCCGAAGTTGTCGTCGGTGATTGAGGTGGACGGGGTGACATGACCAGTGAGGTTGTCGGCAGGAGCTCAGTCATCGGGGGGGGGGGGGGGCTTCAGGACAGGGGAAGCTCGACCCGCAGGGGGGACTTGAGGAAAGGGGAGGGATGGCGGGCTTCGAGGCAGGACATGGAGAAGCTCGACAGTGATCGGTTGTAGAAGTGCTCGGTGGTGGGGAGGGATGCATGGCCTGGAGGAGGTGGTGCTAGTAAGGAGAAGGATGGCATGCTTTGTAAATAAGAATGAATATTAGATTCAGTTTTGTTTTTTTAACGGAAACCGTCGTACATAAAGGTCATCCCAAACAGAACATAACACAGGGTTATGTCATTTAAGAGTTAAGCATTATTCAGAGTTCCTCATGTAATTCGCGATCATACAGGGTTATGAATGTTATTGTGAAATTACTCAGAATTATGGGTGTAAAAATCCCTTATTTAAAGTCCAACTATCACATGACAGTCTACATCCATATTATTTATATAAGAAAAATGTGCATCATTTATATAGATGTTTCATTTCAAATAATCACATCACAGTGTTTTGAGATGACGAGACAATCACTCAATAGTCTACTTATGAAATCTACTTTTAATTGGCTTTTAAAATGATCTCAAAATTTTTCATATTAGATTTTTTTTTGGAATCTAAAGCTAAAAAAACTTATAACTTATTTAGGTAAGATGCGAGGTCTATTACATCCTATACATTTTATCTTCTTTTCAATATAAACGGGTCAAGATTTTAAATTTGAGAACAATGAAAAAATGATTTGTGAAATTTAAATTTTATATGGAAAACCCGTTGCCACAAAAATTGGATCTTAAATATTATAATCATGTAAATAATTTTGGCATGTAGTATTTATATCGTGTTATAAGAAATGACAGGATTTCAAGAGGCTATAGTTGCATAGTTTTTTTTGCTAAGTATAGTTGCATAGTTTGATGCCGTGGAAGCACACAACACAGCATGTGCCATCGACATGTGCATCAGCCATCTCTGACTCCCTTTGAGAGTCGTCTGATGGTGATCCAACGGCTCCCCGCCTTACAGCACCTGCTGCAATCGGCCTCCGGAAATTGCCTATAAAAACCTAAGATGAGGCAACCCGGTATGACTCACAAGATCTACACCCACAGGAAGAAATGGCCACGCTGAGCTCACCTTCTGTGTTACTTATTATTGTAGTTGCTTCTCTCCTCCTGTCAGCAACGTGCGGGGAAGAACCCAATAGTGCTGTTGATCTCAATACCTACATTGTACATGTCCTCAGACCACCAGCAGGCCACAACGGCACCCACCGCCAGTGGCACGAGTCCTTCCTCCCACACTCCTCCCGCCTGATCTACTCCTATGATCACATCCTCAGCGCATTCGCCGCGAGGCTGACGGCGGCCGAGCTTCAAAGCATCAAGGCGATGGATGGCGTCTTGCACGCCGAGCCTGAACAATTCCTCTCCCTCCAGACCACATATACACCTTCCTTCCTCGGCTTGAATCCCGTAAACGGCAACTTCTGGAGTGCTACCGGGTACGGTAGGGGCATCATCATCGGCGTCCTCGACACGGGTATTGCGCCCTCCCACCCTTCCTTCGACGATGAGGGCATGAGTCCGCCGCCTCCCAAGTGGAAGGGGACCTGTCAGTTGACAAGGCCTTACCGGTGCAACAACAAGCTCATCGGCGCCAGGAGCTTCCTCCATTCCGACCCATCCGCCACTCCCTTGGACATTAACGGCCACGGGACCCACACCGCGGGCACAGCCGCGGGCACCTTCGTCCGCGGAGCGAGCCTGTTGGGTAATGCCTTGGGCACCGCCGCCGGAGTGGCCCCTCTCGCACACTTGGCGGCGTACCGTGTATGCGGGAGTGCGACATGCTCTGACGCTGACGTCCTGGCGGGAATAGAGCAGGCCGTGAAAGACGGCGTCGACGTCCTCTCGATCTCCCTGGGAGTCTTACCCGAGATATTTTACACCAACGCCATCGCCATTGCCACGTACAACGCCGTGAGCAAGGGGGTCTTCGTCAGCGCTGCCGCCAGCAATGACGGGTCATTCCCGTCGACTGTCAGAAACGCCGCACCGTGGATCCTCACCGTGGGTGCGAGCTCCGTTGACAGGAAGATCGTCGCTGTGGTCAAGCTCGGCAACTCGCGGGAATTCCAAGGCGAGTCCGGTTACCAACCAACCAACTTCCCGTCGACGCAGCTCCCTCTCGTGTATCCCTCTTCCGTCCCTTACTGTAACAACAGCGCCATGTTAAGGGGATCGAACGTGCGGGGTAAGATCGTCCTCTGCCAATATGATACGCTAACAGCGAACATCGAGAAGGGAATGCTCGTAAAAGAAGCCGGCGGAGCCGCCATGATCATCATGAATCCGTACTTCTTGGGGTACGACACGTTGTCCGAACCGCACATGATCCCAGCGTCTCAAGTGAGCTATGCCGATGGATTGAGCATAATCGAGTACTACCAGTCGGTGACGATACCAACGGCCACGATAGCTTTCAAGGGGACGGTGATTGGAGATGGGAACGCTCCAGCGGTGGCGGCTTTCTCTTCACGAGGGCCGAGCATAATCAGCCCGGGGATACTGAAGCCGGACATAATCGGACCCGGCTTGAACGTGCTCGCCGCGTCACCCTTTCCCGTGGGGCCCTTCCCCGACGAGCCGGCATTCAATATGATGTCCGGCACCTCCATGGCTTGCCCGCATCTCAGCGGGGTCGCCGCGCTTCTCAAGAACATGCACCCGGATTGGTCTCCAGCCATGATCAAATCCGCCATCATGACCACAGCGTACACCACCAAGCGCAACGGAGATCCCATCACAGATCTTGCGGACAACGGTCCCGCCAATTTCTACGCAATGGGCGCGGGCCATGTCGACCCGGCTGCGGCCTCCAATCCAGGTCTCGTGTATGATACCCTCACCCAGGAGTACGTCGCGTATCTATGCGGGCTCGGTTACACCGAGGCGCAGGTGAGGCTGATCACTGCCGACCCTAAGACAACCTGCGCAAGGAAAATCAGTGAGGCCGAGTTGAACTACCCGTCGATCTCCGTAGATTTGAACAATGCCGTGGGATATAGCCGCGATGTGTATCGCACAGTGACCAACGTCGGGGCGCCGACCACGAGATACGTTGCGAGTTTCGTGAGGCGTTCAGGGCCGAGTGGGATCACGTTGACCGTGGAGCCTCAAAGGCTCGAGTTTACAGGTGTTGGGCAGAGGCGGAGTTTCAGGGTGAGGTTCGGCATAGAGAGGTCGGCGGCAGCGGGGCTTTCTGGAACTCAGCTCTGGCAGGGATGGCTGACATGGTCCTCGTTGGACGGGAAAACCCGAGTGAATAGCCCCTTGTCGGTGCGCGTGGGAGAGAGGCTGTCTCAGTCGACAGGGATGGAGCCATATCAGATGCTTCCTCTTGCACTCAGGGCTCAAATTTAGATACATATGAAACGCGTGAGATTTTCTTGAACTCGGAATAAAGAGCTCTATATGTTAGCTCTATTTTAACGATACCCGTGTAAGTTTTATTGTACGGATTATAAAGTGTATTGTCCCACTAATTATGTTTGCTTTCACGAGGACAGTGGTCCCTGACGCTGAATTAATTACGTATCCAGAGGATTTTTTTTTGCTAAATGTAAAACTTATATTTCACAAGTGAAATGTGATACAAGAAGAGAAAGTATAATCAAAAGTGTAATGAAAAAGGTTCAGGCATACAGTTGTAGCCAGAATGAATCTCTATCATTAAAGGGGTCATGAGGTAGACAAAACTCAGGTCCCATGCTTTAACTTAATCTGATTGAAGGAGCATACTATATCTGCAATTGTGCGAGCTGCCGGTTGACAAGATGAGGAGGTCCAAAGCCGGTTTCGCTCCCGCCAGATGTGCCAGATCACAGTGGCAAGGAGGGCAGCAAAAGCCGATTGCGCTAGCGATGAAGGTAGGGAAGGGGCCCAGGCCACCAAATCCATCAGCAAAAACGAAGCAGCAACAGGTATGGACAGTGCAGAACAAGAACCCAGCCAGACTGTGGCGGAGAACGAGCACTGAAAAAACAAGTGTTGGTGTGATTCATTCTCCAAGTTACAGAATCTGCAGGTGGGGGAGAGGTTGATGCCAACAAGAGTGAGTCTGTCCAAGGTAGGCAGCCGACCAAGAATAGCCCTGTAAAGCGTGAGCGCGAAGGATGGAGGGATGGATCTGTTCCACACAACAGCGCACCAAGGCACCGGTGCGCCCCTCGGTCTCATAAGATCATAGGCTTTGGCAAAGGAGAAGCCCCGGCTGGAGAATGTCCAAGTGGCGCAAGGGAAGTCCCCTAAGATAGCAGAACGTAAGGTATCACGGCTACGAAGCATCACACACCAAACCTTGGATGCGGTACTAGTGGCATGGGCGCTCCAAAACGAGCCACCCTTAAGGTATTTGGAGCGTAAGAAGTCGGCCCAGATGGAGTGGCTAGCCGAAAGGAACCTCCATACCCATGAAGCAATCATGGTGGCCTGTAGGGAGCAAAGGGACTTAAGACCCATGCCTCCTTCATGCTTAGGAAGACAAATTTTATGCCAGGAGATGTCGTGATGATTACGACCCCAAAGGAATTGAGCACACAACATATCCAAACGCTTGACCACAGAGGTTGGGATGAAAATCCCTACAGTCCAATATAGAAAAATCCCCCTAGTCACGGAGGCAATTAACTGAGCTCTACTGGCCATAGATAAACTGATAGAGGCCCAACCTTCGAAGCGCCTTTTGATACGATCCTCGAGAGCACACGAGTCGCAATTACGAGTATTTTTAGATGCCAGCGGGAGACCCAAGTACGTGGTTGGTAGAGATTGCTGAAGCAACCCCAAGCGAAGATTAGCCGCGAAGTCCATGGCAGCCCACCTCGGTCTGAAGATTTTACTTTCCTTTGGATTCACTTTGAGGCCAGAAATTGCCTCAAAGTCAAGCATGATGTCCTTGACCGCCGAGAGGGCACGGAGGGAGCCTTTGCAAAAGAAAAGCAAGTCATCTGCATATATAAGATGCGAGGGAGCTTGACCTCGCCCATGTCTCATAGGGTAAAACCTGCCTTTAGCCAAAGCGATGTCCGTTAATGACGTAAGGAATTCCATGCCAATAGTAAAAAGGAGGGGGCTAAGAGGATCCCCTTGCCGCAAACCTTGGGTACCCTTAAACATACCCCTCGGCGAGCCATTAATTAGAACAGAGAAAGAAGTCGTGGCAATACAGTTAGCAATCCATGAGACCCATTTCTGACAAAAGCCCAAGGCCGTTAGCGCATCAAGGATGAAGGCGTGGCCAATAGTATCAAAAGCTTTGGAGAGATTTATTTTTAGGCAAGCTTTGTTTCGTGAGGTTCTCTTATCGAACCCATGAAGAAGCTCGTTGGCTAGAAGAGTATTGTCGCTAATGGATCTACCTTTAAGGAAAGTCGATTGGTTGGGGGAAATGAGGGACGGAAGGACCTCCACGAGCCTAGTCGCCAACAACTTGGATAAGATCTTGTAGATGACATTGCATCCGTAAATAGGTCGGTAGTCCCCGATTGTGGAAGGGGAGTTAACTTTAGGAATAAGCGTGAGGAAGGTATGGTTCACCTCCCTTACCATAGCGCCCCCATTAAATAGGAAATTCATTGCAGCTCTAATAGAATCCTTTAGCATCACCCAATGATGCTTGAAGAAGAACGAGTTGAAGCCATCCGGGCCCGACGCCTTAGATGAGACAATAGAATATAAGGCATGCCATAATTCATCATCATCAAACGACCTCACCAGCCAAGCCCTAGCATGATCCGAAAGGCAGTGTCTCGGTGGGGGAACCGCCATGCTCCTGGGAGAGGGGGTGGGGGAACCAGAAGGGCCGTGAAATGGGACAGCGCGACCTCTTCCACGTGGAGATGACGCTCAACAACATGGCCCTGAGGGTCAAGGACATTTGAGATATAATTCCTTGCGCATCTCGCCCTAGCCGCAAGATGAAAGAAACAGGTATTTCGATGGCCAATGTTTAACCAATCAACTCTACTCTTTTGCTTCCATAAGGATTCCAGGTCCTCTTCAAGGTGGTTAATGTGGCCTTTGACGTCAACCTCCAGCTGGGCAAGATATGGATCGAGGGGGTCGGTTCCCAAGCAAATGGAGAGCCGCTCTAGAAAAGCTTTCGCGAATTTGGAATCATTCAAAGCATTAGCTTCCGTAGAGGCCCATCTCCTGAGGGAAGATTTAACATTCTTCAATTTACGGGCAATGGTGTAAAGCGGGTTACCATGGACGTCAATACTCCAGCCCGCATTGACGGCCTCAATATAACCCGGTCGCAGTGTCCAGTAGTCAAAGAAGCGGAAAGGAGTGCGCTTGCTTGGATTAGAGCAAATGGCGACCTTCATGAGAGAGTGATCGAATTGGGAGAGAGGAAGATAGCATAATTTCACGGAGGGCAAAGATTGGAGGAATTCATCATTAACAAGAGCACGATCCAGACGGGCAGCAATACAACCCAATCCCACTGAAACGTTATTCCACGACCATTGGTTGCCCGAAGCCTCCAAATCCGACAAGACACAATCCAATAGGCAGTTATTGAAGTCATCCATAGGAGCCCGGACGGCCTGTCGACCACCTATTCTTTCGTTAGAGTACCGGACAACATTGAAGTCACCCAAGGCAAGCCAGGGGCAACGAATGCAGGCCTTAACCTCAGCTAAGTGTTGTCAAAGTTCTTTTCTCATGTGCTGAAGATTTTCCGCATAAACTACAGTTAGGAAAAAGACAAACCCACCAGGACTTGAGCAGCGTAAGGTAATAGCTTGATTATGAATAGCCACTATGTCGCAGGCCTAGGAGCTGACCTTCCACAAGCAGTAAACCCGATCGAGTTCGGTGTTGTTATGAACGAAGTCCCAGCCTGCTGGAATTAATTTCTCAAATTTTTGCCTGCTTCCAGGCCGGATCTTGGTCTCCACAAGACCAACCAATTCAGCATTCTTAGCCATGCAATCCTTAAAAATGGCTTTGAATTTCCAGGGCTTGTTGAGCCCCCTGGTGTTGCAAACTACAACCGACATTAAATAGATGTAGTGGAGGGCATCTGCCGCCCTTTTTGTTTAGTTGGAACATTAGGTGGATTCTTCTTCTTATGGGTAGATGTAACCCATGCTTGGTTAATGACTGAAGATGAGATTGGAATATCCATATGCACTACAGTCTCTGAATCCTTGGAGGATTGTACTTCAACCTCCTGAGGTTCATGGTGGTTGTCCACTTCAGAGGAAGGGCTGTTTAGATCAATGGAGTGGGTCCCCAAGTTGCACCCACTAGAGGCTGCCATTCTCCTGTTGTTAGCGGCAATTTTATGCAGAAGGTGCCTAGTGCCAAAGGCGAAGGAAGAGGCCTTATTAGGGGCGAGGGGCTTCCTGTGTTGCTTTTGGTTGACCAGGGGGGACCCGTGTGGGTTCCTCATCAGCCAACGAGCAAAATGAAGTGGAGGTGGTCGAATGAATACCAGGAGGAGATTGCACAGTGGGCTCAACACAAGATTTGATTTGCTTGCATCGGTAATAAGATGGTCCTATGTACACACAATAACTTGCACGGATGTTATAAAAAAATTATACACTATAGTAATAAAGATAAAGTAAGCTATTGTCGTAATAAATACGTCGTCCAAAATATCAACAATGGAATTAAAATAAAAAAACATAAAGTATGTTAAAAATAATCATATAATAAAATTTTGGATATATTTGTATTTAATATGCATTGTTTTGTACATATTTTGATACGTGTACCCGTATCAATTCAAAACAGATAAAGATGTGGGTATCACTTCGATATTCGTAGATCGTTAGGGGTGCTAATCGAATCGAATACCTTCGAATCCACAAGGATTCTGATTCAATTCGTTATAAAAGTTTCGAATCCGAACTCGAATCGAATTTCAAACGAATTTACTAGCTTAAATTCAGATTCAATTCATTTTGAGTTTCAAATATTCAAATTTGATTCATTTTATTTCGAATTTGAAATGTTAATTGATATTTTAGAGCTTATTTAAATAATATTTTATGAAGAATAATATAATATTTTATTTTATGATTCTTATTTTGAAAGTATATTACTAAAATAAGTTGAAAAAACTATAAAATCAACCAAAATATCAAACCAATACAATACAATGAATAAAAGTACCTAATTTTTACAATTATTATGTGTCCTTTACAATCTAAATATACTCTTTTTCTATGATGAAGGAATGTATACATACAATATAATTATGTGAGCCTATCAAAGAGATAGAATATCATTGATGAAAAAGCTCAATGCATTATCATTATCATTGCATGTTAAAGCAAGCCAAGATCAAAGTTATATAGAAAGTTGATACAAATTAATATTATTATTTTAAATAATGATTTGAATCAAAAAATAACGTAGAAAGATAAAACCTCTTCACATTAAGTGTAAGGATCTTCAAATCAAAAAACTAAGCCATGAAAATGAAATATACGGATTTTTAAAGTACAAAGGAACAACTTACATTATGGTGAGAAGAACTTATATATTATTCATGTGATGATAAATTTCGCCTTGACAATGATAATCATCGTAGATTACCATGTAAGGAAAATCAAAACAACAAGAAAGCAAATGAGATATATCCAGATAAATTTCGAATAATGACAAAAGTTAAGAAGGAACTCGAAGTAGCAAAATCATCATTTTCACGTGATAGGAGAAAGACCACATAATCTACCATGGGTTTTTATAATCTTTGGTAGATAATGAAAGGGAGAATGGAAAAGGCAGTGTAAGGAATGTGGGAACATGAAAAAAATGTTTGGGTGAGCCATTGAGGATTCATAATAACAATATTAAACATTTAATCTTTTCCTATTAGATTTTATAACTAATATTTTTTACTCTTTTTTGTATTCAATATTTAGTGTTTAACTAATAGGATTATACATACATATATATATATGCCTATTAAATAGGTATGGTTTTGAGCACTTTGCATCCTCTTAATATCTCAAAATTTCTGAATACCATGGTAAGATTGATTATTGTACTTATGCAAAGTAACTCATACCTAAGCTACCATCACTAAGCTAAAATAAGAATTAAAGACATGAACTTAGATGTTTTGTATAATCGATACATGAAGGATCCACGCTCTAGCTCATAATATATTTTGCAGTCAAACCACTTGAACTTAGTTATAAAGAAGAAAGGAAAGAGATTAGGTCTCATTGAGGGGAGGGAGGCTAATGGTGCATATATGCGTCATGCATTAACAAGTCTTGTCGGTGTAGCGTAGAAGTATGGAAATCATAGCGGTGAATGTTGCATATGATAAATCATATCAATGGAGCCTAGATATGATTAGAAGTTTAAAATTAATCACTTAATCATTCTAATAAGGTGGTATGAGAGTATCTTTAGTTGCATGCACATGTTATGTTTAGTGATATAATGTAAATGCTAAATCTTTCAATGTAAATTAAATGTAGTAATTTTTTTATACATATTCATATATTCTATTATGTGTCCATCTACTTCATGTCGACATTTTGATATAATTATATTATAATTCCTTGTACAAGAATATTTAGAAAAGATCCTAATCAACCAAGAGTTTTTGTTACATGTATGTATGTAAATACGTATGCATTATATGCATGTATATATATGTATGTAGTGTGTGTGCGTGTACAAATACATGTGGACATATATACACATATGTATGGATTTAAATACTGAATCGAATCGAACTATTATCGAACGAATTCATGTTAATTCAGATTCGATTCATTTGGGAATCGAATCCACAAGTTAAATTCAAATTCAGTTCATTTGGTTTCGAATCGAACTTTTTTCGAATTTTTATCGAACGAGTCCAAATCGAATTCGAATGATTCAGTTCAATTAGCAGCCCTATAGATCGTATATCCATTTTTATATGTGAATATATTTATAAATATATGGATAACTTTTTTGGTAAAATTCTATTACTTTCATTACTTTGATATTGGTGTCGTAAATTAAGTACATTCATAATGACAAAATATCCATTTACTCGTTGCAATATGTCGATTTTGTTGTAGCAGTTTAGTTTATTCGTTTTAGTTGTAAGCTATTCAATATATTGTATATTTAAGCTAATTGAGATATGCTTTTAAGCACCACCTTGATTACATCCGGATTACATTCTGTAAACAGATTTTTGGCCAATCCGATAGGGGTTGTTCGGCTAGGTGGTTTAAACTCCCTTTGGGGGTTTACACCCCTTACCCTATTTTTCCTCTCACCAATGTGGATCCCACTTTTTCCCTTATTTAATACATTAAATAAATTACTTCTCTTTTATCTGCTCCATCAAAAAATAAATTAACGAATATCCTTTTTTAATACTTTTCCTTACGAAAGAGTGAGAGGAATTCGTGATGGTGAACCCTAGGGGCCTGTTTGGTTGCAGGGTTGGGAAGGATTGGGTTGGTCCAACCCTTCCCAACCCTCCAATCAAACAGCTCAATCCTCCTCACAGTTTACTATTCACATGGGTACCCAACCCAACCCTGCAACCCTGCAGCAAACAGGCCCTAAACCTTCGCCGCCGCCACCCTCGCCTCCACACCCCACCTTCGACCCCCTCTCAGCCCCATCTCCCTTCCCCACGTAACCCTCCCGAATAGCCTCTTCTTCTACTACTACCCCTCATCTTCCTGACCCGAACTGCCCCCACCTTTCTCCTTCCATAATAGACCCCAACACCCCCCCACCCCCACATTCTCCTTCCGATGCTGCCAAGCCGTCCTGACGAGATGTTTGCAGGGTCCCCCCGAGGCCGCCTCCGCCCTCCCTTCGGATGGCCTATACTCCACCTTTCATCCTGGATGGGGAAGAGGTCGCCTTCGTTGATGAAAATGATGTGGGCGTGCTGAAACGAATGCGGCAGCACACTCTGGTGTTCTACATTCTAGGGAAGCAGCCTTACCAAAAGCTCCTATACAGCTTCATTGATAAGGTTTGGAAGCTGTCGGGTGAAGCAAAGCTATTTGCCTGCCCTAACGGTTTCTTTTACCTTAGGCTTCCTTACGGGGAGGACTTCCAGCGTATCTTCGCAGGCGGTCCATGGCTATTTCAAGTTAGATTCATGGCAATCTGGTGCTGGGAGGCAGAAGCTTGCCTGGAACGCGATCTTTAGTCAGAGATTCCGTTGTGGGTGCGTTTTCACAGGCTAAGTCCTGGACATTCGTCGGATCTCATCCTTAACAAAATTATGAGCCTGTTGGGAACGAGTCTATTCATGGACGTCGCCATGGCTTCGGATTAATGCGGTGAAATCCATCTCTATGGGATTCCCCTTGGTTTTCTTCTTTAGGAAGAGAGAGCTTATCGGAGTTGAACTCGAATGGCAGCCCCCGAGGTGCAACCGCTGCATCTCCTTTGGTCATTCAATGGCTAGCTGTCCCTTCTCCCTGGTGGTTTCTGGCGGCGATGTCCATCCATCGGCTCCATGTGCCGACACTGGGATCACGACCTCATGTCCAGAGACTTCGTCATCGGATCCGAAGAATACTGCTGCCAATCCACATGGGGAGGCGGACAGGAGCCTACTACTCCACAAGGGTCCGGAGAATCCTGCTGCCAATCCACAAGGGGAGGCTGACAAGAGCCTACTACTCCATTCACATCATCATGAGCAGCACAATCTTGCTGTGAACATTGTGGAGACAGATACCTCTCGAGTGTCTACTGTCCATCCGCAGCAGGTGACCATCCACCAGAAACCACCGAAGAAGGCCCCTGCTCAAGGTAAACCACTAAACATCCTTCCTTTTGGCCACAGGACCCACCTTCATCGAAAAATCGTGGTGCTCATAGGCAGACCTCCTCGTCGTCTGTGCAGATAGTGAACTCCAAGTTCGATATGAACGATCCATCCCCAGAGGTCACAGGCTTAGCCACATCCATTGCCCAAGAGTTTTTGTTGGATGAGGGAACACAATCTTCCAGGGGCGATAGCACAATTCCGGAGATACTGACGATGACCAATCCGGCATGGTTCACAGCCACCCACAAGAAAAGGTGGCCCCAAAAGGCTTCCAATAAGAACAAAGTGACTCCGATCCCGAACCCCCTAAGTTCTTAATGTCGATCGCGGTCTGCAACACTCGTGGACTCAACAAGTCCCACAAATTGATGCCACTGTTGGGGGATCTCAAAAACAAACATGTTGAGATTATTGGCCTGGTCAAGACCAAAATTAGGCCAGAATCGAGGGTGAAATTCACTGCTCTGATTCCTAATGGTTGGACATTCGTACATAACAATACCCCACTGGGCCGAGTGTACTTTCTGTGGAAGGAATCATGTTGAAGTTGTTTATCAACGGGCACATCCCAAGCAATTATCATGAAATGCTCCAATAAAGGGGAGCTATTTGTGGTGGTATCAGTTATTTATGGATCGAATTCCTCTGTTGATTGTAGGGAACTATGCGAACACCTCAACCAAAAGGCTTCTATAATCAATATACCTTGGCTTGTGATTGGAGACTTCAATGTGGTGAGATTTAACCATGAAAAACAAGGTGGTCGCACACCCATGCAAGAACCTATGGGTGAATTCAACAAGTGTATCAACCAATGCACCCTCGTCAAGCTGCAATCTTTCGACAACCAATGGTCTTGGTCCAACTCTTCCATGGGACCAACCAGAATCCTTGCCAGACTGGACCGGGCACTAGTCAGCGCATCCTGGCTCGATTTGTTCCCTCAGTCCAAGTGCTCCTACTCGCCTATTCCTTCCAGCGACCATCAACTTCTCACCGTGGAGCTAGTGCAAGTCCCCAATCGTCCCAAACCCTTCAAACACTTGGATTATTGGGCGGGTCACTCGGCATATCATGATGTTGTACGTAGGGGATGGAGCCTCCCCGTGGGTGGGAATCCCCTTCTCCGGGTCGCGAGAAAGCTAAAAAATGTAAAATGTGGCCTAAAGTCTTGGGCGGTCGTAGAGGGGAACATTTTCAGCAACACTGAGATGGCAAGGGCCTTCCTTAATCATATCAATGATGCCAGTTTGACTGACCCATGGATGAGGTCCTTTCCCAACTGGATAGGGATGAGAAAAAACGCCTTGTAGGCATGGATAAGGATCTTGAATCGTCTTGGAAGCAAAAGATCTGTGTGGATTGGCTTAAGCTTGGTGACCGCAACACCAAGTTCTTCCACCTATCTGCCAAGGTTCGCTCCAACAGGAACAGCATCCCGACCCCATTGGATGACAATGGTCGAATCTTTGATAAACTCCTGGAGGCCACTTGCATGGCGATGGATTACTTCAGATCACTGCTGAGGCCGGATTTGCCCCGACCGCCCAAGGCTGCCCCACCCTCGCCCTTGCGCATTCTCACCAACCAGGCTAGGGCATGGCTGACCAGGCCCTTCCTGGAGGAGGAAATTTGGGGTGTTGTTCAATTGATCCCTTCCTCTAAAGCACCTGGCCGGATGGCTTTAATTCAAGGTTCTGCAAGAAACGCCGGAAAAATGGTTAAGGTTGATATTTGCTCGGCAATGGCCTTCCTACACAGAGGTGGAACATGGTGAGGCAGGTGAGTCACACATTCCTAGCACTGGTTCCCATGTCCACTTCCCCGATTGGGCTTGGCGATTTTCGTCCCATCTCTTGTTGTAATATCTTATATAAAATATTCTCCAAGCTGTTGGCCTCTCGCCTGGCTGAGGTTCTCCCCCAGCTCGTCTCTCTCAATCAATTGGCCTTTATCAAGGGTTGATCCATTGGTGATAACACTCGGCTCACGCATGAATTGTTGTGGGGTTCTAACAGGAGGCGCAACCTAAACAAAGCTTGCCTTAAGATAGATTTAACTAAGGCATTTGACTCTATCAAGAAATCTTTCATTCTTTAGGCCTTAAAAGGTTTGGGGTTATGTGATACCTGGATCAGGTGAATCGAGAAGTGCATCTCAACCACATCCTTCTCTATCATGTTGAACAGTTCATCGCATGGGTTCCTCTGTGGCACGTGTGGCCTGAGGCAAGGTGACCTGCTTAGCCCGTTGCTCTTCACCATAGGGCTAGAGTCCCTGACTTGTATGATGGAGGAGGCAATGCTTGATGGGCATTTTCGTCACCTAGGGATTGGGCGGTCCACTGCCTCCTCTCACCTCATCTATGCTAACGACCTACTGGTTTTCTGCAAGGGCACCTTGCGCTCCCTGTTTACGGTCAAGAACATACTCAAGGAATTCCACTCCATCTCGGGGCTTGAGATGAATGCAAGGAAGAGCAAGCTCTTCAGACCCAGGTACTTCCATTAACTTCTCCTCTACCCTCCGGATTGGCATATTTAGCCAGTATCTCCCAACAACTTATCCGGGCCCCCCTTTACCCCTTCCTATGGATACCGATTCATCAACAGGGAGATGGAGGACAGAGTAAGGTGAAGGATATGGTTATATCCTTAAGTGCATCATGGAAGCGTGAGGACTGTATCATATGCGATCGGGGGTGACTAGTCGCAGTAGTTGCTCGAGGCAGCGGAAATAAAAAAAATCATGCGATGAAACCACATGATCCAAGAACACTTCTCGGATCATTTCATTTGAACCACAAACAAGTATTATGGTTACCTCTTGAAGTGTGATTACGATCGAGTCTCTAAATGAAAAGACCTCTTATCTCAAGTCTGATCCGACGGAGGAGACGCTTGCGAGCGCGTTGATGAAACGTGTGCTTCTTGCAATGCATGTTGATCCAAGCGGTGAATCTCCTGATCTCGTCACATGAGATCCAACATCTTCTTCACGAGCGAGGCATACCAAAGGAGACGGAGATCCACGAGCGAATGATCCGGCAGCATAACGGCGACGCTGTGACGACGACGACTCTCTTTAAGGCATCATGGTGGACGGCCACAAGAGAGAGGGGGAACATGGAGAGAATGAGAGAGAGAGAGTTGTTGTCTCCAACTTGTGTTGTGTAAACAAGAGCAAAGGAGGTGCCTCTCCTTTTATAATATTTTGGGATCCATGGATCTTAATCCATGGACAACATAAATCCAATAGCTCACATTGATTTGTGTTTCTTTCAATGGCCAAGATTTTTATTGTAAAAATACAACAATAATTAATTTAATTAGATTATATACATATATATATATATTGATAAATCAATGTAATTCAATCCTAAAATTAAATCAATCAAATATGGAGATTATGGAATGAAGATTGCCTCCTTCCAAAATATGGGAGTTGGTGGCAATCTCATGTAATCTCATGAGATTACACTATTCCGTAGAAATCTCCAAGATTTCCAACAACACTTGCTGTAAATTATTCTACAAAAATAATTCATAATTATTTTATGAATATTGCCATCTTGCCATTGGAAAATTTTGAATCACATTCACAATCCAAAATAAAATGTCAATTACATTTTCAATTAATTGTCCAATGTGAATCCAATTCACATCAACATTTAATTAACAAATGTAAATTACAAATAACTCTCTCCTTTATATGCATTTATAATATACATGATTAATATGGATAGTGTTATCCACATTATTCATATCCATGATAATTAAATCACATTTAATCATCTTGGATCTCTGTTCTCATGTTCCCAAATAATATGAATCACCCACATTATTCACATCTTTGATAATTAAATCACTTTTAGTTATCTAGGATAACTCTCCTTATAATAGGAATCAAATTCACATCACTCATGACAATCAAATCACATTTAATTATCATTTTTCTCAATGATTGGATATATAATATCAACAATGAAATTATCCTGAACTCTTTCTAGGATGACGCGCTTTCTCCACAGATACTTGGAGATAAGGACAGGATGATTGTATTATTCCACGTATAGTGACTTGGATATTAAGATCAAATCTCATATCCATATCTTGCGGTCTCTCATAGATGCTTGATTAAATCAAGACCGCAAATCTAATCTTCTTATCGCATCTGAATCACATTCAGATCAATATCCAACATTTAGACCAAGATCAGATTACTTCTCCGCTGAGAGGAGTCACTAAAATCCAGACCCATTTCATCACTCCCTAGGAATGGAAGCGTCATGGTTATACATCGTTTATGATCACATCACCCTCATGTATTCCCAATATCTGTACATACTGCATACTAGAAGACCCAGAATAAACCCGAAGTATAAGATCAATTTTACACTGTCTACTTCATGGTGTTATCAGTAAGTTCTCATTTGATCATTGGGAGTCAATATCAATCATATACTTTCCAAAAGCATATATCATACCTAGGTCTTCATCATATACTTTCCAAAAGTATATATCAAACCTACAAATTCAGTCAAGCTTCCAAAGCGAGATGACCGTGCACGAAATTTGATTATTCCCAATATTTCATGAGTGAGCTCATGTCTTCCGGTTCAGTATATGAACCTGTAATCCCTTTGAGAGATCGTATACTCATATGCGTTTGCATGCACACCAGCGCGCCTGTGTATAGACCTTGGTTAGCTCATCAACCTATTGGTATGCCAAATGTACATACTCAGACATATAGTAACACATCTGTCTCTGGTCAGAGGATGCGTGCCTATCTTGTGATAGCATACGACATAGGACTTTGGTTATCTTGATCTCGTTAAGTCAACACTTTGACCTAACTTACCTAACACCTCTGAATCTCTATTCGTATGCAGAGGACCTGCATTAAGAAGTCGGTTAGATATCATCCTATAGAGAAAAGATTGCCATCTCCTTCTCAGGCCAGAGATCATCTCTTAACAATCATTTGACGGTGCTTGATGAGTCCTCAATCTAACTCTTTAAATATTCATCCAAGCATCAGCCTCTATGATTCAATAATTGAATCAACAGCTGCATGATCATTAAGATGGCCATGGTACATAACCCTAATTGTATTAAGGAACTTATTATACAAATTAGTTATTCTTCATTTCAGATCAGAGAATGATATTTGCAATTACATTTATTGCATAATGGCTCATCGTGGGCTCACATGTCCAACAATCTCCCACTAGCACAAAGAGCCATTAATAGACTAATCTTTAAACCCACACTCATGTGACAATCATATACTATTTAGAAAAATAGCTAGGTAAGCTGACCAGTCTTTCTGTTCCCAAAAGACTACGCCAAGTCCTTTTACGACACTTGCATTTATCCTAGTAACAGTGCTCGCATGGAATGCGAATGTTGCATCTTATGCAACCATACCCAATCTCGTTAAAGCAATTATAGTGTCCTTTGATAACGAGGATTTTCCACGAGGGTCACCATGAAGAATATACACAAGTTGTCGCCGAGGCGACCGCTCGCAAAAAACCCGAGTTATACAGCAATTAACCCACAACCAAAGAATAAAACAATCAAGCTCAAAAAGAAATGTGAATTAATCTTTATTACTCTACCATAAAATGTACAACGACAAGCATGTAGAGGTCGAACCACAGAGAGCAATACAAAATGCAATAGCCTACATGTATCTCAGAGTCATCCAAGTGTGAAATCTATTTTTGTGGGTTTTTGAATTTTATCTCTTTTTTTATTTATTATTTATTTATTATATTTTTTATAGTTTAGGATTAATAAATATATATATATATATATATATATATAAATACATATAAGTAGTGATATATATATATATATTTTGTTTTAGGGAGTACATGTATATATATAAAGGGATACTATCATATTTACAAAAATACTCAAAAATAGTCAAAAATTCAGGGATAAAGTCTTTTTAGGATTTTCAGGATTTTTTTACTGTTTTTGTGAATTTTGGGCATTTTTGAAAACATTTTTAGTATTTTTAATAGCAAAATAGGAGCAAACAGTGGAATAGGGTCTGGCTGTGATAAAAATAGACATTAAAAATAGCAATCAGGCTCAAAAATTTTCCACACTATTTTTCTAATAAAGATAATAAAATATAGCAGAAATAGGGACTGAGTTCATTTTTTCTGATTTTTCTTTGAGTTTTTATATTTTTTTGAAGTTTTTGGGTATTTTTGGTTTTTTAAGGTTTTCCTTTTGATATTTTTACGGATTTTTGGACTGACACTAAAATAGGTCAAAATGCACCATAGGGAATTTTTTTTGGAATTTGTCGAGGCATTTTCTTATTTTTTTAAGATTTTATAAGTTAGATAGTGAATAAAAGACATGTTTTTTATTTTTAATAAATGCAAAAATGCAACAAAATGAAAAACTAAAAAAAGCATTCAAGCACAACCAAACAGGAGCTTAAGTCTATTTTTGCAAGATTTTTCAAGTTAATATGGAGCATAAAATAAATAGACAAAGCATTCAAAAATAAATGGCCTGGCAGGGGTATTTTTGCAAATAAAATAGTTCACAGGGGCATACATGCAAAAATCACAATAAAAATACACGTTAACTTTTATTTTCAGGACCATTTAGTAATTACAGAAACCTGGAGGGACTAAAATGTAATTATACAAACATTGGAGGTCTTTCTGCAACTTATACAAGTTATTCACAACGTGACTTTTTATTTTTTTTGGATTAAACTATAAATACAAAAGGCTGGGGACTAGATGTGAAATTTACCCCCCAAATAAGGCGCATCATCCTGCGACGCTGGATGCGCCACTTATCCACGCGTCGAGCATCCGACGGTGGATACCGGTTCATCGGACGGCTCCTGATCAAACTGGATGATGAAGGGCCTGGATTAGATGATCCTGGCTGATCTGACGGTTGGCACGTGGCTTCATCGGACGGCTCCTGATCAAACTGGGCCTCGCCTCCTGATCCGACGGTGCTGAAGCTCCCTGGAAGAACAGGGGAGAAGCTCGCGCCTGGCGAGCTTCGATCGAGAAGCTCGGGCTCCCCGGCGCGTCTGAGGTGGTCTACACGTAGCTGAAGGCGTCCCGCATCGACTGATGGTGATCTCATGGCTCCTGGAGGTCCGAGTCGCTGGGTCGAGGTCGATGAAGCCGAGGACCCCCAGGAACCTCTTCCTGGTTCAATGCAAGCCCAGATGGGCTCTATTCCTCGATGTACCTGCATAGGAAGAACCGCGGGCGAGAGAGCTATCTCCTCGACCCGGGGTTTTGAAGCTGCGACGCAAAATGAAGGTGGGCGGAGGGGCTCCGGCGAACGGCGGAGGTGGAGCCCCCGATTCGCCAAGATCGAATGTCCTGGGTTGATCTGAGGTGTGCGTTCGATGGAGAATGCGACGAGGAATGAGATGGGATGCGAATGGCGGGCGGAAACAGTGGGGTTTACGGCAAAGAAGTCGTCGGAGCGGAGCTCCGGCGCACTTCGAATTTTGATTTTTAAGCTAATGGAATTAACTAAAACCTAATCTAATGACTGGAATGGAAAACTAACATTAGAAACTAACTAAAAATCAAGGAAAGAGATAGCTCTTATACCTGGGGGCCTCCAGGGAGCAGGGCGGACGCCGGAGCTCCGCCGCAACAAAACCCTCCTCTCTTCGGCCGATTCGAGGCACCAGCACACCCCCCTGTCACGAGGAATGTTCCAGGACTAGAATCTAAGCTTAAGTTCGGATTAAAAGTGGCCAAATTCGAGGAAGGAGGCGGAGCTATTTATTTATAGACAATGGCAGGGAGCCTTATTGATCGGCGATTATTACTTAATCCAATGAGTATCTGATCGATCTAAGTTATTGGCGGGCATCATGGATAATCAGGGAACAATTCTTGTGAAGGAAGCGAGCTCGATCGATGGATGGGATGGCCGTAAAAACGGGATGAAAATCAGGGAAAAGACATTCCAGCGATGCCAGCGCTGGGATGGGACAGTTGACCAGGGGGTCAACGAAGGCCGGCGCCTCATTGGTCCACGTCAGCCGCTAAAAGACAAAACAAGAAATTTTAGCCTACATTGATTTATTTACCATAGTAAATGGTTTTATTAGGATTTTCTTAAAACATTAAAAATGTGTATTTTTTTCATGTAGTATTTATTTATGATTTTTATTGAATTTTTCGAAGTGTTTTATTATGGTTTTAATTTAATAATGTGTATATGTATGTATTTACATGTATGTTTGTGTATTTTATTTTTAATTTGTTTATTTTCTTGTATTACTTTATTGGCTTATTTTATAATTTTATAATTTATTTGTGTGAATAGAAAGGTATTTTATTAAATTTGTAGGAGTTTATTTATATTTTTAAATAAATCGGTATATGCTCATGTAAGTATACTTATAGGTATTTTACCTATATATTATATACATTTTATTTATTTAATGAATTTTATTCGTTTTTATTTTGGATTTGTATTTTTAATAAGATATATATAATATATACATTGTTATAAAAATATAAATGGATAAAGAATAAAAGAATAAAAATCCCTTTTATTTATGTTAATATAGGTAGCATAGGTATTTTGCTTATGAGTTTTATAGACTTATTTTATTTTACAAATTCTTTTTGGTTTTCTTGTAATTTCAACATGTACATGTATTATATACATTATTAACAAGTTTCTAAAAATATAGATTTATGAGAATAATGAATATTGAATAAATTGAATATTTTAATCAGGTATTATGTACAAGGTGGGCCAAAAACCTAACTTCCACAGATGGACTCCAAAAATTATGAAACCAATTTTATAAAATAGTTCATGGAGTGCTATATACAATTAAAGGTGAGTTTGGGTGATTTGGAGTTTTTATTTGCAAGATATGGGTGTGTGAAGTTGAGATTCTTGCTTTTTATTCTGGATGTAAGATGTACACTGTGCATCCTTTTTACACAAACTCAATTTTGTATTTTTATTTACATTATTATCTACAATTTTCATGAACAAAGTTTATTTATTTGAGGAATAAATAATTATGTACAAAATAGGTGTCAAAAATGCATAAATAAATGAATAAATAAATGAGATACTTATTGTATTATTTGCCCTTATCTCCCCCTACTTTATTCCTTGTTGACCAATTCCATGCTGGCCTTGGTCTCGGGGTTCGGGTCATAAAATATTTGCAATATTTTATTCCTTTTTCTTTTCTTCCCTTTATTCTATAATTTTGGCATTAAAACCTTATTTAATGTACAATAAATACAATAAAGAATGGATGCTATTATATACAAATTGATGCTATTTACATGCATTTGCCAGGGTTTTTGAGGCCAAAATGATAGAATAAAGGTGATGAAATGGAGATTCATCACCCCCCCTATACTTGCCTTTGCTAGTCCCTAGCAAACACTTATGCAATAAGTACAAAAAGAATGAAAAAAAGAAAAAGGAAAATGAAAGAAGGATAGAGTGAATAGGGGTGCTTTCAGTGCAATGCCTGTCTTTACAAAATCAGAATTTGGAGCTCCTGCTAGACCTTGAGTGTAGACGTGTGTGGAACCTAGTCGGGAACCAGCTCTAAAACACAACAGCCTTCAAGATTCACAGAACTTGGTTCAAATCACCTCAACAGCCATGTCAGAACCAGCCTACATCATACGCAAACCCTTATGACTATGAAGCCGACTTGTACAGTGTAAGTGATGGTGGCTCTCCCCAACTGAAATGACAAAGAGACTAGCTTCTCCAGAATGACAACCCAATGATTCCCCAATCCAGCCCTCTACCATCGAGGAGCGGGGTACTCCCTTCTAAGTTCAAGTGGCAACCGGCTCAAGAAGAGGGGGAATAAGAGGTATAGAATTTTGGGAGCTCAACCAGTGTAGCTAAGTCTCCTGCTGCAAGCTTCATGAGATGTAACAGGGATACCATAAGCTTTTGCTTTATTGGACTATATACACTCCGGTGGGGTTATTAAATTTTCAATCCGACCCACCACTTTTTTGGAGTTCTTTTTTTTCAAGTGCATCTGTACAACATATCTACATGGTGCAACATATATACAAGAAATTTTCCTCTTGAGCCAGTCGACTATCCCTCTTTTGAAGCTTTATCGCAACCCACACTCTCCTGTCATTCGATTTCATTGAAACTGGAACAGGTTGGGGTGCACTTCCCTCCCTAGACGAGGACGAATGTTTCCACCCGTGTGCGTCTCAGACTGGCAAATCCAACCCCCTCACCACTCCAACTGAGTTGAGCCAAGTGAAAGGTGCAAGTGTCCAAGTTAGGTCACGGCCGACAAGAGTCATGCGTGTGTTTCGAAAAGTTCTAGTTAGTCCACTGAGGTGACTTGAACCCAGCCCTGATTTCTCAAAGAATTAAGTCTGAATAGACCTGAAGTACCTTAAACCTAATTCCCTTAAGGTTCTAGTGCAGTTAGGTGCAGTAAGGTCCAACCGAGCTCCAATTTGAGACTTTATTAGACTGATTCAATCATCAAGCTCACTCAAAAAGAATATGAATGGTATGCTTATGCTATGCACAATGAATGATGCAAATTTTCACAGAGGATTTAAAAAGAATCAAAGAATATTTTTACACAAAGAAATTTTTGCAAATAAAAACTTGACATATACAAAAAGGTGCATACAATTATTTACACGGGCGTACCACTTTATTTACAACTGTATGAGTTTGTAAAGACTTTACAAGTTTGAATGGAGTAGTTTATTTAGCATTGTACATAAAGAATTGTGTGTGTCTTATTTATGATTTACAAGTATTTGTAATGGTGCTCTTATTCTTCAGATCTAGTTTGAAAATAATTTTCGCAAACTATAGTACACAATAATTTTTGCAATCATTTACACACATTTGAAAACTATTTTGCAAGGATCTTTCACACTATATATATTTTTCACAATAGTTTTGACAAACATTTTTCAAAACATTTGCACATAGGTTTTTCCAATCATTTCTTTCACACAAAGAAAAATTTTGCAATCCAAACAATTTCACACAGGTTGAAATCATTTCACATCAATTTTTTCAAAACTGGTCACACTATTTTTCAAATCATACTTTACAGGTATCTCACCTGATTTATTAATCAGAATATACAAAAGAAGAAAGCTGTATTTGATGTATAATACGGTTTTGGATCTTACAAGCTTTATTTGGGATTATGCTTATTTTTGTATAAGAGATTTTTGTGCAGACTCCTCAGGCCTAGTTCGAGAATCCTTTTCAAAAGAATTTTGAGAACTCTAGTCCAAACTATTTTTTGCAAATATGTACACGTCTTTGAAAATGCTTTCACCAAGGTTTTACACAGCATAGATAAGATTTTCAAAACAATTTTGACAATCAGATTTTTACAATCATTTGCACACTGATTTTCACACATTTTGCTTTCACGCAAAGGAAATAAATTTTACACGCCAAACTGATTTTTCAAAGGTTGAATACTTGTACACACTATTTTCAAACAGTTTTCACAAGGTTTTTCACAAAAAACTTTCTTTCTCAAAACATTTTTCTGACTTAATAATCAGTATAAGTACAAAGAGCCTGAGGAGCTCACAATCATCTTTTATTATTATAACGATACTTATTGCTCTTTAGATTGAATTGGTGTTTTATTTTTCAGTATGAGTTATGGCTTATAGTATATACATCGTATATACGACCCCCCTATACTTAGCTTGAGCTATGTCCTCATAGATCGAAAGGAAAAGCAAAGACACAACTCGTACTGAGTATAGACAGATCTAAAGAATAAATATGAATGGAATGAATGAATGAGAAGTTGACCGTCCCCCCTATACTTAGGATCAAATAATCCTAAGTATAGCATGTTGTACAAAAAATCAGGGAGGGTCAAGGGTGAGAATACACAGATCGTACTCAGATTGTCTCCCCCTATACTTAGGGTAAGATGCTCCTAAGTATAGACAAGAAGAGGAGACAATGGAGAGGATCGGAATGAACTGAAGACTCGGGGTGCACATCCCCCCTATACTTAGGACAAAGTACGTCCTAAGTATAGGAAACTGTCTACAAGGGCGGCACCTATTTGATACACAGAGAAGATAGAAAAGGAAAAGAAGAAGAAAATCAAATAAACAGTGGTTGGAGTACATCGCCTGAATCTGTTGATGTTGCAGCAGTTGTGGAACTGGCATCATGTTGTACGAGCTGGATTGAGTCAACAACGGCCAAAAATGCATCTGGTTCTAAGTAAGGCTTCAGGAGTTGGCCGTTGACGACGAAGGGCTGTGCGTCAGGGGACAATTCTGATATGGCAATGTTTCCATTGTCATGCACTTCACAAACTCGAAATGGCCCTGTCCACTTACTCTTTAATTTGCCTGGGAATATTCGCAACTTTGCATCAAATAACCACACTTCTGTCCAACGTCAAAGGTCTTTCGTCTGATGTGCCGGTCGTGCCAGCATTTCACCTTCTCCTTGTACATCAAGGTGTTATCGTATGCATAGTCTCGAAATTCCAAGAGCCTGTTCAGATCATCTTTTCTCTTCTGACCACTTTTCCGTGAGTCCAAATTACAACTGTTGATAGCCCACAAAGACTTGTGAATTAATTCCACGGGCAGATGGCAAGGTTTTCCATATACAAGACGATAGGGCGACATGCCCAAGGGAGACTTGTAGGCGGTTCGGTAAGCCCATAGGACCGAGTCCAAGAGTTGAGACCAGTCCTTTCTGTTTGGCCTAACAAGTTTCTGTAGGATAGTCTTGATTTCTCTGTTTGATAACTCCGCCATGCCATTGGTCTGAGGATAATAAGGAGATGCGACACGATGGTCAATGTCGTACTCCTTCGTTAACTTCTTGACCTCTTTGTTAATGAAGTGGCTACCCCCGTCTGATATGAGAATCTTCGGTATCCCGAACTGCGAGATGATGTTCTTCTTCAGGAACTGGCATATTGTTCGGCTGTCGGCGGCTCGAGCGGGGATAGCTTCAACCCAACGACTCACGTAATCGACGGCAAGAAGGATGTGCTCAAATCCTTGACTGTTAGGGAAAGGTCCCATGAAGTCAATGCCCCATGCATCAAAAACGTCTGCTATCTGAATAATTTTCAGGGACATTGAATCTTTGGCAGTGAGTGTACCTTTCATTCTCTGACAGTCAGTGCATCGTTTAACAAATTCAGCTGCATCCTTGAATAAAGTGGGCCACCAGAAGCCACACTGAAGTACTTTGGCTGCCGTCCGATCTCCAGAGTGGTGTCCACCAGATTCGAGCGAGTGACAATGCTCGAGGAGACTTGATTGCTCCGTCTGAGGGATGCACCTGCGCCAAATACAATCTGCTCCTTCTCTGAATAAAAGAGCATCTTCCCATTGGTAGAAGCGGATGGTCGACATGAATTTGTTCTTTTGGTTCTTCGTCTAATCCGAAGGTATTACCCCAGAGGCGAGGTAATTGACTATATCAGCATACCAAGGAAGAGAATCCACAGCTAAGATAGCTTCGTCAGGGAAGGTTTCTGTGATAGGTGCATTGCTCAAAGGAGGTTCATGCTGCTCTATTCTGGAGAGATGATCTGCTACCACATTCTGGACTCCAGGCTTGTCCTTGATTTCCAAATCAAATTCCTGGAGGAGAAGGATCCAACGAATCAGTCTTGGCTTGGCATCCTTCTTCTGTTGTAGGTACCGGATAGCAGAGTGGTCTGTAAAGATGGTGACTTTTGATCCCAACAAATAGGATCTGAACTTCTCTAAGGTGAAAACCACGGCCAGCAGTTCTTTCTCTGTCACTGTATAATTTCTCTGTGCTTCGTCTAATGTTCTGCTGGCATAGTGAATGGCGTAGGACGCTCTGTCTTTTCTCTGCCCAAGGACAGCTCCGACTGCAAAATCTGACGCATCGGTCATTATCTCAAAAGGGAGAGTCCAGTCGGGCGGCTGTAAGATTGGAGCCTGAGTGATAAGCTCCTTCAACTGATTGAAAGCAAGGAGAACCGGCTGATCAACAATGAACTCAGTCTCCTTGCACAAGAGTTCTGTCAGAGGTCGGGCAATGCGGCTGAAATCCTTGATGAATCGCCTGTAGAATCCCACATGCCCCAGGAATGACCTCACATTCTTCACTGACTGAGGTGGCTGAAGATTTGAAATGACATCCACCTTTGCCGGGTCGACTTCCATGCCACGTTTGGAAACGACGTGGCCTAGCACAATACCTTCAGTGACCATAAAATGTCTCTTTTCCCATGAGAGCACTAAATTGACTTCTCGGCACTTCTGAAGCACCTTGTCCAGGTGCTCAAGACAAGAATGGAAACTATCACCATAGACAGAGAAGTCGTCCATGAACACCTCGAGAAAACTGCCTACCATCTCGGCGAAGACTACTAACATGCATCTTTGGAAGGTTGCAGGTGCATTGCACAAACCAAAGAGCATTCTCTTGAAGGCGTAGGTGCTGAACGGGCAAGTGAAGGTAGTCTTCTCTTGGTCTTCAGGGGCGATCGCCACTTGGTTGTACCCGGAGTACCCATCCAGAAAGCAAAAGAACTCCTTGCCTGCGAGTCTCTCAAAAACTTGATCAATGAACGGCAAGGGAAAGTGGTCCTTCTTGGTTGCTGCATTAAGACGGCGGTAGTCAACACACACCCGCTAGGAGGTTGGTACCCGAGTAGAAATTTCCTCTCCTTTATCATTTGTCACCACGGTAAGCCCAGATTTCTTCGGAACTACATGCAGTGGGCTTACCCATTTTGAGTCAGAGATGGGATAGATGAAGCCTGCATCACACCATTTCGTTATCTCCTTCATTACGACGTCCCGGAGGTTAGGATTCAACCTTCTTTGAAATTCACGGGACGGCTTGGCATCTTCTTCCAAATAGATGTGGTGTGAACACAAAGCTGGATTTATCCCTCGGAGGTCTACTACGCTCCAACCAAGTGCCTTGCGGTTCTTTTCTAGAACCTCGAGAAGTCGAGATTCCTGATTCAGATTCAGCCTGCTGCTGATGATGACTGGATACATTTGTTCTTCACCCGCAAGGAAAGCATACTTCAGGCCTGCCGGAAGTGGCTTGAGTTCTGGTTTTGATCTGTCCATTTTATCTGTCACTTCAGATACCATGCTGGTGGTGGGATGTACTTCTTTGAGATATTTACCATCCTCGTGATCTTGTTGAGATCCTGGTGATGCACCGAACGGTTCTGCGCTAAGCTGATCATGTTCGGTCTGGAGTGAATGCTCAAGGAGATGCGCCTGCATCTGAGAATCTGCCTCCCAGGAATCATCGGAGCATATGCTGATTGCGCCTTCCAAGTCCTCCTCAAGAGTGAGGATTTCTCAGGTCCATGAATCATCCAATGATAAAGCTGAGTCTCTGATCTCTGCAATAAAATCACAGTCTGCTTCTGATACTGCCTGGCTCTCATCAGTTGCGGCATTCGGCTCTCTGTTCATGTTCATCGTGATTTGCTGGGTGTTCGAGCTGAAAGTGATCTTCCCAGACCCGTAATCAACCACGGCACCTGAAGTGCGAAGGAATGGTCTGCCAAGGATGATAGGGGTCTGGAGCAGGGGTGCAGGCGAGTCCATATCAAGGACTACAAAGTCAGCTGGGAATTTCATTTCTTGCACCTTAACTATGACGTCTTCCAAAAGACCTCGGGGCCGCTTGACGGATCGGTCAGCGAACTGAAGGATCATGTGTGTCTGCTTGAGCGGTCCTAGCCCGAATTCTTGCATTATGGACGAGGGCAGAAGGTTGATGGAAGATCCACTATCCAAGAGAGTGCGCTCGAAGACCTGGTCAAAGATCTCACAACTGATCAGAGGTGCTCCTGTATCCTGTTTCTTCTGGGGGAGATTGCTGATAGCTGCTACCGTGGCCAAGGTAAGGACATGCCTCTCTACTTGCTGGCGTCTGTTTTCTTGCGTTGGGCGACGCCTGTTGGTACATGCCTCTTTCAGTCCTTTCTTTACGGCTGGCATGTATTCCACGGCCTTCAACAAGGGAATCTCAACAGTCAATTTATCCAAAATATCCACAACTCCTGAATCAGACAATGCCTTTTTTCGTTTTGCAATTTTTTTGGATTTTTGTATTGCACAAGGAAAAGGAATATTTACACCACTGGCAGAAAAATGAGAGTTCTTATTTACATCTAAATCATCGCCCATGGAATGTTGTACATCCGAACTACAAAAAGGAGTATAAGCTGGATCTTGGCATGATGGTGCTGTTGGGCGATCAAAAAGGGTAGCGTCTGCTCCATCGGCTGGCGAGGGATCGGCTGCTGCTGGCGGCTCCTCCAATGCTGGAGCGGCTTTGCTTCTGCTACAAGCTTCTTTTTGTTGTTTTTGTTTTTGCTGATTTTTTTTGGATTTTCTGCTGAGGTTGGTGATGACATGGCACGACAGCTAGACTGGCTTCTCCTTCTTCTTCCTCCTCACCCGCCCTTGGAGCTGGCACAGCTGATGCGGAAGATGACGATCCACCTGTTTCTTTATTCACCCCAATCTTTGTAGCAGGCGGAGACAAGGCCCTACCACTCCTGAGAGTAACGGCATTAGAATAGACAGTAATATCATTTTCTAACACGGACAAGACATTGCTTTCTACCTGCTCTTTTTTCTTGAAATTATTGGGGTTGGCTTCGACCTGAGCAGGAATGGTAGTTCGGGTGGCGGTCAGGTCATCAAGCTGCTTGGTCATCTCCGCTAGCCCTTTGACAAGTTGGGTTAGACAATCCATGGTGGGGTTCACTGGAGGTGCCTCGGTGGTGTCAGCGTGCAGACCACGCTGTTGTTGCATCTGCTGGTGCTGAGGTTGTTGTTGATGGTGCTGTGGTGGGGCAGGAAGCTGAAGTTGCTGATAAGAAGGAGGAGGATACTGCTGGTATTGCTGAGGCGGGGCAGCCGCATACTGGTGAAACGGCTGTGGGTGACTGTGCTGCGACTGTTGCTGGTGTGGAAAATTCTGCTTCCACTAGTTGGCATACTGAGAAGGCTGATGATACTGCTGATGGGGCTGAGAGGACTGCCCAAAGCGACCACCCTGAGGTTGGTGGTATTTCCGGTTGGCAAATGACTGACCCTGGGGTTGCCCCGTAGGACGGGTCGGCTGTGCTTCATGAGTCCAAACCCCGTTTACTTCCTGGACCAGGGGTGGTGGTGGGAATACTGAATCAGATCCTGAGATAAACTCTGGTTGATACACAACCATCTGCTGCTGCGGATGGCTCTGATCGGGTGCCTGCACGTAGTACACGTGCTGGACTGCCGGTGGTTGCTGGCTCGGCTGAGGCTGATGTAGCGGTGGTTGCTCGTCTTTCCTCTCAGCTAGAGCTTCGAGCAGTGTTGCCGACTGAACAGAATTGATGGTACCTACCAGCATTTCCAACTGCTTGGTGATGTGATCCATCTTGTCCAAACTCTGAGTCCTCTTCTCGATCACAGCGAGTTTTTCAAGATCCTGTGATCGTTTCTCGATGATGTCAACTTTAGAGAGATGGCCCCGATGATGCTGAGGTTGGAGCTCTCATCTCTCTCTGTTTCCTTGGACGCTGCCATGTGCACTTGTTTTTGAAGGATCTGGGGCTGCTTTTGATATGCCTTGGATGAAGAGAGGGTGGTCTCTCCCTCAGCCATTTCTTCAAATATCTGCCAGACTACGTCTTCATCCTTATTGAAGTGTGAGCCCCCACATGCTGCGTCCACGAGCCTTTGGCTTTCGATGTTCAGTCCCCCAAAGAAATGCTGGACCAAGCTGGTCTTCGGAATATCGTGATGGGGACACTTCTCCTGCAGGTCAGTGAATCTCTCCCATGCTTCATGTATCGACTCATGGGGTCCTTGGGAGAAATTACTGATACGGGCTCGCATCTGGTTGAGCCGACCTAGAGGGTAATATTTGTGCAGAAAGGCAGACTTCAACTCCTCCCAGGTCGTCACAACCTTCCCCAGATGATTGACCCAATAGAGGGCCTTGTCCTGTAGGCTGAAAGGGAAAGCCATCATCTTGACAATGTCCAAAGGGACATTGGGATAGTGAGTAGTACGGCAAATGCGGGAGAATTGCTGCAGGTGAATGTACGGCTCCTCGCTGGTGTTTCCATGGAATGCAGGGAGAAGAGCAATGAATTGGGGCTTCAGCTCAAAGTGAGTGTGTACCGGTGGAATGAGGATCCACTCGGTCATCTGGTTGTCTCCCGGATTGTATGTTTCTTTAAGTGTTGGCTTTGGTGGTGGTGGGAATTCTAGATCATCATCATCTGCACCACCACCTCCACCTCCACCTCCTCCTCCCCTGCCTCTGCCTCCTCCTCCATCGTCTTGGTTCATCATGTCATTCAACATATCCTGGAAGGCTGTCTGTGTGAGGGCCTGCTCGGTCAGCTGCTGCTGGATGGCCTGGATAGATGCCAGTAACTGTGCATTGACTTGATTCTGATCTGGTGGCACCTGTCCCTCTGGTTGGGGTGGCTGCTGACCCTTGCCCTTTCCTCCTGGAGCCATGTCAGGGTCTGAGTCGGAAGAGATGAACTCTGGAGTAGTCTCCAGGGCTCGTACTGTCTTCTATCTGCATAAGGAGATAGTCCTGATCAGACTGCTTGCAATTAATGTTCAGCTGCCGAGATGAAGCTGGAATTCAGGTCAACCCCAGCATGTTATGAATGGAAAAGGATGTAGACTGTAATCGACTTCCATTCACAACTGCGAAAGTGGGACAAAGGTGATCCCAGTTTATTGGGTGGCCAAGAGAAAGGTAGAAAACGAGGAGTCTAGAGATCGATCCGCAAAGTCCGGATCGGGTTCTCGGGAATCGCCTTGAAGTTATTGGCGGAGTTGAGTCCATGGAATCGATGTGGGTGTCGGCATGGTCCCGACGGAAACCATCCATGGATCAACTTCACGAAGTACAAGAGAAGATAGGATGTTGGATGAAAGATACGATGGTCAACGAGGAATAAAAAGGAGTGCAAAACAGTAGAAAGGCTCAAACTGAGCGGGGGTCAAAGAGGAGTGACACAACAAAATTTGCGCAAAGGCGCGGGACTTGATCTTTGAACCTTAATCTAGATCCATACAAACACAATACAAAATCGGGTTCACCAACTCACGCCATGTGAAGCCGTAAAGGTTCGGCTACTTATTGTCTTTTCAGTTTTAGAGTTCTTGTTTCAGGCATATCTTATAACAAGTCCTTAGTACGCTACCCTATAGGAGAGAGAGTACTGCCGGAAGGGTATCCCGTACTTTTCCTCCTCCTGTGTAACCTGTAGTCTATACTTTTTGGAGTCCTTGTAACCCTTCCTGGATTCCTACTCAGCCAAAGAAATAGAGAGAGGAAGCCGATAGGCGAAACTGCTACTTCGGTCCTCGCTCGCAACGGAATCACCCGTGAGCGTACAAGAACCTACTCGGACGCAGGACAATGAGACAGACACCCCTGTGAAGGCGTGGCCTATGCTCGATACTTCAGACAAGATCGATGCTCTACACAACAGAGAGTCATCATTGGTGACCCAGCCCTACTTGCCTGCGTACGATAGAAGCACCATTACTTCGGAAATCCAGGCGATACACAAGTCAGTTGCAGACTGGGTTTTTGGCTCTAATACTTAGGGGGTCGCACTCGCTCAAGGGAGTAGGGTTTTGGTCCCCCTCCAAGGTACCTGAAAACAATGAGGGCTTTATGAACCCGGTACAATGATAGTCCATTACGGATTTTAATTAAGGTCAAAGTTTATTTAGCAGTCCCCTAGTTTTAATTTTTGGGTTTTCACTTTTTTGGATCTGTTTCATACCAGCGCCTAACGTTTTGGTAGATTTTCATTTAAGTCCTAGGTGCTCAAAATCAGAGGGAGATAGCGGAAAAGACGTGCAAGTGGTTCTATGATGGAAATCTCACCATTGAACCGAATGATGCATGCTGAGTTAGAAGACTTACAGTGTATCCCAGCTCTCTCCATGTGGTATGCAAAACAGAATTTTTAAACCTATCTACATGGCGGTGTGCATTCGACAAAATCGCCCTAAACATTAGCTGCTATTAACGTGAAGAACCACAAGCTGGTCACTTATCTTTAACCTAAGGGTCCGGTCTTGGCTTACCCCTCCTCTTCTCGACACACTCGAGTTCAGGAGTAGCGCTTGATGGGGCTCGCTCACGGCACAAGGGTTAAGAGATAAATGACCGAACTGTTTAAGTTTGACTAGATCCATACGAAGTAGACTATAGGAACATGCATTCTTATTAATGTTTGGACCTAGCTACCGAGTCAAGCAACCTATATCTAGGGGCTCCAAGCACACAAAACAAAGTAAAATAAAGGCGGAAAGCACAAAACAACGGAAAACAAAGAAAAGAAGGCGGTAGAAATCACGGAAAACAGTGATGAGGCCCCCAGGTGAACAGACACCCGGGCACTGGACCTCATTATGAAGAGTAGAGTCCTGTTAATTATTACATGCCAAAATTATCTCTCTCTCACCATAAATTACAAAAATGATCCTAAGTGCTCCATGCCTATCTAATCTACGTCTCCTTGCTTCCTTGATGCTCTCTCCAAGTGGTCATGAGGTGAAGACCACCCTCCTCCAAGCTCGGCTGCCTTGGCCTCCTAAGAAGCCATCCTCGCGTGACGGGCTCTCGCATCAAAGACACAAAAAGATTGCATTAGTATAGCTCAACCAATCAAAATAGATCAGCTATATAAAATAATCACAATAAATGAATCAATCAATATAGCATGGTGATTAATGACAATAAGAATAGCTGCTCACAAAATCAATGATGAATAAAAAATGTACACAAGAATGACAAAATAAATTAGGCTATGCTCATTGCTCCCCGGCAACGGCGCCATCTGATAACGAGGATTTTCCACGAGGGTCACCATGAATAATATACACAAGTTGTCGCCGAGGCGACCGCTCGCAGAAAACCCGAGTTATACAGCAATTAACCCACAACCAAAGAATAAAACAATCAAGCTCAAAAAGAAATGTGAATTAATCTTTATTACTCTACCATAAAATGTACAGCGACAAGTATGTAGAGGTCGAACCACAGAGAGCAATACAAAATGCAATAGCCTACATGTATCTCAGAGTCATCCAAGTGTGAAATCTATTTTTGTGGGTTTTTGAATTTTATCTCTTTTTTTATTTATTATTTATTTATTATATTTTTTTATAGTTTAGGATTAATAAATATATATATAAATACATATAAGTAGTGATATATATATATTCTTTTTTTTGTTTTAAGGAGTACATGTATATATATAAAGGGATACTATCATATTTACAAAAATACTCAAAAATAGTCAAAAATTCAGGGATAAAGTCTTTTTAGGATTTTCAAGATTTTTTACTGTTTTTGTGAATTTTGGGTATTTTTGAAAACATTTTTAGTATTTTAATAGCAAAATAGGAGCAAACAGTGGAATAGGGTCTGGCTGTGATAAAAATAGACATTAAAAATAGCAATCAGTCTCAAAAATTTTCCACACTATTTTTCTAATAAAGATAATAAAATATAGCATAAATAGGGACTGAGCTCATATTTTTCTGATTTTTCTTTGAGTTTTTATATTTTTTTGAAGTTTTTGGGTATTTTTGGATTTTTAAGGTTTTCCTTTTGATATTTTTAGGGATTTTTGGACTGACACTAAAATAGGTCAAAATGCACCACAGGGAATTTTTTTGGAATTTTTCAGGCATTTTCATATTTTTTAGGATTTTATAAGTTAGACAGTGAATAAAAGACATGTTTTTGATTTTTAATAAATGCAAAAATGCAACAAAATGAAAAAATAAAAATATAGCGTTCAAGCACAACCAAACATGAGCTTAAGTCTATTTTTACAAGATTTTTCAAGTTAATATGGAGCAAAAATAAATAGACAAAGCATTCAAAAATAAATGGCCTGACAGGGGTATTTTTGCAAATAAAATAGTTCACAGGGGCATACATGCAAAAATCACAATAATAATACACGTTAACTTTTATTTTCAGGACCATTTAGTAATTACAGAAACCCGGCGGGATTAAAATGCAAATTTCACGCGCTTCACGTGGGTGCTGCACGTGAGGCGCGGAGGGACTAAAATGTAATTATACAAACATTGGAGGTTTTTCTGCAACTTATACAAGTTATTCACAACGTGACTTTTTATTTTTTTGGATTAAACTATAAATACAAAAAGCTGGGGACTAGATGTGAAATTTACCCCCAAATAAGGCGCATCATCCTGCGGCGCTGGATGCGCCACTTATCCAAGCGTCGAGCATCCGACGGTGGATACCGGTTCGGCGATGAAGGGCCTGGATTAGATGATCCTGGCTGATCTGACGGTTGGCACGTGGCTTCATCGGACGACTCCTGATCATACTGGGCCGCGCCTCCTGATCCGACGGTGCTGAAGCTCCCTGGAAGAACAGGGGAGAAGCTCGCGCCTGGCGAGCTTCGATCGAGAAGCTCGGGCTCCCCGGCGCGTCTGAGGTGGTCTACATGTAGCTGAAGGCGTCCCGCATCGACTGATGGTGATCTCATGGCTCCTGGAGGTCCGAGTCGCTGGGTCGAGGTCGATGAAGCCGAGGACCCCCAGGAACCTCTTCCTGGTTCAATGCAAGCCCAGATGGGCTCTATTCCTCGATGTACCTGCATAGGAAGAACCGCGGGCGAGAGAGCTATCTCCTCGACCCGGGGTTTTGAAGCTGCGACGCAAAATGAAGGTGGGCGGAGGGGCTCCGGCGAACGACGGAGGTGGAGCCCCCGATTCGCCAAGATCGAATGTCCTGGGTTGATCTGAGGTGTGCGTTCGATGGAGAATGCGACGAGGAACGAGATGGGATGCGAATGGCAGGCGGAAACAGTGGGGTTTACGGTGAAGAAGTCGCCGGAGCGGAGCTCCGGCGAACTTCGAATTTTGATTTTTAAGCTAATGGAATTAACTAAAACCTAATCTAATGACTGGAATGGAAAGCTAACATTAGAAACTAACTAAAAAGCAAGGAAAGAAACAGCTCTTATACCTGGGGGCCTCCAGGGAGCAGGGCAGATGCCGGAGCTCCACCGCGACAAAACCCTCCTCTCTCCGACCGATTCGAGGCACCAACACACCCCCCTGTCACGAGGAATGTTCCAGGACTAGAATCTAAGCTTAAGATCGGATTAAAAGTGGCCAAATTCGAGGAAGGAGGCGGAGCTATTTATTTATAGACAATGGCAGGGAGCCTTATTGACCGGCGATTATTACTTAATCCAATGAGTATCTGATCGATCTAAGTTATTGGCGGGCATCATGGATAATCAGGGAACAATTCTTGTGAAGGAAGCGAGCTCGATCGATGGATGGGATGGCCGCAAAAACGGGATGAAAATCGGGGAAAAGACATTTCAGCGACGCCAGTGCTGGGATGGGACAGTTGACCAGGGGGTCAACGAAGGCCGGCACCTCATTGGTCCACGTCAGCCGCTAAAAGACAAAACAGGAAATTTTAGCCTACATTGATTTATTTACCATAGTAAATGGTTTTATTAGGATTTTCTTAAAACATAAAAAATGTGTATTTTTTCATGTAGTATTTATTTATGATTTTTATTGAATTTTTCGAAGTGTTTTATTATGCTTTAAATTTAATAATGTGTATATGTATGTATTTACATGTATTTTTGTGTATTTTATTTTTAATTTGTTTATTTTCTTGTATTACTTTATTGGCTTATTTTATAATTTTATAATTTATTTGTGTGAATAGAAAGGTATTTTTATTTAATTTGTAGGAGTTTATTTATATTTTTAAATAAATCGGTATATGCTCATGTAAGTATACTTATATGTATTTTACCTATATATTATATATTTTTTATTTATTTAATGAATTTTATTCGTTTTTATTTTGGATTTGTATTTTTAATAAGATATATATAATATATACATTGTTATAAAAATATAAATGGATAAAGAATAAAAGAATAAAAATCCCTTTTATTTATGTTAATATAGGTAGCATATGTATTTTGCCTATGAGTTTTATAGACTTATTTTATTTTACAAATTCTTTTTGGTTTTCTTGTAATTTCAACATGTACATGTATTATATACATTATTAACAATATTCTAAAAATACAGATTTATGAGAATAATGAATATTGAATAAATTGAATATTTTAATCAGGTATTATGTACAAGGTGGGCCAAAAACCTAACTTCCACAGATGGACTCCAAAAATTATGAAACCAATTTTATAAAATAGCTCATGGAGTGCTATATACAATTAAAGGCGAGTTTGGGTGATTTGGAGTTTTTATTTGCAAGATATGGGTCTGTGAAGTTGAGATTCTTGCTTTTTATTCTGGATGTAAGATGTACACTGTGCATCCTTTCTACACAAACTCAATTTTGTATTTTTATTTACATTATTATCTACAATTTTCATGAACAAAGTTTCTTTATTTGAGGAATAAATAATTATGTACAAAATAGGTGTCAAAAATGCATAAATAAATGAATAAATAAATGAGATACTTATTGTATTATTTGCCCTTATCTCCCCCTACTTTATTCCTTGTCGACCAATTCCATGCTGGCCTTGGTCTCGGGGTTCGGGTCATAAAATATTTGCAATATTTTATTCCTTTTTCTTTTCTTCCCTTTATTCTATAATTTTGGCATTAAAACCTTATTTAATGTACAATAAATACAATAAAGAATGGATGCTATTATATACAAATTGATGCTATTTACATGCATTTGTCGGGGGTTTTGAGGCCAAAATGATAGAATAAAGGTGATGAAATGGAGATTCATCACCCTTGACACTATTTCTCAATAATTATTATAACCAATTTTCCATAATCCTTTTCAGAATATCTTTATTCCTGGAGATCTCTATCTCCTAAGGTATCTGCAATTAAGACCTCTTAGATCACTATCTATAAAATCTTAATCTCTTGAAGATAAGACTTAGATATCACTATCTTTAAAGTATTTGTTATCTTTGAAGATATTGTTATTAGTGCAATCAAGTGTTTTATTTCCATAGCTGGATTAGTAACAGTTTACTAATCCCATTGCATGGTAGACATCTGGCATTCGTACACATCTAGCATACACTCGACTTCTTGAAACTGATGCATAAGGGCAAGCAGTTCTAGCTTCACTTTCTTGACTCTTTGAGGTGTTATACCTTTAGATAGGTCAGTACCATATCTTAAGGGAAGGAAGCCTTTCTTGGAATTTTCCAGAAAATGGAATATATCAAAGGTGTACTACAAATGTGACGGTCCTAATACCCTCTTCTCTTTGCTTCTGAACACTTTCAGAATCAAGAGCTAAGCGGTATCCTTGAGATCATATCTCAAGGTATGGAAGATCCAGATTATAAAACACTTATTATCATCCTTATATTATTCCATTAGGATATCATCTACAATGAGCACAATGAACACAATGGCACTCCCACTAAGCTTCACATGGTTCATCAAGATTCTATCTGTAATCATAACATTTATGATTTCTTCAAATCTTATGTTCCAACTTCAAGAAGCTTATTTGAGTCCATGATTGGAGCTCTCTAGCTTGCACACCTTGTTTTCCTCAACCATGAAGCCTTGGGGCTACTTCATGTAAATATCCTTAGAGAGGTATTCATAGAGGAATGCAATCTTGACTTACATCTTGTAGATGTCATAGACAAGTTTGTAGCTATAGTTAGCAATATTCTGATGAGTATAAGCATGGTTACTGAAGAGCAAGTCTCATCGCAAGCAATGTCTTCTCTTTGTTGTGTAGCTCATGGCTACGAGTCGTGCTTTGAAGGTCTCTACCTTCTCGTCAGCTTACCTCTTTTTCTTGAAGATCCATTTACACCTTAACAGGTCTTACCCTTATAGGTGGATCCTTAAGGGTCCATATACAACACTTGTATATGAAGTCTACTTTAGACTTTATCGCTAACATCCATCTTTCCATGTCATGATCCTTAGGAGCTTTAGCACATGAAGTCTGATCATTGTCAAACTTAACTGACACATGGAATACATCCTCAAACTCATTTGAAGAAGTATTAGTATTTCATCTTTAATTGTCCTTTTTGTTTCCGATTTCAGGAGCCCCATTATCATCTCAAGATTAAATGATTCGTTTACTTCATTTTCATCTTGATTCTCAAGAGAGTCATCTTCTAAGAATCACATTCTCAGAGATGAGATCTTTTATGAATCTCAAGGTCATAAAGTAGGTATCCAATACCATCCTTTATTTTCCTAATGAAGTAGCACTCTCTGATGCTCAATTCCAGCTTACTTGCATGGAACCTTATTAAGGATATATATTGTAGTCTCTACTACATATATACATTTGAAACTGAGAGGTAATTATGTTAAGATTAATCATTGGTCAAATCATGTCACACATGACCCAATTGTATCTCCCTATAACTCTGTTGAGTTTAGTGTATTAGGAGGAGTGAGATAGGAAAGATATTCCTTTCTCTATAAGGTATTCCATGAATTCATCTAATAGGTACTGACTACCTAGATTAGATTAAATTCATTTTCATCTTTCTTTAAACTTTATTTCTCAACTAAAATTGTGAAATCTTTGAACATTTCAAAGGTTTCTTAGATAAAGAGAAGAAATCTCATATCATACATAATCAACAATAGATATTACATATCAATAATGTTTATTATGATATAGATGTTCCACATACATCAATATGTATGAGATCCTGAATACCTTGGCATCTTACACCATTCCCAGAGAAGGGTGCATTGAACAATTTCTACTTTTGAATACAATATTCAAAAGTATGTAAGTTTTGAATTTTAGACATTCTAAAGTTTCATTTCTTACCAGTCTAATGATCAAATCAACAAACAAATGTCCAAAACTTGATGCCAGATCATTGTCAAATGATCTTCATCCTCCTATTGATCTTTTAAGGTTTTATATTTTTCAGTATTAGAAATGTTAATGAACCTCATTAATTTTTCTAATTAAGTAGAGTCCACTAGATGTTAGATTACTACCTGAAATATATCCATCATAACTCTTTATGATAGAATTATTCTAGAATTCATGTTTATTTCCAACAATTAGAAATAAACAATGAGTGTATTCTGATATATGGGTCATAGAGACAATCTCTATGACTAAGGGCTCTCCCACTGAACTTATGAAGTCTATCAATCCAATAGAGGTTGTTGCAACAATTGCATCAATATCTATGTGGATGACTATCAAACCTTAAGATCAAATTTTCCAGTCTTATAAAACATATGCAACCAGTTGCAAGTGTTATTAGAAGATTGAGATACAATTATTAGACTTTAATCTTATCTAATAATAAAGTCAATTTCAATGATTACATATAGATTTAGATTATTTTGATGCATTATCCAAGTCCTTCTCTAAGGATTCTAGATAGACTTGATAGTCATACTATCAACACATCAGCTTATTGCAGTATTGGCATTCATCCAACTCTTTGGATGTCATATGGAAGTCATAGAAGTACAGTCAACCCTTTGACTATCCTTCTCATCTTGTGTCCGACCCATGCTTCCACCACGCTCCCTTTATCTATAAACAACCATTGCTTAAGACAAATGGTCTCTTATGTTGAATTTGAATTCAAAAGATTTCAATATAAGAATATTTCAACATTTATACATGCTTCATTCAATTCATACAATGTGAATATTATGAAGCTTCATGAATGACTAGAGTATAGATAGTAGAATGATGACACTCATCATATCTACATACATCTTAACTCTTAAAGACTTTGGTTCAGGTAGGTATTCAAACATTTTGAATACATCATCTCTTATAGAGCCATCATTCTGCACTATGCAAAGAACCATGTCATTCGTGATTAAATGTTAAGAGCACATATGTATGCCAGAATATCTTTTTAGATTTCAGAAGGATTATTTAACAATTACGATCATCATTGACATGTCACTTCCAAAGTGCATTCAATGAAATAAAGACTATAGAGACATACAAACCCTAGGGTTGTAGTCATGTTATCTATTTAATTGTCATTACACATTCTTATGAGGAAACTTGCACATTGCAACCACATACATTATGTGTCCAACCACAAGTACAATACCTTGATCATGGATCCAATCCATGATATTTTACTGCTTATTATTGAGTATAATATGGAATGGGTTTAATGAAGGACTATATGAAATAAGAAATTTGCATAAATATATAAATATATTTTGCTTTTATTTAAGAATTTTTATATCAAAGTTGTCTTGCCTTGTCAATACTGAAAGTTCATTCCCTTAATCACTTTCAATGTAAAATATATACTTACAATTATATCTCAACAAGATATGGGATCTCCTTCCTTATCTTTGCCACATCCCAATAATATTAGAACTTGTAACTCGGATAAAAAAGAAGCGGGAACACAATCCACATTGCAAGTCCAACGTGCATTCCCAATTCGGTCTTTAGCACCCGGTCCTACCACCCCTAGGGTGATGTTGACCCGGCGTTAATTGAACCAACCGTCAACAGGATTAGTACTCGATATGCGCAATCCAATATCGTCCCAATAATATGAGGACTCGACATTGGGGTCACTACGCATACGGCCTTACTCTTTTGAGAAACAAAGAGCCCGATCCACATGCACTTGCATACAGGAGCTGTCGCTTCAGGCAGGCGTCTCCTACATACAATCCCTGGCGACGGAACCCTTCGCCTTGACGGGAGACCATGGATGCCACTTTTGTGATCCTCCATATCATATTCAAATTTTAATTAATCATTATGAATCATATTAACATAATTAATTCTTCCAAGAGAAACAACAACTCTATTCATAATAGAGTTATATAATTATAATTGGATTCCAATTAATCTAATCATATTAAATTAATATTCCAATTAATATCCAACTGACATTCGTTTATTATTACTTGAAATATGGTATTATCTCAAATACGTATTATTTCAAATTTTAATAATTAGAAAAATACACAGTAATCTCTCCTGCATTATCAAGTCCCTACCCGCTGTCATGGCCAGTACCGGCGGGAGTGGGACAGATCGCACATGGTGCAACCTGCTACCCCAACGCTCCCCGACTAGACACCATATCCACCTGAGAAAAGGATAATGCCAAACTGATCATTGTGTACTTGAGATGATAATCGATTTTTCAATCGAAATTATACCATATAGTAATATACAAAATAATTTTGATTAACATTACAAGGATACTTGCTAAACAAATTTCCAATCCTATTCAAGCAACTTTGTTCGTTGGAATGTAGATCATGTAGATCATATAACCAATTTTGTGATCTAGATCATATTTAATCAATTATTGGTTAAGGTAATGTCATTTAAGGAAATAATTATCATCAAATATCTCACAAATATTTATCCATAATTATTACAGAAAATTAAACCATTTAATTTCACTCACTGATTAAATGACAATCTCAAGGTTCTTGATTAGGAAAGTAATTTTTAACAGTGACTCTAACTCACTAAAATTAGCACATCTCAATCATTTTAAATTCAAATCATGCCAAATAAGTTTTCAAAGTTTGATAATTTGATTTACAATAGAATATAAGTAATTTGAATGTATTTCTAGGTTTTCAAAACCGCAATTAACTCCTTAATTACATTAAGATTCACAGTCCCCGAAACAGTGGATACATGTTCACTAAAATGATCATAACTTGAGCAAACATATTCGAAATCACACAAACTCAGATCCTACGATTTCCTTATTTAATGGGGAACATAATACAAGTCTTATTTTCATGTTTAAAAAATTTAAACAGAACGAAAAAATCACACAAAATAGGACTGTGAAAATGAAATGCAATAAAACTTTCGCAAATCCTAATGAACCCAAGTCTTCCTAGGTTTATGGATCGTATCTAAAACCTCTGACCTAAGGCTATGATATCACTTGAAGGATATGGTTAAATCCTTAAGCACATCACGGAAGCGTGAGGACCGCATCATATGAGATCGAGAGCGACTAGTCACACTAGTCACTCGAGGCAGCGGAAATTAAAAAAAAATTCATGCGATGAAACCACATGATCCAAGAACACTTCTCAGATCGTTTCATCTAAATCACAAATAAGTATTAGGGTTACCTCTTGAACTGTGATTGTGATTGAGTCTCTAAACGAAGAGACCTCTTGTCTCAAGTCCGATCCGACGAAGGAGATGCTTGCGAGCGCGTTGATGAAACATGTGCTTCTCACAATCCAAGCGGCGAATCTCCTGATCTCGTCACATGAGATCTAAATTCTTCTTCATGAGAGAGTGATGAATCTACGTTTCATCATCTTTATTTCATCATTTTGGCCTTAAAAACCCTAGTAAATATGTGTCAATAGGCTTAATTTAGGCATTTTAGCATTCATGCATCATTGTGTAAATAGTGTATAAAATGCGGTTTTTAAAGCAAAAATTGTAGAATAAAAAAAAAGAAAAGAAAAAGATAAAAATATAATAAATATTTTATGACCCGAAACCTCGAGACCTAGGCATCTCGATGACTAGGTCGACAAGGAATAAAGTAAGGGGAGATAAGGGCCGAAATACAACAAAAATACCTTTTATTTAATTCATTCTTTATTTACTTTTTGGGACCTATTTTTGGTTCTACTTTTTATACTTCAAATAAAGAAACTTTGAACATGAAATTGTAGATAGTTAAATATAGAAAATTACAAAATTAATTTCACTCAAAAATAATGTACAGATAAAAAGTTATGATCTGAATAAGGTTCCAGAATCCCAACTTCCCAGACCTGTGTCTCCCTAATAAAAACTTGAAATGTACCAAACTCACCTTTAATTGTACATAATTTCAAATAAGCTATTTAATGAAAGTGGTTTCGTATTTTTCGGAGTTACGGTTTGAAAGTTGAGTTTTGGACCCATATTGTATACTTACAATGATTAAAATATTCATTTTATTTATTATTCATTATTTGTATACTTTTAAATTTTTATAATTTTGTAAATATTATTTATACTATATATGTATATTAAAACTCTAATAAAAATATAAAGAAAATACAAATAAAATACTTGTGAATAATACACTTAGGTATAATACCTATACATATTCCTACAGAATTGATTCTTAAATTTTATTAAGTGTACAAACACTTCAGAAAAATAAAATAAAAATATATTTATGTTCATAAAAATATTTTATACATTTAAAAAAATAATAAATAAAAAATAAAGAAATTAAATATATAAAATAAAAATAAAATAATAAAATATATAGATATGTATACCTATATAGGCCTAAAAAGGCAACTTGTATTTTGACACCTCATAAAAAAAATTAAAAATCATATTAAAATACCTTATAAAATAATAAACATTTTTTATTTAATAATAAAAATAATTAATTCGTTTTCTATTTTTAATTGAATTTACAAATGTTTTTTTAGGGATTTTTCCTGGTTGGTCCACGTGGACCAACCAGGTGGCTTGGAAAGTTAACCCGCGGGTCAACTCTCTAAGCCCTAGCCCAGTGTCCTGTCAGACCTGTCCGACAACCCTAGCTTCTCGATTTTTTTCGCAATGTTGCGTTGCTCGAAGTGACATTGACCCTTCATGACAATTGTACCCAGCAGCACCATGATCCACGCCGCCCATATCTCTTGTGCAGATCGATTGTGCGCCACCCGTGATATCGTCTCGAAGTTCGTCGCGTCACCACACCTTCAAAAACCACCTCCCGACTTCCTTTCATTTTTTGATCCCTCTTCCTCCATCCTAAGCACCTGCTCTTGAGTTCTTCGTGCTCCTGGTGATAGCAGGAACATATAGAGCCTGAGCCCGAGCCATTTGGTGTCGAATCGAGGTGGTCCAACCCCTCGCCGGAGCTCCGCCAGAAGCTGGTATCTTCCCCTCCGGTGAGCCTCCCTCCTTTCTTTTTTTTTACATTTTCTTGTAGTGTTCGCTTAGTATAACTTAGCTTAGTAGCAGTTTTGGGTTTCATTGTGTAATTCGTCGTGAATCATCAGTCAAAGTTCACGGCGGAGCTTAGCTCCGCCTCCACCCTCCGCTTTCACCAGTCACTGAAAGCATCCGCGGTCACCTCCATCTCCTTCCTCATCGCTCTGTCGCTCCGCTCCACCCCTCCATCCACCTCGATCTTGCTCAGATCGAGTCGCCTGAGCTCCCATCTCCGTCGTACGCCAAAGCTTGTCACCCTACCCATAAACCGCCTCCGTTTCTTCATCCGAGGACCCCCAGTAGCTCCGCCTTGTTTTTATGCGACTAACCCTGCAGGTCAGAGCCAAAGAGAAGGCTCTATCGAGCCTCGACACTCCAGGGAGCGGCCGCCCAGGTCATCGCCGTCGTCCGACCGCTACACACTGCCTCAGGCTCGCCTAAGACCTACACTCGACGCAGAAGGGCCCCAGGATCATTTTGCCCTCGATTCTAGGGCCGGAGGACACCAGAGTCGGCCGTCAGCGTCGATCAAAGCAACCCCCAGGCGGTGTTCTTCCACCATCCTCCGCGACCGTCCGAACAAGCGCGGACGCCAGAAGCTCCAGCAGTCGTTGGATTGGCCCAACCCATCACCGTTGGATATTCCCCGACGATCTAATCTCCACCGTCCGCTGCCAACCGTCATCGTATGTCCAGCGCACGCCACGTGTCAAGTGGACGCATCCCAGACGTCCACCCCCGCACTACCTTGGGTATTTTGCACCTTCAACCCAAGAACTTTTGTATTTATGCTTTAGTCTAAAAGTTTTAATTTCCAGTTCAAAAATATTTGTAAAAATTGCAACTAGGCCCCTTAACTTCTACTATTTGCACTTTAGTCCCGGTCCACGTCACCTCACGTGACTGGGACACGTGATTTTGGACATTTTGCACTGAGGACCTTGATTGTTTCTGTATTTACATTTATACCCTTGTGCGTAGGTATTATAATATATTTTTGGGTTATTTGTACTCCTATCCTGTCGGTTTTTGTTATTTGCAATTATACCCCCGTGAACAGTAGAACACGTGCTTTGCACGTGATTTTTTGGTAAAATTGGAACCAGGCCCCTGACTTTCTGTGTATTTGCATTTATGCCCCTGCTAGCCATGTATTTTCTTGATGTTGCTAGTATTTATTTAACGCATCCATAAATTGCTAAAAAATCTACAAAAATCACCATAGTTCATGTTGCATTGTAGTATTACGCTATTATTTAATTTTGCATAATTATTGCAGTTTATTATTTATAAAAATTCAAAAACTCTCATTTTCAGCACTGTTTGCATCATAAAATCCATAAAAATTATAAACACGCATTAGAAAAATCCCAAAAAATATTTTGCATATTTTAGCGTGTTTTAACTTCTATCCAAATATCACTAAAAAATACAAAAGAAAACTCCTAAAAATTATAAAACTCTAAAAATCTTCATAAAAATATTAAAAATCCATAAAAAATCCTTAAGATATAATCTTTGTGTCTGAATTTTCCTTATTTTATTGTCTTTCATTTAAAATTAATTTGGGAAATTTTTGTTACTGTTTACTATTTTTCATTCCCATTTTAGTTTCAGATCGTCATTTTACTCACTGTTTGTTGTATTTTTTACTTTAAAAATACCAAAAAATAGGAAAAATCCAGAAAAATCATAAAAACATTAGAAAAATATAAAAAACCTAAAAACATTTTATTCCCTGATTTTTGAGTATTTTTACCTATTTTTATAAATACTCTACCTTCCTCTTTCTTACTTTGTCTATATAGCCTATTTAAATAAAAAGAAAATATAAAAAATATATAAAATATAAAAAGAAAACATAAAATTAGAAAATTAAAAAACAAAATATAAAAATATAAAATTAAAAATAAAAAAACACAAAATTAAAAACCCACAAAAAATCCATATTGGCTAAGTAGTTCATTAGACATAGGCCTTGACTTCTTGTCTGCTCACTCTACACCCTTGTTTCCTGTGTTCGACCCCTACTTACTCGCCATTATACATTTTTAGTAGGGTAAAATAAATTTTAATCCTTGCTCTTGATTGTTTGATTAATTGTGTGGGTTAATTGTTGACGAATGTGAAGGCTTGAGTAGTCGCCCCAGCGACAGTGAGTCTGATTTGTCAGACCACTATTTAGCGGCTCTCGCCTTTATCGTTTTTCAAATGGCGCCGTTGCCGGGGAGCATCGGCTTGTAGAGTAGACTTGTGTCTCTTTATCTGCTTAGCCATTTCTGATTATCTGTTTCTATTGCATAATTTGTTTTGAACTGTCTGACATCCCTTTCTTGTTTTCTTGCGAGGGACCACTGACCGAGGAGGATCTCCTAGGGGATCCTGAGCAGCCTTGGGAGGCGGAGACGGCTATTCTACCTTAGCTAGCAGGAGAGAGCAGGAGGACTTGAGAGAGAGAGAGAGAGAGGATAGTTAGTTTTTTAGTCTTTTTGTGAGAGAGAGAAAGAGACATTTGATTTAATTGTAATAATACAGGTACCCTGGACTTTGGACACTCAGGCTCAATTTCCAAGTGTTTGTTCACTTGGGGGCTCACTGCAGTTTTGACGTGTTTTCATCGCTTATCATTTTCCGATTTTATTTTCTTTTCTTACCTTTTGTGGATTGAGCCATTAGTCTTTAGGATTGCTTGATCGTGTAATCTAAGGCCAAACACCTAAAAACCATTGCATGTACCTATAGTCTTGGCGTTTGGACTTAGATATAATTAATTGTTGAACATATAACTCGAAACCACCGTGCCGGGAGGGGTCGTATACAGCGCGTGCATGATCTATTGTGGTGGACACCGATCGGCCCCCAAGACCGGACTACTCGATTTCGCTTTGTGTGTTTAGCATTTGGTTCTTCACTCTAGCAATTGCCTGCTTAGGACGATTTCCGTGTGCATATCGACATATAGTATAGTTTTATAAATTCTTGTTTTGCATCCCGTATGGAGAGATCTGGGAAGCACTGTAAGTCTTCTAACTGGGCATTCATCATTTAGGCACTAAGGTGAGATTTCCATCTTAGTGTCGCCTTGCATTGCTTTGCCGACCTTCTCCCTCTGTTTTTGGATCAATAGGAATCAAAGAAAAGACAAAAACGTTAGGCGCTTGTATTGAATTTACTCAAAACAAGTGATAACACAAAAAATTAAAAAAGGGACTGCTAAAATTATTTGACCTTAATAAAATTGATTAATTGGACTCATTGCCTTGGGCTGAGCAAAGCCCTCATTTGTTTTCAGGTTGCATGGTAAGGTTTCCTTCCAAGTGAGGTGAGCGACGTCGTAAGGATTAGAGCCCAAAACTCATTCTGTGGCTGCCTTGTGTATCGCCTGAATTTCCGAAGTATTGGCACTTCTATCGTATGTAGACGAGTAGGGCTTGGTCGACAATAGTGACTCTCTATTGTGTAGAGCTCTGACCTTGTCCGAAGTATCGAGCATAGGCCACGCCTTCACGGGGGTGTCTGTCTCATCGCCTTGCGTCCGAGTAGGTTCTTGCACGCTCACGAGTGATTCCATTGCGAGCGAGTTCCGAAGTATCGGTTTCGCATGTTGGCTTCCTCACTCTATTTCTTTGGCTGAGTAGGGATCCAGGAAGGGTTACAAGGACCTTAAAAAGTGCAGACTATAGGTTACACAGGAGGAGGACAAGTACATGATACTCTTCTGGCAGTACTCTCTCCTATAGGCGTAGTGCTCTAAGGACTCGTTAAAAGATAATTGCCTGAAAAACAAACCTAAAATTCACAAAGATAATTGCCGAACCTTCACGGCTTCACGAGTCGAGTTGGTGAATCCATTGTTTTGAGGTTTGATTGATTAGTCAAGTCAAGGTCAAGATCAAAAACACCACGCCTTTGCGCCATTTTTGCTCTCCTTCCAGTTGACCCTTGCTCATTGTGAGCCTTCTACTGTTTTACACTCCTTTTATTTCTCGTTGACCCCCGTATCTTTCATCCACATTGATCTTCCTCTTGATCTTTGAGATGGCGACGAATGGACAGTTTAGTCGAGACTCCGTCGACACCCACATCGGTTCCATCCGCTCGCACTCTCTAATAATTCGGGACGATTCTTGAGAACCCGGTTCATGCTCTGTGAACAGATCTCCAGACTCCCCGTCTTCTTTAATAAACCGAGACCACTCTTGTCCCGAACTCTGTCCGTTTTGGACGGTCATTGATTTCACTCCTTACACATCGCCATCCTTAACAAAATTCTATGTTGACCTTAACACAGAATTCTTCTCTACATCTGGTGCTGCAATTCAGACTGATCGGGGCATTCTTCCATGCGCAGATCTAGAGCCTGATCCCGAGCCAACAAGTCAAGCAGAATCTGAGATGGCCAGTGGAAGAGGAAAGGGACCACAGCCCCAACCGGAAGCTGAAGCCGGTCAGGGGGAAGGACAGTACACTACACAAAATGAAGTTAACAGTCAGTTGCTGGCTTCCATCGAAGCCATCCAGCAGCAGTTGACAAACCAAGCCCTGGCCCAGACCGCCTTCCAAGATATACTGAATGACCTGAGGAGGAGGGCCGATGCAAGAGATAGCCGACGAGAGGATGAGCCAGAGCAGGGAGTTCCAGCCAGATGAAGATGAGTTTTTAGTGCGAGGACCCGAGTATGATAGAGCGGATGCAGACCCACCGCAGCCAAAGCCAACACTAAAGGAAACATACAATCCCGGAGCGGGCCGAATCACTGAGTGGATCCAAATTCCACGAATCCATGCCCACTTCGAGCTGAAGCCGCAATTTTTGTCTCTGCTCCCGACTTTTCATGGGAACATCACTGAGGAACTTTACATCTTCCTCAAGAAATTTGGCCGCATTTGTGCTACCGCTCACTACCCTGGAATTCCTTTGGGGGTAATCAAGATGACAGCCTTTCCCTTCAGCCTTCAAGATAAAGCTCTTTATTGGGTCGACCATTTAGGGAAGGTACTCATGAACCTGGGAGGAGCTGAAGCCCGCATTTCTCCATAAGTTCTACCCTCTCGGGTGACTGAATCAGATGCGCGCCCGTATTTCCAGTTTTGCCAACAGTCCCACGAAACCATCCATGAGGCGTGGGAGAGATTCAAGGATCTCCAGGAGAAGTGTCCCCACCATGAAATTCCAAAGACCAGCCTTGTGCAGCACTTCTTTGGTGGGCTCACACTTGAGAGCCAAAGACTTGTTGATGTCGTTTGCGGCGATCCCATTTCAACAAGGACGAGGATCTGGTGTGGAATGTCTTCGAGGAAATGGCCTGAAGGAGAAGTCGCTCAATCCTCGTCCCGAATCTACATGAAGGTGTAAACTGCCGTCAGCAAGCCAGTGAACATGGCTTCTCACACCGAGGACAAGGATGAGAGCTCCAAATTGAGCATCATTGGGAGCCACCTGTCTAAGGTGGATATCATTGAGAAGAGGTCGCAGGACCTCTAGAAATTATCAGTCATTGAGAAGAGGACCCAGGGCTTGGAAAAGCTCGATGCGATTTCCCAGCAGCTGGAGCAGCTCTTCCGCGCTTTGAATGCCAATATGTGCAATGATGTGTCTACTACTGTTGAGCCGATCGCTGCGAAGAAGGAGCCGACGCTATATCAAACCCCTCAGCCGATGCCACCGCAGCCCCAGCCAATACAGCACGTGTACTACGTGTAGGTCCCAGAGCAGCCCCTGCAGTCACAGACACAGATGGTTGTATATCAGCCAGAGTCCCAGCCAGTCTACGCTAAGTAGTTCTCCCCACCTCACCGATGATCCAGGAAATTAACGGTGTATGGAACAATGAAGCGCAGTTGACCCATCCTCAGGGACACTCTCAGGGTCAGAACTTGGGCAACAGGTCCTATCACCAACAACAGCAGGGTGGGAGACCCTTCCAGCCTTCATACCAGTATCAGCCTCCGTCCCAGGGAAACACCTGGAGGCAGAATTATCAGCATGGTCCTCAGCAATCCGGATATTGCAGACAAGGATATCATCAGCAACCGGCTGCTACATATCATCAGAACTCATAGTATTCCTCCAACCCTCCTCCTCACCAATTCTCTCAGGGTTACCAGTCGTAGTCTCGGCCGTCATACCAGCACTCTAGGCCCCAGCAGGGGGATTCTTCTGAGATTGAGTCGGTTAATCCGGCCCTGGCCTGCCTTGAACAATTAACGAAGAATATGGCTGAGATGAACCAGAAGATCGACGACTTGACGGCTGCGAAAACAGCCATCCCTGCTCAAGTCGAGGCAAACCTGAACAATTGCCGACGCAAGGAGCAGGTAGCCGGTAGTGTCCAACCAACATCAGGTGAATTAAATTGCTTTTTATCTAATGTTGTTACTCTCAGGAGCGGTAGGACACTCAGGCCATCAGCAACCGCGAAGGGAAGCATCTTGCATCTGATGGGGAATCGTCAGCCAAGCCAACACCAGGGCCACGAAGCGTTTTGGGAGCAGCACCATCACCCAGAAAATCACAAAAAAATGAAGAAAACAACAAAACACGAAAAGATAGCAGCAGCCTCGGTGGAGATAGGCCAGCATTGGAGACGTCTGCACCTGCCACAGAGCCAGCCACAGACAGAAGGGATTTTGCACCTGCAGCGAGTCCAACGCCAGCACCTAAGGCCGAGCCTTCCGTTTTTGGTCCACATCTTGTAGATGATTCTATTCCTTTTTGCCATCTACCTATAAACAACAATATGGACAAAATTTTGAATGACATTGGTGAAGAGTTTGTAAATATTCCTTTTCTAGAAGCAATAAAAAAACACAAAAAAATGTACAATTTGAAAAATGCTTTGTTTGATCCTCCCGTCATAGAAATCATCCAGAATTTGGTATTGAACATGTCGTTGATGAAAGCTCTTGAGTACATGCCAGCTGTAAAGAAAGGATTAAAAGATGCATGTACAACTGATGAATCCACGATTCATCATCTCAATATCTTGATCTTAGCAAAATCCCCGAGTAAAAGCTCATAAAAATGTACATAAATTCATTAAATTAACAAAATGTCTCTTGTAAATAAAACACACTAATTATTGTATATTAGATTGTACAAAATAAATTACACAAAAAGCCGCAAAAATAAGGAGTCTTATACATGTAAATAGCCCAAAACTTCATGTATTTTTAATAATTTCATTTCAACTCCTTTTTGGCTAATTCTTTCTCTAACATGTTCATATGTATATAAAAATACAAAAATAAAAACAAAATTTACCTCAAATAAATGCTCCTAGATCCCAAAGGGAAAAAACCGTAAAGACCAACTTCCAAGCCAAATTCCTACTCTGTATGAACTCCAAATTCACCAAACTCACTTTTAAAGTTCAAGTTAGAGAATTATCTATCCAACGGAAGTGGCTTCATTAAAATCGGAGCTTATTTGCAAAAGTTGGGTTTTGGGACCTAGATGTACATTGTATATTATGTATATATTCAATCCTTCTTCATTTTTTATTTTATCTTTTCTAATTACTAAAAATACAAAAATATCATGATGGTGTTGTATTTTAATTGTAGTAGGAAATTTATGTATTTTTCCGTTGTAAATATCTCTTATTAAAAAGATAAAAAAATACATATTAGAAAAGTAAAAAAAATGTGTACATGTTGTTTGTCTTTCCTTGTAAATTCTCCACTATTTATTTTCTTCTTTTTTATTCTATTGTAATTAAAGTAGCCAACTTTATTTCCTTTATTTATTTATTTTACATTCTCTACAATAACCACCATTCAACTCATCCTACCACCAACCTCCATTCAACCCCACCATTTTTTAAACTTCGCATTCAACTCCATTAATAAAATAACCTCCCACCATTTTAATAACCTATCATTTCATCATCTATATATACATCTCATCCTCCTCAATTTGCCTTTGATCCATCTTTATGTGAGGAGAGCTTAGTTCCCAGAGTTGAATCGGTGATAGCGACGCAATCGCGGTCGAGCGACGACAGCCCTCTCTTCGGTGAGATCCGTTAGCTTTTTGGCCAACATCACAACCACATCCGTGCGTTGCTCGAGCTCATCGTTCGCCGATGATTCGAGCGAAGACCGTGCACTTTTGAGCACATCGTAGGCGATCTGCTTCCATTGTAGGTAATTTGTTTGTTCATTTTTATTCTTGCATTTTTTAGCATATCATATCACCACCCTCTTCCATTTGTCTTAATTCATCTCTACCACCACCACAACATTTGTTTTCCCCATCATTCACATCCTCTGATTAACAAAAAAAAAATTAAAATTAAAACAAAAAAATTATTTTATTTATTGCAGCAGCAAACAAAAACAATCAAAAAAATTAAAAAAAAGCACGGGAGCAGCGGCGGGCAAGCCGCCGCCGCCCCCTTCTCCCTCCAGTCGCGCCCCCGCGCCTCAACTCACAGCGGCGCTGCGCTCACAGCCGGCGTCGCCACACCACCGCGGCTCGCCTCCTCCCTTCGCGTGGCCCCCTTCCTCCATCGCCGCCGACCGCAGGGGCTTCCATTGCCGCACCCGCGCTCCTCTGCCTAGGGCTCCAGCCCCCCGCAGTCCGCCGACCTCCTCCAACCCTCCGCTGCCACCACCAACCACAACCGCGCCCCCGCGCCTCACCGCCTCCTCGTGGCCGCGTGCGGCGCGTGCGGCGCGTCACCGCCGCCGACCACGCCCCTTTGGGTTCTTCCACCTGCGAACTAAAGGAAGAAGAAGGTCCTCTTTCTTTTCTTTTTTTATTTGTAAAAATTGCACCTTTTATTTCTCAAGTTTTTGTAATTACTGTTTGGTCCTTGTATAAAGTTTGCTTGTGAGTTTTCTTTCCTGAAATTGCACAGAGACCCTTGTCTTTATGGATTAATTTGGACTTCATCTGTGCATCATTTTATTCAATGAAAAATATTTCAATGTTGAACAACTAATTCTCTGACTTGTGGATATTTATTTATATTTTTGTGATATTTGGGTAATTAATTAAAAATATGTAACTGAAATACTTGATATTTTACCCAAATTGGACTCTTAAATTGATATCTAACGCACGGTTGCTCTAAAAATTCTACAAAAAATTAAGGTGATGCCTTAATATGTGATTAACGTATTATCCAAATTTCATCTAAAATGGAGATGTCTTGTGCCTGAAATAAATTGTAGAGTGTTTTTAGTATTTGATTTTTAATTAAATCCACGTATATCCTTTTTGCGAAATTTCAACTCTATTGGATTGCTTATCTAAATATCTTTCTAAAATAATTCGCACTTTGATTAATTTGATAATATGGATTTACTAGAAATTATTTACTCACTGTCACTCTATTTTCACTAAAAATCCATAAAAAATTCATAACTTGTCAAAAAATTCCAAAAATAGTACTGTAGTCTCCTTGCATCATGCTTTCATTCCAGTAAATTTTCATGATTTTTGCTTACTGTTTGTGTGAGAAATTACGAAAAAACCCATAAAAAGTGTGCATTTTTCCTTGTTGCATTTTAAGTCCTAAAATTCCAAAAAATGTGTTTTGTGTTCATCTCTGGATTAATATTTTAGGAAAAATATAATTTGGCTGAATTGAACCGATTTGGCATTAAACTTAATTTGGCTAAGTTGTATGCTTTCTTAGTATATTAGTTCACCTGCATTGTGCATTTTAGCATTTGTTTCGCATTAAAAAAATCTAAAAAAATACTGTTTGAAAATCTAAAACTAAATTTTCGAATTAACCCGAAGTTGTTCCTTTGCCTCCCTGTGTTCGACCCCGAACTTGCCCGGGATATAAATTAAAGCCGAGACACACTTCACGGAGATTCTTTTCTCGGTTCTGACTGAATCGCTAAGTACACGTACTACAACGTGACCAAATTAATCATCGTATTTAGCGACTCGTCAGATGGCGCCGTTGCCGGGGAGGCAAACGGCTTAGGGATTAATTTAAAAATTTGGATTTAGATTTTCATTTACTCGGGTAGTATGATCCCGAACCACTTGTAATTAATCCATTTTCTTCTCCATTATTTCTCTTCAATATTTTTGTATATATTTTGTTGTTTATCTCTCTAATATAAATCACATTTTCCTTGTGAGGGCCCGGTGGACTTGGAGTACATCGGAGGTCGACGGACGCGACGCACGCCGACTGCTGAAGAGCTTGGAGAATTTATTTATTTCGAGAGAGCTTTTTGTAAATTGTTGTAATCATTTAGGTAGTTGCTCATTTATAGCGGCTCTTGTTTGAGAGCTCGCGGGTGTAAAGAGACTTGGAAGTATTTGTGGTGTGTCGAGACCTGTTTCACTCTCCAGTGAGGGTGGGGCTCGACTTGAATGTCGAACTTAAGGATTAGGCACACGGTAGTTTAGCATCAAATTTGTTTGTGCCCATCGTAATTTAGGCCACACTTATCTTAGAAGATTCACATATCTTATAAGATTCATAATGAGATGCACATAGACACGTAGTACTTAGCTCAAAATTAAATCAATTCTTCCCGCTAATAGTATACTGTTTAGGTGCGATTTTCTCGATCTGCGTGCATTTAGTGTAATATTTACAAATTTAGTTTTGCATAACGCATGGAGAGTGCTGGGATTCACTGTAAGTATACCTTCTTCTGAGCATGCATCATAGTTTCTCGTTTGCATTCTGATTTCCGATTCCCCTCTTGTTTTACAACTTAAGGTCAAAAGGAAATTGGGACTGAATGGTAGACGTGCTTGTGTGATCATATAAATTTCAAGTGATAACCTAACTCTAAAATTGGGACTGAATTGAGCAGGTCGATTTTAAAAAAAATGGAATAAAAAGAACCCCTGTTCTCGGGTGCATAAAGCCCTCATTGTTTGTTTTAACGACCCTAGGATAGAGCCAAGTCTGGATTTCTTACTTACTACTGGTTCTTTGAACTGGGTCAGTCTGTAGGAAAATACGAGCACCTAACAGCTCGTTAATCTTTCTAAGATTGTATTTCTCACCAACTAAAATTGACAAGATAATTCGGCCGAACTCTTACGGTCATCATGTGTTGAGTTGGTGAAATTGAGGGTTTGATATGTGTTTGTATTGTGTGAGTTTACTCCGCACATTTACGTGCACCGTAGAACTAGCACTTCATTGGAATATCGTGTTCTAATCGGTTCTTTTTGACATCAAAGATGACTGATTGGGGGGATAATTATTCGGACTTTGCGAATCTCCCATTGAACTCTCTAAGAAGTATGTCTTCACAGGTCCATGCGCAACGTGGACCAACCTGGACTAATGACCCTCTTGAGCCCAAGATCACTCACTCTCAGGATGGTTACTCTCAAATCATTCCCTTTCTTTCTTCCCACCTCACCGAGGAAGACCTTCGCCTCGATGAGAATACCTTGATTCATAAATCCTCTTCTAATCAAGCACACCTTGCTGATTCAGGACCTAAAGAAGACACAAGAAAAATGCCTCCAAAGAAGAAAGACGATGAAGAAGAGAATCAGGAAGACCCAATGAGAATGATACTAGCCAGATTAGTTGCATCTGAGCAGCAACATGCACTTCTCAGAGCTCAGTTAGGATAGTTGAATGTTGGGGTCCAACCACCAATGGATGCGGCGTATAACCCCGGACAATATCAAATTCAGAACTAGTTGAGTCCGACCGAACCCGAGGTTGATTTTGAATTGAAGCCGCATTTTCTGACCTGTTGCCACACTTTGATGGGAATGCTTCTGAGGAACCATATGCATTCCTAAGGGACTTTGAGCTCATCTGCGCTAACCTCAAACATCAAAATGTTAGCCAGGATTATATTAGGCTCAAAGCCCTTCCATTTGCCTTGGGTGGCAAAGCTGATTACTGGGTAAAGAATCTTGGGATCGTCGTCACCACATATGCCAAGTTCAAGGACCTGTTTTTGAAGAAGTTCTACCCTTTGAGTAGAACTAACATGATGAGGACGCACATTACGAGTTTTTCCCAATTACCCCATGAAGCTTTTTGTGATGCTTGGGAAAGATTCAAGGACATCCTGCAGAAGTGTCCCTGTCATGGACTAGATGATAACATCTTGGTCTAATCATTCTTTACTGGTCTCAACCTGAGATGCAGGGATTAGTGAGCGTTGCCTGTGGAGGCAATTATACATCTCGAGGACCGGATACCGTCTGGAGGGTATTCGAGCAGATGGCTGAAACTAGCCGCTCACAGATGGCCAGCAGGGCCTATACACCATCCCCCAGTTCACTCTCATCTGGAGGGGAAAACCATCTGTAGTCGATCATCTCTCAGGATGTGATCCCTAGCATGGGACTCCTTGTTGACAAGCTTACTGTAGTTGAGAGGATCGACAGAAGGATTGATGAGTTAGACCGGAGTGTCTCCAAGATCCAAAACAAATGAAGGAGTTGACTGATAGGGTATCTAAGATAAAGATACCTGACGTGACTGCACCCTCTACTCCCGTATACCGAGTTCACCATGTTCAGGAGCAGTTGGTGTCAGGACAACCCCAGCCGTGGAAGCAGGACCAATCCTACACCCACTCTTTCTAGCAGCCACCTCCATTAGCAGAGACAGTTCAGGAGGAACCTCCACCGGTTTGGGAGGTGAATGGAGTATGGTATACTCAGGACCCTGCCAGGCAGGGAAGTTGGGGAGACCAACAGACCTTTCAACGCCCCCCGACCTTTCATAACACCGCATTCACCTCCGCACCACCTCCTTCGTAGCAGAGCCCTGGATTCCAGCCACCCCAGCAGCAGAGGCAACAGTACCAGCAGTATGGCCGACAGAGCCATTACCAGGCCGGCCAGCTGGGCCCGCAAGCCCAACAACAGCAGAGGCAGTACTCTGGCCAGCAGGGCCAGTCTTCCCGTTCTTCTTCCCAGTCTTATCCACTTCCTTCTTCGTCTGGACCCATGGACATTCAGCAGCAGATACTCGACGAGCTACGTTCCTACAGGAAACGAGATTCATGACTTACGGGTGGATGTCGACCGCCTGTCCAGATGGTGAGACTTGCAGACTGCACCCTCTACCTCTATCCCAGCCCAAGTTCAGGCTAACCCCAATAGCCTGAACAGATCTAGTTCTCAGCAGCACTTTGGTCAGGTATACTATTCAGCATCTCCTAGATCTGAACATGAGATTCTTTCGTGTGACGAGGCTAACCACATGTCACTCAGGAGCGGAAGGACCGTGATCGTACCTGACCGAGCGAGGGATACGAGGAGGGACATCTATGAAGCTCTACCTAAGGAGTCTTTAGAGGACGAGGAGGAGAGGCATTATATTTCGGAGCCCCATCAGCATCATTCGAGGATTTCTACTCAGGGAGTCGAGAGGAGAAGGAGAGCATGTATGCAACATCGGCAGCATGGATACACTTTTGAGTCTACGGAGGACCTTACATCTCCGGTTGTGGCTGATACCACTCCAGCTTCTATTCCACAACCTGTAGTAGATAGTTTTGATTTTGATCCCATGTTGCATCAAAAGATTCATGTATGAAGAACTCTGTTTCCGTTAATGCCGAGAACGATCTTTCAGTTCATGATTCAGACTCTTCATCTTCAGTTTCTCTAGCTTCCATCCCTTTCCCCCGTGCTCTTACGGCAGAAAAGCGCATCAAAAAGATTCAGAAAGATGACCCGATATGGCATGGTTTTGTAAAGAGAATATCACAGTCAAGGTGCCATTTGATGAATATGTGGCTAACCATCCTGCCTTCCAAAAATACCTTAAGGTGAGATGCACACCTACAAGGGTTAGCAGGAAGAAAGATAACCGAAATATAAAGACACATGTCTTATCGGTAGCCACAATCTATTGTCTCAAGAATCAGACTTTGCCGAGGAAAAAGAGAGACATGGGTGCTCACTATGTGGAGAGTTGTATTGACGACATTGCGTTTGCACACACACTCTTAGATAACAGTTCTTCGATTAACTTACTTCCCTTAGCACTATATCAGAAAATGGAGTTGCGACCACTTCGCAAATCTAGAGCTTTACTCCAATTTGCAGATCGTTCAGTGAAGAGACCTAAGGGAGAAGTGAAGAACATCGTTATCTCGATTGAGGGACAGAACTATCAGGTTGACTTCACATTCTTGGACATGGAGACCCCCAATCATTGGAGAGAATCTCAGATCATTCTCGGACGGCCCTTCCTTAGGACCGCAGGCGCAACTTTCGATTATGGTACGGGAATGATGAAGTTCCGTCCTCCAGGCGGAGAGGTGAACCTTGAGATGAAGCAAACCAAGTGTCAGCGACCCGATTCAAAGAGTAGCACAGAGTACTCACCTTCAGAGGCAGATTGCAGTTTGATTAGCACAGTTGGGATTTGGGGACAGATTCCTTCAGGACAGAACGAGTCCCTTTCATCTGGAAAGGGTATAGTGGATGATGCAGTTTGCCAGGTGTTGTCTGATCTTGTGAGAGATGCATCTACCTATTCCCATGATGACACAGAGATCCATCTGGATCTGTCAGTTCCATCCCCTTCGGAACGATCATGGGATATAGATGATGAGTCGAACGCGGCTTGAACTACCGCGTTTCTTTGGCGATCCGACTCCCGATATTTCTGATTTGGTGGCAAGTACTACTCAGCTTAGCCCGCCTTCATGCAGCACGGAACCAGATTCAGATTCAGTTCAGCCAGATCTGCTTGATGATTCCACATTGCCAGAACTGAAATCACTACCTCCTACACTCAAGTATGCCTTTCTTGCGGGACCCAAAGAGAGATATCCTATCATTATTAGCTCAATCTTGACTTTAGAACATGAGTCTAGGTTGTTAGAGGTCTTAGAGAGGAACCGCAAAGCAATAGGATGGACAGTGCCGGATCTCATGGGCATCAACCCGCTCTCTGCTCGCACCACATTTTTACTGAGGATAATGTGAGACCTTCCCGTGAGTTCCAAAGGAGACTTAACCCCAATATACTGGAAGTGGTGAAGAGAGAGATTGAGAAATGGTGCAAGGTAGGGTTTATATACCCTATTTCTGACTCCAAGTGGGTGGCCCCGCTTCATGTTGTCCCGAAGAAGTCGGGAATTCAGATGGTCACCAACGAGGAGGGGGTAGAGATCGCGACACGAGTACCCACGTCGTAGCGTGTCTGTGTTGACTACAGGCGCCTGAATGTCGCGACCAAGAAAGATCACTTTCCCTTGCCTTTTATTGATCAGATCTTGGAGAGACTCGCATGGAAAGAGTTCTTCTGTTTTCTTGATGGGTACGCAAGCTACAACCAGGTGGCCATAGCCCCTGAGGATCAGGAAAAGACCACATTCACATATCCATTCGGTACTTATGCTTTCAGGCGCATGCCATTCGGGCTCTGCAATGCTCCGGGCACATTTCAGCGATGCATGATAGCCATATTTGCCGAGATGGTGGGAGATTTCCTGGAAGTGTTCATGGATGACTTCTCAGTCCACGGTGATTCTTTTGATACATGTTTAGCGCATTTGGACTGAGTCCTCACGAGGTGTAGAGAGGTGAACCTGGTACTCTCCTGGGAGAAGAGTCACTTCATGGTGACGGAGGGTATCATGTTGGGGCATGTCATCTCCAAAAGGGGAATGGAGGTTGATCCTGCCAAGGTGGAGGTGATCAAGAAACTCGATCCGCCTACCAACGTGAAGTCAGTGCGGTCATTCTTAGGGCATGTTGGATTCTATAGGAGATTCATTCAGGATTTTTCAAAGATCGCCCGCCCACTGACTGAGCTCTTAGGAAAAGACACAGAGTTCGTTGTAGATCACAGGTGTCTGGAGGCCTTTGAGCTCTTGAAGAGGAAGATTTGTGCCTCGCCTATCCTACAAGCTCCTGACTGGTCTCTCCCCTTTGAGATCATGACTGATGCTTCAGATTTTGCTATAGTAGTTGTGTTAGGACAACGGCGAGAGGGGGTTCCGTTTGAGATTCATTATGCGAGCAAAGTTTTAGATCCTACACAGAAAAATTATACAGTGACTGAAAAGAAAATGCTCGCGGTAGTATGGGCCCTCGAGAAGTTCAGATCATATATTTTGGGCTCTAAGGTGACAACTTATACTGATCACACAGCCATTTGATATTTAATGGAAAAGAAGGACGCGAAGGCGCGTCTTCTTAGGGTGGATTTTACTCCTCCAGGAATTTGATTTAGAGATAAAAGATAAACCTGGAGTGAAGAATGTTGTGGCTGATCACCTTTCTCGGATTGAACTTAAGGATTCTCCTTATTATGAGCGGATTAGAGAGACCTTCCCAGATGAATCAATTTGTGTTATTGACTCACTCCCGTGGTATGCCAACATGGTGAACTATCTTGTCTCCAAGCAGGTTCCCCATGGTTGGACTAGGAGCAGTATTGACCGACTGAAGTCGGATTCGAGGAGATACCACTGGGACGATCCTTTCCTTTTCTTCGAAGGACCGGATTGTGTTTGGAGAAGGTGTATTCCTCAGGAGGAATATCAGAGTGTCCTCACATATTGTCATTCACTTGAGGCTGGAGGACACCATTCGGGAAAGAGAACCGCTCACAAAGTACATCAATGTGGATTGTACTGGCCGACCTTGTTTAGAGATGTTATTGATTTTGTACGGTCGTGCCCTATCTGTCAAAGGATGGGAGGGACAGTTGGACAGAGAGATGAGATGCCCATGCAACCGATGATTATTTGTGATTTTTTTTGATGTATGGGGCATAGATTTTATGGGTCCCTTTCCCAACAGCCAAGGACATGAGTACATATTGTTGGCGGTTGACTATTTATCTAGGTGGGTGGAGGCTATCCCAACCCGAACCGCAGACAACAAGACTGTCTGTAAATTTGTGAGAGACCATATCATTGCTAGGTTTGGGGTGCCAAAAGTCTTGATATCTGATGGGGGTAGCCATTTTGTGAACCGAGATATGAGATCTTTAGCTAAGGACTATGGATTTGAGCATAGAGTTACTAGTCCTTACCACCCACAGTCCAACGGCATGGCAGAGGTTTCGAACAGAGAGGTTAAGAGTATTTTGCAGAAATTGGTTCGTCCCAATAGGAAGAACTAGTCTCAGCTCTTGAACCAAGTTCTGTGGGCCTATAGGACAGCCTACAAGACACCATTGGGTACTTCACCATTTAGAATGATCTATGGCAAGCCATGCCATTTGCCCGCAGAATTTATTCATAAATCCGAATGGGAAATTAAGAAGACTAATTGGAGTTGTCACCTAGGGAAGCTTTGTCGAGACTTGAACTTGAACGAGCTCGTGGAAATCCGAAACAGGGCATATGACAACAGTTTGATTTATAAGGACAAAGTGAAGAGATGGCATGATCAACACATTAGGTGCAAAGACTTTGTCCCTGGACAAAAGGTATGGTTGTTCAATGCCAGGTTGAAGATGTTCCATGGGAAGCTCAAATCTAAATGGACGGGTCCCTTTGTTGTTAAGAAAGTGCACGAGAATGGAAGTGTAGAGATAGCTGATCTCACAGGGTGCACAATCTCATGTGGTGAATGGACAACTGTTGAAGCATTTTGTTGATTCGAAAGAGCAGTTAGTCCAAGTCGAGGTCATCAACTTCATACAGAGTGAGCACAGAGCAGATACATCTTATTACTCTTCATGAAGATGCAGTGTCAAGATTCAACATCTTAGAAGATTCAATCTCTCTTGCACATTCTCCCTTCCTTGTATATTCTCCAGATCACATCGGTTCTTACACTTACTCTTGTCCTATACTTAGGCTTACCAAGGGCCTAAGTATAGGGGGAGTCGATGCCCGTTGTGTGTACATACTCATCCATTTCTCCTCTTGACCTCGTCCGTCCCATTTTTGCTCTTCTTCTACACTTAGGCTGTCCAGAACCTAAGTATAGGGGGGGCGTATCGACTTCTATACTGTTTATTATTTTAGCTATCCTACGCTTAGCACGAGCTATGTCTTTTTCTCGCTTCTTGTGCCATGAGGACTGATGAATACTCATTCATCACTCTTTATTCTTATATTTTAGCTACAAAAACCTTTGCAAATGCATGTAGATATTTGTAAATATAAATAATTACCAGAAGCATGCATTGTGTAAAAACCTATAATTAGCATGTTTTTGTGCAAAAATAAAAGAATAAAGATTAAAAAGAAAAAGAGGGAAATATTTAGAATAAATATTGAGCAACCCAACCCAAGGGAAGGCTCAGCATGGGCTTGACCGCATAAAAGCCAAAGTAGAGGGAGATAGGGGCTCATGTGTAAATATTTGTGTAAATAAATAAAATTATATTTTCCTCACCCAAAAATATGCTTGTAAATACTTGTATATATTTATAAAAATATAAAAACAAAATACAAAGTTAAAAATCAAAATAAAAAATACTCCCTCTCATCATGAACATATACCACACTGATATATTTATTTAGCTGTGTAAATAAATAAAAAGTAATTTTTATAATTCTTGTTAAGATTCTATGTTATATATTATAGATAAATAAAAAAAATTAAAATCAAAACAACATAAAAATAGAAAAATTAAAAATACAAAAATCCATTGTACATATACCATGTATATAGATGTATATATCTATTTATTTTACCTATGTACATAAGTAATAAAAATAAAATAAAAATACCTTTTTATTCCTTATTTTATTCTATAAAGAAATAAAATACAAAACAAGGATAAAAATGTATAAAAATAATAATTAAAAATCAAAAATCAAAAGCCCACATATTGTATATATACCTATATCTAACCCTACTATGTACCTACCTTATTTTTATTTCCAAAAATTAATTCAAAATCACAAAAAAATAGAAAAAAATAAAATAAAAATATTTCATGTTTTAAGTTTTTGTAAATTCGGTCATTTTCTAACTCAAATAAATAAATTAAAAATTCAAAGCTTGGCGGGCTCTGATTGGTCCACGGGGGATTGTTGACCCCTGGTCAACTCTCCCCCCAGGACCACCAGAGCCGGGTCCGTCCTGCCCGACCCGTTTTCCCTTATTTTTATCCGGCTGACCCGACCGCCATCAACCCAAACCCCAGGTCCGAATCGTTCTCCTTGCATCCGGCATCCTCGCCGGAGCCGCTCCCTCGGGATCCGCGCGCTCCTGAGCTTGCCCGGACCCCCTCTTCTCGGACCCCTAGCCATATAAAGCTGGAGCTCAGCCACCTTCCCACGTTATCTTTGGCCATTCCCCTTCTTCCCTGTGAGCTCCAGAGTGACCGCACGAGTGACAGCGAGCGTCTCCGCCTGTTGCAGCGAGGCGAGGAGGAGGAACCCACTGATCCGGCGATACACCCGCCGCAGCTCCGCCACATGGGCGAGCTTCGAGCCTCGGGCAGGGACATCCCTTGAGGCGACGACCGGGAGCTTCCCCAGCTCCGCCACAGTCTAATCCTTCACCCAGGTAGTCCCTTAGCTTAGCTATTTCATCTAATTTCCGTTTTCCCCCAATCTTCGTCGTCGTCCTCTTTCTTCGATTCACCCCGGTTCCGACCACCGTTCGACCATCGGACCCGACCCACATCTTCGCCTTCCTCTGCCGCACGTTCTCCACCCACTCACACAACCCAGCTCGCACAAGAGCTGGGAACCGGGCTCCACCGTCTTCCACCATCGCCGGAGCCCGCCGCCCTGACGCCCCAGTCACCTTCACATCGCCTAACGGGGTCGAGGCACTTTGCCCTCGACCCGCGAGTCTTCTGAGCCCCTTTGCAGGTCATTCCGAGCCCATCTGAGGGCTTGGTCATTCAGGCCGGGAGACCCAGCTCCGCCGACCGTGCCTGAGCTCCTCCGAGCTTGGGTCGATCATCGGAGCACCGCAGCAGACGCATGAGCGCACCAGCTTGCTTCTCCGATCACCAGAGCGCTCCGAGGAGGAGGCCAGCACCCGCACGAGCCCGGCGAAGTTCGCCGGGGACCAGTTCGTCCAGCACCCTCCAGCGTCGTCGGATCAACCCTCAGCTCCAGACGCCATCCTGACCGTCCATTCCTAGCGCCCCCTTTGACGTCAGATCTGAGGCGATTGATCCAGGCCGTCAGATCCCCACGTGTCCTGGCCTGGAACGTTGGATCGATCAGAGCAGTCCCAGTGCTGAGAGTGCCCCCATCCTGACCGTCCGATCTCCACGTGGCAGCCATCCAGCAGCTCCGGTTAATAAAGGGTAATTTACCCTTAGGCCCTTATCTCTGCGTGATTTCATATCAGTCCTGTAAATATTTAAATACGTTGTTTAATTTTAGGTTTATTTGCATAGAGGACCCTGAGCTGTAGTGTAATTGCATATATACCCGTGCCTGTTGTGAGCCACGTGCTTCGTCACGTGTTGTTTTGGGTTATTTGCAGTTTATGCCCTTGTAGTTCTGGTTGTTATGGAATGAATGAAAGTTTTGAGTTAATTGCATTTATACCCTGTGCGTGGTTGTTTTACGCATGTGCGTTTTATTTTGGGTTATTTGCTACTGAGCCCCCTGGACTTTTGGTACGAGTTACCAATAGGTCCTCGAGACTTATTTTCTTTAAATATAGGTCCCTGAGTGCCCCAGGCACATGCTTGGCGCGTGATTTGCTGGGTTAATTGCACCGGGACCCCCATGACTTTGGGTATTTGCATTTCAGTCCATGTGCACAGTACCCTCTTTGTATTTTTGAATAAAATATCAAATCACCTCCGAATCCAATGAGAATTTGACACATGGCTCCTGCCATGGTGTAGGATTTTCACGGAATTTTGAGGACATTTCTGATTTTGTTTGATATTTTTAAAAATTCAAAAACCTCTATTTTTGTCACTGTCCAGATTGAAAAATCACAAAAAAATATAAAAACTCCTTCAAAAATTCCCTAAAAATTATCTACTGTTTAGTTGAGTTTGCTTGATTTTCTAGCCAATTTTGGCTATTTTTCATCATTGAAAACCACTAAAAACTTAAAAAAACTCAAAAACCCATAAAAATTCTAATAAACACATTAAAAATCCAAAAACAATAAACTTGGTACCTAAATTTTCTTCTCTATTTTACAGGAAAATTACCTCCAGGCCATTTTGAGGCCCTTAGATATTTTATGTAGGGTTTCTTGGCTCGGCTGGACAGTACCTCTTATTTTTGCTACTGTTTGATTTTTAGAAAATAAAATAAATATCAAAAAATTATCAAAAATTCACCAAAAACATAAAAAAATATAAAACACATAAAAATATTTTTGTTTTGATTTTTGGTTGATTTTTGGTGCTGGAAATAATTTGTTGAATTGTGTTCTTCCTTGCTTTTCTTATTCTCTTAATAAACTTAAAAATCCAAAAAAATACAAAAATAATTAAAAACCACTAAAAATATTTTACTTTTTTTCTTGTATTTGTTTTGACTACTTCGTAGGCCTCTCGGCCAATCCGTGCTCCTTGAGTTCGACCCTGGGAGCTATACCAGGTTAATCACATAGCAGGACCGCTTCTTCGTTTTGATTGATTTTATTTGTATCGAGTGGTTCATTTTTCTTGATTTAGCGCATCTGAGCGACCGAGGTCGCAACGACCATTTTTGTACCTTTACCTTAGTTGCTCGGATTTTCGGTGATCAAGGACATAGCACATGCTAAGTATAGGGGGCATGTATATATTACATATATACTTTACCCATAGCTCGTACTTTCACGTATTTTTATATATATTATATAATAATTATGGGGTGGGTAAAAATTTTTTTTAAAAAAAATCTCTTTAAAAATACGTTTCAAAAAAATGTTTTTCTCTTTCCTTATTTGCTTTTAAATTTTTTTTCAAAAAAATTTGTGCCCTTTCTTATTTACCTATATTTTTCAAAAAAACCTTTTCAAAAGAAAAAACTTTTCAAAAAAAAACTTTTCAAAGAAGAAAAAAAACAAAACAACAAAAAAAAGGAGCAAAACTTTTTCTAAAAAAAATCTTATTTGCTTTTGTTTGTCAAAAAATCTTTTTGAAAAAAAACTTTTTCTGAAACTTAAAAAAATCAAATCAAAAATCACAAAAAACTAACTAATAAGTTGGTTTAACCCCTGACACATTCACTTTCACACAAGACTAGTGATGTTCAAGAACACTTGGTTTATGAGGTCTTGAGTTTTAGAGTTAATCAGCCTTAGTCATTAGGGTCTTGGACTTAATTATTCACATTTCCCTAGTTTGAAAGATTTGTGTGCTATATTGCATGCTTAGTCTCTACCTTAAGAATATGATCAGCACCTCACATACACGACTGCAGTTATGATGATATGAGTTGAAATATCACTTGAGGATCTGGGATGAGGGATTTGAGTTTGGACTTGATTTGATGATGCTCGAGGATGGGATAAAATCAATGAAGGCTTCATGAAATCTGAGTGTCGGCATCTTTAGCCAGTATGAGAACATGGTTCTTGTACTATCTCTTGACATCTACCTATGTGCCAGGGTGTGATAAAATAAAAAAAATGTTGATCACTGTGCGTCAACTCTTGGTAAAAGCGGTGGAGCTAGCCAAAAATACTACAAATCAATGAAATGTCAAAGAAAAGCTCTCATTCCACAAAGTCAAATATCAAAGAGCTTCCACCAAAGGCGAGCGCTCCCAACCATTTCAAAGTGTCCACTTGGACCACCGTTATTAGGACCAGAAGTCGGGCTTGCACCAAAAAAGGGCTCTGCATCATAAATGCTACAAGTCTGAGTGTAGAAGGTACGATAGGTACTCAAAAAAAGCACACCCCGGTCTACTCCCAGGAAAACAAGTGCAGACGGCTCCAACTTCTCTTGACGGACGCACTGATCAACACCAAAAATATGCGTTGCGTAATAAGGCACTCGAGAGGATCCTTGTTCCAATGAGAGGGAGAGAAGAAATGACACAATCATATTCCCTCCATCAACTGGCCTTCCATCTAAACTTTTAAGTCTGACAACTAAAGAGACGGTGGAGTGGATGCAAGAAATGGTTTATTCCCTAGTGTTGAGGATCGGGTCCTTAGGAGAGTCTCTTGGACTGGAACCTTGGGTGATGTTGTGACTCTACTCTTGTAACTGCGGTCAACACTTAAAGTCATATCCCTACTATATATGTATACAAAGAGAGTCTGGTGATTAGGGAAATTGGATACCTTTTGACTAGAGCTTGGTTCAGCTTAGAATTTTAGGATTTCTAAAGCCAAGACTTCTTGAACGGATCAAGTCTTTTATTCACATGCACAGTCAGGGGTTAATACAACTTATTCATTCTTTATTTGCTCGAGGACTAGCAAAGTTTAAGTATAGGGGGTGATGAATCCACGATTCATCATCTCAATATCTTGATCTTAGCAAAATCCCCGAGTAAAAGCTCATAAAAATGTACATAAATTCATTAAATTAATAAAATGTCTCTTGTAAATAAAACACACTAATTATTGTATATTAGATTGTACAAAATAAATTACACATAAAAAGCCGCAAAAATAAGGAGTCTTATACATGTAAATAGTCCAAACTTCATGTATTTTTAATAATTTCATTTCAACTCCTTTTTGGCTAATTCTTTCTCTAACATGTTCATATCAATGTATATAAAAATACAAAAATAGAAAACAAAATTTACCTCAAACAAATGCTCCTAGATCCCAAAGGGAAAAAGCTGTAAAGACCAACTTCCAAGCCAAATTCCCACTCCGTATGACTCCAAATTCACCAAACTCACTTTTAAAGTTCAAGTTAGAGAATTATCTATCCAACAGAAGTGGTTTCATTAAAATTGGAGCTTATTTGCAAAAGTTGGGTTTTGGGACCTAGATGTACATTGTATATTATGTATATATATTCATTCCTTCTTCATTTTTTATTTTATCTTTTCTAATTACTAAAAATACAAAAATATCGTGATGGTGTTGTATTTTAATTGTAGTATTTTATTGTATTTTTCCGTTGTAAATATCTCTTATTAAAAAGATAAAAAAAATACATATTAGAAAAATAAAAAAAATGTGTACATGTTGTTTGTCTTCCCTTGTAAATTCTCCACTATTTATTTTCTTCTTTTTTTATTCTATTGTAATTAAAGTAGCCAACTTTATTTCATTTATTTATTTGTTTTACATTCTCTACAATAACCACCATTCAACTCATCCTACCACCAACATCCATTCAACCACACCATTTTTTAAACTTCACATTCAACTCCATTAATAAAATAACATCCCACCATTTTAATAACCTCTCATTTCATCATCTATATATACATCCCATCCTCCTCAATTTGCCTTTGATCCATCTTTATGTGAGGAGAGCTTAGTTCTCAGAGTTGAATCGATGACAGCGACGCAACCGCGGTCGAGCGACGACAGCCCTCTCTCCGGTGAGATCCGTTGGCTTTTTGGCCAACAACACAACCACATCCGTGCGTTGCTCGAGCTCATCGTTCGCCGACGATTCGAGCGAAGACCGTGCATTTTTTAGCACATCGTAGGCGGTCTGCTTCCATTGTAGGTAATTTGTTTGTTCATTTTTATTCTTGCATTTTTTTTAGCATATCATATCACCGCCCTCTTCCATTTGTCTTAATTCATCTCTACCACCACCACCACTACATTTGTTTTCCCCATCATTCACATCCTCTGATTAACAAAACAAAAAAATTGAAATTAAAACACAATTTTTTTTATTTAATTTATTGCAGCAGCAAACAAAAACAATCAAAAAAATTAAAAAAAATTAAAAAAAAAGCACGGGAGTAGCAGCGGCCAAGCCGCCGCCCCCCTTCTCCCTCCGGCCGCGCCCCCGCGCCTCAACTCGCAGCGGCGCCGCCGCTCGCAGCCGGCATCGCCGCTCCACTGTGGCTCACCTCCTCCCTTCGCGCGGCCCCCTTCCTCCATCGCCGCCGACCGCAGGGGCTTCCATTGCCGCACCTGCGCTCCTCTGCCTAGGGCTCCAGCCCCCCGCAGTCCGCCGACCTCCTCCAGCCCTCCGCTGCCACCACCAACCGCTGCCGCGCCCCCGCGCCTCACCGCCTCCTCGTGGCCGCGTGCGGCGTGTCACCGCCGCCGACCACGCCTCTTTGGGTTCTTCCACCTGCGAACCAAAGGAAGAAAAAAGTCCTCTTTCTTTTCTTTTTTTTTATTTGTAAAAACCTCACCTTTTATTTCTCAAGTTTTTGTAATTATTGTTTGGTCCTTGTATATAGTTTGCTTGTGAGTTTTCTTTCCTGAAATTGCACAGAGACCCATGTCTTTATGGATTAATTTGGACTTCAATTGTGCATCATTTTATTCAATGAAAAATATTTCAATGTTGAACAACTGATTCTCTGACTTGTGGATATTTATTTATATTTTTGTGATATTTCGATAATTAATTAAAAATATGTAACTGAAATACTTGATATTTTACCCAAATTGGACTCTTAAATTGATATCTAATGTACAGTTGCTCTAAAAATTCCACAAAAAATTAAGATGATGCCTTAATATGTGATAACGTACTATCCAAATTGCATCTTAAATGGAGATGTCTTGTGCCTAAAATAAATTGTAGAGTGTTTTTAGTATTTGATTTTTAATTAAATCCACATATATCCTTTTTGCGAAATTTCAACTCTACTGGATTGCTTATCTAAATATCTTTCTGAGATAATTCGCACTCTTGATTAATTTGACAATATGGATTTACTAGAAATTATTTACTCATTGTCACTCTATTTTCACTAAACAATCCATAAAAAATTCATAACTTGTCAAAAAATTCCAAAAATATTATTGTAGTCTCTTTGCATCATGCTTTTATTCCAGTAAATTTTTCATGATTTTTGCTTACTGTTTGTGTGAGAAATTACGAAAAAAATCCATAAAAAGTGTGCATTTTTCCTTGTTGCATTTTAAGTCCTAAAATTCCAAAAAATGTGTTTTGTGTTCATCTCTGGATTAGTATTTTAGGAAAAATATAATTTGGCTGAATTGAACTAATTTGGCATTAAACTTAATTTGGCTAAGTTGTATGCTTTCTTAGTATATTAGTTCACCTGCATTGTGCATTTTGGCATTCGTTTCGCATTAAAAAAAATCTAAAAAATACCGCTTGAAAATCTAAAACTAAATTTTCGAATTAACCCGAAGTTGTTCCTTTGCCTCCCTGTGTTCGACCCCGGACTTGCCCGGGATATAAATTAAAGCCGAGACACTCTTCACGGAGATTCTTTTCTCGGTTCTGACTGAATCGCTAAGTACACGTACTACAACGTGACCAAATTAATCATCGTATTTAGCGACTCGTCAACAACCAAGCACAGGCCTCACCCTCACAATTCCAGGAGCAAGGGTGGCAAGTCCGAAAAGCATATCCTCACAATGGCCACAGTTAATGCCATCAGCAACCTCCCGGATAAAAAGCCAGATATGGAAGAACCTCTTGTGCGTTGTCAGATGTTCAATCAGGAGTTTGAACGAACACTTCTCGACAGCGGGTCGTCTGTCAACTTGATGCCAGCTTCGTTACTTACGGAATTCAGGCTAGGACCACTCTAGCCTACAAAAATGATTCTGTAGTTTGCAGACAAGTCAGTTAAGCGGCCTAGGGGCTTGTTGGAGGATGTGATAGTTACGGTTCAGGGAAAGCAGTTCCCAGCCGATTTTGTGGTACTAGATATGGACGTCCCCACTCCATTACTCCTTACCCCAATCATACTTGGAAGACCATTCCTGCAGACGTCAAACGCAGTAGTGAACTATGGTACGGGAGAAATCACTTTTGGCGCTGGCAATGAAACAATCAGAGTGGAGACCTTGCTTGAGGGAGCACCAACCGAACGAACATCTGCATCATGCGCAAGGGTGATTGAGTATTCTGACGACTATGACTTTCTAGCAGAAATTCAAGACACCAAATTATTCTTGGATAACAATGAGATCCACGAACTCCTCTGCCCCGAGGAGGGAATGGAGACCGCAGTCGAATTTCCCCTTATCGATCAGGATGAGGAACTCGCTGATGTGCTGAATGAGACTGCCGTGGAGGTGATGTGCCTTCAAAATCAAGAGAAAATTGTTGCAGATTCTTGTGATGAAGAGGAAATCATTGAAGCATTCTGTCAAAATCTGAGTGAAGAGGCAGAAAATAGTATGGTGGACACCGAACAGATGAAAGAATCGCCACCTGCATTAATAGCTGAGGTCACTTCTAAAGCATCTCAAATCCTGCCAGAATTGAAACCCTTGCCCTCTGATAAACACGAAAATCGACGGTCTTAAGTTCAACACAAAGCGTGAACTCGGTCGAAGTGTCGACCAATCAAATTCCGTATTTAATCAACAATTAACCCACACTAAAGATCAACAAATTAGAACTAATGTGGAGTTAAAATTTATTTTTAACTCTGTACAAATGGTGTATAGTGACAAGTATGCAGAGAGTTCGAACACAGGGAGCAAGCAGGGTAGTTCAAGCAAATGTAAGCATAAGTGTGTGTGTGTAAAGTGTCTACACTAAGCAAGCAAGCAACTACAATTTTTGTGGGTTTTTAATTTTTAATTTTTTTTATTTTAATTTTTAATTTTGTATTTTGGTTTTTAATTTTCTGATTTTTATATTTTATATTTTATATTTTTCTTTTTCTTTTTCAATATTGGAATTCAAAGACAATGGAATAAAAGGCAAGGTAAAATATTTATAAAACTAAGTAAAAATTATCAAAAATTCAGCAATAAAATCTTTTTGGTATTTTTGTGGTTTTCTACTGTTTTTGTGATTTTTGGGGATTTTTCAAGGTGTTTTTGATATTTTTTTAAATAGCAAAACAAGGCAAAACAGTGAAATATGTGCTGGCTGTGAGTAAAATGGGATTTAAAAATAGCAAACAGCAACCAAAATTTTTCACACTATTTTTCAAATGAAGAGAACAGAATAAAGAACAAGCAGGAACCGAGTTTGCTATTTTTGGATTTTTCCTTGATTTTTAGAATTTTTTGGAAGTTTTTGAGTCTTTTCGAATTTTTTTAAGTTTTTCTTTTGAGATTTTTAGTGGTTTTTGGACTGACACTAAAATAGGATAAAATAGACACTAGGTAATTTTTTTTGGAATTTTTGGAGGTGTTTTACTATTTTTTTGGCATTTTCTAAGCTAGACAGTGCACAAGAGCAAGTTTTTGATTTTTAATAAATATGGAAATAAAATAAAATCAAAAACTAAATATGTGGCGTTAAGGTGCACATGTCCAGAAACTTAAGTTCAAAATTTGAGAAATTTTGGAGTTAAAATGATAGGTCAAATAATTAGAGCAAACATCCAAACATCAAACAGTCCTGGCAGGGGTATATGTGCAAAATATCAAACATCCAGGGGAATACATGCAATTTTCCACAAAAATATACACTGTGCATTCAATTTTTAGCACCCGAAATGCAATTACAAAAGCCGCCGGGGCCTCTTGGCAATTTTCCCACCAGGGCGCGTGACTTGCACGCGCCTGGGAAGGACTAAAATGCAATATAACAAATCCCTGGGGGTCTACTTGCAAATTAACCAAAAAGTTTGTACTGGATATGAAAGTTTTTGTACTGAAACGAAATACACAAAAGCCCGAGGGTTCCTCTGCAAAATGCCCTCACCTCACGTGTACTGGTCACGTGAGGTGACGTGGCGGAGGATCTAAATGCAAATATCGAAAGGCTGGGGGTCTTTGTGCAAATATTACAAAATGTTTAAACTACAGATAAAAGTTTAAAGACTAAAAAGTAAATACAAAAGGCTCGAGGGTGGAGATGCAAAATACCCTCGCTCGGGCGCTCCGATGACGACACGTGGCTCGAATCCGACGGCTGGTGGCGAGGCGCGATCCAGCGGCTGGGAGCGAACCACTAATCCACGTGGCAGCACGAGAAAGGCCGATGACGGTTGGCGTCGACATCTGAGATTAGATCTCAGAAAGAGATCCGACGGCGGTTGGGCTTGGAAGATCGGACAGTGGACACGCGAACTGGAGCTGCGGCTCGATCGGACGGTGGAGAGACGAGGAGGAAGAACAGAGATGAAGGCCGGCGAAGGCGAACTTCCCCGGCTCCGATCTCGCTTCTCCGGCGATGAATGGGCTCCAAAATGGAGCTGCAGACTCCTGGGAGGTCCTTCTACGGACTGGATGGCTCGGATTCGCCGGAGGAGCGTCGTGGTGCTGGCGCGAAGGCGGCGGAGCTTCACGCTCCAGGTATCTCCGGCGAGGGATCAAAATGGCCCTCCAGGTGCTTCAAGGGTCTTTGACCTGCAAAAAGTGGTGAGAAGGCCCAGGGCAAATTGCCTGGGCCTCGCGAGGACCTAATCTAGGCGCGAGGGGGAGTGAACGTCGGTGGCCGGAGGTGCGCTCCGGCGATGATGCTTGGAGTGGCGAAATACGTGATGGAACTTGTAATTTTTTTGGGGTTTTTGAAGCTCAAGCTACCAGGATAAATGCACAAAAGAAATAAGCGGGGTGGTGCCCTCGATGGCCGGAACCAGAGGAAGACAAGTACCTCGACGCCGGCTGTTGGCGGAGGTGGTGGAGGCACCCTCGACTTCGCGCGCCTCGGCTGAAGGGCTGGCGATGGAGCTGTCACCTCCACGGAGCTCAGGAGCACAATGGTGGCGCTGAAGGGTGGACCAAGGGGACTCAACCGAGGGAAGGAAGTGAGGGGTTGGTATTTGAAGGGAGTTGAGGGCGTGACTTCGAGGAGGAGTCACGGGCGAGACGAGCAGATCTAAGGGGATCTAAGGAAACGGCGATGGAGATGGATCAAAGGGGCACAACTTCCATGAAGGAAGCGGCGGCAAAGGAGGGACGAGTCGGCCTAGGAAAGTCCACCAAGGCGGGCAAAAACCTAGGCGCGACAGTGCTACAGTGGGCGAAGGACGACCAGTTGACCTAGGTCAACTGGCGCCTTCTCCTGATTGGTCCACGTGGACCAATCAGGAAAAATCCCCTAAAAATGTCTTATTAATTCAATAAAAAATAGAAATAGGCTGAATTAAATTATGGTTATAAAATAAGAAATGTTTATTTTTTATGTAGTATTTTATTCCGATTTTTATTTATTTTTATGACTTGTATTTTTACAAGTTTACATTTATACCCCTAATAGGTATATTATCTATATATTTTAGTATTTTATTTTTGTTTTGTGTATTTTAATTCTTTTATTTTTATTTCTTATTTTGTAAAATTATAATATAGTTTTATATACAGCAATATATTTTTGTTTTATTTTTATGATATATTTTATACACTTAATAAAATGAAAGTGTTATTTATATAGGTATAGATACATGTATTATACCTATGTATTATAATATATACAAGTATTTTTATTTGAGTTTTATTTGTGTTTTTATTCTGATTTTAATGTACAAAATTATTATAAGTATTAATTACAACATTATAAAAATATAAAAATATAAAAATAATGGATAAAGAATAAATTGAATATTTTATTCGGTACACTGTACAATGTGGGTCCAAAACTCAACTTTCAAACCGTAACTCCGCCAAATGCGAAACCACCACCATTGGATAGATTATTTTATTCTATATACAATTAAAGGTGAGTATGCTGCATTTGGATTTGTCAGTTGTGAGATACGGGTCTGGGAAGTTGGGATTCTGGATTTTTATTCAGACCATAACTTTTTGTCTGTACATTATTTTTCTGTGAAATCAATTTTGTATTTTTCTATATAAAATTATCTACAACTTTCATGTACAAAGTTTCTTTATTTGATGTATAAAAAGTGGAACCAAAAATAAGTCCCAAAAAGAATAAAGAATGAAGAAAATAACATAGGTATTTGACCCTTATCTCCCCCTACTTTATTCCTGGTCAACCTATTCATCAAGATGCCTAGGTCTCGGGGTTTCGGGTCATAAAATATTTACAATATTTTATTCTTTTTCTTTTCTTTATTTATTCTATAATTTTGGCCTTAATTACAGTAATTTATACACTGTTTAGATGCACATGCATGAATGCTAAGATAATGATTTTAATGCTATTTACAGGCATTTGCTAGGGTTTTTGGTGCCAAAATGATAGAATAAAGATGATGAAATGTGGATTCATCATCCCCCTATACTTTACCTTTGCTAGTCCCTAGCAAACACTTATGCAATAAGTGCAAAAAGAAAAGAAAGAAAAGAAAACGAAGAAAATTGGATAAAGTTTAATTATCAAACTTGTCTTCACAAAATCAAAGTTTGGAGCTTAAGTCGGACCTTTGGAATTTTAGTGCGGTCGGAACCTTAATGAGAACCAAGTTTGAAATCCAACAGTCCTTGAGAATCCCAAAACTCTGTCCAAGTCTCCTCAATAGCCAGGTCAGAAATACTTCAACTCATACGCAAACTCTTATGACTATGAATCTGACTCGTACAGTGTAAGTGATATGTAGCTCCCCACCTCAGAAGTGACAAAGAAACAACCTCCCCCAACCTGGTAACTCTAATGCCTTGGTCTAGCAACTCTTTCCTCGAGAAGTGGGGTATTCCCTTCTAAGTTCAAGTGCAACCGGCTCAAGAAGAGGGGGAAGAAGTATAGACTTTTGGGAGCTCAACCAGTGTAGCTAAGTCTCCCGCTGCAAGCTTCATGAGATGTAACATGGATACCATAAGCTTTTGCTTTATTGGACTATATACACTCCGGTGGGGTTATTAAATTTTCAATCCGACCCACCACTTTTTTGGAGTTTTTTTTTCAATTGCATCTGTACAACATATCTACATGGTGCAGCATATATACAAGAAATTTTCCTCTTGAGCCAGTAGACTATCCCTCTTTTGAAGCTTTATTGCAACCCGCGGCTCCTGTCTTTAGCCTTCATCACCACTAGACCAAGTTGAGGTGCACTTCCTTCACTAGAAGAAGAAGAGAGGTTCCGCCTAGAAGTACTACCCTCATATGCTACCCCAAGCCAAAGGAGACTGCCTCCTCACCACCTCATCCATGGAGAGCTATGTGAAAGGTGCAGGTGTCCAAGTTAGGTCATTATCAACAAGAGTCGTGCGTGTGCTCCGAAATACTCTACTTAGGCAGTCAAGAATCCATTGAACCAAGTCCTGTGATCCTCAAAGAATTAAGTCAACTAGACCTGAAGTACCTCAAACCCAGTTTCTATAAGGTTCCTGTTATTAGGTAGATTTTAAGGTCCAATCAAGCTCCAATCTCCGGATTTTACTTAGACTTGTTCCACTATCAAACTCAATCCGAAAAATGCTCATGCCATGCAATGCAAGAAATATTTTTGTGATACAATTTTCAAGATTTTGAACTTTTTATGGATTTTTGAAAAGATGATGCATGCGCATGCAGATGCAATTTTTTTGTATTTTTCAAAAAGATCTTTCAAATGTTTTTGGATTTTAGTTTTTGCAAATGTTTTTGGGATTTTTGAAAACAAAAAGATTTTGGCTGAAAAATAGGTTAAAATATGTACACGGGCGTGCTTCTTATATATACAAGAAGTGGATTTTAAGAATTTACAAGGGTAAGTGATCAATTTTATACATATATATAGGTAGTGGATTTTGGTGTGATGTTAGTATTCCTCAAACTTATTTGACACAAGCTTTTCACACAATTTTTTGAAAACTATAGTCCAAAATAGTTTTTACAAACATTTTTACAAACATGTACACACATTTGAAAATCATTTTGCAAAGGCTTTCAAAACAGTATATATAAAGGTTTTTCAAATATTTTTGCAACCATTTTTCAAACCATTTGCAAATCATTTTTCAAACATTTTATTTCACACAAAAGAAAATAAATTTTACAAACCACACATTTTTACACAGGTTGAAAACATGTAACAAAACATTTTCAAAATAGTCTTCAATAGATGTTCACCAAGATTTTCCAACTATTTTTCAAACATTTTGCAAAAAAAAATATTTTCACCTGATTTATTAATCAGTAATTTACAAAAAGAATTTGAGGAATAAAACACCTTTTTATTAAGGAATTTTAATGAATTTTAAAGAATTATTAGCCATATTATTAAGAAAATACGAAAGTACGAGTTATGGCTAAAGTATATACGTAGTATATACGACCCCCCTATACTTAGCTTGAGCTATGTCCTCATAGATCGGAGAGAAAAGAGAAGACATAACTCGTACTAAGTATAGGCAAGTCGAAAGAATGAATGAATCAATGAATGAGAAGTTGACCGTCCCCCCTATACTTAGGATCAAATAATCCTAAGTATAGCAGACTGTACACAATGCAGGGAGGGTCAAGGGTGGGAATGAACAGATCGTACTCAGATTGTCTCCCCCTATACTTAGGGTAAGATATCCCTAAGTATAGACAAGAAGAGGAGACAATGGAGAGGATCAAAGAATGGAAATACTCGGGGTGTACACCCCCCTATACTTAGGACAAAGTACGTCCTAAGTATGGAAAACTGTCTACAAGGGCGGCACCTTTTTCATAGATAAAGAAGATAGAGATGGAAAAGAAGAAAAGAAGAAAAGAAGAAAATGACTCAACAGATGAAAGTGATATGAACAGATGGATCTGTACAGCGGCAGATGGAGTTGATCACCATGTATGAGATGTAGATGATGAGAGTTAAAGGACACATCTCATACCAGAAGAATGGGGGCAACGTCAATGGTCGGCGGATCATGATCAAGATATAGTTTCAAGCGTTGACCATTGACGCGGAAGGTAGAAGAAGATGACGGTTCGGATATGTCGATGCTGCCATTGTCATGTACCTTCCTGACCACATACGGTCCTTTCCACTTGCTCTGTAATTTCCCTGGGAATAATTTCAGCCTGGAATCAAACAACCATACTCTCTGATCTGGCTCAAACTGTTTATGGCTGATATGCGAATCGTGCCATGTCTTCACTTTCTCTTTGTACTGTAGGCTGTTCGAAAAGGCTGTGTCTCTCAGTTCTTCCAGGGCTGCCAATTCTGCTCTTCTCTGGTCTCCTACACTCTCGGGATCCACAAGCAACTCAGTAACTGCCCAAAAAGATTTGTGCTTGATTTCCACTGGCAAATGGCATGGCTTGCCATAGACGAGGCGAAAGGGAGATGTCCCCAATGGATTCTTGAAAGAAGTCCGATAAGCCCACAAGATCGAGTCCAAAAGTTGTGACCAATCCTTTCGGTCTGGGCGGACAACTTTCTGCAAGATAGTCTTTATCTCCCGATTCGAAACTTCGGCAAGACCATTAGTCTGAGGGTGATAAGGAGTGGCAACCCGATGGTCAATGCCGAACTCGTCTGCAAGGGCCCTGACCTTATCATTGATGAAATGAGACCCCCCGTCTGAAATCAAGACTCTAGGAACCCCGAACCGTGAAATGATATTTTTCCTCAAGAATTTGCACACGGTTTTCGCATCTGCGGCTCGGGCGGGGATGGCCTCAACCCATCGGCTGACATAATCCACAGCGAGCAAAATATGCTCGAATCCCTGACTCTTAGGAAATGGGCCCATGAAATCAATCCCCCATGCATCAAAAACCTCACAAAAGTGAATGGGTTGCATGGGCATCATGTCTCTCTGTCCGCATGTTCCCATTTTCTGACAGTCAGTACATCTCTTCACGAACTCATCAGAATCCTTGAAGAGAGTAGGCCACCATAGGCCGGATTGAAGCACCTTCTGTGATGTTCTTTTTCCAGAATGATGTCCTCCTGCCTCAAGCTTGTGGCAGTATGTGAGGACGCTTTGCTGCTCTTCTTGAGGAATGCACCTCCTCCAGATACTATCCCCTCCTTCATGATAAAGGACGGGATCCTCCCAATGATAAAACTTGGCCTTAGGTAGGAAGGTCTCAAGTTTCTGTCTGGGCCAACCCTGAGGGACTGTCTTGGCAACAAGATAGTTTACAAAGTCAGCATACCATGGGAGTGAGGTGATAGCCAAGATCGCCTCATCTGGAAATGTTTCTGCGATAGGTGCGCTGGGCTCAGATTCCTCAAGATTCTCCAACCTGGAGAGATGATCCGCCACCACATTCTTGACTCCAGGCTTATCCTTAATCTCAATATCAAATTCCTGGAGTAGAAGGATCCATCTGGTGAGACGTGCTTTGGCATCCTTCTTAGACATTAGGTACCGGATGGCGGTGTGATCAGTGTAGATGGTCACTCTAGATCCGAGAATGTAAGATCGATACTTATCAAGAGCGAAGACTACGGCCAGCATCTCTTTCTCAGTCACAGTGTAATTCCGCTGAGCGACATCCAAGGTCCGGCTGGCGTAGTGAATGGCAAACGGCAAACCATCCCTCCTCTGTCCAAGCACAGCCCCAACGGCAAAATCAGAAGCATCCGTCATGATCTTGAATGGGAGAGACCAATCGGGTGGCTGAAGGACAGGAGCTGAAACAACCATATTCTTGAGAGTCTCAAAAGATTCAAGACACTTATCATTAACAATAAACTCGGTGTCTTTTGTCAGCAAGTCAGTGAGCGGTCGGGCAATTCGACTGAAGTCCTGAATGAACCGTCGGTAGAAACCGACATGCCCCAGAAAAGACCGTAACTGACGCAAATTGGACGGCGGATTGAGTTTTCTGATGATATCCACCTTGGCGGGATCGACCTCCATGCCTCTGTTGGATACGATATGACCAAGGACCGTCCCTTGAGTCATCATGAAATGACTCTTCTCCCAGGATAAGACAAGATTGACCTCAATGCAGCGCTTCAGCACACGGTCTAGGCAGTCAAGACAAGCGTCGAACCCGTCGCCATAGACCGAGAAGTCATCCATGAAGACCTCTAAACAGTCACCCACCATGTCCGAGAATATGGACAACATGCACCTTTGGAATGTCGCCGGCGCGTTACATAGACCAAAGGGCATCCGTCTGAAAGCATAAGTCCCAAACGGACAGGTGAATGTCGTTTTCTCCTGGTCTTCGGGCGCAATGGCCACTTGATTGTATCCAGAGTACCCATCAAGAAAACAGTAATGACTCTTCCCGGCTAACCGCTCGATAATATGATCAATGAATGGTAGCGGGAAGTGATCCTTCTTGGTGGCCTCATTCAATCGTCTGTAGTCCACACAGACCCTCCAAGAAGTTGGTACTCTGGTAGCGATCTCCTCTCCAGACTCATTGACAACTGTAGTGATACCCGTCTTCTTGGGTACCACATGTAAAGGACTTACCCATTTGGAGTCGGAGATGGGATAGATAAAATCGGCGCTCCACCACTTGGAAATTTCTTTCATGACTACGTCTCGAAGATTCGGGTTCAGCCGTCGCTGGAACTCACGCGATGGCTTAGCGTTATCCTCGAGATAAATGTGGTGGGAGCAAAGATTTGGGCTCAGCCCCTGGAGATCAGCTATACTCCAACCGATTGCCTTGCGGTTTCTTTCAAGAACCTCCATCAGACGAGATTCTTGCTCTCCAGTCAAATCTGCTGAGATAATGACTGGGTGCATTTCTGGCTCTCCAGCAAGGAATCTGTACTTCATCGACTGCGGCAGAGGTTTCCGTTCTGGACAACTGGGAGGTGGCAGATCTGGCTTCTGATATGTCTGTGTAAATGCTACCAGGTCTGCATGGGAGAACTCTCGCTTTGCATGAATTGCTGACGAAGGGCGGCCTGATGGATCATCAATAAACTGCACTGGCTCGCACTCTGTCATGGCTGCTGGCTCAGAAGGAATCAGACAAGGCAAATAATCATCAAAGTCATCCCAGTCAATGTCTGAATCCGAGGGATCAGAAGACGATGAGCAAGAATGGAACTCATCTGCACCACTCATCCCAATACTGTCAGCTTCAGATGTATCCTCCTCCAGGGATGTGCTCTCCCGGCTCTCGACTGCCATGAGCTTGAGATATAGTGAATCTGTAGGCAAAGCGAGGGTCGGTGCGACAGGATCTCTCCAGTTGGATTCATCATCAGTTATCTCAAAATCACAGACCTGGTGGATGTCTAACTCCTCCTCTGTCATCTGCGCTGCTTCGCTGGACTGCTCGGAGCATTCTAACTCTCTAGCTCTGATTTCTTCGATCGTCTCTATTTGTATGGTTTCGCCCTCTACGCGAAAACATACCTTCCCACTATCATGGTCGGTCACTGCCTTGGCAGTGGCCAAGAATGGACGTCCGAGAATGATGGGGGCATCAGTTACCGACTCAGGGATCTCCATGTCCAACACAACGAAGTCCACGGGGAATTTCAGGCCCTGAATGGTAACGACTACGTCTTTCAATAACCCCTTCGGCCTCTTAATCGACCTATCAGCAAACTGAAGGACCGTTCTGCTTCGAAGAAGAGGGCCAAACTCGAACTGCTTGAGTAAGGCTGCCGGAAGGAGGTTAATTGAAGAGCCGATGTCTAATAGAGTACGATCAAACTGCTGCTCCTGAATCTCGCATCTGACATAGGGAGCCCCTGCGTCTGGTCGCTTGGCTGGCAGCTTGTTCTGGATGATGCAGCAAGTGTCATGAGTGAGCATATGGATTTGATCTCTGTGCCTCTTCTTCCTTCGGACAGTAGTTGTATCTTTCAAGTTCTTTTTGAAGAAGGGGATATGCTCAAATGCTTCTCGTAGAGTCAGCTGAATGTGAAATCTGTCAATCATTTGGTTACCGAACTCTACCTGCTGATCTTTTTTAGGATTTCCTTTTTTATTCCCCTTCGTACGGCGGAGCGCCTCAGGGAAGGGGATGGTAGTGGCCTCCTCAGATGGAGGACTAGGAATCGGTTCCTGTGCCTGTGAAGAAGAAGGATCCACACAACCATCATCATGCAACACATATGGATCCTCAATGTGAACAGAAGACTTTCCTTTATTCATATTTTTGTTTTTGTTTTTGTTCCCACAGTCTCTAGGTACAAAATGTGGTAACATCACAGATGGTTGCTCAACAAAAGTAGATGTGGTGGCTTCAGCACCTCCACTAGCACCGGTCTTCGCGGCATCAGCACCGCGCTCTGATTCATCATCCAAAATGGTGGCATCAGCACCACCGTCCGTATCTGGTATCACGACGGCATCAGCACCGTCGTCCTGGACTCTATCATTGGTGGCATCAGCACCACCTTCTTCAACATCATCATCAGCGGCATCAGCACCGCTCCTCTGCTCCTCTGGCGCTCCTGATCCTGCATCTGGCTGTCGCTCAGAAGAGGCACCGCCGGCTGGCATCCTACCGCTCCTAGTAGTAACAAAATCAGCATCATAATAGGAATAAGACTTGTCACTCAAATAGTCACTAGGAGAGGTATCCTCTGTGAACTCTACCTGCTCAGATTTCCTTTTCAGGTTGTTCGGGTTAGGTTCAATCTGAGCGGGTATGGCGGCCTTGCCTTTCATAATATCCCTCATCTCCTGCCGAAATTCATCCATTTCTTGCCTGAAAGATGCTCGCTGTTCAGATAGCAAGCGGGCAAGATCATCAAGGGCTGGGTTCTCAAAAGCGGGAACCTGAGAACCAGATGGTTGTCCCTGCTGGAAATGGGGCTGCTGCTGCTGGTGTTGCTGATGATACTGGGGGGAAGGTTGGTGATAAGACTGCTGAGGCGGCTGTCGCTGCCTCCACTGCTGTCCCTGATAGGAGGGACGAGGAACACTCTGATACTGAGATGTCTGGGCATACTGGGGCTGCTGGTTGTGCTGTTGTGGCTGGCTGTTCTGCTGTCCTTGAGCAGGAGGGTGCTGTTGGGATGAGGATCCACCATTGCCCCAATGGAATCCGGGGTGATCCCTACGAATTGCGGGCTGAGGGTACCGGTCGTACCAAATCCCGTTGACTTCCATCAACGGTTCCTGCTCAAAGAAGGGTGGAGGAAGAACTGCCAGTGGCTGCTCCGGCTGATAGACCACCATCTGCGTGTCCTGAGATGGTGGTTGCTCTGGATGGTACTGCAGCAATGGAACCGGCTCCGCCTGGATATGGTTCACCTAGCGGTATGAGGTGGAGGTCTGGTTGTGATTGCTGCTGCTGGAAGCAACCTGTGACCTGGGAGGCTGTTGAGAATGGGCTTGTGCCTCCTGAATACATAAAATCTGGGTCTTCAGGTCACTCATGGTTTTGGTGAGAAGGTCCATCTGGGCTAGACCTTGATTCTGCTTCTTCTCGAGGATCTCCATGCGGTCCAACTTTTCACTAATTATGCCCATGTCGGCTGCTGCTGATTCGGCTTGGGCTGCGGCTACCGACGTTGTATTGGGACCGGCATCGATGCGGGCGATCCTCTGAAATGATCCCGCTCCTTGCGGGGGCTTCTGCTGAGTGTAGACTCGGGCTTGGGCCATCACAGTAGAGTTTTCTGCCATGCCTTCGTAGATGGCCCAGACGTCGTCTTCTCCCTTGGAGAAATAGGACCCACCGCAAGAGGCGTTCACTAGCCCCTGCAGCTCCGGTGTCAGCCCACAGAAGAAACTCTGAACCAGATTGGGCTTGGATATATCGTGGTGTGGACACCGGTCGATGAGCTCTCTGAATCGATCCCAGGCTTCATGGAATTGTTCATTTGGGATCATGACAAAATTGCTAATCATAGCTCTAGCTGCATTGGTCCGGCCGAGAGGATAGTATTTCTTCAAAAATGCGGTCCGGAGCTCTGCCCATGTGTCGACGAAATGCCCAAGATGCTTGAGCCAATACGCGGCTCTATCAACCAAAGAGAATGGAAAGGCAATCATCTTGATTGTGTCCTCGGTTATCAACCGATCATAGATGGTGCTGCATATCATCTCAAATTCTTGGAGGTGGAGGTGCGGCTCTTCGGTCGGCAACCCATGAAACTTGGGTAGCAGCTGGATCGTGTGGGGCCGAAGCTCGAAATCTCCGTGGATTGGCGGGAGTCTGATCCACCGGTGAGTGAGGGATGCGGCTGGATTGTGCAACTCCCTCATGATAGTCTGTGGCGGTCTCTCAGCGTCTGGATCTGCTCCTCCTGCATCAGGTCCTCCTCCTCCACCATCTTCTCCGCCAGCTCGGTTCTCTCTCATCTAAGCTATCTCCCTCATGAGATCACCCATGAATGTACCCTGGTCACGGATCTGCCTCTGCATAGTCTCCAGGGATGCTAACAAGGAATTATTGATGGCTGCCTGGTCAAATAGGAATGGAGGGTGCTCATGATCATCTTCATGCTCGCCTCTGTCTGCCATGGCTGGATTTTCTGAAAAAGCAAAAGAGGCCATCTCAGGTGCTGTCGAATGAGCTGAACACTGTGATGCACTGAATTCTGACACTCTTGGACTGATGGAAGGAGAATGAGAAAGGTGGTCGAGGGGGAACAGGGTGGATGTAAACTCAGGCTCGGAGAGAGGACTCTCCGAGGTATTCCTAGATGAATAGGGAGGAGTGCGGGATAGCGGTGCCGACAAAGTCGGCCTAAGAGACCCATCATCTTGATTATTCGAGAAGAGTGGGGATGATGCAAGAGAAGAAGAAGATGATATGCAACAAAATTGTGCACAATTGTGCGGTGTTTTTGATCTTGACCTAAATAAATCTAGCAATCAAACACAAAGCAGGGGTGAGTTCACCAACTCAACACGTGAAGCCGTGAAGGTTCGGCTTTTATCTTGTCAATTTTAGCTTGATTCAGAAATTTATCTTTTCACGAGTCCTTAGAACACTACGCCTAAAGGAGAGAGAGTACTGCCGGAAGAGTATCCCGTACTTGTCCTCCTCCTGTGTAACCTGTAGCTTGCACTTTTTGAGGTCCTTGTAACCCTTCCTGGATCCCTACTCAGCCAAAGAATAAGAGAGGAAGCCAATAGGCGAAACCGATACTTCGGAACTCGCTCGCAACGGAATCACCCGTGAGCGTGCAAGAACCTACTCGGATGCAAGACGATGAGACAGACACCCCCGTGAAGGCGTGGCCTAGGCTCGATACTTCGGACAAGGTCGATGCTCTACACAATAGAGAGTCACCAATGTTGACCAAGCCCTACTCGTCCACGTACGATAGAAGCGCCAATACTTCGGAAATCCAGGCGATACACAAGGCAGCCACAAGCTGGGTTTTTGGCTCTAATCCTTACGAAGCGCTCACCTCACTTGGAAGGAGACCTTCCCATGCAACCTGAATACAAGTGAGGGTGTTACTCTCCCCAAGCAATGAATCCAATTACCGATTTTATTTTTGGTCAAGTTTTCTTAGCAGTCCCTTTTTTTATTTTTTTGGTGTTATCGCTTCTTTTGAGTAGATTCAAACAAGCGCCTAACGATTTGTGTTTTCTTGATCCTACTTTGTCCAAAAACAGAGGGAGAATAGAGTCGGAAAAGCCGTGCAAGTTGACACAAAGATGGAAATCTCACCTTTGTGCCTAAATGATGGATGCCCAGTTAGAAGACTTACAGCGAATCCCAGCTCTCTCCATGCGGGATGCAAAGCAGAATTTTTAAACCTAATCTATATGCCGATATGCACAACGGAAATCGTCCTAGAACAGGCAACTGCTAGCGTGAAGAACCACAAGTCGGCCACTTACCTTTAACCTAAGAGTCCGGTCTTGGCTCACCCCTCCTCTTCTCGACACACTCGAGTTCAGGAGTAGCGCTTGATGGGGCTCGCTCACGGCACACGGGTTAAGAGATAAGGGGCTAACTGTTTAATTTTTAACTAAGTCCAAATACGAGCTATAGGTACATGCAAAGATTATTAGTGTGTTTGGACCTAAGTTAATCGATCAAGCAGGCCTATATCTAAGAGCTCAATCCACAAAAGAAAGTGAAAAATGAAAACAAAACCGGAAAATGACAAGCGAGGAAAACTCGTCAAAAGCCGCGGTGAGCCCCCAAGTGAACAATCACTTGGAAATTGGGCCCGGTAGTGTCCAAAAGTCCAAGTGTACCTGTATTATTACAAATTAATAGTCTCTCTCTCACAAAAGTAAAATGCAAGCTAACTAATCACTCTCTCTCACTCCTGCTCTCTCCTGCCGGCTTGGCCCAAGAAGGCCGGCTCCGCTTCCCAAGGTTGCTCCGGTTCACCTAAGCGATCCGCCTCGCTCCGCGGTCCCTCGCAAGAAGATAAGAAAGGAAATGGTCAGATAGCTCAACAAGATATATCAAAACTGCAAGAGATAGAAAGTAAGGCTATGGTAGACAATCAACACAATCAAACAAAATGCGAACTACTCGCTGTTGCTCCCCGGCAACGGCGCCATTTGATAAACACGAAAATCGACGGTCTTAAGTTCAACACAAAGCGTGAACTCAGTCGAAGTGTCGACCAATCAAATTCCGTATTTAATCAACAATTAACCCACACTAAAGATCAACAAATTAGAACTAATGTGGAGTTAAAATTTATTTTTAACTCTGCACAAATGGTGTATAGTGACAAGTATGCAGAGAGTTCGAACACAGGGAGCAAGCAGGGTAGTTCAAGCAAATGTAAGCACAAGTGTGTGTGTGTAAAGTGTCTACACTAAGCAAGCAAGCAACTACAATTTTTGTGGGTTTTTAATTTTTTTAATTTTTTTTATTTTAATTTTTATTTTTGTATTTTGGTTTTTAATTTTCTGATTTTTATATTTTATATTTTATATTTTTCTTTTTCTTTTTCAATATTGGAATTCAAAGACAATGGAATAAAAGGCAAGGTAAAATATTTATAATACTAAGTAAAAATTATCAAAAATTCAGCAATAAAATCTTTTTGGTATTTTTGTGGTTTTCTACTGTTTTTGTGATTTTTGGGGATTTTTCAAGGTGTTTTTGATATTTTTTAAATAGCAAAACAAGGCAAAACAGTGAAATATGTGCTGGCTGTGAGTAAAATGGGATTTAAAAATAGCAAACAACAACCAAAATTTTTCACACTATTTTTCAAATGAAGAGAACAGAATAAAGAACAAGCAGGAACCGAGTTTGCTATTTTTGGATTTTTCCTTGATTTTTAGAATTTTTTGGAAGTTTTTGAGTCTTTTCGAATTTTTTTAAGTTTTTCTTTTGAGATTTTTAGTGGTTTTTGGACTGACACTAAAATAGGATAAAATAGACACTAGGTAATTTTTTTTGGAATTTTTGGAGGTGTTTTACTATTTTTTTGGCATTTTCTAAGCTAGACAGTGCACAAGAGCAAGTTTTTGATTTTTAATAAATATGGAAATAAAATAAAATCAAAAACTAAATATGTGGCGTTAAGGTACACATGTCCAGAAACTTAAGTTCAAAATTTGAGAAATTTTGGAGTTAAAATGATAGGTCAAATAATTAGAGCAAACATCCAAACATCAAACAGTCCTGGCAGGGGTATATGTGCAAAATATCAAACATCCAGGGGAATACATGCAATTTTCCACAAAAATATACACTGTGCATTCAATTTTTAGCACCCGAAATGCAATTACAAAAGCCGCCGGGGCCTCTTGGCAATTTTCCCACCAGGGCGCGTGACTTGCACGCGCCTGGGAAGGACTAAAATGCAATATAACAAATCCCTGGGGGTCTACTTGCAAATTAACCAAAAAGTTTGTACTGGATATGAAAGTTTTTGTACTGAAACGAAATACACAAAAGCCCGAGGGTTCCTCTGCAAAATGCCCTCACCTCACGTGTACTGGTCACGTGAGGTGACGTGGCGGAGGATCTAAATACAAATATCGAAAGGCTGGGGGTCTTTGTGCAAATATTACAAAATGTTTAAACTACAGATAAAAGTTTAAAGACTAAAAAGTAAATACAAAAGGCGCGAGGGTGGAGATGCAAAATACCCTCGCTCGGGCGCTCCGATGACGACACGTGGCTCGAATCCGACGGCTGGTGGCGAGGCGCGATCGAGCGGCTGGGAGCGAACCACTAATCCACGTGGCAGCACGAGAAAGGCCGATGACGGTTGGCGTCGACGTCTGAGATTAGATCTCAGAAAGAGATCCGACGGCGGTTGGGCTTGGAAGATCGGACGGTGGACACGCAAACTGGAGCTGCGGCTCGATCGGACGGTGGAGAGACGAGGAGGAAGAACAGGGACGAAGGCCGGCGAAGGCGAACTTCCCCGGCTCCGATCTCGCTTCTCCGGTGATGAATGGGCTCCAAAATGGAGCTGCAGACTCCTGGGAGGTCCTTCTACGGACTGGATGGCTCGGATTCGCCGGAGGAGCGTCGTGGTGCTGGCGCGAAGGCGGCGGAGCTTCACGCTCCAGGTATCTCCGGCGAGGGATCAAAATGGCCCTCCAGGTGCTTCAAGGGTCTTTGACCTGCAAAAAGTGGTGAGAAGGCCCAGGGCAAATTGCCTGGGCCTCGCGAGGACCTAATCTAGGCGCGAGGGGGAGTGAACGTCGGTGGCCGGAGGTGCGCTCCGGCGATGATGCTTGGAGTGGCGAAATACGTGATGGAACTTGTAATTTTTTTGGGGTTTTTGAAGCTCAAGCTACCAGGATCTAAATGCACGAAAGAAATAAGCGGGGTGGTGCCCTCGATGGCCGGAACCAGAGGAAGACAAGTACCTCGACGCCGGCTGTTGGCGGAGGTGGTGGAGGCACCCTCGACTTCGTGCGCCTCGGCTGAAGGGCTGGCGATGGAGCTGTCACCTCCACGGAGCTCAGGAGCACAATGGTGGCGCTGAAGGGTGGACCAAGGGGACTCAACCGAGGGAAGGAAGTGAGGGGTTGGTATTTGAAGGGAGTTGAGGGCGTGACTTCGAGGAGGAGTCACGGGCGAGACGAGCAGATCTAAGGGGATCTAAGGAAACGGCGATGGAGATGGATCAAAGGGGCACAACTTCCATGAAGGAAGCGGCGGCAAAGGAGGGACGAGTCGGCCTAGGAAAGTCCACCAAGGCGGGCAAAAACCTAGGCGCGACAGTGCTACAGTGGGCGAAGGACGACCAGTTGACCTAGGTCAACTGGCGCCTTCTCCTGATTGGTCCACGTGGACCAATCAGGAAAAATCCCCTAAAAATGTCTTATTAATTCAATAAAAAATAGAAATAGGCTGAATTAAATTATGGTTATAAAATAAGAAATGTTTATTTTTTTATGTAGTATTTTATTCCGATTTTTATTTATTTTTATGACTTGTATTTTTACAAGTTTACATTTATACCCCTAATAGGTATATTATCTATATATTTTAGTATTTTATTTTTGTTTTGTGTATTTTAATTCTTTTATTTTTATTTCTTATTTTGTAAAATTATAATATACTTTTATATACAGCAATATATTTTTGTTTTATTTTTATGATATATTTTATACACTTAATAAAATGAAAGTGTTATTTATATAGGTATAGATACATGTATTATACCTATGTATTATAATATATACAAGTATTTTTATTTGAGTTTTATTTGTGTTTTTATTCTGATTTTAATGTACAAAATTATTATAAGTATTAATTACAACATTATAAAAATATAAAAATATAAAAATAATGGATAAGAATAAATTGAATATTTTATTCGGTACACTGTACAATGTGGGTCCAAAACTCAACTTTCAAACCGTAACTCCGCCAAATGCGAAACCACCACCATTGGATAGATTATTTTATTCTATATACAATTAAAGGTGAGTATGATGCATTTGGATTTGTCAGTTGTGAGATACGGGTCTGGGAAGTTGGGATTCTGGATTTTTATTCAGACCATAACTTTTTGTCTGTACATTATTTTTCTGTGAAATCAATTTTGTATTTTTCTATATAAAATTATCTACAACTTTCATGTACAAAGTTTCTTTATTTGATGTATAAAAAGTGGAACCAAAAATAAGTCCCAAAAAGAATAAAGAATGAAGAAAATAACATAGGTATTTGACCCTTATCTCCCCCTACTTTATTCCTAGTCGACCTATTCATCAAGATGCCTAGGTCTCGGGGTTTCGGGTCATAAAATATTTACAATATTTTATTCTTTTTCTTTTCTTTATTTATTCTATAATTTTGGCCTTAATTACAGTAATTTATACACTGTTTAGATGCACATGCATGAATGCTAAGATAATGATTTTAATGCTATTTACAGGCATTTGCTAGGGTTTTTGGTGCCAAAATGATAGAATAAAGATGATGAAATGTGGATTCATCACCCTCCAACATGAAATATGCCTTCCTTGCAGGAGAACTGAACATGTACCTGGTCATTATTAATGCACACTTGACCGAAGACAAAGAATCTCGTTTGATGGAGGTTCTTGAATGCAACCGCAAGGCAATAGGCTGGCGAACTTCGGATCTCCATGGGATCAATCCGTCATTGTGCTCGCATCACATTTTTCTGGAAGAAGATTGGAGGCCCTCTCGAGAACTCCAGAGAAGATTAAATCCTAATCTGCGGGAGGTTGTTATGAAAGAGATTCAGAAATGGTGTGATGCGGGATTCATTTATCCCATCTCCGGCTGCAAATGGGTGAGCCCTCTGCATGTTGTGCCAAAGAAATCAGGTATCACCACTGTGAAGAATGAAAAAGGAGAGGAGATCGCAACCAGAGTACCCACTTCATGGCGAGTGTGCGTGGACTACAGAAGACTTAACCTCGCCACCAAGAAGGACCACTTTCCTTTACCCTTTATCGACCATATATTAGAGAGGCTGGCCGCGAAGGAATACTTCTGCTTCTTGGATGGATACTCTGGATACAATCAAGTTTCTATTGCTCCTGAAGATCAAGAGAAGACCACGTTCACCTGTCCTTTTGGCACATATGCCTTCAGACGGATGCCATTCGGGCTTTGCAACGCCCCAACCACATTTCAGAGGTGTATGCTTGCAGTTTTTGCCGATATGGTGGGCAACTTTCTCGAGGTCTTTATGGACGATTTTTCGGTCTACGGGGATTCATCCGATCAATGCCTGGATTATTTAGACCGAGTTTTACGGAGGTGCTGCGAAGTAAATCTTGTGCTCTCGTGGGAAAAGAGCAACTTCATGGTGACCGAAGGAATCGTGCTGGGTCACGTTGTTTCTAAACGTGGCATGGAGGTTGACCCAGCCAAGGTGGAGGTAATTTCCAAACTTGAGCCACCTACAACAATCAAACAAGTCATGTCATTTTTAGGCCATGTCAGTTTTTACCGAAGATTCATCAAAGATTTTAGCAAGCTGGCCAGACCGTTGACTGAATTGCTCGGCAAGGAGAATGAATTCTTGTGGATGACCGTGTGCACCTTGCCTTTCATCAGCTGAAAGAACTCATCACACAGGCCCCTGTCTTGCAGCCACCGATTTGGACTCAGCCTTTCGAGATAATGACCGACGTGTCAGATTATGCCATTGGTGCTGTATTTGGACAAAGGAAAGATAATGTACCATTTGCGATTCACTACGCTAACCGAACGCTCGATGAAGCTCAGCGAAACTACACTGTCACTGAAAAGGAGCTGCTAGCGGTGGTTTTTGCCTTGGAAAAGTTCAGATCTTATCTCCAGGGATCCAAAGTAATCGTTTACACTGCTCATTCAACCATTCGGTACTTACAGCAGAAGAAGGATGCCAAACCACGTCTCATTCGGTGGATCCTTCTCCTCCAGGAATTTGACTTGGAAATTAAAGATAAACCTGGGGTAAAGAATGTGGTGGCCGATCATCTATCAAGACTACCTGAGCCAGAATCTCTGGAGCCAAGCCTGCAGCCAATCACAGAGACTTTTCCAGATGAAGCAATTCTCTCAGTCACCTCGCTTCCATAGTATGCAGACAACATGAATTATTTAGTGACTAGAAGATCCCACAGGATTGGCCGAAGTTGAAAACAGACAAATTCTTGTCTAAAATCCATTTCTACCAGTGGGAAGATCCATACTTATTTCGTAAGGGAGAAGACTGTATATGGAGAAGGTGCATTCCTCAGGAGGAAGTTCCAAGTGTCCTCGCCTTATGTCATGATCGAGATTCTGGAGGACATCATTCAGGGAGATGAACGGCAGCAAAGGTTCTTCAAAGTGGCCTCTGGTGGCCTTCCTTATTCAAAGATGCAGATGATTATGTCAAAGGCTGCACTGACTGTCAGAAGATGGACGGAAGCATTGGAATGAGAGATACGATGCCTCTGAAATTCATTCAGATATCAGACGTCTTTGATGCATGGGGCATCGACTTTATGGGCCCATTTCCCAACAGCCAGGGTTATGATATATTCTGCTCACTGTCGACTATGTAAGTCACTGGGTGGAGGCTATCCCCGCCCGAACTGCCAACAGTAGGACTGTCTGTCGATTCTTGAGAGATCACATCATAGCACGGTTCGGGATTCCCAAGATTCTCATATCTGACAGGGGTAGTCATTTCATAAACAGAAAGGTGAAGAAGTTGACCCAAGAATTTTGCATTGAACACGTGTTGCTTCACCCTACCAGACGCAGTCCAATGGCTTAGCTGAATGTTCAAACAGGGAGATCAAGACAATCCTACAGAAGCTTGTGCGTCCGGATCGCAAGAACTGATCTCAGCTGCTTGATTCCGTTCTTTGGGCTAATAGAACGGCGTACAAGTCACCCTTGGGAATGTCTCCCTACCGCCTTGTGTATGGCAAGCCATGTCATCTGCCCGTCTAATTAATTCATAAATCTCTATGGGCCATCAACATCTGTAATTTGGATTCCAAGCAAGCAGGAAAGAACAGAAAATTGGATCTGAATAGATTATTGAAATTCAGAGATTATGCATATGACAACAGCCTGATGTACAAGGAGAAGCTCAAAACATGCCATGACAAGCATATCCGCTGCAAGTCCTTTGAGCCGGGTCAGAAGGTGTGGTTGTTTGATGCGAGATTAAAGATCTTTCCAGGCAAATTGAAGAGTAAATGGACTGGGCCGTTTATGGTTAGGCAGGTGCGTGACAACGGAAGTGTATTGATATCCAATCTGTCAGCTGACGCACAGCCATTTGTAGTCAATGGACAACTTCTGAAGCCATACCTTGAACATGATACATTCATAGCTGTCGTTGACTCGATTCAAGTAATCTAAACAGGGATGAGCCAGATATCCCCGAAGAGATAGAGGAAGGCCAAGCAGAGCAAAACATTTTTGAATGACTGTTCTTATTTTCTTCTTTTCCGTCTCTTTTGTCTTATTCTACTGACATGATGTCATCCCTTTCATCACTGCTACACTTAGGATGTACTTTATCCTAAGTGTAGGGAGGGATGCGCATCCCGAGTTGTTCATATCCACTTTCATCTCTCTTCTTCTTTTCTTCTTTTCTTCTTTTCCTTGTCTACTCTCTTTATCTATCAAAAGGTGTCGCCCCCTTGTAGACAGTCTTCTATACTTAGGATGTACTTTGTCCTAAGTATAGGGGGTGTGCACCCCGAGTTTCTCGATTCTTTAATCCTCTCCATTGTCTCCTCTTCTTGTCTATACTTAGGGCTATCTTTCCCTAAGTATAGGGGGAGACAACCGGAGTACGATCTGTTCATTCCCACCCTTGACCCTCCCTGCTTTGTGTACAATCTGCTATACCTGGATTACTTGATCCTAAGTATAGGGGGGACGGTCAACTTCTCATTCTTTTGTTCATTCGTTCATTCAGTTATTCTTTAAACTTGCCTATACTCAGTACGAGTCATGTCTTTGCTTTTCTCTCTGGTCTATGAGGACATAGCTCCAGATACGTATAGGTGGGTCGTATATACTGCGTATATACTTTAGCCATAACTCGTACTTTCGTATTTTCTTTATAATATGGCTAATAATTCTTTAAAAAAATCATTAAAAAATTTAATAAAAAAATGTTAGCATTCCTCAAATTCTTTTTATATCTACTGATTAATAAATCAGATGAAAATATTTTTTGCAAAATGTTTGAAAAATAATTTGACAATCTTTGTAAAAAATCTTTTGAAAACTATTTTGAAAATGTTTTGTTACATGTTTTCAACCTTTGTAAAAATATTTTGATTGTAAAATTATTTTCTTTGTGTGAAATAAAAAGTTTGAAAAATGATTTGCAAATGGTTTGAAAAATGGTTGCAAAAATATTTTGGAAAATCTATCTAACTGTTTAGAAAACCTTTGCAAAATGATTTTCAAATGTGTGTACATGTTTGTAAAAACTGTTTGTAAAAAATATTTTGGACTATAGTTTTCAAAATTGTTTGAAAAACCTTTGTCAAATAAGTTTGAGGAATACATACATCTCAACAAAATTAACTGTATATAATTATAAAATTGACCACTTACCCTGTAAACTCTTAAAATCCACTTCTTGTATATATAAGAAGCATCCCTACATGAATATTTTTAACCTAGCTTTTATCCAAAATCTTTTGATTTTCAAAAATTCCAAAAACATTTGCAAAAATTAAAATCCAAAAACACTTGAAAAATCTCTTTAAAAAAATACAAAAAAATGCATGTGCATCATCTTTTAAAAAATCCATAAAAAGTTCAAAATCTTTGAAAAATCCACAAAAATGCATATTTTCTGCATTCTGCATAACATTTGTATGGTATTCGTATTTTTTGGGTTGAGTTTGATAGTTGAACGAGTCTAAGTAAAATCCGAAGATTGGAGCTTGGTTGGACCTTTAAATATACTTAATTTACAGGAACCTTATAGGAGCTGGAATTGCGGTACTTCAGGTCTAGTTGACTTAATTCTTTGAGGATCATGAGACTTGGTTCAATGGATTCTTGACTACCTAAGTAGAGTATTTCGGAGCACATGCATGACTCTTGTTGATAATGACCTAACTTGGACACCTGCACCTTTCACTTGGCTCAACTCAGTTGGAGTGGTGAGGAGATTGGATTTGCCGGTATGAGACGCACACAGGTGGAAACACTTGTCCTCCTCTAGGGAGGGAAGTGCACCCCAACCCATCCAGTGATGATGAGTTTCGAGGATAGGAGATCGTGGGTTGCAATAAAGCTTCAAAAGAGGAATAGTCTACTGGCTCAAGAGGAAAAACTCCCTATGTAAATGTTGTTGTTACATAGTATTTCAAAAAAAAATTACAAAAAGCAAAAACTCCAAAAAAGTGGACAAGCCTGTACAAAAATAAAAATGTCTGCCGGAGTGTATATATGTTGTATAGTCAAACAAGCAAGTTTGAGCTTCAAAGTCAAATCATGAGAGCCTGCAGCTGGATGACTTGACTACACTGGTCTTGCATCCTAGGATAGGTAGCTACATTGGCTACCATCCATTCTTCTCTTCACCCCCTTCTCTTGAACTGGTTGCCACTTGAACTTAGAAGTGGATATCCTGCTCCTTGAGGAATGAGTTGTTGGATTGGGGAATCATTGGGTTGTCAGATTGGAGAAGTCAGTCTCTTTGTCATTTCAGTTGGGGAGAGCCACCATCACTTACACTGTACGAGTCAGATTCATAGTCATAAGGGTTTGCGTATGAGTTGAAATATTTCTGACCTGGCTATTGAGGAGACTTGAGCAGAGTTTTGGGATTCTCGAAGGCTGTTGGATTTCAAGTCCGGTTCTCATTAAGGTTCCGCCCGCATTAAAATTCCGATGGTATAACTTAAGTTCCAAACTTTGATTTTATGAAGACAGTTTTGATTGTTAAACTTAATCCAATTTTCTTCTTTTTCTTTTCTTTGTTTTTCTTTTCTGCACTTATTGCATAAGTGTTTGCTAGGGACAAGCAAAGGCAAGTATAGGGGGATGATGAATCTACGTTTCATCATTTTCATTCTATCATTTTGGCCTTAAAAACCCTAGTAAATACGTGTAAATAGGATTAATTTAGGCATTTTAGCATTCATGCATCATTGTGTAAATAGTGTATAAAATGCGGTTTTTAAAGCCAAAATTATAGAATAAAGAAAAGAAAAGAAATAGAATAAAATATTGTAAATATTTTATGACCCGAAACCTCGAGACCTAGGTATCTCGATGACTAGGTCGACAATGAATAAAGTAAGGGGAGATAAGGGCAGAAATACAATAAAAATACCTTTTATTTAATTCATTCTTTATTCATTTTTGGGACCTATTTTTGGTTCTACTTTTTATACTTCAAATAAAGAAACTTTGAACATGAAAGTTGTAGATAATTAAATATAGAAAATTACAAAAATTGATTTAACTCAAAAATAATGTACAGATAAAAAGTTATGATCTGAATAAGATTCCAGAATCCCAACTTCCCAGACATGTATCTCCCTAATAAAAACTCGAAATATACCAAACTCACCTTTAATTGTACATAATTTCAAATAAGCTATTTAATGAAGGTGGCTTCGTATTTTTCGGAGTTACGGTTTGAAAGTTGAGTTTTGGACCCATATTGTATACTTACACCGATTAAAATATTTATTTTATTTATTATTCATTATTTGTATACTTTTATATTTTTATAATTTTTTAAATATTATATATACTATATATGTATATTAAAACTGTAATAAAAACATAAAGAAAATACAAAATAAAATACTTGTGAATAATACACTTAGGTATAATACCTATACATATTCCTACAGAATTGATTCTTATATCTTATTAAGTGTACAAAACACTTCAGAAAAATAAAATAAAAATATATTTAAGTTCATAAAAGTATTTTATACATTTAAAAAAATAATAAATAAAAACAAAGAAATTAAATATACAAAATAAAAAAATAATAAAATATATAAATATGTATACCTATATAGGCCTAAAAAGGCAACTTGTATTTTGACACCTCATAATAATAATTAAAAATCATTTAAAATACCTTATAAAATAATAAACAATTTTTATTTAATAATTAAAAATTATTTAATTCGTTTTCTATTTTTAATTGAATTTACAAATGTTTTTTAGGGATTTTTCCTGGTTGGTCCACGTGGACCAACAAGGTGGCTTGGAAAGTTGACTCGTGGATCAACTCTCTAAGCCCTAGCCCGGCGCCCTGTCAGACCTGTCTGACACCCCTTGCTTCTCGATTTTTTTCACAATGATGCGTTGCTCGAACTGACACTGACCCTTCATGACAATTGTACCCAGCAGCACCATGATCCATGCCACCCATATCTCTTGGGCAGATCGATTGTGCGCCACCCGTGATATCGTCTCGAAGTTCGTCGCGTCACCACACCTTCAAAACCCACCTCCCGACTTCCTTTCATTTTTTGATCCCTCTTCATCCATCCTAAGTACCTGCTCTTGAGATCTTCGTGCTCCTGGTGACAGCAGGAACACATAGAGCCCGAGCCATTTGGTGTCGAATCGAGGTGATCCAACCCCTCGCCGGAGCTCCGCCAGAAGCTGGTACCTTCCCCTCCGGTGAGCCTCCCTCCTTTCTTTTCTTTACATTTTCTTGTAGTTTTCGCTTAGTATAACTTAGCTTAGTAGCTGTTTTGGATTTCATTGTGTCATTCGTCGTGAATCATCAGTCAAAGTTCACGGTGGAGCTTAGCTCCGCCTCCACCCTCCGCCTTTACCAGTCACTGAAAGCCTCCGTGATCACCTCCATCTCCTTCCTCATCTCTCTGTCGATCCGCTCCACCCCTCCATCCACCTCGATCTTGCTCAGATTGAGCCGCCCGATCTCCCATCTCCGCCATACGCCGGAGCTCATCGCCCTACCCATAAACCGCCTCCATTTCTTCATCCGAGGACCCCAGTAGCTCCGCCTTGTTTTTGTGCGACTAACCCTGCAGGTCAGAGCAAAGAGAAGGCTCTATCGAGCCTCGACACTCCAGGGAGCGGCCGCCCAGGTCATCGCCGCCATCCGACCGCTACACGCCGCCTCAGGCTCGCCTGAGACCTTCACTCGACGCGGAAGGGCCCCAGGATCATTTTTCCCTCGATTCTAGGGCCGGAGGACCCAGAGTCAGCCGCCAGCGTCGATCGAAGCAACCCCCAGGCAGTGTTCTTCCACCATCCTCCGTGACCGTCCGATCAAGCGCGGATGCCAGAAGCTCCAGCAACCGTTGGATCGCCTCGACCCATCACCGTTGGATCTTCCCCGACAATCTAATCTCCGCCGTCTGCTGCCAACCGTCATCGTGCGTCCAGCACGCGCCATGTGTCATGTGGACGCATCCCAGCCGTCCACCCCTGCGCTACCTTGGGTATTTTGCACCTTCAACCCAAGAACTTTTGTATTTATGCTTTAGTCTAAAAGTTTTAATTTCCAGTTCAAAAATATTTGTAATAATTGCAACTAGGCCCCTTAACGTCTACTATTTGCACTTTAGTCCCTGTCCACGTCACCTCACGTGACTGGGACACGTGATTTTGGATATTTTGCATTGAGGACCTTGATTGTTCCTGTATTTGCATTTATACCCTTGTGCGTAGGTATTATAATATATTTTTGGGTTATTTGCACTCCTATCCTGTCGGTTTTTGTTATTTGCAATTATACCCATGTGAACAGTAGAACACGTGCTTTGTGCGTGATTTTTTGGTAAAATTGGAACCAGGCCCCTGACTTTCTGTGTATTTGCATTTATGCCCCTACAAGCCATGTATTTTCTTGATGTTGCTAGTATTTATTTAACGCATCCATAAATTGCTAAAATATCTACAAAAATTACCATAGTTCCTGTTGCATTGTAGTATTACGCTATATTTTTATTTTGCATAATTATTGCATTTTATTATTTATAAAAATTCAAAAACTCTCATTTTCAACACTGTTTGCATCATAAAATCCATAAAAATTATAAACACACATTAGAGAAATCCCAAAAAATATATTTTGCATATTTTAATGTGTTTTAACTTCTATGCATTGATCACTAAAAAATAAAAAGAAAACTCCTAAAAATTATAAAACTCTAAAAAACTTCATAAAAATATTAAAAATAAAAAAATCCTAAAAATATAATCTTTGTGTCTGAATTTTCCTTATTTTATTGTCTTTCATTTAAAATTAATTTGGGAAATTTTTGTTACTGTTTACTATTTTTCATTCCCATTTTAGTTTTAGATCTTCATTTTACTCACTGTTTGTAGTATTTTTGACTTTAAAAGTACCAAAAAAATTAGGAAAAATCCATAAAAATCACAAAAACATTAGAAAAATATAAAAAACCTAAAAACATTTTATTCCCTGATTTTTGAATATTTTTACCTATTTTTATAAATACTCTACCTTCCTCTTTCTTACATTGTCTATATAGCCTATTTAAATAAAAAGAATATATAAAAAATATATAAAATATGAAAGGAAAAGATAAAATCTGAAAATTAAAAAACAAAATATAAAAATATAAAATTTAAAATAAAAAAAACAGAAAATTAAAAACCCACAAAAAATCCATATTGGCTAAGTAGTTCATTAGACATAGGCCTTGACTTCTTGTCTGCTCACTCTACACCCTTGTTTCCTGTGTTTGACCCCTACTTACTTGCCATTATACATTTTTAGTAGGGTAAAATAAATTTTAATCCTTGCTCTTGATTGCTTGATTAATTGTGTGGGTTAATTGTTGACGAACGTGAAGGCTTGAATAGTCTCCCCAACGACAGTGAGTCTGATTTGTCAGACCACTATTTAGCGGCTCTCGCCTTTATCGTTTTTCAGAGAGGCACACTAAAGGAGACGGAGATCCATGAGCTAATGATCCGGCAGCATAACGACGACGATGTGACGATGGCGACTATCTTTAGAGCATCATGGTTTACGTCACAAGAGAGGGGGAATGTGTAGAGAATGAGAGAGAGAGAGAGAGAGAGTTGTTGTCTCCAACTTATGTTGTGTAAAGAAGAGCAAAGGGGGTGCCTCTCCTTTTATAATATTTTAGAATCCATGGATCTCAATCCATGGACAACACAAATCCAATGGCTCACATTGATTTGTGTTTCTTTTAATGGCCAAGATTTTTGTTGTAAAAATACAATAATAAGTAATTTAATTAGATTAAATACATATTGATAAATCAATATAATTCAATCTTAAAATTAAATCAATCAAACATGGAGATTATGGAATAAAGATTTCCTCCTTCCATAATATGGGAGTTGGTGGCAATCTCATGTAATCTCATGAGACTACATTATTCCATGGAAATCTCCAAGATTTCCAACAACACTTGTTGTAAATTATTCTAAAAAATAATTCATAATTATTTTGTGAATATTGCAATCTTGCCATTGGAAAATTGTGAATCACATTCACAACCCAAAATGTGAATTACATTTTCAATTAATTGTCCAATGTAAATCCAATTCACATGAACATTTAATTAACAAATATATATTACAAATAGCTCTCTCTTATATATTATAAATCACATTTATAATATATATGATTAATATGGATAGTGGTATCCGCATTATTCATATCCATGATAATTAAATCACATTTAAGCATCGTGAATCTCTATTCTCTTGTTCTCAAATAATATGAATCACATTCACATTATTCACATATTTAATAATTAAATCACTTTTAATTATCTAGGATAACTATCCTTATAATATGAATAAAATTCACATCACTCATGACAATCAAATCACATTTAATTATCATTTTTCTCAATGCTTGGATATATAATATCAATAGTGAAATTAGCCTGAACTGTTTCGAGGATAATGCGCTTTCTCCGCGGATACTTGGAGATAAGGACAGTGCAATTGTATTGTTTCACGTATAATGAGTTGGATATTAAGATCAAATCTCATATTCAGATTTTGCGGACCTCACATAGATGCTTGATTAAATCAAGACCGCAAATCTAATCTTCTTATCTTATCTGAATCACACTCAGATCAATGTCCAATATTTAGACCAAGATTAGATTACTTCTCTAATGAGAGGAGTCACTAAAATCCAGACCAATATGGTTATACATCGTTTATGATTACATTACCCTTAGGTATTCCCAGTACCTGTAAATCCTGCGTACTAGAAGACCCAGAATAAACCCAAAGTATAAGATCGATTTTACAATGTCTACTTCAGGGTGTTATCAGTAAGTTTCTCATTTGATCATTAGGAGTCAGTATCGATCATATACTTTCCAAAAGCATATATCATACCTAGGTCTTGATCATATACTTTCCAAAAGTATATATCAAACCTACAAATTCAGTCAAGCTTCCAAAGTGAGATGACCGTACATTCTTCCCAATATCTCATGAGTGAGCTCATGTCTTCCGATTTAGTAGATGAACCTGTATGATCCGTTTGAGAGATCGTATTACTCATATGCCCTTGCATGCACACTAGCACATTGATGTATAGACTTTGGTTAGGTCATCAACCTATTGGTCTACCAAATGTACATAGTCATACATATAGTAGCACATCTGTCTCTGGTTAGAGGATGTGTGCCTATATCATGATAGAATACGACATAGGACTTTGGTTATTTCGATCTCGTTAAGTCAACACTTTGACCTAACTTATCTAACACCTCTGAATCTGTATTCCTATGCAGAGGACCTGCATCAAGATTCGGTTAGATATCAACCTATAGAGAAAAGATTGACATCTCCTTCTTAGGCTGGAGATCATCTCTTAACAATCATTTGACGGTGCTTGATGAGTCCTCAATATAACTCTTTAGATATTCATCCAAGCACTAGACTCTGTGATTCAATAATTGAATCAACAACTGCATGATCATTAAGATGGCCATGGTACATAACCCAAATTTTACTAAGGGATTTATTATGCAAATTAGTTATTCTTCATTTTAGATCAGGGAATGATATTTGCATTAAGATTTATTGCATAATGGCTCGTCGTAGGCTCGCATGTCCAACATAAGGGTCATGCTTGGTGGCTGGAAGGCAACGATCCTCACTATTGCCGGTCGTACTCAACTACTGAAGTCTGTGATATCAATGTACTCCCCTACTAGTTGGTTGGTACGCTAATTCCTCTTGGCACGGTCCGTAAGATTGATATTCTCTGCACCGATTTCTTGTGGGGAAGAAAGAGACACGATATTGCTTGGTCCACAATTTACCTTCCTACACTGGAAGGGGGACTCGGTATCCAATCTTTGGCTACCTTGTGGGACACCATGATTGTCTCGTGGACCTCGAAGTTGCTCACTTCTGATACCTCCATTTGGGCGACTTATATGCAGCGGACTCCCTGTGGGAGATACAATCTTCTCCCGCTCATAATCATGCTTGGAAGGCGATTCTGGGAGGAAGGTATACCTTTCGTAAGGCAATTCATTCTGACACACTGCCTCTCTTGTGGCTATAATCCACCAAAGGTTTTCGTTCGCAAGTGTTGTCGAGCTCCTGCGCCCTAGACCTGTTCCGACCACATGGGCGTCTAGAATCAGGGGTAATAAAATTCCCCTAAAACTATCTTTCACTCTCTATAGGGCGGACCAAGAGCGCCTCCCCACCACTGACAGGCATGCAAATTTCCATATATGTGCCCAGGCGACCTACTACCTCTGTCAAATGCATCCGGAGTCTCATAGTCACCTATGAAGGACATGGTTAGATCCTCAAGCGCATCACGGAAGCGTGATCGTCGTATCGAATACGACGAAGAACGACTAGTCGTACTAGTTGTTCTATGCAGCGGAAATTAAAATTTTTTATGCGACGAAACCACATGATCCAAGAACACTTCTTGGATCGTTTCGTCTAAACCACAAACAAGTATTAGGTTTACCTCTTGAAGCGTGGTTGCAATCGAGTCTCTAAACGAAGAGACCTCCTGTCTCAAGTTTGATCCGACGGAGGAGACGCTTGCGAGCGCGGGGATGAACTGCGTTCTTCTCGCAATCCATGTTGATAATCCAAGCGGCGGATCTCCTGATCTCGACACACGAGATCCGACGTCTTCTTCACGAGTAAGGCACGCTGAAGTAGACGGAGTTCCACGAGCAAACCATCGGGCAGCATAACGGCGATGCTGTGGCGATGGAGAACCTCTCTAGGGCATCCATGGTGGACGGCCATGAGAGGGAGAGAGAGAAAGAGAGAGAGAGAGAGAGAGAGAGAGAGAGATGCTTCTCAAGCATTGTGTGTAAGGAAGAGCAATGGGGTGCCTCTCCTTTTATAGGGTTTTGGGATCCATGGATCTCAATCCATGGGACAACACAAATCCAATGGCTCTCATTGATTGTGTTTCTTTTAATGGTCAAGATTTGTGTTGGTAAAACCAACAATAATTAATTTAATTTAGATTAAATATATGTTGATAAATTAACATAATTTAATTACCAAATTAAATCAAGATCTCTTGGAGATCATAGGAGAGAGAATGCCTCCTTCCATGTTGGAAGGAGGGGACGGCCACACATTCCAAATAAGAGTGGTGGCCGTCCACTCCATATACATGGAAGGTGGCTCTCATCTCTTTAATGTAATCTCCAAGATTATGCAACAACTTTTGTTGCATATTATTCTACAAAAATAATTCACAATTATTTTGTAGACATTGCAATCTTGTCATTAAAATTTTGTGAATCACATTCACAACCCAAAATAATATGTAAATTACATTTTTAATTTAATGTTCAATGTGAATCCAATTCACATTAACATTTAATTAATAAATGTAAATTACAAACATCTCTCTCTTATATATTATAAATCACATTTATAATATATATGACTAATATGGATATTGATATCAACATTATTCATATCCATGATAATTAAATCACACTTAATCATCTTGGATCTCTATTCTCTTGTGTTCAAATAATATGAATCATATTCACATTATTTACATCTTTAATAATCAAATCACATTTAATTATCTAAGATAGCTCTCTTTATAATATGAATCAAATTCATATTAATCATGATAATTAAATCGCATTTAATTATCCATTTTCTCAATACTATAGAGACATACAAACCCTAGGGTTGTAGTCCTATTATTTATTTAATTGTCATTCCTCATTATTATGAGGAAACTTGCACATTGCAACCACATACATTATGTGTTCAACTGCAAGTACAATATCTGGATCATGAGTCCAATCCATGATATTTTACTGGTTATTATTGAGTATAACATTGAGTGGGTTTTAATGAAGGATTATCTGAAATAAGAAATTTGCATAAATATATATTTATATTTTACTTTGATTTAGGAATTTTTATATCAAAGTTGTCTTGTCTTGTCAACACTGAAAGTTCATTCCCTTAATAACTTTCAATGTAAGAGATATACTTACCTTTATATCTCAACAAGATCTGGGATCTCCTTCCTTATCTTTGTTACATCCCGATAATATGAGAATCTGCAACTCGGATAAAAAGAAGCGGGAACACATTACGCCTTGCAAGTCCAACTTGCATTCCCAATTCGGTCTTTAACACCCGGGCCCACCACCCCTAAGGCGATGTTGACCCGTCATTAATTGAACCAACCGTCAACAGGAATAGTACTCGCTATACGCAATCCAATATCGCCCAAATAATATGAGGATCCGATATTGGGGTCACTACGTATACGGCCTTACTCTTTCGAGAAGCAAAGAGCCCAATCCAGATGCGCTTGCATACAGGAGTTGTCACTTCGGACAGGCGTCTCCTACATACAATCCCTGGCGACGGAACCCTTCGCCTTGACGGGAGACCATGGATGTCACTTATGTGATCCTCCATATCATATTTAAATTCTAATTAATCATTATGAATCATATTCATTATAATTAATTCTTCCGAGGGAAATAACATCTCTATATATAATAGAGTGTCTTAATTTTAATTGGATTCCAATTAATCTAATCATATTAAATTAATGATCCAGTTAATATCCAACAAACATTTTAATATTTACTTGAATTATGGTATTATCTCAAATACGTATTATTTCAAATTTTAATAATTAGAAATACATCATGATTTCTTAAGCATTATACTAACCCTACCCGCTGTCATGGCCAGTACCGACGAGAGTGGGACGGACCACATACGTTGCAACCCGCAACCCCAATGCTCTCCGACTAGACACCATATCCACCTCGGGAAAGGATAATGCAAAATAGATCATTTTGTACTTGAGATGATCATCGGTTCTTCAACCGAAATTATACCATATAATAATAATCAAAACAATTTTGATTAACATTATAATTAGATTTGCTAAACAAATCCCAAGTCATATTCAAGCAACATGTTTGTTGGAATGTTGATCATGTAGATCATGTAACCAATCTTGATCTAGATCACATCTAATCATTTATTGGTTAGGGAAAAAGTCATTTAAGGACATAATTATCATCAAATATTTCACAAATATTATGCATAATTATTCCAGGAAATTAAACAATTTAATTTCACTAATTAATTAAATGACAATCACTAGGACCTTGATTAGGAAAGTATTTCCAGCAGTGACCCTCACTTACTAAAAATACCATATCTCAATCAATTTAAATCCAAATTAAGCAAAGTAAATTTCTAAAGTTTTCTAACTTGATTTACAACAGAACCCAAGTGATTTGCACGCATTTCAAGGCATTCAAATCCGCAATTAATATTTTAATTACGTCATGATCCGCAGTCCCCGAAACAGTGGATACATGTTCACTAAAATGAGCATATCTAGAGCAAACGGAATCGAAATCACGCAAACTCAGATCCTACGGTTTCCTTATTTAATGGGGAATAAAATACAAATATTATTTTCGTGTTTAAACAATTTAAACAGTGCCGAAAATAATATCAAAATAGAGATGCGAAAATGAAATGCAAGAAAACTTTCGCAAACCCTAATGAACCCAAGTCGTCCTCGGTTTATGGATCGTATCCAAAACCACCGACTTAAGGCTCTGATACCACTTGAAGGATATGGTTAGATCTTCAAGCGCATCACGGAAGCGTGATCGTCGTATCGAATACGACGAAGAACGACTAGTCGTACTAGTTGTTCTATGCAGCGGAAATTAAAATTTTTTATGCGACGAAACCACATGATCCAAGAACACTTCTCGGATCGTTTCGTCTAAACCACAAACAAGTATTAGGTTTACCTCTTGAAGCGTGGTTGCAATCGAGTCTCTAAACGAAGAAACCTCCTGTCTTAAGTCCGATCCGACGGAGGAGACGCTTGTGAGCGCGGGGATGAACCGCGTTCTTCTCGCAATCCATGTTGATAATCCAAGCGGCGGATCTCCTGATCTCGACACACGAGATCCGACATCTTCTTCACGAGTAAGGCAGGCAGAAGTAGACAGAGTTCCACGAGCAAACCATCGGGCAGCATAACGACGACGTTGTGGCGATGGAGAACCTCTCTAGGGCATCCATGGTGGACGGCCATGAGAGGGAGAGAGAGAGAAAGAGAGAGAGAGAGAGAGATATGCTTCTCAAGCATTGTGTGTAAGGAAGAGAAATGGGGTGCCTCTCCTTTTATAGGGTTTTGGGATCCATGGATCTCAATCCATGGGACAACACAAATCCAATGGCTCTCATTGATTGTGTTTCTTTTAATGGTCAAGATTTGTGTTGGTAAAACCAACAATAATTAATTTAATTTAGATTAAATATATGTTGATATATTAACATAATTTAATTACCAAATTAAATCAAGATCTCTTGGAGATCATAGGAGAGAGAGTGCCTCCTTCCATGTTGGAAGGAGGGGACGGCCACACATTCCAAATAAGAGTGGTGGCCGTCCACTCCATATACATGGAAGGTGGCTCTCATCTCTTTAATGTAATCTCCAAGATTATACAACAACTTTTGTTGCATATTATTCTACAAAAATAATTCACAATTATTTTGTAGACATTGCAATCTTGCCATTAAAATTTTGTGAATCACATTCACAACCCAAAATAAAATGTAAATTACATTTTTTATTTAATGTTCAATGTGAATCCAATTCACATTAACATTTAATTAATAAATGTAAATTACAAACATCTCTCTCTTATATATTATAAATCACATTTATAATATATATGACTAATATGGATATTGCTATCCACATTATTCATATCCATGATAATTAAATCACACTTAATCATCTTGGATCTCTATTCTCTTGTGTTCAAATAATATGAATCATATTCACATTATTTACATCTTTAATAATCAAATCACATTTAATTATCTAAGATAGCTCTCTTTATAATATGAATCAAATTCATATTAATCATGATAATTAAATCGCATTTAATTATCCATTTTCTCAATGCTCGGATACATAAATCAACAATAGAATTATCCATGAACTCCTTCAAGGATAATGCGCTTTCTCCGCAGATACTTGGAGATAAAGACAGGGCGATTGTATTACTCCACGTATAGTGACATGGATATTGAGATCGTATCTCAAATCCACATCGCGGGCCTCCCATAGATGCTTGATTAAATCAAGACCGTAAATCTAATCTTCTCATTGTATCTGAATCACATTCAGATCAATGTCCAACACTTGGACCAAGATCAGATCACTTCTCTACTGAGAGGAGTCACTAAAATCCAAACCCGTTTCATCACTCCCTAGGAATGGAAGCGTCATGGTTATACAATCATTTATGATCACATCACCCTCAGGTATTCCCAATACCTGTACATCCTGCATACTGGAAGACTCAGACTAAACCCGAAGTATTGGATCAACTTTATACTGTCTACTTCATGGTTTTATAAGTAAGTTTCTCATTCGATCATTGGGAGTCGGTATCGATCATATACTTTCCAAAAGCATATATCATACCTAGGTCTTGATCATATACTTTCCAAAAGTATATATCAAACCTACAAATTCAGTCAAGCTTCCAAAGCAAGACGACCGTGCGCACGGAATTTGATTCTTCCCAATATCTCATGAGTGAGCTCATGTCTTCCGGTTCAGTGAATGAACCTGTATGTTCCCTTTGAGAGATCGTATTACTCATATACCCTTACATGCACACCAGCGCGCCGGTGTATAGACCTTGATTAGGTCATCAACCTATTGGTCTGCCAAATGCACATACTCAGACATATAGTAACACATCTGTCTCCGGTCAGAGGATCCGTGCCTATATCATGACAGCATATGATATAGGACTTCGGTTATCTCGATCTCGTTAAGTCAACTCTTTGACCTAACTAATCTGACACCTCCGAATCTCTATTCCTATGCAGAGGACCTGCATCAAGAGGTCGGTCAGATATCAGCCTTTAAAGATAAGGATTGCCATCTCCTACTCAGGCTGGAGATCATCTCTTAACGATCATTTGATGGTGCTCGATGAGTCCTCAATCTAACTCATTAGATATTCATTTAAGCACCAGCCTCTATGATTCAATAACTGAATCAACAGCTGTATGATCATTAAGATGGTCATGGTACATAACCCTAATTGTACTAAGGGACCTATTATGCAAATTATGTACTCTTTATTTCAGTTTTAAGGAGTGAATTGCAATAACATTTATTGCATAATGGCTCGTCGTGGGCTCGCATGTCCAACAATCTCCCACTAGCCCAAAGAGCCATTGATGGGCTAATCATTTAAACCCACACTCATGTGACAATCATAGGCTATTTAGAAAATAGCTAGGTAAGATGATCGGTCACTCTGTTCCCGCGAGACTATGCCAAGTCCTTTTACGGCACTTACATATCCCTAGTAACAGTGTTCGCATCTAATGCGATTGTTGCATCTCATGCAACCAATACTCAACCTTGTTAAAGCTATTATAGTGTTCTTGACACTATAGCTTAATAATTGTTATAACCAGTATTTCCATAATCCTTATAAGAATACCCTTATTCATGAAGATCTCTATCTCCAAAGGTATCTAGGTAAGACCCTTATAGATCACTACCTACAAGGTCTTAAACTTTTGAAGATAAGACTTTAAGATCACTATCTCAAAAATCTCCTCATCTATGAAGATTTTGTTATTACTGCAATCAAGTGTTTTATCTCTACAGTAGGATTAGTAACAGTTTACTACTCCCACTGCATGACAGACATCTGGTATTTGTACACTCTAGCATACACTCAGCTTCCCGTAACTAATGCACAAGTGCAAGTAGTCGTAGCATTTACTTCCTCAACTCTTTGAGGTGTTATCCCTTAAGATAGGTCAATACCATATCTTAAGGGTTAGAAGCCTTTCTTGGAATTTCTATGAATAGAATATGTCCAAGGTATACTACAAATGTGACAGTCCAATTATCCTCTTCTCTTGGCTTCTGAACAACTTCAGAACTAAGATCTATGAGGTATCTTTGAAATCATATTTCAAGATATGGAATAGCCAGTCTATAAAACACTTATTATCATCCTTATATCATTCTAAATGATTAGGATATTATCTACATTTAGCATGATGAACACAAAGGCACTCTCACTAAGCTTCACATGGCTCATCTAGATTCTATCTGAAATCATAACATTTATAATTTCATCAAATCTTATGATCCAACTTCAAGAAACTTCTTTGAGTCCATAGATGGATTCCTTAGCTTCTACACCTTGCTTTCCTCAACCATGAAGCCCTTGGGCTACTTCATGTGAATATCCTCAGAGAGGTATTCATAGAGGAATGCAATATTGACTTACATCTTGAAGATGCAATAGTCAAGTTGTGTAGCTAAGGTTAGCAATATTCTGATGGTTTTAAGCATAGTCACCGAAGAGCAAGTCTCATTGCAAGCAATGTCTTCTCTTCCAGTGTGTAGCTCATGGCTACAAACCGTGCTTTGAAGGTCTCTACATTCTCATCAGGTTCCCTTTCTCTTGAAGATCCATTTACACCTTTACAGGTTTTACCCATATAGGTGGATCCACGAGGGTCCATATACAACACTTGCATATGAAGTCTACATTAGACTTTTATTGCTAACATCCATCTATCCATGCTATGATCTTCAGAAGCTTCATCACATGAAGTTCAATCATTGTCAGATTTCTCTGACACATGGAATCCATCCTCAAACTCATTTGAAGAGGTATTAGTGTTTCATTTTTCATTGTCCTCTTAGTTTCCAATTTCAGGAGCCTCATTATCTTCTCAAGATTAAATGAGTTCCTACACTTCATTTTTATCTTGATTCTCAAGAGTCTCAACCTCTAAGAATCAAATTCTCAGAGATGAGATATTTTAAGAATCTCAAGGTCATAAAGTAGGTATCCAATACCATCCTTTATTTTTTCTAATGAAGTAGCACTCTCAAGTGCTAGATTCCAACTTGCATGCATGGAATCATATTAAGCATATATATTGTAGTCTCTTCTACACATATATACCTGGAAATTAAGGGATAATTATGCTAAAATTCATCATTGATAAGATCATGTCACACATGATCCAATTGTATCTACCTATAACTCTATTGAGTTAAGGAGTGTTAGGAGGATTGAGATAGAAGTGATATTCAATCTCTATAAGGTATTCTTTGAATTTATCTAGTAGGTACTTGCTACCTAGATTAGATCAAATTCATTTTATCTTCCTTCAAACTTTGGTTTTTAAACCAAAAATAATGAAATCTTTGAACATTTCAAAGGTTTCTTAGGTGAAGAGAAGAAATCTCATATCATACATAATCATCAACAGATATCACATATCCATAATGTTTACTATGATATAGATGATCTACATACATCAATATGCATGAGATCCTGAATACCTTGGCATCTTACACCTTTCTCTAAGAAGGGTGCATTGGACATTTTACTTTGAATACAATATTCATAAGTATGTAAGTTTTGAAATTTTAGACATTCTAAAGTTTCATCTCTTACTAGTCTATTGATCAAATCAATAAACAAATGTCCAAAGCTTGATGCTAGAACATTGTCAAATGATCTTCATCCTCATATTGATCTTAAGTTTTAATTTCAGCATTTAGAAATGTTAATGAGCCATTCATCAATTTTCTAATTTAATGGAGTCCACTAGATTTTAGATTACTATCTGAAATATCTCCATCATAACTCTTTATGATAGTTCTACCTCAGAATTCATGTTTATTTCCAACATTTAGAAACAAACAATGAGTGTATTCTTATATCTAGGTCATAGAGACATTCTCTAAGACTAAGGACTCTCCCACTGAAATTAACAAGTCTATCAATCCAACAGAGATTGTTGCAACAATTGCATCAATATCCATGTGGATAACTATAAACCTTTAAGATCGAATTTTCCAGTCTTCTAAAACATATGCAAGCTATTGCAAATGTCATCAGAAGATTGAGATACAATTATTTGACTTTATCTTATCAATGATTTATGTAGATTAATCTGATGCTCCATCCGAGTCCTTCTCTAAGGATTCTAGATAGACTTGATAGTCATACTATCAACACATCAACTTATTGCAGTATTGGCATCCAACTCTTCGGATGACATATGGAAGTCATAGATGTATAGTCAACTCTTTGACCATACTTCTTACTCGGTTCCAACCCATGCTTCCACTGCTCTCCCTTTATCTATAAGCAACCATTGCTTAAGACTAATGATCTCTTATGTAAGAGCATTTCAACATTTATACATGCTTCATTAAATTCATACAATATGAATATTATGAAGCTTCATGAATGACCAGAGTATAGATAGTAGAATGATGACACTCATCATCTACATCCATCTAAACTCTTAAAACATAGGTTCAGGTAGGTACTCAAACAATTTGAATACATCATCTCTTACAGAGCTACCATTCTACATGATGCAGTGAACCATGTCATTCATGATAATGTCAAGAGCACATATGTATGCCAGAATATCTTCTTAAGTCTTTATAAGGATTATTTGACAATTGCGATCATCATCAACATGTTACTTCCAAAGTACATCCGATGAGATCAATACTATAGAGACATACAAACCCTAGGGTTGTAGTCCTATTATTTATTTAATTATCATTCCTCATTATTATGAGGAAACTTGCACATTGCAACCACATACATTATGTGTTCAACTGCAAGTACAATATCTGGTTCATGAGTCCAATCCATGATATTTTACTGGTTATTATTGAGTATAATATTGAGTGGGTTTAATGAAGGATTATCTGAAATAAGAAATTTGCATAAATATATATTTATATTTTACTTTGATTTAGGAATTTTTATATCAAAGTTGTCTTGTCTTGTCAACACTGAAAGTTCATTCCCTTAATCACTTTCAATGTAAGAGATATACTTACCATTATATCTCAACAAGATCTGGGATCTCCTTCCTTATCTTTGTTACATCCCAATAATATGAGAATCTGCAACTCGGATAAAAAGAAGTGGGAACACATTACACCTTGCAAGTCCAACTTGCATTCCCAATTCGGTCTTTAACACCCGGGCCCACCACCCCTAAGGCGATGTTGACCCGTCGTTAATTGAACCAACCGTCAACAGGAATAGTACTCGCTATACGCAATCCAATATCGCCCAAATAATATGAGGATCTGATATTGGGGTCACTACGTATACGGCCTTACTCTTTCGAGAAGCAAAGAGCCCGATCCAGATGCGCTTGCATACAGGAGCTGTCACTTCGGACAGGCGTCTCCTACATACAATCCCTGGCGACGGAACCCTTCGCCTTGACGGGAGACCATGGATGTCACTTATGTGATCCTCCATATCATATTCAAATTCTAATTAATCATTATGAATCATATTCATTATGATTAATTCTTCCAAGGGAAATAACATCTCTATATATAATAGAGTGTCTTAATTTTAATTGGATTCCAATTAATCTAATCATATTAAATTAATGATCCAATTAATATCCAACAAACATTTTAATATTTACTTGACTTATGGTATTATCTCAAATACGTATTATTTCAAATTTTAATAATTAGAAATACATCATGATTTCTTAAGCATTATACTAACCCTACCCGCTGTCATGGCCGGTACCGACGAGAGTGGGACGGACCACATACGTTGCAACCCGCAACCCCAATGCTCTCCGACTAGACACCATATCCACCTCGGGAAAGGATAATGCAAAATAGATCATTTTGTACTTGAGATGATCATCGGTTCTTCAACCGAAATTATATCATATAATAATAATCAAAATAATTTTGATTAACATTATAATGAGATTTGCTAAACAAATCCCAAGTCCTATTCAAGCAACATGTTTGATGGAATGTTGATCATGTAGATCATGTAACCAATCTTGATCTAGATCACATCTAATCATTTATTGGTTAGGGAAAAAGTCATTTAAGGACATAATTATCATCAAATATTTCACAAATATTTATGCATAGTAATTTCAGGAAATTAAACAATTTAATTTCACTAATTAATTAAATGACAATCACTAGGACCTTGATTAGGAAAGTATTTCCAGCAGTGACCCTCACTTACTAAAAATACCATATCTCAATCAATTTAAATCCAAATTAAGCAAAGTAAATTTCTAAAGTTTTCTAACTTGATTTACAACAGAACCCAAGTAATTTGCACGCATTTCAAGGCGTTTCAAATCCGCAATTAACATTTTAATTACGTCATGATCCGCAGTCCCCGAAACAGTGGATACATGTTCACTAAAATGAGCATATCTAGAGCAAACGGAATCGAAATCACGCAAACTCAGATCCTACAGTTTCCTTATTTAATGGGGAATAAAATCCAAATATTATTTTCGTGTTTAAACAATTTAAACAGTGCCGAAAATAATATCAAAACAGAGATGCGAAAATGAAATGCAAGAAAACTTTCGCAAACCCTAATGAACTCAAGTCGTCCTCGGTTTATGGATCGTATCCAAAACCACCGACCTAAGGCTCTGATACCACTTGAAGGATATGGTTAGATCCTCAAACGCATCACGGAAGCGTGATCGTCGTGTCGAATATGACGAAGAACGACTAGTCGTACTAGTTGTTCTATGCAGCGGAAATTGAAATTTTTTATGCGACGAAACCACATGATCCAAGAACACTTCTCGGATCGTTTCGTCTAAACCACAAACAAGTATTAGGTTTACCTCTTGAAGCGTGGTTGCAATCGAGTCTCTAAACGAAGAGACCTCCTGTCTCAAGTCCGATCCGACGGAGGAGACGCTTGCGAGCGCGGGGATGAACCGCGTTCTTCTCGCAATCCATGTTGATAATCCAAGCGGCGGATCTCCTGATCTCGACACACGAGATCCGACGTCTTCTTCACGAGTAAGGCACGCAGAAGTAGACGAAGTTCCACGGGCAAACCATCGGGCAGCATAACGACGACGCTGTGGCGATGGAGAACCTCTCTAGGGCATCCATGGTGGACGGCCATGAGAAGGAGAGAGAGAAAGAGAGAGAGATATGCTTCTCAAGCATTGTGTGTAAGGAAGAGCAATGGGGTGCCTCTCCTTTTATAGGGTTTTGGGATCCATGGATCTCAATCCATGGGACAACACAAATCCAATGGCTCTCATTGATTGTGTTTCTTTTAATGGTCAAGATTTGTGTTGGTAAAACCAACAATAATTAATTTAATTTAGATTAAATATATGTTGATAAATCAACATAACTTAATTACCAAATTAAATCAAGATCTCTTGGAGATCATAGGAGAGAGAGTGCCTCCTTCCATGTTGGAAGGAGGGGACGGCCACACATTCCAAATAAGAGCGGTGGTCGTCCACTCCATATACATGGAAGGTGGCTCTCATCTCTTTAATGTAATCTCCAAGATTATGCAACAACTTTTGTTGCATATTATTCTACAAAAATAATTCACAATTATTTTGTAGCCATGACTCGAGGGCTCGAGAGCTCCTGTCGTAATTCTTATCACTGTGTTTGGGTGTATCTGGGAGAAGAGGAACCTTAGGTGGTCTTCAGACACCAAGAGAATGGCTGAAGATACTCTCGTGAAGACTGTGTAAACATGCCATATTTTGATTTGATTTGAATCGTGTGGTCTCGAGTTTTTGTTCAGTCTCGAGCTTTTCTTTAATCTGGTCTTCAGCTTTCTATAGTCTTTGCATCATTATAAACGAGGTCGATAGTGTCTCTTGTAAATACTTTTACAAGAAATATACTTTGTAACTTATCAAAAAAATAATATATTATACCATCATATCATATAAAAATTATAAACTACTCAACTTCTACTCACTTTTCCAAACTTCAGTACAATCACATTACAATAACTACTCACTTTTTCAAATTTCAATATAATCACATCACAACAAAAACATCCTCAGTTTAACCCTCTATCCAAACATCAAACACAAAATGGGTACCCTCTACAGTTTAACCCGATCTAACCCGCATACCAAACACACCCATAAAGATTTTTGGATCCAGATAGTGTCCATTTACTACTTACCCAACACACACATGTATGCATGTATCTGTATGTACGTACGTATGTATTTTAGGGTTAAGGAGAAGGTTATTGGAGAGTCTCATTCCGAGAGAGCAACCATCTCATAGAGTATGTTTGGTTCGTGGGTTATCTGGGGGAGTGATAACTGAGGTTTTCCAAGGGTGTAGATAAATATCCAGTCGCTGAGGTGAGCACTCAGAATTCCTCGGTTAATCAGCAATTAACCCACAAGAATGAATAAGAAAATTAAACTCTAAAAATGTGGAATTAATATTTATTTACTCTACCATAAAATACATAGTGTGCAAGCATGTAGAGGTCGAACCACAGAGAGCAAAATAGGAAGCCTATGGTTATCTATATACAGCCGAGTCATTTGTGTGAATAATGCTTTTTGTGGGTTTTTAATTTATATATATATATATATTATTTGATTTTTTGTTTTATATTTTTTAATTTGGTTTTTAATTTTCCGAGTTTATATTTTCATTTTGTATTTTTATATTTTTATATTTTTCTTCTTCTTTTATATTACATAATATGCAATATATAAGGCTATATATGTAATACATAGTCATATAATTATAAATAGTAGTATATATATATAATATAGAATAAATATTATTTTTTTGTTTTTTTAATTTTCTAATGTTTTTGTGAATTTTCTGGATTTTTTGCTAATTTTTATGTATTTTTAATGTCAAAAATATCCCAATAATGGTCTTAATACATAATCCGAAAATAATTTCGATTTTAAAAATGGTAAATAGGTCCCAAAATTACCCAAATTAAATTTAATACGTAAATAATATTATATAAATAATTATAAAATAGAAAAACATATTTTTTGGTATTTTTGAAGAGTTTTAATATTATTTTTTTAGGATTTTGGAGCTTCTTGAAATTTTTATGTTTTCTTTTTCTATTTTTAGGGTTTTTTATTTTCTGGACACAATAAATATCAAAATATAGCATATATATTTTTTGTATTTTTTTTGAAAAATTTTCTATTTTTTAGTATTTTATCACTTAGACAAGGACTATTTAAGCTCCATTTTAATTTTTAAATTTAGATAAAATGCTAAAAAAGTGCTGATTAACAATATGCACGTGAAAGTACACAACATGAAGCAGTTATCCCTATTTTTAAAATTTTTAGGAGCGACGTAGGTATTTTTAATAAATACATGAAGACTACAAAAATACATGTCCTGGTAGGGGCGTTTTCGTAAATAAAATACAATCCAGGGAGTTCTGTGCAATTTAAACAAAAGTTTTAAATGTGCATTTAGCATTTCAGGGGTCACTACAGGCAGGGACCCAAACGCACTACAGAAAATCCAGGGGTCTTACTTACAAATCTCACAAAGATATAATACGGGCATTGAATTTTATTAGACTTTTCTTAAATACAAAAGCATACAGAGGTATCCCTACAATTTGCCAAACTCGCGTGGGACAGCACGTGAGGTGACGTGGAATGGACCGGTTTGCATTTATAGGAAATGCAGGGGTCTTTATACAAAATTTCCACTTTATTTTTAATGCTATAATTAACTTACAGAACTAAATAATAAACACAAAAGAGGAGGGGTACGGGAGCAATTTACAAACATGTGCGCTGGCGGACGGTTGGATGTGCTTCATTTGCCGCGTGGCATCCATCCAACAGTTGATGATGCTTCGCCGATGAGCAGACAGGATTAGATCCACGAGGGGATCCAACGATCGGAGCATCGCTTCATCGGACGGTTGGAATCAGAACTGGGCGTACCTTCTTGATCGAATGGTTGGAAGACAGGCTGGAAGAACAGGGAAAGGGGTCGACGTCGGCGAGCTTCGATCGGGCACTACGAGCTCCTCCGGCCTCCTCCCTCGCTGCTGTGGGTCTCTTCACATTCCTGGGAGCATCCTATGCCTGATGGTGTCTTCCGCTGGGCTCCTGGAGGTCCCAAGAGGTCGGGCAAGCTCGGAGAAGGAGGGGACCTCCAGGAACCTCGTTCCAGGTCCAAATGAGCCCGGGTGGGGCTTCTTTGATAGCCAAACCTGCACAGGGAGAATAAGCGGGAAGTTGAAGCTGTTGCGTGAAGAAATGAGATGGGCGGCGAGGTTCCGGTGATGGGTGGAGGACAACCTCGATTCGCAGAATTGGGAGGGTTCTGGGTGGTCTGAGGTGATCGCTAAGTGAAAACGTGGTAGGGGACGAAATGAAGGTGAAATGAAGGTCAGGGCACCGATGAGGAGTGATGGAATATTCGCCGGAGCTGAACTCCGGTGAACTTTGATTTATCGAATGCTAAGCTAACCACTACGTTAATCGCTAAACTACGTGCAGAAACAAAATGCTAGACTCAAAAATTAACTGAACAAACAAGAAAAACATCTCTTATACCTGGTGGGACACCAGGGAGCAAGGCGTCGCCGGAGTGCCGTTGTGGGTTCAACCCTGACCTCCTCTGACCGATGCAAGCCCCCAGGAGCTTCCTCCTGTCACAAGGAACCAATCTGGACCGAAGGCTATGGTGGAAGAAGGGCGAAAGTTGACCAAATTTGAGGAGGGAGGCTGGGGTTCTTATTTATAAAAACCACGGTGCACCCTTATTGATCGGGGGGAAATCCAATAATCGATGGGGTTTTGGGGTGATTAGATTAGCTGGCGTGAATCAGGGATGATCGATGATCATCTTATCTTTTGGAAGCAATTCGATAGATGGACGAGATGCCCTGGAAAAAGGGCGGAAAATCAGGGACAAGATGTTTGCGTCCCTTCAGGTGGCCGAGGTCAACTCCTGGCGCGTGCCACAAAACGACAAAACAACAGGGTTTATTAGAAAATAATTAATAAAAAATAGAAAATGATTTTATTATTTTTCAAGTATAAAATAAAAATGTTTATTATTTTATGTAATATTTTATTATGATTTTTATTTAATTTTTTGGCTTTATTTATTAAAAGTTAATTTTTAATAGGGTATTCATAGGTATATTCGTCTATGTTTTGTGCATTTTTATTTTTATTTTTATATTTTATTTTACTATTTTATTCTTTTATTTTATATATTTACAACTTATTTTTGTGAGTACAAATATATTTTTATTTTTTTATGATGTTATTTGTACACTTAAATAAATAGGCAAGTATATTATACAGGTATATTCATAGGTATTTTACCTATGTTTTATGTATACTTATTTTATTTTAATGTATTTTAATGAGTTTTATTTTAATTTTGTATTGTTAATAGAATATAAATGATATTTACAATATTATAAAAATATAAAAGAATAAAGGATTAAAGAATGTATTCCCCTTTTTATTTATACACACATTGAACATAGGTATTTCATCTAGGTTTTTACATAGATGATTTTATTTTACATTTCCCTTTTGGTTTTATTCTCATTTTAATATGTACATGTGTTATTCATAACATTCACAAAATTATAAAAAATGTGAAATTACAAAAATAATGAATAACGAATAAAATGAATATTTTAATCAGTAGAATGTACAATAGGGGCCCAAAACTTAACTTGTGCACAATAACTCCAAAAAATATAAAACCTCCACCATTAAAGATCTCGTGAAAAGTTATATACAATTAGATGTGATTTCGCTATGTTTTGAGTTTTTATTGAAAAGATATGGCTCTGTGAAGTTTGATTTTTGGCCCTTTTATTTTCTATATAGAATGTACAATGTGTATTATTTTTGTGCAAACTCAATTTTGTATTTTTATTTACATTATTATCTACAACTTTCATGTACAAAGTTTTTTTATTTGGTGAATAAATAATCAAGAATAAAATGTATAATTAATGAGGTATTTGTTGTATTTTTGGCCCTTATCTCCCCCTACTTTATTCCTTGTCGACCAATTCCATTCTGGACTTGGTCTCGGGGTTAGGATCATAAAATATTTTCAATATTTCATTCTTTTTTCTTTTCTTCTCTTTATTCTATAATTTGGCATTAAAAACCTTATTTTATAAAAAAAATAAATACAATAAATAATGAATGCTACTATGGACAAATAAATGTTATTGCATTTGCTGGGGGTTTTAAGGCCAAAAAAATAGAATAAAGGTGATGAAATGGAGATTCATCAGGGAGGGTAATCTTTTTTGTGTTTTGGTGTTTGGTTGGTGGGTTTGGAGTTGATAGGGTTTGTATTGATGTGATAATATTGGAAATTGAAAAAGTGGTTAGTTATTGTGATATGATTGTATTGAAATTTGAAAAAGTGAGTAGTTGTTGTGATGTGATTTAATTGAAGTTTGGAATAGCGAGTATAAGTTGAGTATTATAATTTTAGATGATATGATGGTATAGTATATTTTTATGGAGAGAGAGGAGGCCCTACAAGAGGGGAAGAGAAATGAGTTTTGGGGGGTCACCCCCCAAACGAACGGCCCCATAGGGTTTTGTATTTGTACTCTTGTTTTTTACATAGTAGAACCTCTCTTTTCTCGTGATTTTTCCCGGCTACATCAATTGGGGTTTTTTCACATAAATCATATGTTCTTCATTGTTGCTTGTGCTTAATTGTGTGTATTTGCATTATCTTTGACAAACGAGTATCTGAGCTTTCTTGGTGATTCTCCGCTTTGTGTAAGTCCCATCTAGATCTGCCGGGTTGATGGTTTCTGTTTCGATTGAGACCTCCAGCAATTGATCATCTCGAATCTGATCCAATACCCATGATGACTATGAAATTTGAAATTAAGAAGCTTAATCGCAACATCAACTTTGGCATGTGGAAGGTCAAGATGGATTTGATCATCATCCAACAAACATCACAAAGGCGTTGAAAGACTTGGATGAAGTTCATGCGGACATGAATCAACACGAGAAGGAGACATGGACACAAAGAATAGGGCAAGCATACAACTTTTCCTCTTGAATGACTATTTTTCACGAAGTTATGGAGGAGACCTCTACGACGACTATGTGAATGAAACTTGACACTATGTACTGTAAGTAAAATAATAAGATATAAATATGAATGTATAAAAATATATAAGGAGGGTTAGATATAATACCAGATTTGATGCAATATCTATTTGATGACGAGATGCATTACCAACTTGCCGAGGCGTGCAAGATGCACTGTCCTTAAGAATAGATTCGTACCTCCCACGAAAATTCCGACGGTGCAACCGGTATTGGTACGACTATTCTCCAGGATACAACGACGAGATCTCGAGGGGCGTGTACTCGCCAACGTCAAGATCGGTTGAGCAACATCGATCCTTCCTTCAGAAAGAACACACTCTAAAGAGAGAAGGGAGAAGAGAGATAGAAAAATGTTGTGTCTAAATCAAATGCAAAGGGCTTCTTTATATAGACGTGTAAAGAATAAGGGGTTACAACGTCACTGAGTAACGTTTGCAGAAAATAAATTTCCCCAGCCGTTGTATAAGGATATTAGAATACGTAAATTATAAAGATAGAGAATTATCCGTTAAGGTATAACGTCCACTATCTTATAATAAAGTATTTATATAATCAAAAGCAAATGTTGCTCACCTCAAATCTATAATAATATTATATATTAGTAATAGGTGAAATGAAGAATCCGTTGATCAATTCTAATAACATGTCAATATTAAATATTAACACTACATTTGAAAAACTTACCAAAATTCTCCAATTAAAGAATGAATGGTCATAATAATGACCATAAAGGAAATAGATCAAAAACGTATTCGAGCAAACTTCAAATGCATGGAAATTAAAGATCATGCGCAACCTCCATGCACTCAAGAATACATAAAGTATAATATGTATTTGAAATAAATCTAACGATACCAACAATCCCCCACTATTTCAAATACATTTTTTTTGAAATAATCTTCATCCCCCACTATTTCAAAAAGAGATAAAGATAAGATGAATATTATAAGAGGGAGAACATAAAAGAAACTTGAACACAACTCTTGAAGCAAGTTAAAAATGCAATGCATAAGACTTGGTGTCTTGTCGACTATGAACCAAGGCATAGAGAATATGAATATAGTTTCCAAAGGTTGGTAGAATAATAAAATTCTTATGAACCAATCATTTATTTATGAAACCATTGACTCATATCTCGCATTGCATTTTCTAATCTTTGTTGCTCATGAGGGTTGACACGTTTCGGCCATGCCTCTACCTGGATTTTTCATGAGTGCTCTAGAGATTTTGCCCAAAAATCTCATAGGAAGCGGCCTCACCTCCACACCCATATAGGTGGATCATCATCAAGTGTACACTTCTTTTATACACCACCCAATTTTGGCTATGATGTCCATTAAGAACGTGTATGTTCAACCTCACCACTTATGATACTATCGTATCGTACACCATAGGAATAGAGAATAACTGATAGTATCCTCTTAGTCGTCCAGTGAATTGTTTATCCCATATGAACCTCCTTCACGGGATCTCCGTTCATGAAGGTTGGGTTTCCATCACTTCGACTATTGATTTGGGCACAATCCCATTCCCCTCGATGTACTCTCCACAAGCTTTCCGCTTTGTGGTTTAGTCAGAAGATCAGCCAAATTCCACTCTGACTTCACATATTCCATGGATATGATGCCATGAGATGTTTCACAATATTGTCTCTCAGGAGAATATTTCTGGAGAATTTGCATGCTTCTCCCATTATAAAATATTTTTAGCTCTTGCTATATTAACATGGCTAGCACAACGGATGAATAGTGGTAGCATTGACTTCATTAAAATGGGAAGATCCGCTGAGATGTTTATCAACCACATCCTCAGAATATGCCTTCTCTAACGCAATAAACTTGGATTCATTGTAGATAAAGCAATGTATGTTCACACGGTTGTTTTCCAAAAAACATTGCTCCTCTTACAGAAGGAAGAACATATCTACTAGTAATTTTTGATTCATCTGAATAATGGATAGAATTTGCATCATAATATCCTTCAAGAATTGGAGGATCTCCACAAAGAATTGATAGCACATTGCTTCTTTAAGATATGAAAGTATTCTAGCGAGAGCGTCAAATACTTTCTTCTGAATTTAGAGTGTACCTGCATAACTTTCAACAAAATATGCAACATCTTGTCTAATGCATAAGACAGATAATAATTTTTGCATATTTATTTTGAAGTATACTACCACTTTTATTCTTCCTTTTTTAAAAAAAAAGCAATAGAAGGAATACTTACCAGCGTGCATTCAAAAGAAGAACAAAACTTTCCAATCTCTAATACTCTTGAGATGGAGAAATATAATTATTCTTTATGACAAATTTATTCTCAAGATGGTATCTATTTCTCCCATGTCTTTGATCATATGAATGGTTAAAAAAATGAAGTACCTTTTTTTCATTTTTTTTTCAATCACATGAGATCTACATATGTAATATTACAATGAACAACATGGATATTATGAAGATGGAATACCTCTTTTTTTATATATAAATACCATCCTAATAAAAGGAACATCGTGTGAATGTAAAAAAATGTGCTGAAATGGATCTTTTGATGCGGAGAGAGATTTTCACAAAAGCTTTTATATTACAATAAAACCTCAATGCATGTAACATTTATTAAATAATAGTTTATCCGTTGCCGTTTGAAATCAGAAGGAAAAAATCAACAACACGCACTCGCAAATGTCAATCGAGCCCCTCGGATTTTTTTTAAATATAAAATAAGTTTACGAGATAAATGATTGATGGCAAAACTCCCCCACACTTTCAGATATTTCAAGCTCGATATTTTCAGAATATAGCCACATCATTCAACTCTCAAAAAATTCTGTCAACATTTTTTTCAACAATACGTAGAATCGGAAAGTTGCTCAACTAAGGCTACATTTAAGAGCAGGTATTTGGATAAAAGAAATAACAAACCCTCTGAATCTATTCTTAAGATTGTAAGTAAAATTATAAGATATAAATATGAATGTATAAAAATACAAGGAGGGTTAGATAGTACCGGATTTGATGAGATGAACAATCTTGTCGAGGCGTGCAAAAGCACTGACCTTAAGAATAGATTCGTACCCCCACAGAGATTCCGATGGTGCAATCGGTATTGGTATGACTATTCTTCAGGATACAACGGCGAGATCTCAATAGACGTGCACGCGCCAACATCGAGATCTATTGAGCAACACAGATTGTTCCTTCAAGTTGACTCACTCTAAACAAAGCAAAGATAAAAATTATCCGTCCCATACCAATGCTACGGTACTTTGTTTATATAAAGAGAATACAACTTCGGTTACAAGGATTAAGCAATAATATTATGACAACAATTAACCTTGCCGTTACCAAAAGTAGATACAAATACTAATGTTGCAGTTACGACAAAATTGATAGGCAACACATTTACTTTTCCAATCAAAATCATCGTAATAAAATTAGAAAATAATACCTTCACAAAGCACACGTTATTTGTAACGTGTATATTCAAATAACTCAAGACCATGAAACGTTAATAATATCCAAGAATGTGCACTATCGTTGCACCTTGGAAAAACAAAGTAATCATTGTTTATATTTTACCAAATCTAATTAATACATTAATAAACATGAGGTAAATTAAAACGTTAAAACAAATCAAACGAAGGGCAAATGCCCAACCAATATTAGAAATATTCAGGAATATTTATTGTCAATTTCACAAGACTATCATAAAGTATTTGAAATATATTCTAAAATACCAACAATCCCCCACTATTTCAAATACTCTTTTTTGAACTATCTCTTTTCATCCCCCACAATTTAAAAAAAATAAAGATAACCATAAAGAGGGATAAAAATTTATAGACGACAATTAAAGGAACTCAAAATAGTGGGGGATTGTTGGTATTTTAGAATATATTTCAGAATAGTCGTACCAATACCGGTTGCACCGTCGGAATTTCCGTGGGAGGTACGAATCTATTCTTAAGATTGTAAGTAAAATAATAAGATATAAATATGAATGTATAAAAATATATAAGGAGGGTTAGATATAATACCAGATTTGATGCAATACCTATTTGATGACGAGATGCATTACCAACTTGCCGAGGCGTGCAAGATGCATTGTCCTTGAGAATAGATTCGTACCTCCCATGGAAATTCCGACGGTGCAACCGGTATTGGTACGACTATTCTCCAGGATACAACGACGAGATCTCGACGGGCGTGCACTCGCCAACGTCAAGATCGATTGAGCAACATCGATCCTTCCTTCAGAAAGAACACACTCTAAAGAGAGAAGGGAGAAGAGAGATAGAAAAATGTTGTGTCTAAATCAAATGCAAAGGGCTTCTTTATATAGACGTGTAAAGAATAAGGGGTTACAACGTCACTGAGTAACGTTTGCAGAAAATAAATTTCCCCAGCCGTTGTATAAGGATATTAGAATACGTAAATTATAAAGATAGAGAATTATCCGTTAAGGTATAACGTCCACTATCTTATAATAAAGTATTTATATAATCAAAAGCAAATGTTGCTCACCTCAAATCTATAATAATATTATATATTAGTAATAGGTGAAATGAAGAATGCGTTAATCAATTCTAATAACATGTCAATATTAAATATTAACATTACATTTGAAAAACTTACCAAAATTCTCCAATTAAAGAATGAATGGTCATAATAATGACCATAAAGGAAATAGATCAAAAACGTATTCGAGCAAACTTCAAATGCATGGAAATTAAAGATCATGTGCAACCTCCATGCACTCAAGAATATATAAAGTATAATATATATTTGAAATAAATCTAACGATACCAACATGTACATGATGAAGACCATTACTAATCATATGCATCAAGAAATTAGTATTTAATGTTCGTGCTGCTGAAGGTAATCCACTAAATCTCGTCTAGATGTTTTTTATTCCATCGTCTCTGAGTTATAAAATATGGAAGAAAATATTGAAGACGAATAACAAATGTTCCTATTATTTTGTTTGTTATTGCCCTCGTACAAGCACTTCATGAAAACATTAACTTATGGGAAGAACGAATTATATTGGATGATGTGAAATCGTTCTTTCTCTTGAAGGTGTTAATGGACCATGAACTCATGGGTCACTCATCAAGTGACAATATTTCGTGCATGAATGGGGAGATTGTTTGTGCACGAGCATGCATATTTTGATGATAATAAAACATGTCTATAAAGCTTGTAGCTAAGTCAAGAGCATGAAAGATACTGGACCAGGAAGAAGCTCTAGCCTGAGGAGCTCAAGCTTAAGTGAAGAAGAAGCTTTGAAGCTCAAAGGAATTCAAATATAAGGAACTCCAACTTAAGCTCAAGAAAAGATCTCAAGCTGAAGAAAAGACGAAGTCTTTTCTTTTAGTGAGTCCTACATTTTTTATTTGTCTCAGAATGTAAAAACCTAAAGAATCGTGCATCTTGCATTTCAAGATCTTTGATTTTGACTTTGACTTTAAGGTTAAAGAATCATATTGATCGATCAATCATTCTCACCTTATCGATCACCTCTGATAGATCATTCTCTTTTTATGATCAAACAATTTTTGAATTATAACGGTTACATTCTGATAGATAAATTTTGATCAATGATAGATTATTTTTTTGATTTCAATCGATCATCTAAATCCACTTGATCAATCATTTGATTCTAATTGATCGCCCTTTGTATCTTGATCAATCATATTCCATTTCAGGAAGAATTTTGAAGCTGATTTCATTCCTAATTTATTCACAACAACTGCTTTTTCAAAGCCAATGTTTATGAGACTTTAACCTTATAAATAACACCACATATCTCATTCTACAACACACTACAAGAATAACAAAATATCTTCTCTCTTCTTTCCATTCTATACTCTGAGAGAAAGATCAAAGAGTTATTTTCTACCCCATTCCTCATGCTTACAGCTCTGACCCGTTGCATGCTATGTAAGATCACTTTTTGTTTTTTTACATTTTATTTCTGATATTGAGGTTGTTAGGATTGTTTATTTATATATGGTTGAGTTGACTGTAAAATCAACTCATGTTGTAATACGGTTGAGCAGACTGCATAAGCAACTTAGGTTAATGGAAGACCTGGGTGGGTCAAGTTGAAATCTTGAGTCGGGAGGCTCTGGTCGTTGTTTTTACTCAGGAAGCTTTCCATATTAAATACATGCGCACTTATGACTTTATTGCTTATATTGTGAATAAAAATTTCATGATAACACGGTAGTTGTTTGAGTTTATCATTTGCAGCAATCCATGTCATACTATTTGATCCACCTGCACCCATCAATCGGCATTCGCATGAAATCCAACATTTGGTATCATGGCCTTGTCCACGAAAGGGAAATCAACATTTTATACACACATGGCCCGTATTTCAAGATAACGATTGGAGAAAGATCCGTAGTTAGTCCATCTCTCTTCAATGTGGCAAACTGTTTAAGTTGGAAGACAAAGATGATGATATTCTTATAATCGCCAGATTTCTCAAAATGGAATATTGCCAGAAAGAAGTTCAAAATTATCAAGGAAAGAAGACATGCTACATCATTGAAGATCTAGCTCAAATGATTCTGAATTCAAAATCAATAAATTCTATATACTACACTATGTCCGAGGTTGAGTTCGATCGAGCCTTGCATCTGAAGACAACTTATGATATCTGGAAGTCCTTGGAGATATCCATGAAGGTACATCCAAGGGTAAAAGAATCTTGCTTGAAAATTCTTACACTAGAGTACGAAACATTCAAGATGCAAAAATGAGAGACTATCAATGACATGAGCGTTAGATTCACTACCGTAGAGAATCAACTGAGAAATCTTAGAAGAACCTTTCTACTTGGAGAACTTCTTAACAATATTATTATCTCTTTATCAGATGACCGAGAACACATGGTCACTATTGTCGAAGAGTCCACAAACTTTAGCATGACCATAAAAATCTCATAGATAACCTTCTTGAATATGAGTCAAAAAGGAGTACAAGAAGAAAGGAGAAAAGAAATCTTAGAAAAATCTTGCCCTCGCAACCAAGAAGGAAGCCTAAAAAGGATCTACTTGTCATGACGATATCACGTTCATGACCAACAATTCAAGTCCTTTCTCAGGAAGAAGAGAAATAAAGAAAGAGAAATCAAATGCTTCCAATACGATAAGGTGGGACACATGAAGAAGGATTGTCCTTAGCTATAAAAAAGCTTTATATAGGAAAATAATTTTTAGAAGAAGTTCAAAAAGAAAGCTGTGCAAGAATCATGGGATTAAGATTCGAGCATCAGTGAGGAAGAAGGCGAAAGCGCCTACATGGGATTCGTTGGGATGGTAGAATCTAACTCATTTGATTCGAATTCAGTTGAAGATGTAAGTAAACTTTCATTTATTAAATACTATAACACCTCACAGTATCTATTTAAACAAGTTATGAAGCTTGCAAGAAGAAGTTCATAGAAGATAAATCTCTTTTGCTTTATGACTTAGAAATTTTGAGAAAAGAAAATGATATGCTTAAAAAAGATCATATATTGTAAGTTTTAAAGCTAAAATTACCTATTTAGAAAAAGATATCGGTGAGCTTAACTTCTCTATCTGCCAATGAAATAGGAAAAGGAAAAATAGAAAATCATACTTCTAGTTATAATTATTCCGAGAAAATAATGTTGGGTTTGGAGAAAAAAGGAAATGCAGCCTAATCATGAAGGACCCGAAAATGAAAAAGAAAGGGCATCGGAAAAAAAAAAGATGAAGGCCAGAAGAAAATGGAGGAGGCTACGTCAACAAAGATAGACATGGCCAAGGCCAAAGAACTTTTAGAATCACGGTTGGATGCCATCACCATAGAGAAGTTTTCAAGACTAGATAAATCCATTACCAAGGACCTTAGGTGACTTCTTATATTTTTCTAAAGTTTATCATGTATATCATGCATTTGCGATGAGCCCTCAACTCTTGCCTTTTAGGGGAAGCTTTTAAGCAAATATTAAGGGGGGATCCAAGGGGAGCTCAAAGTAAAAAAAGTGTTTTAAAAAGGGGTAAGATATCATCTCTTTTAACAACAATATGCAGTTATTCAAGTTTGATATCCATTTAGATCTTTTTGATTATGTCAAAAAGGGAGAGAGAAAATTGTTTACAAAAAAATTCACTCGCACACACTGATTACTTTTGCAAACACAATTTTTTTCATCATAAAAAAGGAAGAGATAGTGCACGAGCATGTATTTTTTAATGATAGCAAAACTTGTGTGTGAAGCTTGTAGCTAAGTCAAGTGCAAGAAAGCTACTGGAATAAGAAGAATCTCAAGCCTAAGGAGCTCAAGCTTACATGAAGAAGAAGCTAAGAAGCTCAAATGAGTTCAAAGATAATGAACTTCAACTCAAGCTCAAGAAAAGATCTCAAGATGAAGAATAAGAAGTATTTTATATTATTGATTCGTGCATTTTTGTATTATCTTAGAATGTAAAAGACCTCGAGCATTATGCATATTGCATTTCAAGATCTTTAACTTTGACATTGACTTTCATGTCAAAGAATCATGTTGATCTATCAATCATTCTCACATGATCGATCACTCACTTTTTATGATCAATCAATTTTTTAGTTATAACGGCTACATTCTAATAAATCAATTTTGATTTATGACCAGTCATTTTTTTATTCTGATCGATCATCAAAATCAACCTAATCAATCATTTGATTCTGATTGATCATCATTTGTATCATGATTGATCATATTCCATTTCAGGAAGATTCTCAAAGGCACTTTTATTTCTAATTTGTTCACGATGGTTACTTTTTCAAAGCCAATGCCAATGGGACTCTAGCCTTATAAATAGGACACCCATATACTGAATTCAATTGAAGAGGTAATAACTTTCATATACCAAATCCTATAATACCTCTCAAGATCTATTTAGACAAGTCATGAAGCTTGAAAAGTTTAAGAAGAAGTTCGTAGAAGATAACTATCTTTTGCTTCATGATTTAGAAATTTTGAGAAAATAAAGTGAAATGCTTAAAAAATTGATCTTATTTAGAAGTTTTAAAGCTAAAATTATCAGTTTAGAAAAAGATATTGGTGAGCTTAAAAGAGATACCACTTCTCTACCTGCTAATGAAACATGAAAAAGAAAATAGAATATCATACTTCTAGCTCTAATTCTTCCAAGAAAAGAAGATTGGGCTTCGATATAAAAGGGAATTATGCAACCTAAACATGAAGGACCCAAAAATGAAAAGAAAAGGTATCGGGAAAAAAATTAGATGATAAAGGCCAAAAGAAAATGGAGGAGGCTACGTCAACAAAGATAGACCCGGCCAAGGCCAAATAACTTTCAGAATCATGGTTGGATGCCATCACCATATAGAAGTTTTCAAGACTAGATAATTATGTATTGTGGAAAGTAGGTATATGGTACGATGGAACTGATTACGTACCGATGTGTATATAAATGAATGCGATTTATCTATCATTATGACATGTGATTATGTATTGTGGAGAGTAGGTGATCAGGTTGAGTTGTAATTCCAAATGAAGTTGTTAATGTATGTATATTACAAGTTGAATGTATACAATGTATGTTTACATGTTCAAAGAGGATACATACCTTGATATATCAAACATTCAAACATAATTACATGATTTGAATTGCTCTTAAATTTAATAGGATTAAATTAAATATATTGCAATCTTATATTAACAATAACTAAAGTGGGTTTTCCATTAATCACTTAATCAGTCATTAATTTAAATATGATATGGAAAGTCATATGATGACATACATGGTCTCCCGTTATTGTAATGGTTACCATTGCCATGAACTGTATTTTGTAATCACTTCTACAAATAGAAAACTCCAACTACAAGCTTACATGGATCAGACTACTTCGTTTCTTGAAAGAGGCGGGTTGTTATGCATAGTGACTCAAAATTGTTCCTGATGGAAATGAGGCGATATGGATTGCAAACAATGTAGAATTCTTTTTCTAGTTGACGGTTTGCTTAATTAACAACATGTCACCATCACCTTCGGAGCGGCAGGCATGGATACTAAACAATGAACCTTGGGAATGCAAATTAAACAAAAGTAAGATTGTCAGATGTGCAAATGATACACACAAATCACGATTTTCTTCCTCACAAGGCTCGTCGTGTAGCAATTTTCATTCATTATGAGTTGATATTTTTTCATTTTATTCATCCAATGAACATATAATTGCATGCTCTCATTTTATCACATAAGGTCCCATGGATGTCTATCATTGTTCATTTCCAATTATTCCATTTAATCAACTTTTTAGGTATAAAAGATGAGTTTTGTTCGATCAACTTATTATGGTTGATTGATCAACCTTGATCGATCAGCATACCAACAAGATCGATTAGCCCATATAGCATGATTGATCATTCTGACATGTAGGTACCATTGACACAAAAAAGTTTATATTTTAAAATAATCATATGTATGTATTCTTCTTCGCATCTCATACCAATGATATTTTTCACAGGAAATCATTTCACTATGCTCTCGAAAGCAAAAAAAATGGATGCAACACAAAATGGTGAGATGGGCATGAATCATCACAAAAAAGGACTAGATTTTAAAGTCGATCACATGCATGTATATATATCTTCATCCTCGTTGAAATGATATGTTAAGCACAAAAATCCGATAACCATTACTCCCATAAAAGGTAAAAACCCAATACGATACAAAATTATTTTTGAACTTGCATGCGACTAGGGTTGCTAATTGAATTGAATCATTCGAATTCGATCAGATTCTTTCAAAAATAATTCAAAAATAGTTTGATTTGAAGTTAAATGAACTGATTATGAATTCCATTTGTGGACTCCATTTCAAACTAATTGAATTTGATTTGACTTGGATTTTTTCGATAGCAATTTTATTTGATTCATACATACATACATACATGCATACACATAGAGATAAATATATATGATATAGTTTGTAGATCTATTATATGCACGTAAATATAAGTAAGGTAAATTATGCAATGTCCACATACTATCCACAATACACATCTTATATATATATATATATTAATTTTAATATTTTTAATTACCTAATTCCAACTTCCCACTGCTGCCCCACCCTTTTCCCTCCAATTCTCTCTCCCCTCTTGAGTACACATCTTAAATATGTACTAATTTTAATATTCTTAATTATTAATTCCAAACTTTTCACGAGCACCCCATCCCTTTTCCCTCCAATTCTCTTTCCCGTCGTAAGAACCCTGATATGTGATTTTTCTCCTCTTCTCTCCCTTCTCTCAGCCATCACCAACCCTACAGGCCACCACTAGCTCTGCAGCTCATCGTCGCCAACCCCACCAGCTACCACCAGCTCCCCAACCACACTATCGTCATGCCACCTCTCACTCACCTCGCATATCCCTACACGTGACACCACCCTCCCATCTCCCCAACTCGCAACTGCCAACCCCACCACTAGCTCTAGTTCCGACAACATCGCAACCACTTCTCCCTCATCCTGTAGCTCGACTCCAACGTTGCTTTGCTTGTCGCATCCACCACACTCGATGAGGGCCTTGGTCATTGGCACCTCCTCTCTATTTCTCTTAAGGTAACTATAGTTGTTTTGAGCAATGCATTGGCTCTTTTAAGTCACATCTGAGCCTCTACTACTCATTTATTGTTTAAGGCACATCTTGCAACCTTTTTATTGAGAGATTCCTGAAATATATAGGGAAAATCCGCAAACGCATCATGGAAGCATGAGGATCGCATCGTATGCGATCAAGAGCGACTAGTCACACTAGTTGCTCGAGGCAGCGAAAATTTAAAGAAATTGAATATGATAAAAACACATGATCCGAGAACCTTTCTCGGATCGTTTCATCTAGACCACAATTAGGTATAAGGTTTACCTCTTGAAGAGTGGTTGCGATCGAGTCTCTAAATGAAGAGACCGACTATCTCAAGTCCGATCCGACGGAGGAGACACTTGCGAGCACGTTGATGAGATGTGTGCTACTTGCAATGCATGTTGATGATCCAAGCAATGGATCTCCTAATCTCGTCACATGAGATCCAACATCTTCTCCACGAGGACACGCACCGAAGGAGATGGAGATCCACAAGTAGATGATCCAGCAACATAACGACGATGTTGTGTCGATGACGACTCTCACAATGGCTCCATGGTGGACGGACACTATGAGAGAGAGAGGCTTGGTGTGTGGAGAAAGAGAGAGAGAAAGAGAGAGAGAGAGAGAGAGAGAGAGTATTCGTTAATCACATGTCATTGGAATAGTAAGGGGTACCTCTTCTTATATAGGGTTCTGAGAGTCCATGGATCTCAATCCATGGACAACACACAATCAATGGTTGATATTGATTTGTGTTTCTTTCAATGGCTATGATCTTGTTGTAAAAACACAACAACAATTAATTTAATTTAATATATATATATATATCGATAAATCAATATATTTAAATTCAAATTAAATCGATTAATTATCCTTGGAGATAATGAGGAGATAAACCATATACCCTAAAAAGGGGGGACGGCTACAACATCTCATGAGATCTCATTATCTCATGAGGTACCATTATCTCATGATATCTCTAGGATTTACAACAACAATTGTTGTAAATTATTTCACAAAAATAATTCTTAATTATCTTGTGAAATATTGCAATCATGCTATTGGAAAAATGTAAATCGCATTCACATCCCAAAATAAAATGTAATTATATTTTAATTAATCATCCAATGTAAATCCAATTCACATCAATCATTAATTAACAAATATAAAAAACAATATGCTCTCTCTAATATACTATAAATCACATTTATAATATATATAAGTAATATGGATAGTGCTATCCATATAATTCATATCCATGATAATTAAATTGTATTTAATTGTCTTTGATCTCTATTCTCATGTGCCAAAATAATATGAATCACATTCACATTATTCACATATTTGACAATTAAATCACATTTAATTATCTCAGATAACTCTCCTTATAATATGAATCAAATTCATGTTATCCATGATAATTAAATCACATTTAGTTATCAATTTTCTCGATGCTCGGATACATATATCAACAATGAAATTATCCATGAACTCTTTCAAGGATAATGCACTTTCTCCGCGGATACTTGGAGATAAGGACAGGGCGATTGTATTGTTCCACGTATAGTGACTTGGATATTGAGATCACATCTCAAATCCAGATCTCGAGCCTCCCATAGATGCTTGATTAAATCAAGACCACAAATCTAATCTTCTCATTGCATTTGAATCACATTCAGATCAATGTCCAACATTTGGACCAAGATCATATTACTTCTCTACTGAGAGGAGTCACTAAAATCCAGACATGTTTCATCATTCCCTAGGAATGGAAGCGTCATGGTTACACAATCATTTTATGATCACATCACCCTCAGGTATTCCCAACACCTGTACATCTTGCATACTGGAAGACTCAGAATAAACCCGAAGTATTAGATCAACTTTATACTGTCTACTTCAGGGTTTTATCAGTAAGTTTCTCATTTGATCATTGGGAGTTGGTATCGATCATATACTTTCCAAAAGCATATATCATACCTAGGTCTTGATCATATACTTTCCAAAAGTATAGATCAAACCTATAAATTCAGTCAAGCTTCCAAAGCGAGACGACTGTGTACGGAATTTGATTCTTCCCAATATCTTATGAGTGAGCTCATGTCTTCTGGTTCAGTAAATGAACCTGTATGATCCCTTTGAGAGATCGTATTACTCATATGCCCTTATTTGCACACCAGCGTGCTGGTGTATAGGCCTTAATTAGGTCATCAACCTATTGGTCTGCCAAATGTACATACTCAGACATATAGTAACACATCTGTCTTCGATCAGAAGATGCGTGCCTATATCGTGACAGCATACGATATAGGACATTGGTTATCTCGATCTCGTTAGGTCAACTCTTTGACCTAACTAATCTGACACCTCCGAATCTCTATTCCTATGCAGAGGACTTGCATCAAGAGGTTGGTCAGATGTCAGCCTAATTGAGAAAGGATTGCCATCTCCTACTCAGGCCGGAGATCATCTCTTAATAATCATTTAATGGTGCTTGATGAGTCCTCAATCTAACCCTTTAGATATTCATCCAAGCACAAGCCCCCATGATTCAATAGTTGAATCAACAACTGTATGACTATTAAGATGGCGATGGTACATAACCTTAATTGTACTAAGGTACCTATTATGTAAATTATTTATTCATAATTTCATATCAGGGAATGATATTCGCAATATTGCATAATGGCTCGTTGTGGGCTCGTATGTCCAACAATCTCCCACTAGCCCGAAGATCCATTAATGGGCTAATCATTTAAACCCACACTCATGTGAAAATCATAAGCTATTTAGAAAATAGCTAGGTAAGTTGATCAGTCACTATGTTCCTGCGAGACTATGCCAAGTCCTTTTACGTCGCTTGCATATCCCCAGTAACAGTGCTCGCATCTAATGCAAATGTTGCATCTTGTGCAACCAATACTCAATCTTGATAAAGATATTATAGTGTCCTTGACACTATTTTTCAATAATTATTATAACCAGTATTTCCATAATCCTTATCAGAATACACTTATTCCCGGAGATCTCCATCTCCTAAGGCATCTACAGTTAAGACCCTTATAGATCACTATCTACAAGGTTTTAAACTTTTTGAAGATAAGACTTTGAGATTACTATCTCTAAGTCTCATCACCTTTTAAGATTTTTTATTAATGCAATCAAGTATTTTATCTCCATAGCAGTATTAGTAACACTTTACTATTCCCACTGCTTGGCATATATCTGGCTTTTATACACATTTGCCATACTCTCGGCTTCTCCTAACTGATGCACAAGGGCAACAGGTGTTATCCCTTTAGATGGGTCAGCACCATATCTTAAGGGAAGGAAGTCTTCCTTGGGATTTTCAAAGAATGGAACTTGTCCAAGGTGTACTACAAATGTGACGGTCCCAATAGCTTCTTCTCTTTGCTTCTGAACACCTTCAGATCAAAGATCCAAGAGGCATCTTTTGAGATCATATCTCAAGGTATGGAATAGCCAGATCATAAAACACTTATTATCATACTTATATCATTCTAAATGATTAAGATATCATCTACATTTAGCATGATGAACATAAAGCACTCCCACTAAGCTTCATGTGGTTCATCAAGATTCTATCTGAAATCATAACATTTATAATTTCATCAAATCTTATGTTCCAACAACAAGAAGCTTGTTTGAGTCCATAGATGGATTTCTTCAGCTTGCGCATCTTGCTTTCCTCAACCATGAAGCCCTGAGGCTACTTCATGTGAATATCCTCGGAGAGGTATTCACAGAGGAATGCAATCTTAACTTCCATCTTGAAGATGTCAAAGTCAAGTTGTGTAGCTATAGTTAGAAATATTCTGATGAGTTTAAGCATGGTCACCGAAGATCAAGTCTCATTGCAAGCAATGTCTTCTCTTCAAATGTGCAGCTCATGGCTACGAGTCATGCATTGAAGGTCTCTACCTTCTCATCAGATTCCCTCTTTCTCTCGAAGATCCATTTACACCTTTACGGGTCTTACCCATATAGGTGGATCCTTGAAGGTCCATATACAACACTTGTATATGAAGTCTACTTTAGACTTTCATTGCTAAAATCCCTTTCCATGTCATGATCTTCAGGAGCTTCGTCGAATGATGTTCGATCATTGTCAGACTTAACTGACACATGGTATACATCCTCAAACTCATTTGAAGAGGTATTAATGTTTCATCTATAATTGTTCTTTTAGTTTCCTATTTCAGGAGCTTCATTATCTTCTCAAGATTAATGAGTTCCTTTACTTCATTTTCATCTTGATTCTCAAGAGAGTCATCCTCTAAGAATCACATTCTCAGAGATGAGATCTTTTAAGAATCTCAGGGTTATAAAGTAGGTATCCAATACCCTCCTTTATTTTCCTAATGAAGTAGCACTCTCTAGTGCTCGATTCCAGCTTACTTGCATGGAATCTTATTAAGGATGTATAATGTAGTCTCTACTACATATATACACGGAAACTAAGAGAAAATTATGCTAAAATTCATCATTGATCAAATCATGTCATACATGATCCAATTGTATCTCCCTACAACTCTATTGAGTTTAGGTGCATTAGGAGGAGTGTGATAGAAATGTTATTCATATCTCCATAAGGTATTCCATGAATTCATCTAAGAGGTACATGCTACCTAGGTTAGATCAAATTCATTTTGTCTTCCTTCAAACTTTGGTTCTAAATAAAAATAATGAAATCTTTGAACATTTCAAAGGTTTCTTAGGTGAAGAGAAGAAATCTCATATCATCAATAGATATCACATATCCACAATGTTCATTATGATATAGATGATCCACATACATCAACATGTATGAGATCCAGAATACCTTGACATCTTACACCATTCCCAAAGAAGGGTGTAATGGACATTTTACTTTGAATGCAATTTTCATAAGTATGTAAGTTTTGAAATTTCAGACATTCTAAAGTTTCATCTCTTACAAGTCAATTGATCTCATCAACAGACATATGTCCAAAACTTGATGCCAGATCATTGTCAAATGATCTTCATCCTCCTATTGATCTTTTAAAGGGTTTAATTTTCAGTTTTAGAAATATCATTCATTAATTTTCTAATTTTGTGGAGTCCGCTAGATGTTAGATTACTATCTGAAATATATCCATCATAACCTTTTATGATAGTTCTATCTCAGAATTCATGTTTATTTCCAGCACTTGGAAATAAACTATGAGTGTATTCTAATATCCAGGTCATAGAGATATCTTCAAGACTAAGGTCTACCATTGAAATGATGAAGTCTTTATATCCAATAGAGATTGTTGCAATAATTGCATCAATATCCATGTAGATGACTATTAAACATGAAGATCAAATTCTCTAGTCTTCTAAAACATATGCAATCCATTGCAAGTGTTGTTAGAAGATTGAGATGCAATTATAAGACTTTATCTTATTCAATAAGCAAGTCAATATCAATGATTTATGTAGATTATTCTGATACTCTATCAGAGTCCTTCTCTAAGGATTCTAGACAGACTTGATAATCATACTATCAACACACCAACTTATTGCGGTATTGGCATTCATCCAACTCTTAGGATGTCATATGGAAGTCATAGAAGTACGGTCAACTCTTTGACTATCCTTCTCATCTTGGGTCTGACCCATGCTTCCACTGCGCTCCCTTTATTTATAAACAACCATTTCTTAAAATTAAGGATCTCTTATGTTAAATTCAAAAGAATTCAATGTAAGAGCATTTCAACATTTATACATGCTTCATTAAATTCATACAATATATATATTATCAAGCTTCATGAATGACTAGAGTATAGATAGTAGAATGATGAAACTCATCATGTCTACATCCATCTAGACTATTAAAACATTGGTTCAGGTAGGTATTCAAACATTTTGAATACATCATCTTTTATAGAGCTACCATTATGCATGATGCAGTGAACCATGTCATTCATGATAAATGTCAAGAGCACATATGTATGCCAGAATATCTTCTTAGATTTTATAAAGATTAATTGACAATTACGATCATCATTGACATGTCACTTCCAAAGTACATTTGATGATATCAAGACTATAGAGACATACAAACCCTAAGGTTGTAGATCTATTGTCTATTTAATTGTCATTCCTCATTATATTGAGGAAACTTGCAAAATGTAATCACATGCATTATGTGTCCAACTGCAAGTACAATATCTGGATCATGAGTCCAATCCATGATATTTGACTGGTTATTATTGAGTATAATATTGAGTAGGTTTTATGAAGGATTATCTGAAATAAGAAATCTGCATGTGTATATATATATTATATACATATTTTACTTTGATTTAAGAGTTTTTATATCAAAGTTGTCTTTCCTTGTCAACCCTAAAAGTTCATTCCCTTAATCACTTTCAATGTAAGAGATATACTTACTATTATATCTCAAGCAAGATCTGGGATCTCCTTCCTTATCTTTGTTACATCCCAATAATATGAGAACGTGTAACTCGGATAAAAAGAAGCGGAAATGCATTCCGCCTTGCACGTCCAACTTGCATCTCCCAATTCAGTCTATAACACCCGGGCCCACCACCCTAAGGCGATGTTGACCCGTCATTAATTGAACCAACCGTAAACAAGCTTAAAACTCGTTATACGCAATCCAATATCGCCCCAATAATTTGAGAACCTGGTATTGGGGTCACTACGTATACAACCTTACTCTTTCGAGAAGCAAAGAGTCTGATCCAGATGCGCTTGCATACAGGAGTTGTCACTTCGGACAGGCGTCTCCTACATACAATCCCTCGCGATGGAACCCTTCGTCTTGACAGGAGACCATGGATGCCACTTATGTGATCCTCCATATCATATTCAAATTCTAAGTAATCATCATGAATCGCATTCATTACACTCGATTCTTCCAAGGGAAATAACACATCTATTTATAATAGAGTGTCTTAATTTTAATTGGATTCCAATTAATCTAATCATATTAAATTAATGATCCAATTAATATCCAACAAACATTCTTAGTTGTTACATGAATTATGGTATTATCTCAAATACGTATTATTTTGAATTTTAATAATTAGAAATACATCATGATTTCTTAAGCAGTATACCAACCCTACCGTTGTCATGGCCAGTACCGACGGGAGTGGGACAGACCACACACGGTGCAACCTGCTACCCCAACACTCCCCGACTAGACACCATATCTGCCTCGAGAAAGGACAATGCAAAATAGATCACTTTGTACTGGAGATGATCATCGGTTTTTCAACCGAAGTTATACCAGATAATAATAATAATCAAAAATATTTTTGATTAACATTATAATGAGATTTGCTAAACAAATCCCAAGTCCTATTCAAGAAAAAAGGTTTTGCATGTAAAATTTGTCCTACAATTATTGTAGGATAAACTAGAGTTTTCATGGAAAACAATATTTGTTGGTGATTTCATATTAACCGATTGTGATCAAGATCAACTATCTTATCACTTTAGTTAACACAATGTCATTTAAGGAAATAATTATCATCTTTAAATATTTCACAAATATTTATCAATAATCATTTCAGAAAAAATAACAATTAATTTCCCTTAATTTATTTGAATGACAATCACAAGGTTCATGATCAAGTTTGTTAATTTCCGGCAGTGACTCCTACTCACTAAAATCAACATAACTCAATCAATTTAAATTCAATTAATGCAAACTAAATTTATTTTGTTCGCCACTTTGATTTAAAACAAAACTCAAGTGATAATTATGTATTTTCAGGCATTTAAGGCCCATAATTAACTCTTTAGTTATGTCACTAGCCACGATCCCCGAAACAGTGGATATATATTCAATAAAACGATCACATCTTGAGCAAACAAAAATCAAATTACACAAACTCAAATCCTACTGTTTCCTTAATTAATGCGGAATATTATTCAATTTAAAATTTCATGTTTAAACATTTTAAATAGTGCCGAAATGTTATCACAAGACAGGGCTGTGAAAATTGAAATGCTAAAATTTTCACGAGCCCAAATCTTCGTAGGTTCATGGTTCTCATCCAAAACCTTCGACAACCTGGCTCTGATACCACTTGAAGGATATGGGAAAAATCCTCAAGCGCATCACGGAAGCGTGAGGATCACATCGTATGCGATCGGGAGCGACTAGTCGCACTAGTTGCTTGAGGCAGCGGAAATTAATTTTTTTTAATATAATGAAATCACATGATCTAAGAACCTTTCTCGGATCATTTCATCTATACCACAATTAGTATAAGGTTTACCTCTTGAAGCGTGGTTGCGATCGAGTCTCTAAACGAAGAGATCGCCTGTCTCAAGTCCGGTCCGACGGAGGAGACGATTGCGAGCGCGTTGATGAGATGCGTGCTCCTCGCAATCCATGTTGATGATCCAAACGGCGGATCTCCTGATCTCGTCATATGATATCCAACATCTTCTTCACGAGCGAGACGCACCGAAGGAGATGGAGATCCACGAGTAGATGATCCAGCAGCATAACGATGATGCTGCGTCGATGACGACTCTCACAATGGCTCCATGGTGGACGGCCACTATGAGAGAGAGAGAGAGAGGCTTGGCATGTGGAGAAAGAGAGAGAGATAAAGCATTCATTAATCATATGTCATTGGAAGAGCAAGGGGTACCTCTTCTTATATAGGGTTTTGGGAGTTCATGGATCTCAATCCATGGACAACACACAATCAACGGTTGAGACTGATTTGTGTTTCTTTCAATGGCTATGATCTTGTTGTAAAGCACAACAACAATTAATTTAATTTTATTTAATTTATATCGATAAATCAATATATTTAAATTCAAATTAAATCAATTAACTATCCTTGGAGATAATGAGGATATAAACCATATCCTTTAAAAAGGGGGGACGGCTACAACGTCTCATTAGATCTCATTATCTCATGAGATCTCATTATCTCATGAGATACCATTATCTCATGATATCTTTAGGATTACAACAACAATTGTTGTAAATTATTTCACAAAAATATTTCATAATTATCTTGTGAAATATTGCAATCATGCCATTGGAAAAATGTGAATCCGGCATTTACATCCCAAAATAAAATGTAATTATATTTTAATTAATCATCCAATGTAAATCCAATTCACATCAATAATTAATTAAAAAATATAAAACACAATATTCTCTCTCTAATATACTATAAATCACATTTATAATATATATGATTAATATGGATAGTGCTATCCATATAATTCATATCCATGATAATTAAATTGTATTTAATTATCTTTGATCTCTATTCTCATGTGCCAAAATAATATGAATCGCATTCACATTATTCACATATTTGACAATTAAATCACATTTAATTATCTCAGATAACTCTCCTTATAATATGAATCAAATTCATGTTATCCACGATAATTAAATCACATTTAATTATCAATTTTCTCGATGCTCGGATACATATATCAACAATGAAATTATCCATGAACTCTTTCAAGGATAATGCGCTTTCTCCGCTTATACTTGGAGATAAGGACAGGACGATTGTACTGTTCCATGTATAGTGACTTGGATATTGAGATCACATCTCAAATCCAGATCTTGGGCCTCCCATAGATACTTGATTAAATCAAGACCGCAAATCTAATCTTCTCATTGCATCTGAATCACATTCAGATCATTGTCCAACATTTGGACCAAGATCAGATTACTTCTCTACTGAGAGGAGTCACTAAAATCCAGACCCGTTTCATCACTCCCTAAGAATGGAAGCGTCATGATAATACAATCGTTTTATGATCACATCACCCTCAAGTATTCCCAACACCTGTACATCCTGCACACTGGAAGACTCAGAATAAACCCGAAGTATTAGATCAACTTTATACTGTTTACTTCAGAGTTTTATCAGTAAGTTTCTCATTTGATCATTGGGAGTTGGTATCGATCATATACTTTCCAAAAGCATATATCATACCTAGGTCTTGATCATATACTTTCCCAAAATATATATCAAACCTACAAATTCAGTCAAGCTTCCAAAGCGAGACGACCGTGCACGAAATTTGATTCTTGTCAATATCTTATGAGTAAGCTCATGTCTTCTGGTTCAGTAAAGGAACCTGTATGATCCCTTTGAGAGATCGTATTACTCATATGCCCTTATATACACACCAGCGCGCCGGTGTATAGACCTTGGTTAGGTCATCAACCTTTTATCTGCCAAATGTACATACTCAGACATATAGTAACACATCTGTCTCCGGTTAGAGGATGTGTGCCTATATCATGACAGCATACAATATAGGACTTTGGTTATCTCAATCTCGTTAAGTCAACTCTTTGACCTAACTAATCTGACACCTCCGAATCTCTATTCCTATGCAGAGTACCTGCATCAAGAGGTCGGTCGGATATCAGCCTAATTGAGAAAGGATTGTCATCTCCTATTCAGGCTGGAGATCATCTCTTAATAATCATTTGACCGTGCTTGATGAGTCCTCAATCTAACCCTTTAGATATTCATCCAAGCACCAGCCTCTATGATTCAATAGTTGAATCGTAATTGATTATTAAGATGGCCATGGTACATAACCCTAATTGTACTAAGGGACCTATTATGCAAATTATTTATTCTTCATTTCAGATCAGGGAATGATATTCGCAATAACATTTATTGCATAATGGCTCGCCGTGGGCTCACATGCCCAACAGTTCTAATGTGTATCAGGGTGTCTAATGCCCATTCTCTTACAGAATGCATTTACCAGATTGGACCTAGTTCTGACCCCTTGTCATCAACTTTCTTCCTTGTAACAATAGAGGAGGAACAATTGATCGACCTCCTGATTTGTATTTCTTCTGGCTTTAATTTTCTAGCCATTAATATTTTCAGGTTCTTTATTATTTGATTTTTTTCTTGTTTTCTTTTTTCCCCTCAATCTGATTATTCAAACATTTTACCTCATTGGCTCATTATGTTGTTTTTATTTTGATTCACCATTGATTTTATTTATGCATTTTTTTGCACCTATCATTTACTTGTATTTTGTGGTTATATACAATATAATTATTTAAGCATGTTGTATGTTGCCCAATACTATTTTATAATGTAACAAAATAGTAAGGATGATGTTTTGAAAAATCAAGAAGTTGTATACTCTGCACATAATTGGGACAAGTTTTTGCAAACCACATATTTATTTTGGACCATTTGTTTGATCAATTGCATCACATTCTTTGGAACTTTTTTTAGAGTTTGCACACCACATGTTTTTGGCCATTTGGTTTAGCTTGTCAGCATATTTATTTGCTAGTATTTTTGCTTCAGATAACACGATTAGAATTTTCTTTATGGATTTGGTCTTGTCATTCATCAAAATGCAAAAGTAATTACAATGCATCCATTATTTCATCAATAAAATATCCACCCTCTTTGATAACTCTAATCTAATTATTGTTTCTTTAACTATTTAATTCGTCGTTAATAAAAAGAACAAACGAAATAGACGATATTGATACGATAATGACAAATGTTAGGTAATTTAATGTATTTCACAATATCTATTGAAATTATACCATTTACCTTAAGGTTATTTACGTATCTTAGTTATTTTTTTCACAAGAATCTAATATGAAGTCTATTTTATTCTCTGAAACTTAGAATATTCTAATATAAAATTATTTTGTATTCGTTATAATATTAATTAATATCTAAATTTGAAATACAACGAGAATTTAGATATTCAAAACATATAATGAATTGAATTTGAATTCAAATTAGGGAATTCATTTGAAATTCGAGTTCAGATTCCAAAACTTTTTATAATGAATTAAATCCGGTACTAGGTGAATTCGAAGGTATTTGATTCGATTAAAGTCCCTACATACAACATAAGTGCATAATTTGACTCCATAAATACTTTTGCATGTGACGTGGGGACACGTGTGGACCCGACAATAAAAGGAGGTGAGGACCCACTATCTATGGGGATGTATGCCCTTGATATCCTCTAGTTCGGAAACTTGTTTCAGGCGTGGTATGCTCAATATGAGTACCACCACGATGATGACCTTGTCACCCTCTTCATGATTGTACCTTATTTCGGACAACTTTTTCCGATGACAACAATGGATCTTCGATGAGATTTCTGACCAAACCTCTAATGAGGAGCGAAGCTCCAGTGACCAAAACCTTTTTGGTCAGCCTACCCACCTATTTATAATGTCGATTCAGAATTAAGTAGATCGTGCTCGGATCTATATCTGTTTATCGAACCACGAACTTGTAACACCCGAATCTTCCTCATATCAACTCGGATTTCAACATTCTCGGGCTTGTTAGAAAGGTCTCGACGATTATTATGCAATAAATTTTCTCATTTATCTTATTTGGTGCTAATTAAACTTCAGATTTCAAAAATAAGTGTCTTATGTAAAATGACCACGACACCCTTCTCTAAGAAAGGTGTAAGGTACAAAGGTATACTTGACCAAATGCATGCCAATGTATGTGATTCATTTATTATCGTAACATGTAATGGAAAACAGTATTACGTGACCTATATTGATAGTAATTTGTAGTACAATTTTATCTTCATATTGCTGCAAGTCTAAAACCTCTAAAAAGTTCAAAGAATTCATTATTTTAGTTGAGAACCAAAAAGGAAGGAATATTAAAATTTGACATGATTGAGATGACGGATAGATCTCAAATACATTTGGTAAAGACCTTAAAGAGAATACTATAAGGAGAGATGAATAATTTTCAATCCCAATCATCCAAGTACTCCTCACTCAACATAGTTGCTGAGAGACACGACATAATCATGTTGGGTATGATGAGATCAATGGTGAGTAAAGCGTAATTTCCTATTAGTTTCTGATGACATACAATAGAGATTACAATTTTTCTCCTAAAAAAGATTTCGAGCAAGACGATACCTAAAACCACTCACGAGCTTTTGGTTTTGCCACCGATCCAGATGTTTAAAACATAATAATTCGGGGTTATTTCGTATATACAAAAAATGTGGATGCAAGCCAACTAGAATTTCACATCCGAGAATGCTACTTCATTGGATATATAAAGAATGGCACTTGATTTATACTTTGTGATCATTGGTTTCGAAAAGTATTTGTCTCTAGAGACACTAAATTTATAGAGGACAATTTCCTTAAGAGTCAAGTTAACAATGAAGTAAAGGACTCATAGAGTCTAGTGAGACCTATGAAGTTCTTAAAACATAAACCGAATAGATAATAGAAGATGACATTCTTGTACATCCTAGAAAGAGTTCAAGGGTGGTAAGAGTACCTAAGAGGTATGGATTCCACATATCAGAAGAGTTTAATGATGATCTGACTTCATATAATGAAGTACTAGCAAATAACGATATGGATAAATGTATGCTAGAAATGAAGTCTAAAGTAGACTCCAAGTACAAGAATGATGCATGGACCCTCGAAGATCCACCTAAAGCGGTCAAATCCATTAGGTGTCAATGGATCTTCAAGATAAAGTAGAGGTCTGACGACTGTAGAACTTGACTCCGACATCTAGCAAATGGACGTCAAGACAACGTTCCTCAATGGATAACTCATCATAGATATTTATATGGAGAAGCCTCGTGGTTTTATAACCAGGGAAGGCAATGTCTGCAAGCTGAAAAAATCCATCTTTGAACTAAATCAAATTTATTGTAGTTGGAGCATTCTGATTTGATGATACCATAAAGAGTTTTGATTTCATTTAGAACCAATAATTTAAACAAGTTTATTATAGTTAGAGCATTCCAATTTGATGAACACAAAGAGTTATGGTTTCATTTAGAATCCTGATGAATCATATGTATACAAGAAGCTTAGTGTTGTGATTTATGTATATGACATCCTGATCATTGGGAATGATATAGGGATGATCAATGCTAATATATGATGATATGGTTGTTCCATACCTTTGAAATAAAAGAACTTGGAGAAGTCTTTTATATCTTCAATCTAATGCTCTTTAGAAACTGAAAAAAGGTATTCAGACTATCATGATGAGGATACATCGAGAAGATCTTAGAAAGGGATTCCATGTGGACAATTGCAAGAAATGATTTCTTCCCTTGAGACATGCTATTAACCTATCTAAACATATGTCACCTCAAAGTATTGAGGATAAGGAAGCTATGACTGCATGCCCTCATGCAGCAGTTGTAGGAAGCATAATGTATGCCATGATGTGTACATAGACCATATATATGCAAATATGGTGGGAGTGGTAAGCCAATAGTAATCATGTTATGGAGAACAACACATAAATGTAGTGCAAAGCATCTTCAAATACCTAAGAAGAGCTCAAGGATATATCTTGATTTTATGGAGATAGTGATCTCCAAATTTTAGGATACACATATTTAGATTTCAATACAACATGGAAGATAAGAAATCAACCTCATAGTTTTTATTCATGTTGAATGGTAATATTGTGAGCTAGAGAACTAAGAAGAAAGACACCGGGACATATTCAACAATAAAAGTCAAGTACATTATCACATATGATGTTGCTAAAGAAGTTATGTGGTTGCATAAGTTCATCTTGGAACTTGACTGAGTTTCCTCATGAGATTCTCCCATTCAGTTACTCTGCAATAGCATGGATGCCATAACGGAAGTGATTGAACCCAAGTGGCATCAAAAGAGAAAATGCGTGGAGAGGAAATATCACATAATTCAGAAGATACATATATGTGTTGTATCACTATCACCAAGGTTGCCTCGGCTGAGAATGTTGGTTATCCGGTTACCAAGCTTTTGATACAAAGTCTTATGGCATCATGTTATTAGTATTGGATTAAGAGTTGCCTACGAATGTCTTTGAAGGCTAGCAGGAGACTGGTAGACGTATAATCCCAGATCGAGCCATTATACAATAAAGTTTGTTTTTTATTATTTCATTTCATTACATATACTAAAGCATATTTATATTTTCATTAATTACAACATCCCTCTGTGTAATTGGATTATGTACCACGGCCATCTTGAATTCATAGAGTTGTATATCTTAATAGTTGGATCATTGAGGTTGATGTAAGATTGTCGATCTAAAAGGTTAGATCGATGACACGTTTGACATTGTTAAGTGATATTTAATAAGGATCTACAGTCTGAGAAGAGATGCTGATCATATCTAAAATCCGAAATCCAACTGCCTTGATGCAAGTCCTTTGGAGGTAAATTCCTTAGTAATGTCCCGAGACTATATAGGTCCCTGAGTAATGAAGAATGTTTTTTACTAAGTAGTGTAGCAATATCACATGTTTCAAATGCGATACTCATATTGGACTTTAAAAATTAAAAAACCAATGTCATATTTAGGACGTACTACATCCATATATTATTATTTTTTAATGGATGTCGCATGGCCTGAATGCAACATTCTATTTTTTTATTTTTTAATGGATATCGCATTTAGGACATGCAGCATCTATTTTTTTTAATTTTTAATGTATGCCACATGTCCTAAATGCGACATTCATTTTTTATTTTTTAGTGGATGTCCCAGTTAGTACATGCGACATCTATTTTTATTTTTTTTTTGCAAATCTAAACTTTGCAATAGTGCAAATATCGCATTTTCCAAATGCGATATGAATGTCGCATTTCAAACATGTAATATTGCTGCTCTACTCATGAAAAAGAAAAATATTTTGCACTACTCAGGGACTTATCTATTCCTGGGACATTACTAAGGAAGTTGTCTCAAGTCCTCTACAAAGGAATGGAATTTTGAAGGTGTCACGTGAGTCAAATTAAAGAGTTAACTTGACGAGATCGAGGTACTAAAGACATGTATTGTATTCTGTCATACATGTATTGTAAGAAGAAAGACACCGTGACAGATTCAACAACAAAAGTCGAGCACATTATCACATATGATGTTGCTAAAGAGGTCATGTGTTACATGAGTTCATCTTAGAACTTGACTGGGTTTCCTCACGAGATTCTCCCATTCTGTTACTCTGCAATAGCATGCATGCCATAACGCAAGCGATTGAACCCAAGTGGCATCAAAAGAGCAAATGCGTGGAGAGGAAATATCACATAATTTAGAAGATACATATATGTGATGTATCACTATCACCAAGGTTGCCTTGACTTATAATATTGGTTATTCGCTTACCAAGCTTTTGATACAAAGGCTTATGACATCATGTTATCAATATTGGATTAAGAGTAGCCTATGAATGGCTTTGAAGGCTAGCGGGAGACTGGTAGACGTATAATCCCAGATCGAGCCATTACACACTAAAGTTTGTTTTGGATTATTTCATTCCATTACCTAGACTAAAGCATATTTATATTTTCATTAATGACAACATCCCTCTGTACAATTGGATTATGTACCATGGACATCTTGATATCATAGAGTTGTATATCTAAAGAGTTGGATCATTAAAGTTGATGTAAGATTGTCGATCTAAAAGGTTAGATCGATGACACGTTTGACATTGTTAAGTGATATTCAAGAAGGATCTACAGTCTGAGAAGAGATGCCAATCATATCTAAAATCTGAAATCCAACTGCCTTGATGCAAGTCCTCTGGAGGTAAATTCCTTAGTAATGTCCCGAGATCTCATAGGTCCCTGAGTAATGAAGAATGTTTTTTTACTTGAGTAGTGTAGCAATGTCACATGTTTGAAATGTGATACTCATATTGGACTTAAAAAATAAAAAAAAAACTAATGTTACATTCAGGACGTATGACGTCCATATATTATTATTTTTTAATGGATGTCGCATGGCCTAAATGCAACATTCCATTTTTTATTTTTTTAACGGATATCGCATTTAGGACATGCAACATCCATTTTTCATTTTTTAATGTATGTCACATGTCCTAAATACGACATCTATTTTTTATGTTTTAGTGGATGTCCCGGTGACGAGTCGCTAAATATGATATTTAATTTGGACACGTTGTAGTACGTGTACTTAACGAGTCAATCAGAACCGAGACAAGGTCTCTGTGAAGAGGGCTCGACTTTAATTTATATCCCGGGTAAGTCTGGGGTCGAACACAGGGAGGCAAAGGAACAACTTCGGGTTAATTTGAAATTTTAGGTCTAGGTTTCCATGCGGTATTTTTAAAAAAATTTTTAATGCATAAACAAATGCAAATGCAAATGTAGATGAATCAAGACAATAAGAAAACACACAACTAGCTCAAATTAATTTTAATATCAAATTAGTTCAATTCAACCAAATTATATTTTTCCTAGGATCTTAATCCAGTGATGCATGCAAAACCTATTTTTTAGAATTTAAGGGGTTAAAATGCAACAATTAAAAACACACACTTTTTATGGGTTTTTCGTAATTTTAACACAAACAGTAAGCAAAAATCATGAAAAAATAATGGAATGAAAACATGATGCAAGGATACTACAGCAATATTTTTGAATTTTTTTGACAAAATATGAATTTTTTATGAATTTTTTAATAGAAACAGAGTGACAGTGAGTAATTAATTAATAATAAATCCAAGCTATCAAATTAGGCAGAGAGCGAATTATCTCAAGATGGTATTTATATAAGGAATCTAGAAGAATTGAAATTTCACAAAAATATGATGTATAGATTTAACTAAAAATCATTTACTAAAAACACTCTATAATTTATTTTAGGCACAACACAACTCTATTTTGGAAGAAATTTGGACAGTAATTCAAACACATTTCAAGGCATCATATCAAATTGTTGGAATTTTTGGAGCAATAATTAGTGAGATATGAATTTAAGAGAACAAATTGGGTAAAATATGTAATATTTCAATCAAACATTTTTAATTAATTCACAATATCTCACAAAAATATAAATAGATATTCATGTGACAGAGACTAAATTGCTCAACATAATCCTATTTTTCATTGAAATAAAAGATGCAATAATGAGGTCTAAATTAAAGCATGAACACAGGGTTGTCTATGCAAAATAGAAATTAAAAAGACAACTCAAACTTATGCACAGGGACTAAACAGTAATTACAAAAACTTAAGCGAGCGAACTTGCAATTTTTACAATAAAAAAAAATAGAATGGACCTTTCTTCTTCCTCGCGAAGGTGGTAAAGGCGGAAGGGAATAGACGGGGCAGCGCCGCCCGAGCGCGGCGACGGCGAGGAGGGTTGCGCGGTAGTTCGGGATGCCGGCGGTGACGGAAGTGGCGGGCGGGGCTGGCGGCACTGAGTTGGTGGCTCTGGCAGAGGCGGTCGGTGGTGTGGCGGAGGAGCATGAGTGGACGGCTGGCGTTGGCTGACATGACCAGGGGAACGACGACCGGCAGGACGCGCTCGGCTGGGCGCGGAGGAAGAGGAGGAGTGCGGTAGCAGCGGTGGATGCTCCCACCGCTACTGCATTATTACTTTTTATTTTTTATTTTTTTATTTTCTAGTGTTTTGATTTTTTTAAAAAGTTCATGTTGTGATAATCTTCAAAAAAAATTAATGAAAGAATAAACAAGAAATGATAAGATGATGGTGATAAGGGTGATGGAGATATAAACAAATGAAGGAGTAGGGGTGGTGAATGTGATGTAATAATAATAAATGTAAAGATACAAAAAATGATGACAAGATGAAGGGAAAAATACCTACGATGGAGACGGTCGCCTATGATGTGCTCATGAGAGCACGATCTTTGCTCGAATCGCCGGCAAGCGATGAGCTCGAGCAGCACGCGGATGCGGCTGCGATGTTGGCCAAAAAATCAACGAATCTCACCGGAGAGAGGGTTGTCATCGCTCGACCGCGGTTGCGTCGCTCTCACTGATTTAACTCTGGGAATTAGGCTCTCCTCACATAAAGATGAATCAAGTGCAAAATAAGAGATGGGATGTATATAAAGAGGGAAAAATGAGAGGTTATTAAAGTGGTGGGAGGTCAATAAAATAATGGTGTTGAATTAGAAGTTAGAAATTTTTGTGGAATGGTGGAGTTGAATGGTGGTTATTGTAGAGAATGAAAAATAAATAAAGGAAAATAAAATGAAAAAAGTAGGCTACTTTAAATACAATAAAATAAAAGAGAAGAAAATAAATAGCGGAGAATTTACAAAAGAAGACAAACAACATGTACATTTTTTTGTTTGCTTTTCTAATATGTATTTTGTTATCTTTTTAGTAAGAGATATTTGCAACATAAAAATACAATAAAATACTAGAATCAAAATATAACACAACGATGGATTTTTTGGATTTTTAAGTAATTAAGAAAGATAAAATAAAAAATGAAGAACGAATGAATATATACATAATATACAATGTACATCTAGGTCCTAAAATTCAACTTTTGCAAATGAGCTCCGATTTTAATGAAACCACTTCCTTTGGATAGATAATTTTCTAACTTGAACTTTAGAAGTGATTTTGGTAAATTTGGAGTTCATACGGATCGGGAATTGGCCGGGAAGTTAGACTTTATGACTTTTTCTCTTTGGGATATAGGAGAATTTATTTGAGTTAAATTTGTTTTGTATTTTTATATACATTTTTATGAACAAGTTAAAGAAAGAATTAGCCAAAAAGGAATTGAAATGAAATTATTAAAAATACATGAAGTTTTGGGCTATTTACAGGTGAAAAACTCCTTTATTTTTGCGGCTTTTTATTGTGAATTTATGTTATACAATCTAATATACAATAATAAGTGTGTTTTATTTACAAGAGTTATTTTATTAATTTATTGATTTTATATACATTTATTTGAGAATTTGCTCAGGGATTTTGCTAAGATCAAGATATTGAGATAATGAATCGCGGATTCATCACCCCCTATACTTAAACTTTGCTAGTCCTCGAGCAAATAAAGAATCCCCTGATTGTTCATGCGAATACAAGACTTGATCCGTTCAAGAACTCTCAGTTTTAGAGATCCTAAAATTCTAAGCTGAACCAAGCTCTAGTCAAAAGGTATCCAATTTCCCTAATCAGCATACCTTCTTTGTATACATATATAGTAAGGATATGACTTAAGTGTTGACCACAGTTATAAGAGTAGAGTTGCAACGTCACCCAAGGTTCCAGTCCAAGAGACTCTCCTAAGAACCCGATCCTCAACACTAGGGAATAAATCATTTCTTGCATCCAGTCCACCGTCTCTTTAGTTGTCAAACTTAAAAGTGTAGATGGAAGGCCAGTTGATGGAGGGCATAGGATTGTGTAATTTTTTCTCTCCCTCTTATTGAAACAAGGATCCTCTCGAGTGCCTTATTACTCAACGCATATTTTTGGTGTTGATCAGTGCGTCCGTCAAGAGAAGTTGGAGTTGTCTGCACTTGATTTCCCGGGAGTACACCGGGGTGTGCCTTTTTTTGAGTATCTATTATACCTTCGACACCCAGACTTGTAGCATTTACGATGCAGAGCCCTTTTTTGGTGTAAGCCCGACTCCTGGTCCTAATAGCGGTGTTCCAAGTGGACACTTTGAAATGGTTGGGAGCGCTTTGACTTTGTGGAATGAGAGCTTTTCTTTAACATTTTATTGCTTTGTAGTATTTTGGATAGCTCCACTGCTTTTACCAAGAGTTGGCGCACACTGATCAACATTTTTTTTATCTTATCACACCCTGACACATAGGTAAATGTCAAGAGATAGTACAAGAACCATGTTCTCATACTAGCTAAAGGTGCGGACACTCAGGTTTCATGAAGCCTTCATTGATTTTATCCCATCCTCGAGCATCATCAAATCAAGTCCAAACTCAAATCCCTCATCCTAGTTCCTCAAGTGAAATTTGAACTCATCTCATCATAACTGCAGTCGTGTATGTGAGGTGTTGATCATATTCTTAAGGTAGACACTAAGCATGCAATATAGCACACAAATCTTTCAAACTAGGGAAATGTGAATAATTAGGTCAAGGACCCTAATGACTAAGGTTGGTTAACTCAAAATTTCAAGACCTCATAAACCAAGTATTCTTGATCATCACAAGTCTTGTGTCAAAGTGAATTGTGTCAGGGATTAAATCAACTTATTAGTTAGTTTTTTTGTGATTTTTTTAATTTTAGAAAAAGGTTTTTGATGATTTTGTTTTTTTTTTGACAAACAAAAGAAAAGGAAAAAATTGTTAGAAAAAGTTTTTCTTTTTTTCAAGAGTTTTTTTTTGAAAAAGATAGGTAAATAAGAAAGGACACACATTTTTTTTGAAAAAGTTTTTTTTAAAGCAAATAAGGGAAAAATCAAGTTTTTTTTGAAAAAAAAATTAAGATTTTTTTGAAAAAGTTTTTTTACCCACCCCATAATTATTGTATAATATATACAAAAATACGTGAAAGTACGAGCTATGGTTAAAGTATATATGTAATATATACATGCCCCCCTATACTTAGCATGTGCTATGTCCTCAGAGCACAAGAAGCGAGAAAAGACATAGCTCGTGCTAAACGTAGGACGACTAAAATAATAAAAAGTATAGAAGTCAATTCGCCCCCCTATACTTAGGCTCTGGTCAGCCTAAGTGTAGAAGAAGAGCAAAAATGGGATGGGCGAGGTCAAGACGAGAAATGGATGAGTATATACACATGGCGGGCATCGCTTCCCCCTATACTTAGGCTCCAGTCAGCCTAAGTATATGACAGGAGTAAGTGTGAGAATCGATGTGATCTGGAGAATATACAAAGAAGGGAGAATATGTACAAGAGTGATTCAAAGCTGCTGAATCTTGATGCTGCATCTTCATGAAGAGTAATATGATGTAGCTGCTATGTGCTCACTCTGTATGAAGTTGATGACCTTAACTTGGACTAACTGCTCTTTCGAATCTACAAAATGCTTCAACAGTTGTCCATTTACCACATGAGATTGTGCACCATTTATGAGATCAGCTATCTCTACACTTCCAATCTCGTGCACTTTCTTAACAACAAAGGGACCCGTCCATTTAGATTTGAGCTTCCCATGGAACATCTTCAACTTGGCATTGAACAACCGTACCTTTTGTCCAGGGACAAAGTCTTTGCACCTAATGTGCTGATCATGCCATCTCTTTACTTCGTCCTTATAAATCAAACTGTTGTCATATGCCCTGTTTCGGATTTCCACGAGTTCGTTCAAGTTCAAGTCTCGACAAAGCTTCCCTAGGTGACAACTCCAATTAATCTTCTTAATTGCCCATTCGGATTTATGAATCAACTCTGCAGGCAAATGACATGGCTTGCCATAGATCATTCTAAATGGTGAAGTACCCAATGGTGTCTTGTAAGCTATCCTATAGACCTACAGAACTTGGTCCAAGAGCTGAGACCAGTTCTTACTATTGGGGACGAACCAATTTCTGCAAAATACTCTTCACCTCTCTGTTCGAAACCTCTTCCATGCCGTTGGACTGTGGGTGGTAAGGACTAGTAACTCTATGCTTAAATCCATAGTCCTTAGCTAAAGATTTCATATCTCTGTTCACAAAGTGGCTAGCCCCATCAGATATCAAAACTTTTGGCACCCCAAACCTAGCAATAATATGGTCTCTCGCAAACTTACAGACAATCTTGCTATCTGCGGTTCGGGTTGGGATAGCCTCCACCCACCTGGATAAATAATCAACTGCCAACAATATGTACTCATGTCCTTGGCTGTTGGGAAAGGGACCCATAAAATCTATGCCCCATGCATCAAAAACATCACACATAATCATCGGTTGCATGGTCATCTCATCTCTCTGTCCAACTGTCCCTCCCATCCTTTGACAGATCAGGCGCGACCGTACAAAATCAATAGCATCTCTAAACAAGGTCGGTAAATACAATACACATTGAAGTACTTTGTAAGCGGTTCTCTTTCCCGAATGGTGTCCTCCAGCCTCAAGTGAATGACAATATGTGAGGACACTTTGGTATTACTCCTGAGGAATACACCTTCTCCAAACACAATTCGGTCCTTCGAAGAAAAGGAAAGGATCATCCCAATGGTATCTCCTCGAATCCGACTTCAGTCGATTAATGCTGCTCCTAGTCCAACCATGGGGAACCTGCTTGGAGACAAGATAGTTCACCATGTTGTCATACCACGGGAGTGAGTCAATAACACAAATTGACTCATCTGGGAAGGTCTCTCTAATCCGCTCATAATCAGGAGAATCCTTAAGTTCAATCCAAGAAAGGTGATCAACAACAACATTCTTCACTCCAGGTTTATATTTTAACTCCAAATCAAATTCCTGGAGGAGTAAAATCCACCTAAGAAGACGCGGATTCACGTCCTTCTTTTCCATTAAGTATCGAATGGTTGTATGATCAGTGTATATTGTCACCTTAGAGCCCAAAATATACGATCTGAACTTCTCGAGGGCCCATACTACCGCGAGCATTTCCTTTTCAGTCATTGTATAATTCTTCTGTGTAGGATCTAATACTTTGCTCGCATAGTGGATCACAAATGGGATCCCCTCTCGCCGTTGTCCTAACACAGCTCCTATTGCGAAATTTGAGGCGTTAGTCATGATCTCAAAGGGGAGAGACCAGTCAGGAGCTTATAGGATAGGCGAGGCACAAATCTTCCTCTTCAAGAGCTCAAATGCCTCTAGACACCTGTGATCTACAACGAACTTTGTGTCTTTCCCTAGGAGCTCAGTCAGTGGGCAGGCGATCTTTGAAAAATCATGAATAAATCTTCTATAGAATCCAACATGCCCTGAGAATGACCGCACTAACTTCACGTTGGTATGTGGATCGAGTTTCTGGATCACCTCCACCTTGGAAGGGTCAACCTCCATTCCCCTTTTGGAGATGACATGCTCCAACACGATACCCAAGTTTTGGGCATTTCAGACAATATGTACAATATACAAAAGGGGCCCAAAACCCAAGTTTTGCATACGAGCTCCGATTTTAAAGAAATTGGTCTTGTTTCGAAGGTCTTTGAATGAATATTACTTTAAAAGTGAGAGACCTAATTCAGAGGTTGTCTGAGCGAGATATGCGCATTTTAAGGCTCGTAGTTTTAAACTTGGATTGGGGTTTTATTGATCTATTTTGCAAGTTAGTATTTTTTTTTGATATTTTTTTGTTAATTAGTGTTAGTAATATATACACTATGGAGTTGATTTTATTGGATTTGGAGTTAGTATAAAATATATACAAATAGGTGAAATATGGTGAATATACAGGTGAATATTTACAAGTGAATTGGGCTTCTTATTTAATGCAAATATGAATGCTAAAATGCAGATATTATCAATGTATGCATGAATGCTAATTATACAATATAATTAAAAATATGCAGCTAATTACTCGGGAACAAATCTCTATTTTCAACTTTTAGAGTCATGAATCACAGATTCATCACCCCCCTATACTTAAACCTTGCTCGTCCCCGAGCAACTAAATGAAATGCAAGAGTGAAATGAGATTGGGTTCCATACCAAGGTCATGAACAAAAGTTGAAAATGGGGCTTGACTCGACCTTTGGATTAATTGTGTGGCAGAACCTCATTGGGATCTGAATTTAAGACCTAACAGACTTCAAGTTCCACATGTCTTCTATTCAAGACGCCTCAACAGTCAGGTCAGAACAAATCCTTAAATGTAAATTTCTGATGACTATGATTCTTACTTGTATTGTGTAAGTGTAAAATATCTCTCCACCTCAGAAATAGCTAAGAACCAGCCTCCTCTAACAAGGTAACTCTAATTCCCCGGTCTAGTAACTCTTTCCTCGAGGAGCAGGGTATTCCCTTCTAAGTTCAAGTGCGACCAACTCTAGAGGAGGGGGTGGAGAAAAGAATGGACAGTAACCAGTGTAGCTACCTATCCCGGGATGTCTGACCAGTGTAGCCAAGTCATCCAGCTGTAGACTTCTTCCTAATATACAACTCCGACAGGCTTATATATATATATATATATATATATATATATATATATATATATATATATATATATATATATATATATATGGCCTGCCTTTTTTTTGGAGTTCTTGCATTTTTCTCTTTTTTTCTTTTTCTTTTGGAACTATATACAAGGTGCAGCATGTACATCAGGAGTTTTTCCTCTTGAGCCAGTAGACTATCCCTCTTTTGAAGTATTATTGCAACCCACAGCGTCCTGTCCTCAGACGTCAACACCACAAGACTAGATTGAGATGCACTACCCTCCCTGGAGGAGGACGGATGTTTCCACTCGTGTGCTACTCCAAGCTAAAGGATTCTACCTCTTCACCACCTCATCAATGAAGAGCTACGTGCATTGTTCTTATCCAAGTTAGTTCACTGTCTAAAAGAATCATGCGTGTGAACGAGATATTCTATTTAGACTAATCAAGATGACATGTGAACATAGACTTGCAGACTCAAAGAATTAAGTCACTTGACCTGAGAAATCTTAACTCCAGTTCCTATAAGGTTCCTCTGAAATTAGGTGGATTAAGGTCAAATCAAGTCCATCCTCAATATCTACTCATAACTTGGTTCCGAACCCACTAGCTTTTCACCTTGCATATGCATGATATGCAGATGAGATGAAGATGACATGCTATGAATGAAATGCAAGAACTTTTTTTAATGCAATGATGATATGCATGAGTAAATAAGAAGCCTTTATTTTCAACATTTTTGTTTTATTTTCTGGTATACAACAATTTTTACAACAACTTTTAGTTTGTAATAGTATACAAGTTTTTTTTGGTATACATCATATTTTACAACAAATTTTACAAAAGTATATTTTACAAGGATTTTACATTTTTTATACAAGTATTATACATATAGTACAAAATTAATTTTTTTCAATTTTTACCCACCCCATACTTATTGCATAATATATACAAAAATACGCGAAAGTACGAGCTATGGGTAAAGTATATGTGTAATATATACACGCCCCCCTAGACTTAGCGTGTGCTATGTCCTCAGAGCACGAAAAGCGATGAAAAAGACATAGCTCATGCTAAGTGTATGAGAGATAAAATTACAAAATGTATAGAAGTTGCTCCGCCCCCCATACTTAGGCTCCGGCATCCTAAGTGTAGAAGAAGCTAAAAATGGGGCGGACGAGGGCAAGAGGGGAAATGGATGAGTATATACATGGCGGGCATCAGTCCCCCCTATACTTAGGCTCTAGTCAGCCTAAGTATAGGACAGGAGTGAGTATGAGAACCGATGTGATCTGGAGGATGTACAATGAATAGTGAATAGACTCGGGTCACTCTCCCCCCTATACTTAGGATCTAGTTATCCTAAGTATAGTCATAAAATGAAACGATATGGAGCTGTGGCGAGTGATTCGAATCACTGGGAAGGGAGGGAGAGAAAGTATATACAAGAAAAGAGTGAGAATATACAAGGATTAAGAAGGTTTGTGATGAACCTTCTTGTGGACGCGAGGAGGTGGATAATATACATATGTGTCGCTGTCGGAATCGTCCTCAGATGAATAATAGTGAGGTGTAGGGATCGTCCAACGAGGGTCGACACACGGATGCTTGCTTAGATAAGGTTTGAGAACAACCGAACTGAGCTCACTCATATAAATCACCTTATCCGGACCAGATGAGGACTCCTCAGAAAATTCCTTCTCCGATGTGTTGAAGGAAACTTTCTTTGTCGGTTTTCTAGAACCTGAATCATTGAGAGGGAGATGAGAGTGACGCGCCTTCAGAGGTTTGGGGAAACACCTCGAGGAATCAATTCTCAGCTTCCTCTCACTATATAGCCGATTAGAAGAGGGAGAAACCGTATTTTTAGGTGGAGTCAATTTAATCTTGGTTGTTTCCTTTGAAGGTCCGGGACATGGTGTGGTGCTGACCATGGGTTCCTCATCAATCGAGTCGCCATAAAGATTGTAATATTTCTGAAGGGTCAGCACATGTCTCGGGAAGGTTCTAGTGGTCTCAGTTGGCTTGGCATTATTGGGCTCTTGTGTCAGATCATCAAAATGGTCAAGGCAATCAACAAAGGTCATGTCCGACTTAATGATAGCTTCTGGTCGTGAGTCCTCCTTAGAAGTTGTCACGGTGGTGGTGCAAGCAGTTGATGAAGTGAAGGTGTGGGGAGTCTCAGAACCAACGGTCATCCAGTCAGTTGGTCTCTCAGATGTAGCAAAGAGGTGGGACTCATCTACCTCTTGATGGTCACGACTATTAGCGGATGTGCAGATCTCCTTAGAGTAAAGTGTATCAAAGAATGGGTGAGGTCGGAGTGCTCCCAATGCTGAAAAATCGATCTCCAGAGTCTCGTAATATTTAGTCGCCTTAGCTGAGGCTAAGAACGGCTTCCCGAGAATAATCGGAGACTGGGTGAACTCTCCTCGGTGCTCGATGTCAATGACCGTAAAGTCCACCCGGAGTAGAGCACCTTGGAAAGTAATGATGACTGAAAGGTGTCCTCTCGCTCGTTTAATAGATCGATCAGCCAGCTGAACGATCTCTCTTGACTTTCTAATTGGCCTGAGTTTGAGCTTGTCAAACACAGAGGTCGGGAGGATATTTATCGGTGAGTCATCATAGATTCTCGCATGGGTAAAGATGGTGTCTTTGATTTCACACTCAACTCGGGGCAACCGCTTCACTCTGTGGCTCTTGGTATTTCTCCCCATCACCAAAGAGGTGGCCATAGACACTATGTGTTTGTCAATCCTTGTTCTCTTAGTACACGACCTCTTGGGCATCAATTTACTCTTTACAAATCTCTTGAGGTCGGGGAAGTGATCTATGACCTTTATTAAGGGAAGTTTAAAAATCGATTCTTCATCGAGTGCTTCCCTTAGGGTAGGATCCATTTTTTTAAGTCTTTTTCATTTTTAATTTTTATGGATTTTTCTGATTTTTCAATTTTTTTAGTGTTTTTGGTGGATGAATGATCATACTCTAGTTTGGAGGGTAAGTGATTAGTAGAAGAGGGAGATAGAATGGACTCCAGTTGTACATGATGTGTGGGTTTCCTAATGTTTGCTCGGTTTTCATTATCAGACTTACTTACTTCCTTCTCCACTTTCATACCTAGGCTAGCCGAAATTGAGTGCAATATTTCCATGACATCTCTCAACTCGTTACCAAATGATTCATTTTTCCTAATAAGTCTAGAGATGTCATCCTCCACAAAATTCCCATGACAAATCATGGGAGAGTTCTGCTCAAGTGGAGGATACTGCTGAGATATTGAGGTCTCATAGTCAACATACCTAGACTCTGGCATGTAATGCTGGATCGAGTATGGACCATCTAGATGGCAAATATTGGTCGGAGCCTCATATGATGAAACGAGGTCTGATAAGTCTAGCTCATGAGTCCAATCTTGTGAATGTATAGGCTCTCCGAATGAAGGCTGGTTAATGGAAGCTTGATCACTAAAGTCAATCAAGTCTGGGAAATCATGATGTTCAGGCCTCTCTATTCATCTTGTTCGATCGACCGAGTTATGCCCTAAGGTCAAGTCGGGATGTGTATATGTAAATTGTGGTATGGTCCCTACTTGAGGTGAGAATGAAGTATGTGGGGGCATATAATTTTGCCAATCATCTGTCTCAGCAGTGGCTTGCTCTTCATTCGATTCTTTGATTCCTGCAAGCTCTCGAGAGTAAGGACAGTCAGCCCAAGGTGGAAGTGGATCCAGAGTGTTAGAATATGGAGTAGGTGAGAAATGCGCAGAAGTGGAGAAGTCAGTCAAAGTACTGACTTCGTAATCGGGTTGAGGTGGAATCGACCACGGGTAAGGGTCTCCCGTGGATGGCAGTGGATATATGGAAGAAGGTGAAGGCGAAGATGAACGGTATATGGTCGAGGAGAAATGACCAGAGGTGTATGGGGACCAATATCGTGACATCTTGAGGAGGAAAGGATGTAAGCAGAACGGGGTAGACAATGCGCAATTATGCAGGGTAACACACACGGGCAGATACGAAGACAAACCCTGAGTTCACACTCAACACGGTGAAGGACCCGAAACCGAGTCTGATTAGTCTGTTTGATTTTAAGTGTGAATTTTCAGACAAGTAGAAAAGGTTACACAACCTATAGGGAAGTCGGCTCAAAGCCGAATGTGTCTTCCCTGTTTAACATGTTGCCTTAGATACCAACACCCTTCCTTTCTTCGCTCCTATCCCAAGTTAATGGATTCAAAGACCATGCCCCTATCTACCTGCAAGCAGGCGGATGCTGACAAGGCTGGAACTTCGCCCCGAAGGGTTACTAGAAACTTGTCGTGAAGTACCGCTGGTTCACCCCTGACTACCTGTAAACAGGCAGAGGCTACTTGGTACTAGTCAATGAATCTGAAAATATTCAACTCGTGATATTTGCTAGGATCAGTTGGTACGTGATATGGAAGGCGAGGATTTGGGCTCTGCCTTAAGGTGTTCACACACACGCAAGTACCCTCACTCAGCCTGAAAACAAGGTCGGGGTTACTCTCCCGCAAACAAGGGTTAATTTTAGTCAATTTTTTTGATCCAATTCAATTAGCAGTCCTGATTTTAGAGATTAGTTATCATTGATATTAATCCACACAAGCAATCACGTCTACCGTCCAGTCCCAATTCCTTTATCCTAGGTCAGAAAACCGAGAGTGAGAATCGGAAAAAGCCAATGCAATCGAGAAAACGATGATGAATGCTTGAGTAAGAAGACTTACAGTGCCTCCAACTCTCCACAATGCGGGATGCAGTACTGAATTGAAATTTTTACACTAAATAGAATACAAGCAATAAAAGCCGCTCCTAGACAGGCAGTTCTATTAGCGAGTGAAGCACAGGTCGGTTTGACTAGATCTGTGGTCTAAGTGCATCTTTTAAGTGATGTGTGGTCCTAAAAGATTACGAGCACAAGCAAACCTAGAGTGGCTCGAGGAGCCGCTAGTACAAGCCTAGTCTAAAAATTCAATCCACACAGCACACGGGGGCACGTTTTATTATGACTTACACACGCGAGATCCCAAATGGGAACCGCTGTAGATGCAGAGACTTTTTTTTACAAAAAAAAAATAGCGTCTCAACAGCCGACTTGATTCACGAATCGTCGGCCTCCGATGCACTTCGAGATGCGTCGACTTCAAGAAAGCCGCTCCAAGTCCACCGGGCCCTCGCACAAGAAGATAAAAATTATGTCAGAGAGAGATATATACAGAAATGGCTAGAAAAATAATTAAAGAAGAAATGGATAATTACAATGCGGCTCGGGGGTCAGACTACCCGAGTGAACGGAAAAACTAAATCTATTTTTTTCTAAAATGATCCTAAGCTGTTTGCCTCCCCGGCAATGGCACCATTTGATAAACCGCGGATATACCCTTTCTAATGTTGTCTAATTGACGATTTCATTGTAGTCGTCGGATCGATAAAAAATAACTGCACAGATCGATGAATCGTCGAGTGAATTAACTCGCGGTTTTATGTTTATTTAGCCTGGGAAAGCTCCAGGGTCGACTCAAGGAGGAAAAGGAACAACTCGGGATCAAGTTAGATGGATTAGATTGTGGTTTTCCAAGTGGGATTTTTTTGTAATTTTTTTATGCGATAAAAATGCCAAATGCAACAATACGAATGAACTAGATTATTAAGAAAATCAACAACTTAGCCAAATTTAATTTTAATGTCAAATTAATCCAAATTGACTAAATTATATTTTTCCTATAAACCTGATCCAACAACGAATGCAAAATAGTTTTTTTAAAATTTTTGTATTTAAAATGCACAAATGAAAAATACAAACTTTTTTGGGGGTTTTATGCAATTTTTCGTTCAAATGATATGCAAAAATTATGAAATATTTAATGAAAGATAAACATGATGAAATGAAGCTACACTAATATTTTTGGAATTTTCTGACACTTTTTGATTTTTATGAATTTTTTACTGAAAACAGAGCAATTGTGAGTCTTTAATTCCTAATGAATGCACGAAGTTAAATTATCCAAAGAATGAATTATCTCAGATAGATATTTCAATAAAGAATCCAGTAGAGTTGAAATTTCTCAAAAATTATCCATGGATTTAATTAAAACTCATTTACAGAAATCACCCTAGAATTTATTTTATGCATAAGACAACTCCTAATTAGACGAACTTTGGATTGTAATTAAAGCACACTAAAATACATCATTCACAATTTTGTCACAATTTTGTCACAATTTTTGGAGCAATAAATAACTATGTGCGAATTTCAGCGCTTAAATGGGTAAAATATCAGTGATTTTCAATTTCTGATTTTTTAATAAATAGTCTAATACTCAAAAAAAGCAAATAAATAGCCACGAGATAAAGAATTAGTTGCTCATCAAATTACTATATTTCGTTAAATAAATGATACTATTTTAAAGTCCAAATTACCATGCGAAGTCAGGGGTATCAATGCAATATAGAAATTAAAATAATAGACTCAAACTGTGTATGGGGCTCTTTTGCAAATAAAAAACTATGCAGGACAACTTTACAAAATTCAAAAATAAATTAAAAAGATAAATGGACCTTTGTTGGATTCCTAACTTGGAACCCAAGTTAGGGCACACAGGAGGGGGGCGAGTGGGAGCCGCAGCGGCTGGGGGCGGCACCGCGCGGTGGCGCAGCGGGTGGTGGCAGGGGGCGGCTTCGGCGGTGATGCGCGCGGGGCGGCGTAGCGGTGCGAGGAGCGCGGGAGGCGGTGGCTACGCGCGACCAGATGGGGGGCGGCGTCACGCGCACTTCTGGGCGGCTCGCCGCGCGACCGCACGTAGGAGGAACGTCGACGGCCTGGTGGTTTGAACGACGGGGACGCGGCGGCTTGGAGCTTCACGAGGGGGGAGCTGTGGAGCAGGCGAGGCCAGTGGGCCTTGGAGGGCGGATGGCGGGCGCAGGCCGAGCGAAGGCTTGAGCGGCTGGTGGCGAGGGGCGGCACCGCGCGACGGAGCAGCGGCTGGTGGTGGGGCCGGGATGGCGGCGAAGCTCGGCCACGCGGGGACGGCAGACGGCCGCGTCGATGGGTCGCCGTGCGGGGGCTCGAGGGGTGGTCGGGCTTCGACGGGGCGGTGCCGGCGCATGGAGGCTTGGCGGGAGGGGGCGCGGATGAGAAGGTCGGCGGCCGACGGTGAAGGAGCAAGACGTGATGCAAAAAAAATTTATTTTTTTTTGTATTTTGATTTTTTTTATATTTTTTAGTTTTTTTCAAACAGTGAATGAATATGTGAAGAGGTGGTGATGATTGTTGTGTTGAAGTGGTGTATAAATGCAATGAAGTTGTTTTTGTATAAAAAGTGAATGAGGTGGTGTTGATGATGGTGATAATGATGATTTGATGATGTTATTTGGTGAAAATAAATGTGGTGATGGAAATGCAATGATGTTTGTGATTGTGATGGTGATAATGAAAGTATATTTTGTGAAGATGTTATGATAGACAAGATAAACAAATGACGTTAGATTAAAAAATGACAAAGAAAAAGAGAGGGAATACTTACCTGTGATTTGCCTAAAGTGAAGCCACGGTGTGCGGCTTCCGTCGTCGTGGCCTCGATCTGATTTGGTGATCGAAAATCAGATAAGCTATGTGAGCTTGGTTGGCAGCTCACTACGCGGAGATTAACCGCGGATCTTGCCTTGAGGTTGTCGTCGCTCGACTCGTCTCCTGCAGCTGTCACCTAAAGGTTAAAGGGGCTCGACCTCACTTCTCTCGAAAACGACAGATGATGAAAAATGGTGGAGGATGATGTGAATATAAAAAGGAGGAGGGAGATGGAAAAGAGATGGAGAAAGTGGAGAAAATGGGGAGTTATTGGCTTGGAGTGGAAGACAAGTAAGGGGAGAAGAAGTAAAAGGGGAATAAAAATAAATATTAAATATAGTAATATAGTAGGCTACTAAAAATAACAATAATTAAAATAATAATAATAAAATAATAAAATCTAAAAATAATAAAAAAATAAATCCTAAAATAAAAAATTGGGGTGACATGTGGCGGCTCCAGGAGCTGTCACATGTCGCTCCTAGAAAATTCAAAAATTAAATGTAAAGAAAAATAAAAAAGAAATAACAAAAGGGATTAAATCAAAAAGTGCTCAACACGAAATTTGCTCGTCTCGACGAGATCTACAACTTTTGTGAAGAGCCGAAAATCAAAAGAAGACATATGTACAAAACGTATTTTTGGGTGGTACCTTATAGGTATAAAATACCACATTTTTGTATTTTGCAATTTTTTTATCATTTTTAAATAAGAGAAAAATTAAAATAAAGTTAGAGAAAATATGAAAATAATATTTACAATTTAATCTATTTTTTTGGATTTTTAATAATTAAGAAAATAAAAGGATAAAATGGAAGGGCATTTCGGTCAATATGTACAATATACAAAAGGGGCCCAAAACCCAAGTTTTGCATACAAGCTCGGATTTTAACGAAATTGGTCTTGTTTCGAAGGTCTTTGAATGTATATTACTTTAAAAGTGAGTAGACCTAATTCGGAGGTTGTATGAGCGAGATATGCACATTTTAAGGCTCTTAGTTTTAAACTTGGATTGGGGTTTTATTGGTCTATTTTAGAAGTTAGTATTTTTTTGATATTTTTTTTCAATTAGTGTTAGTAATATATACACTATTGAGTTGATTTTATTGGATTTGGAGTTAGTATAAAATATATACAAATAGGTAAAATATGGTGAATATACAGGTGAATATTTACAAGTGAATTGGGCTCCTTATTTAATGCAAATATGGACGCTAAAATGCAGATATTATCAATGTATGCATGAATGCTAATTATGCAATATAATTGAAAATATGCAGCTAATTACTCGGGAACAAAGCTCTATTTTCAACTTTTAGAGTCATGAATCACATATTCGTCACCTCCGTCACCATAAAGTGACTGTTCTCCTGGGAGAGTACCAGATTCACCTTTCTACACCTCGTGAGGACTCGGTTCAAGTGTATTAAACATGTATCAAAAGAATCGCCATGAACCGAGAAGTCATCCATGAACACTTCTAGGAAATCTCCCACCATCTCGGCAAATATGGCTATTATGCACCGCTGAAATGTGCCTGGGGCATTGCAGAGCCCGAATGGCATGCTCCTGAAAGCATAAGTACTGAATGGACATGTGAATGTGGTCTTTTCCTGTTCCTCAGGTGCTATAGCTACCTGGTTGTAGCCTAAGTACCCGTCAAGAAAACAGAAGAATTCTTTCCATGCGAGTCTCTCCAAGATCTTGTCAATAAAAGACAAGGAAAGTGATCTTTCTTGGTCGCGGCATTCAGGCGCTCATAGTCAACACAGACACGCCACGACGTGGGTACTCGTGTCGCGATCTCTACCCTCTCCTCGTTGGTGACCATCTGAATTCCCGACTTCTTCGGGACAACATGAAGTGGGGCCACCCACTTGGAGTTAGAAATAGGGTATATAAACCCTACTTTGCACCATTTCTCAATCTCTTTCTTCACTGCTTCCCGTAGATTGGGGTTAAGTCTCCTCTGGAATCACGAGAAGGTCTCACATTATCCTCAGTAAAAATGTGGTGCGAGCAGGGAGCAGAGTTGATCCCCACAAGATCCGACACTATCCAGCCTATTACCTTGTGGTTCCTCTCTAAAACCTCTAACAACCTAGGCTCCTGTTCTAAATCAAGTCCGAGCTAATGATAATATGATATCTCTCTTTGGGTCCCACAAGAAAGGCATACTTGAGTGCAGTAGGTAGTGATTTCAGTTCTGGCAATGTGGTATCATCAAGCAAATCTGGCTGAACTGAATCTGAATCTGGTTCTGTGTTGCATAAAGTTGGGCTAAGCTGAGTAGTACTCGCTACCAAATCAGAAGTATGGGGAGTCAGATCGCCAAAGAAACGCGGTAGTTCGGCCAAAGTCGCGTCCGACTCGTCATCTAAGTCCCATGATCGTTCTGAAGGGGATGGAACTGATAGATCCAGATGGATCTCTGTGTCATCATGGGAATAGGTAGATGCATCTCTCACAAGATCAGACAACACCTGGCAAACTGCATCATCCACTATGCCCTTTCCAGATGAAAGGGACTCGCTTTTGTCCTGAAGGAATCTGTCCCCAAATCCCAACCGCGCTCATCATACTGCAATCTGCTCTGAAGATGAGTACTCTGTGCTACTCTCTGAATCAGGTCGCTGACACTTGGTTTGCTTCATCTCAAGATTCAATTCTCCGCATGGAGAACGGAACTTCATCATTCATGTACCATAATCGAAAGTTGCCTGCGGTCCTAAGGAAAGGCAGCCCGAGAATAATCTGATATTCTCTCCAATGATTGGGGGTCTCCATGTCCAAGACGGTAAAGTCAACATGATAGTTCTTCCCCTCAATCGAGATAACTACGTTCTTCACTTCTCCCTTAGGTCTCTTCACTGAGCGAACTGCGAATTGGAGTAAAGCTCTAGATTTGCGAAGTGGTCCCAACTCCAATTTCTGATATAATGCTAAGGGAAGTAAGTTGATCGAAGAACCGTTATCCAAGAGTGTGCATGCAAATGCAATGTCGTCAATATGACTCTCCACATAGTGAGCACCCATGCCTCTCTTTTTCCTTGGCAAAGTCTGATTTTTGAGACAAAAGGTTGTGGCTACTGACAAGACATGTGTCTTTATATTTTGATTATCATTCTTCCTGCTAACCCTAGTAGGTGTGCATCTCACCTTAAGGTATTTTTGAAATACAGGATGATTAGCCACATACTCATCAAATGACAACTTTACAGTGATGTTTTCTTTACAAAACCATGCCATATCTGGGTCATCTTTCTGAATCTTTTTGATGTGCTTTCCTGCTGTAAGAGAACAGGGGAAAGGGATTGAAGATAGAGAAACAGAAGATGAAGAGTCTGAATCATGAACTGAAAGATCATTCTCTGCATTAACTAAAAATAGAGTTCTTCATACACGAATATTTTTGATGAAACATGGACTCAAAATCTTGTGGAATAGAAGCTGGAGTGGTATCCGCCACAACCGGAGATGCAAGGTCCTCCGTAGACTCAGAAGAATATCCATGATGTCGATGTTGCATTCGTGCTCTCCTTCTCCTCTCGATTCCTTGAGTAGATATCCTCGAATGGTGTTGTTGGGGCTCCGAAATATGATGCCTCTCCTCCTCATCATCTGAAGACTCCTCAAGTAGAGCTCCAGAGATGCCCCTCCTCGTGTCCCTCGCCCGGTCAGGTACGGTCACGGTCCTTCCGCTCTTGAGTGACATATGTTTAACATCGTCACATGAAAGAATCTCGTGTTCAAATCTAGGAGATGCTGAATAGTATACCTGACCAAAGTGTTGCTGAGAACTAGATCGGTTCAGGCTATTGGGATTAGCCTGAACTTGGGCTGGGATCGAGGTGGAGGGTGCAGTCTGCTCGTCTCGCCATCTGGACAGGCGATTGACATCCACCCGTAAGTCATGAATTTCGTTCCTGTAGAAACGAAGCTCGTCGAGTATCTGCTGCTGAATATCCACGGGACCATACGAAGAAGGAAGTGGATAAAGCTGGGAAGAAGAACGGGAAGACTGGCCCTGTTGGCCAGGGTACTACCTTTGCTGCTACTGCTAGGGTATTTGTTGAGATTGCAGGCCTTGCTGGCCCGCCTGGTAATGACCCTGTCGGCCATACTACTGGTGTTGTCGCCGCTGCTGCTGGGGTGGCTAGAATCCAGGGCTCTGCTATGAAGGAGGTGGTGTGGAGGTGAATGCGGTGTTATGAAAGATCGGGGGACGCTGGTAGGTCTATCGGTATCCCGTACTTCCCTGCCTGATAGGGTCCTGAGTATAACATACTCCATTCACCTCCCAAACTGGTGGAGGCTCCTCCTGAACTGTCTCTGCTAATGGAGGTGGCTGCTGGAAAGAGTGGGCGTAGGATTGGTCCTGCTCCCATGGCTGGGGTTGCCCTGACACCAACTGCTCCTGAATATGGTGAACTTGGTATACGGGAGCAGAGGATGCAGTCACGACATGTATCTTTATCTTAGATACCCTATCAGTCAATTCCTCCATTTGTTTTGGAATCTTGGAGATGCTCCGATCTAATTCATCAATTCTCCTGTCAATCCTCTCGACTACAGTAAGCTTGTCAGCAAGGAGTCCCATGCTAGGGATCACGTCCTGAGAGAGAACAACTACAACTGATTTTCCCCCTCCAAATGAGAGTGAACTGGGGGACGACGTATAAGCCATGTTGGCCATCTGTGAGCGACTAGTTTCAGCCATCTGCTCGAATACCTTCCAGACGGCATCCGCTCCTCGTGATGTATAGCTGCCTCCACAGGCAGTGCTCACTAAACCCTACATCTCAGGGTTGAGACCAGTGAAGAACGACTGGACCAAGATATTGTCATCTAGTTTATGACAGGGACACTTCTGCAGGATGTCCTTAAATCTTTCCCAATCATCACAAAAGGCTTCATGGGGTAATTTGAAAAAAAACTCGTAACTCGCATCCTCATCATGTTAGTTCTACTCAACGGGTAGAACTTCTTCAGAAACAAGTCCTTGAACTGGGCATAAGTGGTGACGGTAATCCCAAGATTTTTCACACAGTAGTCAGCTTTACCACCCAAGGCAAATGGAAGGGTTGTGAGCCTAATATAATTCTGGCTAACATTAGGATGTCTAAGGTTAGCACTTATGAGCTCAAAGTCCCTTAGGAATGCATATGGCTCCTCAGAAGCATTCCCATCAAAGTGTGGCAGCAGGTTCAGAAAGTATGGCTTCAACTCAAAGTCAACTGTGGGTTCTGCCGGACTCAAGTAGTTCCGAATTTGGTATTGTACGGGGTTATACGCCGCATCCATTGGTGGTTCAACTCCAACATTTAGCTATCCTAACTGAGCTCAGAGTAGTGTGTGTTGCTGCTCAGATGCAGCTAATCTAGTTAGTATCATTCTCATCGGGTCATCAGGTTGTTCTTCTTCCTCTTCTTGTTAGGTCCTGAATCAGCAATGTGTTCTTGATTAGAAGATGATTTATGAATCAAGATATTCTCATCGAGGCAAAGGTCTTCTTCGGTGAGGTGGGAAGAGAGAAATGGAATGGTTTGAGAGTAACCATCCCGAGAGTGGGTGATCTTGGGCTCAAGAGGGTCATGAGTCCAGGATGGTCCAAGTTGCGCATGGACCTGTGAAGACATACTTCTTAGAGAGTTCAACGAGAGATTCGCAAAGCCCGAATAAATATCCCCCCAATCGGTCATCTTTGATATCAAAAAGAACTGATTTGAACATGATATTCAAAGAGGCGCTAGTTCTACGATGCACGCAAATGTGCAGAATAAACTCACACAATACAAACACAATTCAAACCCTCAGTTTCACCGACTCAACACGTGATGGCCGTAAGGGTTCGGCCGAATTATCTGGTCAATTTTAGTTGGTGATAAATATAATCTTGGAAAGATTAATGGATTGTTAGGTGCCCGTATTTACCTACAGATTGGCCCGGTTCTTACGACTAGTTGGACCTACTTTCAACCAGTATAGGAGTAAGTACGGACTGCATAAATATGGCTATGCGTTTCTTGAGGACTAATGCGCCCTCTAAACCTCCCACTATGCTAAGGAAGTCCGGACCATATAAATATGGCTACCTGTATTCCTCACTGAAAAGTAGCTAATCGCCTAAAAAGAAAGAACCAGTAGTAAGTAAGAAATCCTGGCTTGGCTATATTCTAGGGTCGTCTCTCTCTCACTTGCAAGTAAATCAAACAATGAGGGCTTTATGCACCCGCAAACAAGGTTCTTTTTATTCCAATTTTTTTAATCGACCTGCTCAATTCAGTCCCAATTTTAGAGTTAGGTTATCACTTGAAATTTATTTGAACACACAAATACATCTATCGTTCAATCTCAATTTCCTTTTTGACCTTAAGTTATAAAACAAGAGGGGAATCAGAAATCTGAATGCAACGAGAAACTATGATGCATGCTCAGAAGAAGGTATACTTACAGTGAATCCCAACACTCTCCGTGCATTATGCAAAATGAATTTGTAATTTTACACTAAATGCATGCAGATCGAGAAAACTGCACCTAAACAGTATACTATTAGTGGGGAAGAATTGATTTGATTTGACCTAAGTAGTACGTGTCTTTGGTGTCTCATTATGAATCTTATAAGATAAGTGAATCTTATAAGATATGAGTGGCCTAAATTACGATGGGAACAAACAAATTTGATTCTATACTAATGTGTGCCTAATCCTTAAATTCACCACTCAAGTCGAGCCTCACCATCACCAAAGGGTGAAACAGGTCTCGACACACCACAAATAATGTCCAAGTCTTTTTACACACGTGAGTTCTCAAACAAGAGCCGCTATAAAGAAGCAAAATACCTAACTTTAAAAAACAGTTCCTGTTGTGATAATTTTTTTATTTTTTTCAAATAAAAGAATAAACAATAAATGATAAGATGATGGTGGTAAGGATGATGGAGATATAAATAAATGAAGGAGTAGGGGTGGTGAATGTGATGTAATAATAATAAAAAATATAAAGATAAAAAATGATGACAATATGAAGGGAAAAATACCTACGATGGAGACGGTCGCCTATGATGTGCTCATGAGAGCACGGTCTTCGCTCGAATCGCCGGTGAGCGATGAGCTCGAGCAGTGCCCAGATGCGGCTGCGATGTTGGCCAAAAAACCAAAGGATCTCACCGGAGAGAGGGTGTCGTCGCTCGACCGCGGTTGCGTCGCTGTCACCGATTCAACTCTGGGAACTAGGCTCTCCTCACATAAAGATGGATCAAGTACAAAGTGATGAGGATGTGATGTATATAAAGATGGAAAAAAATGAGAGGTATTAAAGTGGGGAGGTTAATAAAATAATGGGGTTGAATTAGAAGTTAGAAATTTTGGTGGAATGGTGGAGTTGAATGGTGGTTATTGTAGAGAATGGAAAATAAATACAGGAAAATAAAATGAAATAAAGTAGGCTACTTTAAATACAATAAAATAAAAGTGAGAAGAAAATAAATAGCGGAGAATTTAAAAGAAGACAAACAACATGTACATTTTTTGTTTGCTTTTAGAATATGTATTTTTTGTCTTTTTAATAAGAGATATTTACAACAGAAAAATACAATAAAATACTAGAATTAAAATACAACATAACGATGAATTTTTTGGATTTTTAAGTAATTAAGAAAGATAAAATAAAAAATAAAGAACAAATGAATATATACATAATATACAATGTACATCTAGGTCCCAAAATCCAACTTTTGCAAATGAGTTCCGATTTTAATGAAACCACTTCCATTATATAGATAATTTTCTACCTTGAACTTTGTAAATGAGTTGGTAAATTTGGAGTTCATACGGAGCGGGAATTTGGTCGGGAAGTTGGACTTTACGACTTTTTCTCTTTGGGATATAGGGGCATTTATTTGAGCTAAATTTTGTTTTATATTTTTGTATTTTTATATACATGTTTATGAACAAGTTAGATAAAGAATTAGCGAAAAAGGATTTGAAATGAAATTATTAAAAATACATGAAGTTTTGGGCTATTTACATGTGAAAAACTCCTTTATTTTTGCGGCTTTTTATTGTTAATTTATTTTGTACAATCTAATATACAATAATTAGTGTGTTTTATTTACAAGAGTCATTTTGTTAATTTATTGATTGTATATACATTTATTTGAGAATTTGCTTAGAGATTTTGCTAAGATCAAGATATTGAGATGATGAATCACTGATTCGTCACCCGGTTAGTACATGCAACATCTATTTTTATTTTTATTGTAAATCCAAACTTTGCAATGGTACAGATATCGCATTTTCCAAATGCGATATGAGTGCCACATTTCAAACATGTAATATTGCTGCTCTACTAATGTAAAAGAAAAATATTTTGCACTACTCAGGGACTTATGTATTCATGGGACATTACTAAGGAAGTTGTCTCAAGTCCTCTGAAAAGGAATGGAATTTTGAAGGTGTTGTATGAGTCAAATTAAATAGTTAACTTGACGATCGAGGGACTAAAGACATGTATTGTATCCTGTCATAAAAAGACATACTTCCTTTTTATATGCATACAAATATACATTATCTATGACTGAGCATGTACATTGGGCAAGCCGAATGGTTAATGGTCTAATAAGGTCAATATACCAGTGAGATGGTTTACATACAAGAGAATATGAGATGTATGACTCTCAAAGGAGTTATACATGTTCATGTTTACCGAGTCAGAAGATGAAAGTTAGTTATTAGATAGGGTCACAACAAATTTAGTAATGATCATATTGTTTATGAAACATGATAAGAAATCGAGAATATTGGCATATTTTTTTGAAAAGCATATGATTAATATTGTTGCCCAATAATTGACTAAGAAATCTATTAATCAACCCTCTAAAGAGACAACCAAATATTTGATTGAACTTTGGATTTATTCAAATTCTTCCAGTATGTAGGATGCACAAGTATTGGAATCTTCTAAGACAATGCTCTCGTAATAGATAGCTTTACCATGACATTTCCATTTCGAAATAATGATGAAATCAACTGGACTTTAAAGACTCCGTTTCTTAGTCTAAATGAATTGTGAATTAATTGGATTAAATCTCAACTCCTATAACCATATTCTAGATCGAAACATTTCCGAGTTAATCAGAGAAATTGGTTCAATGTCTGATTAAATCAGGTAACTCAAAGTAATGTGAATCCCAATATTAGATGTAAATGTAAAATATCAAGTCAATATACGTGGTTTATAAATCTCCCTGACATTATCCTCAAGTACTTGTAAATGCTTTATATGAATCATATTTGGGTTAAGAGTCATATTGACTATCAAGATTTAAATTACTACTATCATTGATAATTAAATATGTGAATATATGAATGCGATTTACATAATTGACATTTTATTAACATGTGAATAGATCGGGGTGATTAATATTAATATGAATATTATTCATATTTATTTTAGCACTTACATGATCATGATTCACATAATTAATTAATGTTGATGTGAATTAGATTCACGTTCTCCATTAATTAGCTGTAAATTATATTTACATTTTACATGTGAACTAATGAATTGAATTCATTTAACTGTGGACTATTTTACAATGATATATAAATAATTAATTGTAATTATCCATAGAGATAGTTCTGTAATTATATAAACCAAGTCCAACAAGGATTTGAATTATTGGAAGAATAAATGAAAAAGAGAAATCTACTTCTCCTCCTCCAGTTTTGATCATCCAAAAAAATATAATTAAAAGGAGCAAAAGTTTTCCTATTGTTATCTGATCCATTAATTCAAATTCAAATATGAGTTCTGTTTAAAAGAGAATCAAAGAAGAGATAAAGTAGAGAAACTTGATTCTCTACTGCTCTCAATGTATAGCCATCCTTACATGTTATACAAAGTGGAACATATTACTCTTTTCAATTTAAGTCCACTACAAGTACTCTCTAGTCCTATAATAAAGAAAAGAAAATAGAAGATTCACTTATTCTCCTCCCTCGGTCGTGGTCTACATCTCTTATCCCCTACCCTTGGCTGTCCACTAATATACCCATATCTCCTTTCCATTGGCTTGGCCAATTACGATAGGACCCATCTTTTTCTTCGTGTTTCGTATCCATACAGAACGACTCATTTTTGTGAGATGAAATCGGGAGGAAAGAGATTATTCTAGATATCTTTTGGCATGGACAATCTATAGAGGTCAACTTTCGAATTCGCGAGAGGATTCACAAGTCATCTTCGTGCATGTGGGTGCAAGCATTCATTGAATCATACTTGATTATCTATATCTCTTTCTATAGAGGCTCATGCATCAAAGGTAATTTCTATCTCGCATGGTTTGTAAACAACATGGAAATAGTTTCCATTATCATGTAGTTTCGCAATGCAAATAAAAAAATGTTACATGATTGCCATATGTCTCATACAATGAGCATCTTATTTTCCGAATGTAATTTATTTTTCCCGAATTCTCATAAGTGAAATTCAAATCTCCCTTTAAACCACACAAAACATATGGAAGTTTTCCGTTATCACACCAGATACCTGGTACAAAGAGTGGTGCCGCATCTTATATAGTTTAGATTGTTGAGATGTTCATCGAACTACTCGCTCATATACAATTTGAAAAAAATTGTGACAAGCTAAACATGATTGATATACACACATACACACGTGCACATACATGCACGCATACACACCAACTTATAGGGGAGTGTTGAGAGATATTTTATGTTCCATCTATTCCAGGGTACACTAGTCTTTTCCATGTAATCGATTTTCTTATGTAACCCTAATACCAAGACTCCACCCACATAGCATATAATGTTCGAATCAAAGACCTTCTCTCAGTAAAATGTAGTTTAAATATTTAGAAGTTTAGAAGCATGATTTTGTATTTAAAAATATATTCATTTTCAAGATGTGAAAGCTCGATAGCTTTTATCTTCTTTCAAAAAATACATCGCATATCAAGTTATATCCAACTTTCTAACGATATTCTCAATGAAACATAGAGACAACAAAATATTCTTCCATATAATTTGGAGATTAAAAATTGAAATATTCTTGATATATGTCACTTAGCTTTTTCCACTTAAGACCCCTTCCTCAACATTCTTCCTCCGCAGGCCAGTGTGTCCACTGTCCTCCAACATAGAATTAAAACGGATACAAAAACACAAAAACCCTAAACCAAACAAACCCTCTCCACTTCACTACGCACAGCACAGCACAGCACAGAAGCCCTCCCTCCGGAGCATCAGATCATGGACTTCAGGAAGGTGAAGGTCCCGAACGTCCCCGGAGGCGGCGGCGGTGCCTCGGCCCTGGTGAAGACAGCCTTGGTTGGCGGTATCGCCATCTACGGCGCTCTCAACAGCCTCTACAATGTCGACGGAGGCCATCGCGCCATCGTCTTCAACCGCCTCCACGGCATCAAGGACAAGGTATACGGTGCACAATAATGATGAATGACGACGACGGCGACGTTGAATGATGTATGATGACGATATATGAATTTGATGATGGCAGGTGTATCCAGAAGGCACGCATCTGATGGTGCCGTGGTTCGAGAGGCCCATCATCTACGACGTTCGTGCTCGTCCTCACCTCGTCGAGAGCATGACTGGCAGCCGCGATCTTCAGATGGTCAGCAGATTCATCTTAGTTGATGTTTGATGGATGTTATTTTGTTCTTCTTCTTCTGAAAAAGAGGAATTTTGATTGTGAGGCATGAATTTATTTTAGTTATCTCTATGTGGGAAATCAGCAGACATGAAGATGCTATCGTTTTGTGAAATGTTAACGCTGCCGGTCAAATTGGCCGGTGCAGTAGGTGAATTATGTTATGGGTAGTGCACATAGTGACTTTGTGGTATAATAACAAGCTCAGTAGTAAGTAGATGTGTAGGATCACAGAACTGACCAATAGTAGCTGCACATCATTTTTATTCGATTGGAATATGGTTGTCATGGACAGTGAGAAATGATGAGCTACTTAGAGGTTGGACGACAAGGGTCTTTAGTGTATGTCTCACCTGTTCGAGTCTGAATTGAACTATAACTTTTCTTTTAGCATTTAGTTGGTACCTCTTGGCAGAAGAACATGGTGAAAGGGAAGTGTTGAGGAAGAGGAAGGGCAGAGAAAGCTCCCCAGTGCGCTGGATTTTGGTACAGAAGTTAGGAGACATGTGAGTTGAGGGGAATACGTCAGGCCACATGGGATTCTGCAAAGGAAACATGAAGAAGTTCGGGGAAAGAGGAGGATAAAAGAAGAGACATAATAAAGATACTCTGACTACTATTTTCAATATGATCTTTTACTTTTGTTAACAAAAGGGGTATTTAAGTATATATGGATATTGATATCTTTTACAATTTAAAATTTTAAAGTCAAACAAGAATGTAACAAAATTTCCTAACAATGTCACAGGTAAAACTTAAAATTAAAAAGGAGAAATCTGATCAAGTCAACAATGCGACAGTAAAATTTGAAACCTATCCTGAAGTTGAAAACTAATCAGTTGTTGAAAATGGAATGTGGAAATTTACAAAGATTAGAATTGGAGTGGATCATTTGCCTCTACCTAATTTTATGGTTTTTTGACCAAACCAAGCATTTCCCCTCATTAGTTGGGATCATCTTCATGTTTTCCTTACGTTCAAACAGAGAGATTTTGGATTGTCTTAGACTTGTATCAGAGTATGCCATATCATTTAAGTAATCCTTTTCTGCAGTCCTTTCCAGCATTCTTGTTGTCTTCTGGTCCTTCTTACAAGGCTTATCAACCAACTTCTGACCCCTTCCATTTGATAGCACGTTGGTTGACCTTCACTTAAGATTCTCAAATCCTTTCAAGCATGATTGCTCATTTTTTCTTATGCCCGGGGTGAACTAACTCTCTCTGACAAGTGACAATCTCACTTGTGATGGTTAACATTTCTTGTTGCAACAGAACCTTAGCATCTTCATTTGCACTACAAAAATATTTTTAAAATGGCAAGGATAGGCAACCCGATTACTTCATATATATGGATCTTTCAGCTTTAAGGGCATATTCTTGTTAAAAAGCACATCTGAAGCTTCTGATTTGACCAGCTTGCTTTAGTTTTATGGGCAACATCTCTGCCATCTCTTTTATCACATTTAAATATTGATGATGTAACCTGTTGTATTTAAAGTGTCACTTGTTATAATGAAATGTCTATCTTAATTTCAATTTCTGCTTCATCTCCTTTACCATTGAATTTATTGTTTATACGGTCCATCTCCGTGCTAAAATGGAAAGTCTCACATTATGAGACCATTTTCAAATGCACAAGCATCATATAACTCAAATTCTCCTTTGGCAGCATTTAATGTTCAGGAACGTGGACCCATCCACCGCATATACGGTAGTACATGCCTATACAGATCCTTAGCTGAACCACAATCTTGAATTGGGCTGTATGCACCCCATGCGCATATTTTTGAATGAAAAAGGGGGAGAATCACCACCACACCATGCATTTATGTGGGCCGCATATGCCGCTTATGTGGACTGCATATTATGCAGTTATAGGTCCGTTTATGTCTAATTGGATCCATTCTCCGATTTTGCCTCAAACTGTCCCTTCCATTCCAGAACCTTCATTTCCACTCGAAACTCTACCCTCCCTGTCGTCACCTCTCTCCTTCCCATTGTCTCCTCTCTCCTCGCCTTTGAGCCTTCTCGTTGCTGCTATCTCTCTCCTCGTTACCACCGCCTTTGTTTAATTTGGGGCTACCTCCGCTGCAATAGAGCCCGACTTCACCATCTGCGAGCCCCCTCTCCATCGATTTCTCTATTGGATGGTACTTCCTCTGCATACTGTGTTGGTGACATTGGGGTAATGTTTCTGTGTGGAGCTATTGCATTTGGGACATTTCTATTGAGTTGGGGACCTTAGGATATTGCTGCTGCCGGGTTGCTGTGTTTGTGTACTGCTTATTCCTATACATTTTTTGCAGCGTTTTCTCTTGGATCTGTATTGCAAATTTTTAGAGATTTTTACACTTGCACTTCTCCAGGTTTCTACAAATACACATGCTTTGTAGAAACTTGTATGGGCACAAATGTAAGAATCCCAATTTTTTACTGCTCAGTTGCCATTTTGCCTTATGTTTTTTATCTTTTCTCTTACCATCCTACTAATATTTTTGTTATGTTCAAGACAATTTATTTGAATGCACCACTTAGAAATCGTTTGTGATCTTCCCATCATATACCGCATTTTATGGCTACAATTTTATATGCTCCGAGTTTTAAAGAAAGTAAACTCCCTAAATTAAGTGTTTTTTCCCAAAAATTCAGTCATGCTGCAATTTTTTAGTATAGTAAAATCATATTTAAAGATATAACATTTTCATATAAGGCAATTAATTTAAGGTTATGCTTACTCCATGCTTCTAACTTCATGTTAGTATTTTTTACAATTATAATGTACATAAAATTATATTAGATATGTTTATTCTTTAAATTATGTGTTCATGGTTAAAATTTTAGGTAATTTACGACATCTACAAAATCTTCTAATAGTGGTTCTTCTCCTACTCATTGAAGTGAATTGAAAATTTATCCATATGAAGTAGATTTTATTCTTTGAAGTATTTAAGATCATCTCATGTTCTAACTAATATCTCAAGTGCTGATGCTATGCGTGTCATGTTTTGGTATTTGGTACTTATGTATTGGTGATTGGCACTATTAGATACTAACCTTTTTATTAATAGAGATTGTTTAAAGCTTTACATGAAAGTTTATTTTTGCTAGAGCTTCTTGAACTTCACTTTTATTACATTAATTCAAGTCATAAATTTCATATTTATTTATTTATAAATGAAAATAAATTCCATATTCATTTATTTATACCTGAACCTGTTATTAACTGTGTAGACCTATTCGGACATATACACATACACCATTCTCGAACCTTGACCACATTTCTTAAAATCGCGCACCAAGGCACTGAGATATTTGGAGGTGCTTTCGTGATTCATGACAATGTATAAAAGTAAGGGTGTAAGACCAAACCTTGGCAGAGACTAAAATTGATGTAAAAATAAGTAAGATCTAGTTGGAATATGGAAAATTTCTTACTAGGTTAATATCCAAAAACAAATATGTTTGATGTTGTTGAGAAGATAAATGTGAAGCTTAAAGGAAAATACTATAACATTTCAATAAAACTTGCAATGTTTTTTTAATAGCGAGGGTTGAGAAGTTAGACATGCGTAGAGAATGTCTGTAGCGGAGGTGAAGATGGCCATGGACTTGTTGCCACACAAAGAAGGGTTGGATTTGCAACAATAGTGTCCGACAAAACGTTGGTGCAAGACTGATAAAATACAGTTGAGAGAAGCTGGGCTAAGGTAGTATGGACATGAGCAAACAAGGCCTTCAAATGCTTCAATTTGAAGGCATGAGATGTTAGAAAAAAGAGCCTTGTATTAGGGGTTATGGAAGACCACAAATACTTTTGAAGGAGATTATTAAGAAAGGATATGGATTTTTTGGGATCTTGGCCTTGGTAGGGTCCGAACTATACCCTATTAATAGCAAATAATTCATGTAGCTGGCTCCCAACTTAAAGCTTTAAAGACGTGGATTTTGTTGTTGATATACAAAACAAACACCTCTCTTCCAGAATTTCCTCGATATTTTTTGGGACAATTTTATAAGATTCTTGAAATTGAATAAATTTACATCGTATATACATTCTTCCCACCTGTGGAAACCTCCATCAGTTGCTTCTAAAGGTGTATGACCTAATTTTGTTTCAAAAGGTGTATGGCATCTGGTTGATTTACGGTATAAATTGAGCTGAAATTCTGGTACTACTGGAATTTGTCTTTACTTTTCGTTGACATCTATCTCAATGTTTCATAACACAAATCTTCTATTGCCATGTCTAGTTTGCACAATTTCGTATATTTTGAGATTATTTTTATTTTACTCTCCTGATCATGTCATGTTTTTTTGGATAGATGGGGTGTCAGGGACCATGGCAATTCTGCTTCATTAAGAGAAATAAATTGTTCTGATTTTTTCTGTAGAATCTTTGTTACATATCTGGGCTAATCAAGTTCTGCTTATTCATGGAATTTTAGATAGCTTTTTAAAGCAATATTAGTAAAAAATTCATTTTTGAGCCGCATACTTTCTATCCGGTCATTTCCCACCCATTTTCGGTCGGGTGGAGTACAATTACAACATAGGATGTTTACATCGTAGTGAAAGGATGATTATCAGACGATAGTTTTTCTTAAGGTGGTGATGGTTTGGGAAGGTCGTGACTTTGTGGGTTATTTCGTCTCCTCCGATTGTAGCTCAATCCAAGATACTTATTTTTTCTCAGCCTGATTGATATTTTATTGCCTGAAATTTTATAGTGGTTTTCTTGCAAATTATTTACTTGTAGAGTTCTTCAATCTATTTAATAGTTGCATTTTTATTGCTCTATTCTATGGTGCACAACGTTCCTGGATGATAACAGTAGACAACAAGAAAATAAAATAAAATCAAGGTCTTAGAACATTGCATTGTCAGAATGGAAATGAGAAATGTATATGGTTTGACATTAGAGCTTAATTTAAGGATGAATTGGTAGCGTGAAGTTTCCGGACTATCAATGACATTTGGCAGTGTTTGTAGAATTCAGGTATGATAATATATTGAATTTCCATTGACAACATTGTTTATGCTGTTATATCTAGGATGTTGGAGAAAAATCTTTTCATTTTCAAAAATTCTTTTTTGCTTTCAAAGAGCCTTTTTTTATGGAAGAAGGTTGTGGGCCAGTTATAATAGAGTCTAGAAATAGAAAAGAAGTACAAATACCCCCCTCCCCCACCTTATGCTTGGAGCAAGGTATTAGTTAAGCCAACTCATCATGTAAAAAACGTATGGCTCTTTTTTTAAAAGTCCTATACTAAGAATATTTCCAAAGGTCAGAAATGTGGTCGATATGTGGTTGCATATCCGTATGCGGGTAGGGTTCTGAACTGCATGTCATACGCGACCTAGACATTTAATCGGGCTGCATAAACTACATATGATGCCGCGTACTCCGTGGATATGCGGTCCAAGCTGGCTAAAATGCAGTGACTCGAGTAGCCTTAAACCGAAACCCCTTTGTTTGTAACCACTCTCTCCTCCTTGTTCTCTCGTTCGAAGTTGAAATCCCTCTCCTTCAAACATGTTTGAAACCCATCTTCACGACTCTTCGCACATCGCTTACTCTACTGGACTGCCTTTGCGCGTGCAACCACTCCTTTGTCCCTCCATGCCTATTCCACCGTGTTGCCTTTGCCTCACAGCTCGTCAATTGTCTCCTCCCAGATCGTTGTGCCTCCTGCGAAGGTTTGCAAAATGCCCCTTATTTGTTTCATTTGGATAGTTTTTTGTATAGTACCAAAGGGAGCAATCTATTTGCTAAAGAAGATATCATAAACCTTTTTTTAAACTATCCATTGTAAGGCTGTAAAAATCAAGTATCTACAAAGCACACTTCATTTTGATAATGTTCTTTTTTTTATCCAAAGAAGGGGGTAACACGCTATGGTGTCTGCCCTAATTTATTAAAGAGCAAGGAAAGGGGTACTTACAAAAGCCAAGACTCAATTATAGTCTTGGAGTGAGAGATAACATTTTCACGGTAAAAGCATTGCGAAGAGAAAATTACATCATATCTAGCTAACCAAATTGCCCAGACAAGCGCCCGAGGTTGTAAGATTTCGATCCTTTGTCTATCTTTGGCAATCACCAAGGAGTTCCAGAATAACTCCATGCTCTAAGTATTGATCATGTTCAGATCACATATGCAAACCAAATCTGCGATGTGAGTGAGCAGTTGAAGAAGAGGCGCTCAATGGTCTCCACATGAGAGCTGCAGAGCAGACATGAATTGGATACAATTGCGAATATTCTGACACAACAGTCTCTTGTCATGATACATTTTTGTCCATTATCATGATACGTTTTCTCCTCAGCAACCACAAGAAAAAAACCGATCTTCCCAGGCAGGCTCAGTTCCCAAATTAAATTGCAATCTCGGATAACTACATAGGTTCTTGAAGGAGGTGATCTGCAGATTGCTCCATAAGCCTTCTTCATCAAGAAAAAGCTGCCCTTCCATACTCAGTGATCCTTGCCCGAACAAGGTCTACTGTGCCGCCCCAATACCTCCAAAAGAGCAAGGAAATCCTCCAGACGACGGTCCAAAAAGTTTTTGGTAAAAGATGGCATTCAATTCCCACCGTCCCAGCAATCAACCACTAGCCAAAGCAAAGAGTTGGGGGAATCTGTCGCAAAGCCTTCCGTCACCTATCCAGTCATCCGCCCAAAACGTAAAAGAGCGACCATCTCCAAGAGCAGACTTAAAAAGATCATAAAAAGAGGCATGACCGAGGTAATTCCCTTCCAAAAAGACGACACCTGGCTGCCCCTGAGATGGTTCATCTGCCCTGGTTGACGCAAATCATAGATATGCCGAAGTAGCCTGCAACAAAGGTCCTCACCACTCCCCTAAAGCCTACCCACCCACTTAAGAAGTAGAGCCTTGTTCATTGTCTCCAGGTTCTTGATCCTCAGTCCGCCATCAAACTTCGGAAGCGTTACATTGTCCCAGCTTACCAGATGTATACCGCCGCCATCATGCCCAGCCTTGCTCCAAAGGAAACATCTCATGATCTTCTCCAGTTTTCGGCGAACATCGTCCGGTAGGATGTGAGAGGAAATGAAGTAGATCGGAATGGCTTCGAGAACCGCCTTCAGAAGGACCAGTCGACCCCCACTCCCTCCATGTAATAAATCAGCCTTCCAGCCCGACAGTTTGCTGTCCATCTTCTCAATAATTGGTAGCCATTTCGCTACCTTGATTCTGTCGGACGCAAGCGGAAGACCAAGGTATCGCATAGGGAGGGCACAACAAGAGGTGCCAAGTTCAACACTACAAGAGAGCGCCTCATCATCTGACATCCCAAAAGGAACAACCGTGGACTTGTCAAGATTCAAACCAGGCCCGAGAGTTCACCAAAAAGCTCTAAAGTGGTAGCCATACCCCTCTCCTTATCCCTCCCATCTCAGTGAAGATGATTGTGTCGTCTGCATATTGAAGTAACAGGATGGAGATGTCACCGGCAGAGAAGCCCACAGTATAACCCCTAGTTGTGACACGTTCAACCATACAAGAAAGCACATCAACCACAATGACAAAAAGAAGGGGAGCAAGAGGGCACCCCTGTCTGACTCCACGTTGAGGTTGGAAGAAATCTCCCTCCGACCGTCCATTGATGAGGACCGAGAAGGAGGCAATGGTAACACACCTCTTCATCCACGAAATCCAAATGTTCGGAAAGCCATGCTTAGACAGGGCAACCAAGAGGAACTTTCAGTCCACCATGTCATACGCCTTTGAGAAATCAATCTTATAGAGCAACCCCTTCTGCTTGGTCCGTTTCCACTCCCCAATAATTTCAGTAGCCATCACCAGGTTGTCTGCGATCTGCCTGCTCGGGAAAAAAGCTGACTGGAGCAGAGAGGTGATCTGGTCCATGACCTTGCTAAGTCTAATCGCAAAGACCTTCGCTACAATCAAATAAATCGCATTAGACAGAGCGATAGGTCTGAAGTCTTCCACCCTCTCACATGTTTGATGTTTCGACAAAAGGAAAATGAGGGCCCAATTGAGCTTGTCGAAACCTGCATTGCATCTGCAATACTCCTCAACCACCCCCAGCACCTCCACCCCCATAACATGCCAGAATTCCCTTTAGAAAGACACCGGGAAGCCATCTAGTTCGGGAGACCCATCCGCATTCAGACTCCAAAGTGCGCACTTTACCTTCTCCAAAGTGACACTTTGCACCAGGTGCGCTGCGTGGACATCAGAAAGCCGGTTCGCTCCCAAGCCACTCCATCTCCAGGGCTGAGCAGGGGCTTTAGAATGGAATGAACGAAAGTTGTTTGCGACCGCGGCTCCCATCTCATTCTCCCCCACAAAGGTTTCCTCGCCCACCACGAGGGAGCGAATTACGGCGACATCTTCCACTTGCCACACTGTGGAAAAAAGCTGTGTTCACGTCCCCCTCTTTTAGCCAAGTCACCCTATATTTTTGCCTCCATTCAGCCACCATCTTCTTGTCCTCCGCAAGGATTTTTGCCTCCATTTTTATAATGTTCTTGCTAGACCGGAAGAATACTATTTGTTGGTACTGAAGAAGTTTAGATTTCAACATGAAACTATGTTATCTGTATATTTCGTGTAGTTAGTGCTAGAGGATCTTATGCTATAGTTCTTTAAAACATTTATTTTGAATGGCGTTAGTAGAGATATTAAAAATGGCAAATCAAGTCCAACATCTACAAATATACAGAAGATGGTTGAACATACTTAAATGGCATGATAACCATGTGTTTTGAATCAAGAACACATACTTAGATCATGACATGGTATCAATGTGTTTTCCATTTAAGAAAAACACTTGAACATACTTAAATGTCATGGTAACAATGCGTTTTTAATCAAGAACACATGCTTAAATGGCATGGTAACAATGTGTTTTCCATTCAAGAAAATCATTTTCAAGCTGTCACTTTTCATGAAAATAAAAGTGAAATCAAACGGAACATTGCAAAGATAAGTTTGGGGTCTTTGTAGATTACACGGAAGATATCATAAAGAAGAAGAAGAAGAATGAGAAAATTGTTAGCATGAGAGAACTGCAAGAGGAAGTGACAACTAAAGTATTTGATGGATCCTCTAGCACAACATATGTGGGAGTAAATGATGCAAGATGACCTCAAGTGTCTGAAGATGATGTTTCTTTGGCGCATGCACACATCAACAAATACGACATGCAATGATTAAAGATACATTAGCCAAGACGAGCATGCACACGTCAACAAATACCTAGCAAAATTCTTTTATGATTTGGACATTCAGTTCAATGTTTTGACCAATAATTCTTTTATCCGCATGTATGAGGGAATTGGACAATGCAAAAAACGAATACAACCCACCTTCATACTATGAAATTGCAGGAACTTTGTTGAAGAAGGAAGTTGACGAAACAAAGTAACTTTTTTAAGCGAGAGGGGGAAATACTCACTTGGTGTTTGCCCCAAGATTTAAACCATGGTCTTTTGGGTAGTAGGCACCCAACGCTACTAACATACCATTGAAGGGGGTTTAACAAAGGAAATTTTAAATTATTATCATGGAAAACAATGATGTTCAATAATGATCGATGCATGGACTGATATGAGGTGGAGGAGTATTATATACCTTTGTACGAACATTGTGTTGGGTACAACTTTCTTGAAGTTCGTTGACACATCTGTGGACACTCCTATTGCTTAATACATCTCTTGTTGAGGAGTGTATTAAGGATGTTGGAGCAGATAACATTTGGCAAGTTGTTACCGACACTGCTTCTGCAAACATGGTAGTTAGGAGGCTACATGAAACCAAATATCCAAGGATATTTTGGTCTTCATACTCGACTCATTGAATATATCTTGTTCTTTAAAAGATTTGCATCACAAAAACCAGGACTCCTCTTACTGCTTTTATCTATAGTCATGCAAAGAAATTGAGCATGATCAAATAGTTTACCATGCAATGAGATGATTAGGCCAAGGCAAACAAGAATTGTGACCACTTTCCTCGTACTACAAAGTGTGATGGATAAGAAAGAGAAATTACGAGATGTTCTTTTTTGATGAGGGGAGGGAGTGAAAATGTTTGGAAACCAAACAAAATGAGGTGGTTACATCCATTATCCTTAGTGCAACATTTTGGAGCCCGGTGTCCTTGTCCATGAAGACCTTCTCTTCATTAGTCTACATTCTACACATTGATGGGGAAAGGAGGTTGCCAACAGGCTTTGTTTATGGAGGATTGAAGGATGCAAAAAAAATGAAATGACGGTTTTTTAAAGATGAGACCATACAAACCTTTTATGGATGCCATTATCTTGAAGATGAAAGGAAGATTAGGGAGGCTTGGATGATGCAAAAGTAGAAAATAAAGGCTACTTTTAAAGACACAAAAGATGCAAGCCCTTTATAAATGCATTACCTTAAAGACGCAAGGAAGATTGGATGCCTCTCTCCATCTTGTAGCTTTCTATCTTGAACCCTATTATTTGAGAGGGATAATGATGCAATTTTCGAAGAATAACTTTGTCGCAGATGATTTTTTGGAATGTTTGGAGATTTTTTATCATGAGTTGGAGACTCAATATGTCATCACTAAGAGAGATGCTGATTTACTACATAGGAGGAGCATTTGGAAAGCCATTAGCTATCAGACGAAGATCCACCATTGATGATGATTTTAATCGTTGTTATATATTTAAAATTATTATTTTTTGAAATAAAAAGGGGGAAACACGCGATGGTTCACATCCCAATAAATTAATTAGTTAATTAAAAAAGGAATTACAACCTCAAGAATCAAGACAACTACATAAGCCATGACTCAAGGACACCCATGGCGTGGAAACAAACATTTTCACAAATAGATCAGACGATCGTCAGAGGCCTAAGTAAATCCTTCATCGTGCGTTGCAGAACAGACAACAAAGAAGCCCAGAAGGACTCAAGGGTCTGAACACAAACCCAGTTAAGGTCAAAATCTCCCCAAATAGGTGCTGTATAGGAACAGAGGAAGAAAAGATGATTCACAGATTCAATGCCACTTCTACAAAGAATGCATCTGTCTGAAACCATTCCAAAGAATCTTACACAACGGTCTCTCGTCATTATTCTCTTACGCCTGAGAAGCCATAGGAAAAAATCAATCCTCTTCGGTAGCCTAAGGGACCATCTAAATCTGCAGTCTCTAACTAGGTCATCCGTCCATGATGGAGGTGGTCTACAAATCGCCCCGTAGGCCTTCTTGTTTGAGAAGGAACTTTCTCTCCAAACCCAGTGGCTGCGCCCCTCAGACGCCCCCCCCAAAATGTCGTAGAGAATCTAACAGAAGCAGGAACTCCTCCAGGCGATGGTTAGAAAAGGTCACTGATAACAAGGGCATCCAATTACCGTCATTCCACCAATTAGCGATCGGCCACCAATGCAAAAAGGCACGGAAAACGGTTGCAGATTGGACCATCACCCGACCAATCACATTTGAAAGCATTGGCATTGGTTAAAAATTTTCTCTTGTAAAGTTATGAGTTAGATATATACTATTGTATAAGAATTTGACGGCTTAGTTTCTCTTGTAACTGGTTGGTGGATGCTATATGGTTTTGAGACGTCATATTTGAAAGCACATCCTCTTCTTCTGGTGAGAGAGGAATTGGTGCTCATTCGCGATGGTATTATTCTCATAGTTAGGATGCACATCTTATCAAGAAATTCCCCAAAATCTAGATAATATAGTAGATTCTTCTCTTCTTCTTCTATATTTCTTCTCTTCTATAGAGTTACACTCTAATTTTCCACAAGCGGTCAACAACCAACCACAGCTCTGTATAGTTCAATGGTGATGCAGCGTGACCCCAAATTATAGGGCCGTATTTATTTACTTAGTTAATTGTCAATTTTATTTACGTTTTTAGGTTGTCGAAATTGTCTAATTAAATATTTGAGATCGCCTGTGATCTCAACGTATATTTCGTAGATTTTAATTGCAATTTTGGTCAATTAATTAGCTAGAGTCTAATTAGAGAAATTAGAGGTCAATTGGAAGTTGTCAGAATCCAATTAGGATAAAGTTGGTTGTCAATTTTAATTTGTTTACTATTTTTGTAAACCATCTCTCCTATATAAAGAGATGGTAGTCCAGTATTTTTAGGCAGTCAATTATGAATCAAAATTGAGATTTTATCTCCCTCTCCCTTGTCTCTCTCTCTCTCTCTCCTCGTGATCTTCACGTTCTTCCTTTCAACCCCGCGCATTCCGGCGTGTTCTTCTTCTCTACCCCTCTCGTTCTTCTACCAAATATCCACCATAAAATATATTATCATTTTTTTTGTTGACGCCGATCTCGTTTTGCATCATTTGGTATCAGAGCATGGCTTACAGATCGTCCCCACGATCTGACGATCCGTCCAGATATTTGTGTCGACATGCATCAAGGGACCATCGCTCGTCCGACAGAAAACGACGAACCAACGACGACTACGACAAGGAGACGGAGCGCATGGTACGTGATTTGAAGAACAACTTCCGATCCATGTCATCAATGTTTCGGGACTTCAAGGCCAACCTTGAGGTCTACCGCGACGCCCAATCGAAGCCGCTACCCGTTGAAGCCGCTACCGCGAGTTTGGACGAAGAAAACGTCGCCGAAGAAGATGAATCGGCCGCTGTCCAGCACTTTCCAGAACCAAATCCGTCGCCGGAAGCGACCCCGCTGCCCCCTCCAACCATCCCGGCGCCGTCCCAGCCTTCCCAGGTACCTCTCCTGCCCTCCCCGACCTGCGCGGCCGTCAGCCCCACCCCGACAACCCCTCAGACAGCCCCAGACCCTCCCACGGCCCAACTCCCGGCCACATCGCCGCCATCTTCCCCGCCGCCCCTCTCCCTCCTCCCGTGTCCCACTCCCGCCACCCAACCCTTTCCCGCTGCCATCCCACGCCCCTGCCCCCAGATTCCCTCCCGCATGCCCACCTACACCGCCGCCAACACCCCCCATCCTCCCAACCTCCCCCTCCGGGCCGCTCCAGCCTCTTCCCCCATCTCGTCTCGCCCTCCCCACCGCACCGCCCCTTCCCGCTACCCTCTACTCCCCCCCGCGCCGCCTCGCACAGCACCCCCGCGCCGCCTGCTCCGCCAGCGCCCCCACCACCTGCCTCCCTCTTCCCAGCGGCTCCCCGATCGCACCCTCCTTCCGCGGCCGCGCCTCCTGCACGAGGACGATGGGGACAGCTGGAACCCCGCCGGCGTCACCTCCGTCAAGCCCCACCCCGTCGCCTTTTGAAGTCGAAGAAGGGAGCCCTAATTTGGAGTCCGAATCTTACGGGATGGCAACCCCACAAACTGTGGGATGGGAGATTGAAAGGGAAAAATTGCAAAATGAAATTTCCTAAAGTATTTATTTGCAGTAAGGTCCAAAGTGATAAGGAAGTAAGGAAGAATGAAGGGGTACGAAAATTGCGCCCACACCCCTGAAGGTGGAATTATTTTAAAAAGAGGGCTATAATTAGGAAATCAGGGGATCTTCCTTATCCAAATAGGACTAGGACCTTGGGTTTTCCCTATTTAAGGACCCCATAGCTTCATTCCTTAGCCACATCCCCTCTTCTCCTCTCCTTGTGCCATTGCTTCATTATGGATTATTCAAGGACCATATTCTCCATGCCGCATCAATTTTTTGAACATCACGGGAAGGAGACAACAATCAAGACGACGCCGCCATTCGCGCCACACATGTTCTTCAACCACGACGGCCGCATCACCCCCGCCTGCGTATGGATTCCGCCGTTCGCTCCACATCAATTCTTCCAGAAGACGACGGAATGCGCCGAATCATCCTCCAAGCCTGCAGATCCCACAATTCGTCAGGAGCCGAATTTTTAAAGCGGAGGAGAGTTGATGCAGTGTGACCCCAAATTATAGGGCCGTATTTATTTAATTAGTTAATTGTCAATTTTATTTACGTTTTTAGGTTGTCGAAATTGTCTAATTAAATATTTGAGATCGCCTGTGATCTCAACGTATATTTCGTAGATTTTAATTGCAATTTTGGTCAATTAATTAGCTAGAGTCTAATTAGAGAAATTAGAGGTCAATTGGAAGTTGTCAGAATCCAATTAGGATAAAGTTGGTTGTCAATTTTAATTTGTTTACTATTTTTGTAAACCATCTCTCCTATATAAAGAGATGATAGTCCAGTATTTTTAGGCAGTCAATTATGAATCAAAATTGAGATTTTATCTCCCTCTCCCTTGTCTCTCTCTCTCTCTCTCCTCGTGATCTTCACGTTCTTTCTTTCAACCCCGCGCATTCCGGCGTGTTCTTCTTCTCTACCCCTCTCGTTCTTCTACCAAATATCCACCATAAAATATATTATCTTTTTTTTTGTCGACGCCGATCTCGTTTTACATCATTTGGTATCAGAGCATGGCTTACAGATCGTCCCCACGATCTGACGATCCGTCCAGATATTTGCGTCGACATGCATCAAGGGACCATCGCTCGTCCGACAGAAAACGACGAACCAACGACGACTACAATAAGGAGACGGAGCGCATGGTACGTGATTTGCAGAACAACTTCCGATCCATGTCATCAATGTTTCGGGACTTCAAGGCCAACCTTGAGGCCTACCGCGACGCCCAATCGAAGCCGCTACCCGTTGAAGCCGCTACCGCGAGTTTGGACGAAGAAAACGTCGCCGAAGAAGATGAATCGGCCGCTATCCAGCACTTTCCAGAACCAAATCCGTCGCCGGAAGCGACCCCGCTGCCCCCTCCAACCATCTCGGCGCCGCCCCAGCCTTCCCAGGTACCTCTCCTGCCCTCCCCGACCCGCGCGGCCGTCAGCCCCACCCCGGCAACCCCTCAGACAGCCCCAGACCCTCCCACGGCCCAACTCCCGGCCACAGTGCCGCCATCTTCCCCGCCGCCCCTCTCCCTCCTCCCGTGTCCCACTCCCGCCACCCAACCCTTTCCCGCTGCCGTCCCACGCCCCTGCCCCCTGGTTCCCTCCCGCACGCCCACCTACACCGCCGCCAACACCCCCCCATCCTCCCAACCTCCCCCTCCGGGCCGCTCCAGCCTCATCCCCGCATCACCTCCTCCCCACTTTCGCATCACATCGCCCAGCGCACCCTTCCCCTTCCGACCTCATCCCCACATCGCCTTTCCCCCACTCCCCGCGTCGCCTCGCCCAGCGCACCCTCCCCCCTCCAGCCTCTTCCCCCATCTCGCCTCGCCCTCCCCACCGCACCGCCCCTTCCCGTTACCCTCTACTCCCCCTCGCGCCACCTCGCACAGCACCCCCGCGCCGTCTGCTCCGCCAGCGCCCCCACCACCTGCCTCCCTCTTCCCAGCGGCTCCCCGATCGCACCCTCCTTCCGCGGCCGCGCCTCCTGCGCGAGAACGATGGGGACACCTGGAACCCCGCCGGCGTCACCTCCGTCAAGCCCCACCCCGCCACCTTTTGAAGTCGAAGAAGGGAGCCCTAATTTGGGGTCCAAATCTTACGGGATGGCAACCCCACAAACTGTGGGATGGGAGATTGAAAGGGAAAAATTGCAAAATGAAATTTCCTAAAGTATTTATTTGCAGTAAGGTCCAAAGTGATAAGGAAGTAAGGAAGAATGAAGGGGTACGAAAATTGCGTCCACACCCCTGGAGGTGGAATTATTTTAAAAAGAGGGCTATAATTAGGAAATTAGGGGATCTTCCTTATCCAAATAGGACTAGGACCTTGGGTTTTCCCTATTTAAGGACCCCATGGCTTCATTCCTTAGCCACATCCCCTCTTCTCCTCTCCTTGTGCCATTGCTTCATTATGGATTATTCAAGGACCATATTCTCCATGCCGCATCAATTTTTTGAACATCACGGGAAGGAGACGACAATCAAGACGACGCCGCCATTCGCGCCACACATGTTCTTCAACCACGACGGCCGCATCACCCCCGCCTGCGTATGGATTCCGCCGTTCGCTCCACATCAATTCTTCCAGAAGACGACGGAATGCGCCGAATCATCCTCCAAGCCTGCAGATCCCGCAATTCGTCAGGAGCCAAATTTTTAAAGCGGAGGAGAGTTGATGCAGCGTGACCCCAAATTATAGGGCCGTATTTATTTAATTAGTTAATTGTCAATTTTATTTACGTTTTTAGGTTGTCGAAATTGTTTAATTAAATATTTGAGATCGCCTGTGATCTCAACATATATTTCGTAGATTTTAATTGCAATTTTGGTCAATTAATTAGCTAGAGTCTAATTAGAGAAATTAGAGGTCAATTGGAAGTTGTCAGAATCCAATTAGGATAAAGTTGGTTGTCAATTTTAATTTGTTTACTATTTTTGTAAACCATCTCTCCTATATAAAGAGATGGTAGTCTAGTATTTTTAGGCAGTCAATTATGAATCAAAATTGAGATTTTATCTCCCTCTCCCTTGTCTCTCTCTCTCCTCGTGATCTTCACGTTCTTCCTTTCAACCCCGCGCATTCCGGCGTGTTCTTCTTCTCTACCCCTCTCGTTCTTCTACCAAATATCCACCATAAAATATATTATCATTTTTTTTGTCGACGCCGATCTCGTTTTGCATCAAATGGCGAGCAAGTCAATTCAGTAGAAAAATCGAATGAGAATTTTGTCTTGATCTTGGAGACGATATGTCTTTCTCCCATGCTTTTTGTCGGTCAACAACCAACCACAACTCTCTATAGTTCTTCAAAACTCATACAGGAAGGAGTCTCTTTCTGTCTGGAGGGAAGAATTTCCGATGAATCAATAATGCCTCAACTGGATAAATTCACTTATTTCACACAATTCTTCTGGTCATGGTTGGTACTCTTTACTTATTATATTCGTATATGCAATGATAGAGATGGAGTACTTGGGGTCGGAAGAATTCTCAAAGTATGGAACCAACTGCTTTCAGACCAGGGGAACAAGATCCGGAGCAACGACCTTCTGCTTTTCGCTCGAAGGCGAGCCATACGAGAGTGAGTCGAATTCAGTAATTATATAAATCGTCGAGGGGCTTTCGGGATAGGGGGAAGGAGTCTAAATCAATGGACATGGAGGAACCATCATTGATGGATGTTGCGCATGACACGAGAAATTCGACTTCTCGAGAAGTTGCTTACTATCCGGAGAAGGTGCCAGATCCGAGTGACTAAAGTAGAGTCTCGATCAGGTACTCTCCCATCTCAGTACTCCGGCAGCGAGTGACGAAGGTGGAAAGCCCGAGAATATGATCACTTGAAAGCGAGGAAGGCAGAACCCCCAACTTCATAGTGCTTTCTCTATCTCTAGAAGATGATACCCAAGCTGAGCCATTAGCCGCTACGAAAACAAAGAAAGTCAAAAAATCAGAATATATATAGTTTTCTTTTTAGGGAATTACTTAAAGAAATATATAAAATAGTGATTAGAGGCGGGTCTTCTCCATCCCTCTTCTCCCTCCCTGTAGGGTCCGCAGGGTACAAACCTCATGGGTATCTGGCTACAGTTGTGTACCATGGTAGGTACCGAAGACTAGGTCTCGACCATGCACCTGGGTAGTGATGGAAGTCCCTTAGAAAGGGGGGCCTTGAATAAGTGAATGAAAACCTTTCGGAATAGCGGTGCATGCAATTCTGTACAATGGAACAGAAGACAGTACGTGCTCGATCAAAATTGCCTCCAGCGATTAGACTTCCTTTATCACTAAACCATCAAAGCAAATGAAAGAGATTCAAAACCGTCAAGAAGAGCTATATAATGCAGGCGATATTACTAAGAGCTCCTCTTCCTGCGGAATGCTAGTAGCAGATTCATGATATTTCAGAAAAAAAGATGCCACTGGCATTCATACTCTAACTTCCACAATCACTGCTCTGGATAACTAAAGCTCCAAGTAGAAGCCTCTTCCCTATCCCCCACATGTCTATATAATTCCTTGTTCATTGACTTCGGCGTGTACATAACTCCTTGCAGCTCTTGATCAAAGACGGATAGATATAACAATTCATTTTAGAGGTTGGGAATTCTTAAAAGAAAGGCATGACCTACAACAACCTTCCTTTATTGGGTCATTCTATCAAAGATTGGAGAAGGGTCTCTTGATGGTCGGCGTGACAATAAGCTTCTTTTCTATATGAAAATATGCACCTATGACTTCACACCCTAATCTACCTGCTTACTAAAGAATCCCAATTCGGGAGGGGAAATTCGGATAGGATAGCGACACGGGTCTCCAGCAGTCAGTTCTTGCTTATGGGATCTAGTTGCATGGGCATCATAGCTCAAAATTGCCAATTTCTGCTATATTATATATATTTCTCAAAAGTCTAATATAAATTCCAAATAATTGGAAGACTAAGAAGACAATCGTGCCATTTAATATAACAAGAAATCAGAGTTCCCCATCTGCCCTTTTGGGCAATCTGGCAGCTTTTTCTCTATTCTAATATTTATTGCTATATTAAATCCAGCTTTCTCTGACTAATATAAAGTGATGAGGCCTCTTTCGTTTTTCGTGCTTGGATGGTGCGTTGTGGCAATCTTGATCCCCGGGGCTAGGTACGACCCGAAGCTAGGAGCGTACTTCTCATTGGTTTGACCGGAGCTTTTATATACTAGTTGGAAGTCAGTCTTCATCACTGAAAGCAAGTCTCATCCTGGCTCTCATCAAGTGCTTTCCTGCCCTACTAGAATAGGTGGGCATTCGTGAACACTAAACTCGACTCCCTTGAACTTCTCCTGCACTCTGCTTGCGCTTCGACCTTCCGGCCGCTTTCCAATATCTGCCTTGCCGTGGTTGAGGTCGGTCTTAGATAGAAGTCCTAGGGAAAGGTAGAAGACAGTGATCAGGCAAGGACTAGCGCTTCCTCAGGATACAATCATTGAGTCATTATAATTTATTGTTGATTACTTTTAAATATTTATACTACATATTCACACCCAAAAAAGAACTGAACTTGAAACCAATAGATTGAATGACTTGATTTTTATGAAATTCAATTCAAAGCTAATGGAGTGCCAATCTTTAAAGGCGAGAAGTTCATTTATTTCAAAGGAAAGGGCACATGTTATGGATGGGATTGATACCGATTAAGAAGGATCATGAGTCGACTCACACGGAATTTGGTGGCTAAAACGAGTGGAGTGGAAGAATTTGTTGAACATGGTTGGAGCTAAAAAAATACATCTTTGTCGACTTTGGATGAAGAAACAGAATTTAGTAGTGATAAGAAAGTGACGAAGATATTCCCGTTATCAACCTAAGATGAATTAAATTAGAAATTTGATTTATATATTTTAATATTATTCATTTGGAAACATATGACAATGATGATGACAATGAAATTCCCCTTATTCAAATTGATGGCAGACGAGAGACTGTGGATAACAAATGTTGATCGTGAGGAACATAAGATACAAAAGAATTATCCCAATCACTTCTCAGATGAACCAAGTCATGACAACATTGTGGGTAGTTCTTCTTCCCTTGTTAATCTTGTTGTTAGTACTATCGATATGTTGAATGATTTGGGTGGTGATACTAAGAATGTGGAGGAGGATCTTCCTATTGCTATGAGAAAGGTAGTAAGATCAACTAGAACTCCAACTCATTATCCTATGGAGAACTATGTCTCTTACTCTAAGGTAAGTTCAAACTACCAAAGCATTATTACAATGCTAGACGTTGATGTTATCCCCAGGAATGTTGTTGAAGCTCAGTGTGACCCTAAATGGGAAAAAGCCATAAAGGAGGAAACGAAGGCTATGGAAAAAATGATACGTGGGATGTTGTCAAAATCCTTAAAGGTGCCCATCTGGTCGGCTCAAAATGGATCTACACGATCAAGTATAAGGTAGACAGGAAATTGACAAAATCAAAGTCCGATTGGTTGCACGTGGCTACAGTCGGAAATATGGTATTGACTACCTTGAGACTTTTGCTCCTGTTGCTAAAATGGACACGGCCAGGGTTATTATTTTTCTTGTTGTTCAGTTCTCCTAGAAAATATATCTATTGGTTGTCAAAAATACATTCCTAAATCTAAATGGAACTCTTCAAAAAGAAGTCTATCTGAAGACGTCACCTAGGTATGGTCAGACCGATAAATGTTGCAAGTTAAAACATGCTCTGTATGGGTTAAAACAATCACCCAGAGCATAGTTTGAGCGGCTCAGAGTAGTGGTGGTAAAAAAATATGTACACTCAGGATAGTGGAGATCATATCCCCTTCATAAAAGGAATGGAACGAAGAAATCTATTCTTCTGGTCTATGTTGACGACATGATCCTTAATGGAGATGATGAAGAGGAATTGTCTGGCATAAAGAAGATTTGGCTACTGAATTCGAACTAAATGACTTAAGGCAATTGAAGTATTTCCTTGACATTGAGATGACCATATCTCCACAAGGTATGTGTTTGAATCAACGAAATTATGCTCTTAATTTGCTTAATAACTCATGCATGCTTGGTTGTAAACATGCACCACATCCTGTAGAAGCAAATCATAAAATGGGTAAGGAGGATGGAGAATCTCTTGACAAAGCAGATAAAGGGAGATATCAGAGGTTAGTTGGAAAATTAATTTATCATGATCTCACAAGAACTAACATTACTTATGCAGTGAATATTGTCGACCAGTTTATTCATGCCCCTACAACAATCCATCTAAGCTATATAAAGAAGTTCCTTGGCAAAAGGCTTATGTTCAAGAAACATAGTGTTGTTACTATTAAAGGCTATACATATGTTGATTGGGCTGGTTCAGTTGACGACAGGAGATCTACATCATAGGGTATGTAGTCGGGATGCAAACGGTCAGATACGGATACAGATATAGGTATTACCATATCCTTATTTTTTTTAATACGAATACGGATGCAGATAGGGATATTTACGGATATTAAAACTATCTTACCATATCCTTAAAAACGGATACGGATGTAAAACGGATACTGATCGCACACGAATAATGTTTGAAATACTCTATAGAATCGACTTAAATATACAAGAATTAGATGGAAAACACATGATATTAATTTACTAAATGTGTTTGTATCATAAAAATTATATAAATTTGGTGAAAGGAGGTGTTATATATTATTAAAAATAAATCTATGACTATATTTATATATGAAAATGGATATACGGATACAGATACGGATGTTTTCGGATATCAAAATGATATCCATATCCGTATCCATTTTAAAACGGATACAGATACGGATGTCAAAATCTTACAAAATGGATACGGTGACGGATCGGATACGGATATATCCATATCCGTTTGCATAATTGTGTGGGAATTTGGTTATTTGGAGAAGCAAGAAATAAATGGTGCTTTTAGATCGAGTGCTGAAGTTGAATGCATGGCTCCTGTTGATGGCGTTGTCGAAGTTTTATGGTTACAACTGTTGTTAAAAGAATTGGGAACTGAAGCCACTATGCCAATGAAGATGTTCTGCGACAACAAAGCTGTTATAAATTTGGCCAACAATCTTGTGATGGATGATAGAACAAAGCACGTAGAGATAGATCGTCATTTCATTAGAGAAAAAATTGATGCCGATCAATTGTGTCTGCCTTATCAGAAATCTAGTAATCAAGCTGTCGATCTCTTCACAAAAGAGTTGCCGACGATGCAATTTGAGATGAATGTAGGTAAGTGGGCATGGTTGGCATGTATGCCCAACTTGAGGGGGAGTGTTGAGTTGAATTGTAATTGGGTGGGTAAACGGGTCTATAGATGAGGGACCGTTTATCCGGTATCCTATTTATACTCATCCCCCTCATTTTCAAGTAAAGTAATGAGTAAGGAGAGCCCAAATATTACATGTATATGAGATTAGGGTTTCATAGGGTTTCCACGCAAATCCTTGTCTCCTTTTGTGGTTGATTGGTTGTGAATCCAACACCAAAAAGGCATTTAACCCAGTAAATCTAACACCAAGATGATTATTTAGACTCACATAGAAGATAATAACAAATAAGAGATAAGATCTACCAAAACCTAGCTACATACATGAAAACACTATCTCACACGAAAGGCAACCTCTTCAGATCTTCGACGATTAATGACATGAAAATCCTACATGACATATAATGTTAATAGGCCATGGTTAGAACACCATGGCCAACGAACCACTACAACAACAAAAACAAAGCCTTTTCTCACAATAAGTAAGGTCACTACATGGATTCTTTGCCTCCATTAAGATCTATCTTGGGTCAATCTCGAACTTAGATCCAAAAAACTAAAGATCCATTCGTATAGTCTCATTCCAACACTTCTTGGGTCTTCCTCGCACTCTCTTAGTCGACTCAACATCTCAAAACTCGCATCTCCTAACAGTGCATCAGCTGACCTTTGCAAATTGTCAAACCACCTTAAGGGATGTTCTCGCGTCTTATCCTTGATCGGAGCTACATCAACTTTCGTTCTAATTGCATCATTCCGAATTCGATCTTTACGTGTATGTGTGTGTGTTCATGCATCCAACTTAACATTTTCATTTCTTCTACTGTCTGTCTATGCACATGCCTATGGTTCACAGGCCAACATTCAGATTCGTAGAATATATCAGGTCTTACTACTGCTTTGTAAAACTTTCCTTTGATTTTCAAATGGAATTTTCTTATCACAGAGAATAGTAGAGGCTCCTCTCCACTTTAACCAATCTGTATTTATTCTATTAGTAACATCTCCATCAATTTCCCAATCATGTTGCAAAATAGATCCCAAGGATCTAAAAGAATCTCTCTTCTGAATGTTATTATTACCAATCTTCACCTTGATTCCTTCACCATTGCTTCCTTCAAAAGTATACTCCATATATTCAGTCTTAGCCCTACTTATACGAAATCCTTTAGTCTCCAATGCATGTCTCCATAACTTAAGCTTCTCATTTACTTAAGGCCTTAAATGTCACTTTCGGTCATCATTTCGGTGACCGATCGAAACGGAATTTTGGTGGAATTTCAGTCGAAATTCGATCATTTCATTTTTTTGTACTAGGGCCCTCATATTTTGGCCATTTCGATCGAATTTTGATTTCGATAGGATATCGATATTCGATAGAAATTAGACCGAATTTCGTTGAAATTTGAGGCCATGCATTTACTCCGTCTCCAGTCTCATCAATCAACACAATATCATCAGCGAATAACATACACCAAGGTATCTCATCTTGAATGTGACCTGTCAACTCATCCATAATCGCTAAAAAGATATTTTATATTTTCTGTCGATTGATCTGGTATATAAAGCATAATGATATAACTCCAGACTATTGTGGAATAGGTTTGAAATATCAGCATCAACCCGGTATCAACAAATCTAGGAAGGACTAGCCGTATCAGCTCCTAGAAATTGCACCAGAAGAGGATTTTTCTCATAAATTAAGGTTATGTTTTTCTTAGATTAGTGAGTAAGATACAAATAGATGCTTACATACATAAATGAGAGGTGTATTTAGGACATTAATAATACACTACATTGCATATGATGCATATACAATAGCATGATAGATATCGAAATGAAAACAAGCAAGTAAAATACTATACGAGTATATTACTCGTAATCACAAATTCAAAAAAATAAAGGTTTTAAAATAGATAAATAAACTGCATTAAGATAAATAATTAATTGAAATCGTACTCGATCAATGAAGTAGTATACCATTACTGAGTAGTAACTAATGATTAACTAACATCCCTATAGTTTTTTTTGGAAAATACATGTAATAAATTTGCCATGAACTAACACATAAGTTGTAAAAATGTTGTCGACATTAGGGGCGAAGCCCCAAGTCAACAAACTAGTTACTATTCTTGTTGGAACTGCATTTGGATATGTTTATCCTTGAAATGCCCGGTAAATTCTTCAAAAACTCGATAATGAGCATTTAAAGAGAAATATACCCTCAAGTTTCTCCCCCCAAAACAACAAACGGTGGAGAAACTGTGTTACAGGGCACGGATAGACAATATATCTTTAATATATCGATAGACATCCAAGAAAGAGAAGATGAAAGAGGAATCAATACCCATACTTGTTTAAATGATAAGCCGACTGATACATCGACAACTTAAACCATGCTATGGAGTTCCTTTTGAAGAACTAACAGACCTTAAGCCCCCTTTTTCAGCAAGAAAGCTACCCTAGTCAGGGAGTGAAGTGCCAAATCTATCAATTTCGAAATGGATTTAGCCCTTGCTGGTGGACTGCCAAGGATTAGTTGCTATTGCCTGGCCTCCGCTCCGGCTCTAAAGACAATCTAAATCGTCTACAGAAGATTGATGTTATCATGTGCCTACTTTCCTCATCTCTGAAGACAATCTAATTCGTCTACAGAAGATTGATGTTATCATGTGCCTACTTTCCTCATCATGTTGTTTCCATTGATACCCCTACCCATGTTGTTTTAGGCCATGGTACTAACTTGTCGTGGATACTGGATACAACTACTCTGTTGTAGATGTGGTCAAGATGGCGTTCATGGCCGTGGATGCTAACTCAGTCATGTCTGCAATGTAAGCACACAAATCATTCTTTTATCAGGCTTTGGGAGAAGTTTAAGGAGACCAAATAGGCTAATCAAGCTCATCCTATAAGTACAACAACAACAACAACAACAACAAAGCTTTTTCCCACAATTAAGTAGGGTCGGCTACATGGATTCTTCGCCTCCATTCAGATCTATCTTGGGTCAATCTCGGACTTATATCCAGAAAACTAAGATCCCTTCGTATAGTCTCTTTCCAACACTTCTTGGGCCGTCCTCGCCCTCTCTTAGCCGGCTCAACATCCCACCACTCGCATCTCCTAACCGGTGCATCAGTTGACCTTCTTTGCAAATGACCAAACCATCTTAAGCGGTTTTCTCGCATCTTATCCTCGATCGGAGCTACACCAACTTTCTTTCTGATTGCATCATTTCGAATCTGATCTTTACGTGTATGTCCACACATCCATCTTAGCATTTTCATTTTTGCTACAACCATTCTCTGCACATGTCTATGGTTCACAGGCCAACATTCAGAACCATAAAGCATAGCAGGTCTCACGGCTGCTTTGTAAAACTTTCCTTTAATTTTTAAAAGAATTTTCTTATCACAGAGAACAACGGAGGCTCCTCTCCACTTTAGCCTGCCTGCATTTATTCTATTAGTAACATCTCCATCAATTTCCCCATCATGTTGCAAAATAGATCCCAGATATCTAAAAGAATCTCTCTTCTGAATGTTATCGTCACCAATCTTCACCTCGATTCCTTCACCATTGCTTCCATCAAAGGTGCATTCCATATATTCCGTTTTAGCCCTACTTATACGAAAACCTTTAGTCTCCAATTCACATCTCCAAACCTCAAGCTTCTCATTTACTCCATCTTTAGTCTCGTCAATCAACACAATATCATCAGCAAATAACATACACCAAGGTAACTCAATCTGAATGTGACTTGTCAACTCGTCCATAATCAAAGTAAAAAGACATGGACTCAAAGCTGAACCTTGATGTAAACCAATGTTGATATCAAAATAGTCAGTCTTCCCCGTCGGGGTCCTTACACAAGATAAAGCCCTATCATACATATCCTTTATGAGATTAATGTATAGGACAGGTACTTGTCTCTTCTCCAAAACTCTCCACAGTATCTCTCGTGGGACGGAATCATAAGCCTTCTCCAAATCAATAAAGATCATATGGAGATTCTTCCTTTTAGCTCTATAAATCTCCATTGTTCTCCTCAACATACTTATAGGATGAAGCTCATCCTATAAGTATGCCCAAGAAATTGTTGGCAATTAGAATACATTCACCATCCTCCCCCGTCGATTAATACTACCAAGATAAGGCTAAACTGGATAATACGTCAAGTATCACATTCACCATTCAGCTATACAGAAGGACTATTCTAGTCTGACGAGCATACCCCTCACCCCCCATCAATTAATACTACCAAGCATACAACTAGACTTGATGATATGTCAAGTGGCAGGGAATGACTTCATTGAAAAAGTTGATTTATGATTGATTCTGGTATTTCTAATCACCTAGCAGGGAATGTTACTTCTCTCTTATACTACTACTTCCAAGAATATCACATTGACTTGTCTTGCTAATGGTAGGTTATCCTATTATATCTGTTGAGATTGTTAAGTTTTGACCTATATTAGAACTTGTTGACAATTACTATCCGCATGCATTTCCACTGAGCTTGTTGTACTTTAGTAAGTTGTGCAAGCAGCTTTAGAATAAGGCTTTTTTTAGATGACCGGATGATGACTAGAGCATATTGATCACCTAGAAATCTTATTTCAAAATCCAAAGGGATTCAATAGATCAACCAGGCAGCACAGTTTCCCCACCCCAAAAGCTCGAATAGGAAGACACCAATTGGATCACATGCTCAATATAAGGCTTGTCCAAACCAAAAAATAATCTCACTTCTCTGCATCCATAGATCACTTCATAAAGACCCCAAAGTCACACCGAAGAGTTTATAGTGTCTTCTCATACAGATTGCCTCATTTCCATTCCCCCTTTTGTCCTCTCTGAAGTTCGTTTGAACATATAATCAGAGGCAGTTTCTAGCCAACGAATCATAAAATGACCCCCAAAATTCCCTGCAGGACACGTGGAGAAAAGGTGATCAACGTCTTCCTCCCCAATACCACACATTGGATAAAAAGTGTCACGCCCAAGAGTCCATGCTGCGCAACGTCTATAGACCTTTGTACCTATTCGGTTCCTTTTACCGGACCGGAAAGTATTTTGTCCTCGATGAGGACTTTCTTTAACCTTTTGAAATACATGTGTTCATGAAGGGTCGTAGCATGGCTCGTAGGACAGTGAATAAGCCTTCTAAACCATGCACATGGAGAACTACCTATCACACCAAACGACAAACAAAGATGATCCTGTAGGAAGTCTAACTCTCTCCTCCAAATTTAAAGTTCATTTGTATAGATAATATTATCTTCTCAAATAAGCCCTTATAAAAAAATCTTCTCAAATAAGCCATCCTTATTTAAGAGCAAGCACAAGGCCCACATAGAAAGAAGAACAATATTCCAAGTTGTTATGTCATTCACCCAAGCCCACCATCCTCTACAAAGCCTACAGGACCCTTTCCGCCTCTGTAAAGGCATTTCCCCAGTAGTTCCATAAACACCACCTCATAAATATACCCTTCTCAAGTTGTCCATCCTTTCAGCAATACTCGCAGACAGAAAAAATAGAAAGAACATAATACAGTAAAGCAAAATCACTCTACCATATTTCGAGAAAACTTTGTCGGAGCAATCATCCAATTGTTCTCCATTCTCCCCGGACCCCAATATAGGACTCCAATCAACCACTCTAAGAAATGTGTTCAGTAGTGCTAACCCTAAGTAATAAGGTGACTCCCAATTGGTGAAGAGAGCATCATCAAGCAAGCCAAGAACATAACGTCATCCACAGAAAGGAATGAAACATGAATTCCGACGATTGACCCTCTCTCACAATGGTTCTCCCAGCTCGTGCCACTTCGTAGGCTTCAAATGAGAAGGTAAATATTGTTGTTATAGAAGAAAACCGGGTTACTAACATGCCCTCCAAAAAAATAAGAAGCCGTGCTAGAGCATCTACAGCTCTAATTGTCAGTGAAAATAGCACTGAAAAGTCGCCAAGTCACTTAAATGTCTGCGAAAATGGCAAATTTCGCCCCAGGTTTTTTGTCATTTCTCTGTTGGTTGCCTTTCTTTGTGGCCAATATGTGGATCTCTTGGGTCACCGACATGCTAGTGAAATCGGCATTTTGGGCCATGATAGACAATGCAAGCGAGTCAATGTGCAACCCTGTCAGATATCTCACGGTGATTGTATCCATCCACCCATCTCTATGTTAATCGCCCACCCACGAAAAGATGATCATCCAAGCATTCTAAAGATCTGGACAGACATTGTTTTGTAGGTCACATAGTTAAAGGACCAACAAGTGTATATCCTTCTCAAGGAAACATGAAGATTTCTCTCACCCCCAAAGTATGATCTCTTCAGAGGCAAGCCTAGAAGTTTACAAAAGTTGAGGACACTACTTGAACGAATAGACATCAACTTGGCTACTTGAGCTAAATCAAGTTGAGTTGGATAACGTCAAAGGTCTTTGAGATGAGGAAAAAATGAGAAGGATCGTCCGTATCAAAATCATAATTGCTTGTCATGAGTTCATGGACCACAAAATCACCTCATCCGCAAAAATAATGGAAAGCACCCTAGTAGAAAGAGTATTATAATCCATGGGACAACCCTCAAACCCTCTTATTCGAGACTTTGAGGCAATTAAAGGCTCCTCATTAGTATGACATCTCTCACAAGTGACCCGGTAGTCCTAGAGTCCAAGTGTATAACCTTCTAAAGGAAACATTAATATATTTCTCTTATCCCCAAAGTATGATCTCTTCATAGGCAAGCCTAGAAGTTTACAAAAGTTGAGGACACTACTTGAACGAATAGACATCAACTTGGCTACTTGGGCTAAGTCAAGTTGAGTTGGATAACGCCAAAGGTCTTTGAGATGAGGAAAAAAGCGAGAAGGATCGTTCGTATCAAAATCATAATTGCTTGTCATGAGTTCATGGGCCACAAAATCACCTCATCCACAAAAAGAATGGAAAACACCCTAGTAGAAAGAGTATTATAATCCATGGGACGACCCGTAGACCCTCTTATTCGAGACTTTGAGGCAATTAAAGCCTCCTCATTAGTATGTCATCTCTCACAAGTGACTCGGTAGTCATAGAGTCCAAACGAGAGGTAAACCCCGCACCTCTATCTCAAAGCACACCGGGATTCAACACATGAAAACACCCAAAGTGGTTGGCCAGGATTACCTAATGGTGTCATCTCCCCTCACCTCCTTGCTACCAACCGTAAGTTTCTTGATCTTTTACTCTTATTACCTGAAGAAACTGGAAACCCCACATGCTCACATCACCCTATGTCACCTAAATCACCCTCCATCTTTGACTCTAAGCCTATCTCAAGCTCTAAACTTCCTTAATAAGTGCATGCAAGGTTCAAGAAAGCAGTATGTGTATGCGTTCGGGCATGCCACCGAATACTGAATAAGGGGTATGCGGGGGCATATGCGGGGTATATGCGGTTCTACGTGGTTTTCTAATTTTTAATCTAAAAATAAATAAATGTCTATGAATAACATTACTATTGAATTTATGTATCTATGTGGAATTAAAGAAGATATAAGAAAAATAGTTCATGGTAGATGGTTGAGTATATGCTTTTAATTGCCTAACAATTTATCACAAAAAAATATGTAGCCATAAAAACTTCGCATATTAGATGATTCATAATAACACAACCTCATTACACATACATGCACTACATGAGCAAAACCTCAATCGACATATTAAAATATTTGATGATACATTGCATATACTCATGGAAATAATATATGAGATAAACATGTAACATTGCATGTATAATGGTATAATAAATTGCAATCGTATACAAATATATGTCGTATTCTTACAATTGAATGAAGATGCAGATCTACGAAATTAAGCACCTAAATGAGATGATTGGAAAGTTGGAGATGCCAGAGCAGTATGCGGGGCATATGCTAGCTGCATATGCAAGGAGGGTGCATAATGCAACCATTCATGAAATCGCTTTGGTTTGCATGCTGCACAAGCATATGCGGCCGCATATACGGCTCGTGCGGCCAATTTCATGAACACTGAGTGCATGTGAGATTGATTGAGCTAGAACTTTGTCATAAGTAAAGAGGATAATCGTCCTTAAGGCAGTCAAGATTGTTAATCTCAATAAGACTTCACATCCATGTGATGGTCCCTCTCCCCTCTAAACCTTCACTTAAACTCAATAACAAAGGAACTTTGGAAATATTTTTTTGAAAGATCTAGCATGCAATCAGTGTATGTGGTAGAAGATTCCTTAGTTTCATCATACCAACCTAGGTTTTTAAAAACACATCTTGAGCAACCTCAATGAGATGTACGCCTCACAAATATAATATGGACCTCGAGATGCTGAGGCGAGGTGGTAATTAGATGTTGCCTCAATGCCTCAGCCAATTAGGTTTTCGCTTAAAAGTTTTCTTCCATCTTCTAAGCCCTTAAACGTATGGGTTCTTCTTCACTTTATTCTTTTTCTTTGTGGCCTAGGCTTTCCCTAAAGCACCTCTCTCCCTTCATCACCTCGGTTCTTCTTCTTCATCGATTTCATTTCATCTCCTACTAACGCACCTCCGCCGCATGTTGCCTCAAGCAACAAAGCCAAGCAACCAAAGCTCCTTCTCGTGTTACATAAAGATAAGGTACCATCCCACCTATAGGCATACGGTCACTGGATTCATTTGTTGTTTGGAGTTGTGGGATATAACCCTCTTTCCCATCGCATTTTTTGACATAAAATGCAAAGCTTACACCAGATGTTGATATTGTTGCCTCAATGCCTTCTAGGCAAGTTCCTATGTAGGTGCGTTTGACCTTCGGTTACATTTTTTTGATCAAAAACTAATAATAAAATAATTTTCATATCTCCTTTATAAAACATTTATAATTATTATCGTTAAATTATTATTGTGGGCTAAATATATAGCAATAAAAATTCTTGTTTACATCGATTCAATATTGAAAACATAATCCAAGTGTTAAGTGCTACTACCATGAGGTAAGACCACGAGGGGGAGAATGATGAGTTACCTTGGATAGAGAAGCTTGCCAAAGCATATGGTATGATGTTTGCCTCATTCTTAAATACTTGAAGGATTCTCCGAAAAATGACTATACTTCGAAAATGATTGGGATCGAGATGTTTCAACATATTAGAATGATGATTATGTTAACATTGTTGTAGATGTGTGTACCAATATAGGCTTTGCTACCTTCTTGGATAATAACTTGGTTAATTAGCGCAGGAAATAACATACTGTTACTAGATTCAATGACATTCTTGAATATCAAGCTATAGCTCATACTACTTGTAAACATTTCCCAATCTTGGCTTCTAGAAAAGTTGACAGATTTTATCGTTTCCGAAGATATATGTACATGAGAGCTCCTATAGTGGTGGCACTTGATCTTTATATCTAGACTTGGCCAACATGACCGTGAAGTAAGAAAGTATAAAATGTGAGTACGGCCAATATGACCTTGAAAATGAAAAAGTGTAAGCCATGGTCATAAGGCCTTGAAACATAAGAAAAGTATAAAAGCTAAAGCCAAGGCCAAAAAAATTCAAAGCACTCTAAGATTTCAACTCTTCGACCCATAAAAATAAGGGTTTTTTTACACATTTTCCCCTCCGAGATTCTACACATACATTTATGCCCCTACCTTTTTTTGCAATAACAATTGTGCTCCTATTTTCGTGCACCATTAACAATTCAAGTATTCATCTCTAGATATCGGGTAATTCAAGCTTGCCTGCAACATTTGGTTTATCTCTATTACTTTGGATGTTGATCTCGGCTTCCAAATTGCCCATATTCCTACGTATTACGACAATTAGTATGTTACTTATGTTGCATTCGACTATTTGTTTTATAAGAGAACGTGCTTTGAGGTTGACGATCACACCATTCACAATGTTGTCACTTCTGGAAAGATCGTTACTTTCGAGTTCCTACATCTCCTCAGGATTTTACCTTGCAAATATTCAAGGTTCAGAAATGTGGTATGTGGTATTCGTCCGGCCAAGCGATCAAGAGCAAGTAAAGGAGATATGAGGAGTTTGTTGGTGCATATGCGGTTTATGTGATTTATATTATAGTATTGAAGAAATATATTTAAATATGTTGTTAAAGAACAAAAAAAATCTACATATTTCATTTATATTTTCACACACACTCTTAAAAATCTACTATAAATATAAAAAGGGGCCGTAACAATTGTCATCCATAGTCTCTCGTCTGCCATCAATTTGATCAAGGAGAACGTCATTGCCATCATCATTACTATCCACAATCTTATTTGAGAAATAAAATTCATCTTCATTTTCTTCGACAATCATTCTACCACACTCCCATTGAGGAAAATGCTTTGCATAATAGAATTCATGCTCATGAAAAGTAACATCATTGGTAAAATGAAGTTTCCTGTCAACTGGATCATAGCATTTGCTCCCTTTTTGGGTACTAGAGTAGCCAATGAAGATACATTTCACAGCCCTTGGTTCCAGTTTTATCATGTTAGGACCAAAGATATGAACATAGCAAACACAACCAAACACACGATGAACTAAGTTGAAAGGAAGTTTATCAGATTGAAGAATGGAGAAAGGAGATTTTTTTCAATCACATTAGAGGGACACCTGCTTATACGATGAACAACCATGAAAACATCTCCTTAATACGACTTAGGAGCATTTATCTGAAAAAGGAGGGTATAAGTAACATCTAAAATGTGACGATTCTTTCTCTTAGCTATGCCATTTTGTGACGGTGTGCAACTGCATGAAGTTTCATGGATGGTGCTATTCTTTTTAAGGAAATCATATAGAGATCCCTCCAAGTACACCCTAGCATGGCCTCAAATTTCAGCGAAACTCGGTCGAATTTCTGTCGAATATCGGTATCCAGTCGAAATCGAAATTCGACCGAAATGACCAAATATGGGGGTCCTACTACAAAAATGACCGAAATGACTGAAATTCCGGTCGAAATTCCTATGAAATTCCATCGAAATTCTGTTTTGGTCGATACCGAAATGGTGACCGAAATCGACATTTAGGGCCTTGCTCCCTAGCATTGTCAGTCCGTAAAATTTTGATGTTGGTGTCATTCTGATTTTTTATCATGTTAACAAAGCTTCGAATGATATTTGGTACTTCACTTCCGGTCTTCATTAAGTACACATGAGTATAACGAGAAAAATCACCGATGAAAGTTATAAAATAAAGATGGCCTCCCAAACTTTTCAGATTTGAAAGACCCCAAACATCAGATTAAACAATTTGAAAAATAGAAGTACTTTTGCTAACAGAGAGAGGGTAAATGGTTCTAGTATGCTTTGAGAGCTCACACACTTCACAAAAACATATCGTTCGACCATCATTATTGCATAATTTAGAAGTAGATCGTGAAGAACATGTTAACTAGGATGTCCAAGACACTCATGCCATTACTTCAGAGTCAAAGTATCATCAGTTTCTTTGTCACTAGTTGTAGCAACCCAGATAGAGACCACACGAGCAGGAAGGTGATAGAGCCCATCGACAATTAAACCAATACCAATCTGCTTCACCGTCACCAAGTTCTGCACAACACAAGATTTCTCATCAAAAAATGGATAGCAGTTGAGATCCTTGGCAATACGATAAACATAGAGTAACTTAATTGGAAAATACAGAATATGAAGAGCGTCTTTTAAGCTTTAACAAGAATTATCTATGATAGATATGCTCCCTTTTCCAGCCACAATAACAGGAGACCCATCTGCTAAATTGACATGTTCTCTACCTGAGGCAAGTTTATAATTAAGGAACATCTTGGGATTACCTGTCATATGATCAGAAGCACCACTATCAACATTCCATTCATCATTAAAAAATATGTACCTTCACTCTTTTTCACATCCATTGCAGTATTCACAACATTTGCATCATTCACACTCTTATCAAACATAGAGATCTTCTGAACATAAGCATGGAGGTCTTCAATCTGCTCTCGGGTCAATCTCTTGCTATCAACAACTATAACAACATGTTTCTTTCCTTTGTTCATTTTCCTTGTTGGATGCAACTCCCAACAATAATCTATTCCATGGCATGTTTTCTTACAATGAGCACATTTCTTATCTTTCCAATACCCACTTTTGCTCTCTTTACTAAGCAAGGTAGACCTCTCCAAGGACGAGACATTTTCATCTCTCATAACAACACGACATTGTTCTTTAGATTCAATAGCATGAGACTTCCTCAATGTCGGAGCCTATCCCAGTTGTCAATAGCTGACTCCTGGTGGCCTCAAACTCATTGTTAAAACCATCAAGGAAAATAAAAACCCATTGTTTCCACATCTCATCTCAGAACTTTTGATCATCATGACTTGTCCACGTGTCATCACAATAATAGTCGATCTCCTCCCATTTTTATTTAAGGAGAACATAGTATCCAACAACAGACATTTCCCCCTGTTTCATATTGTAAACTTCCTTGCTTAATTGATACATTCGGATATCCTCTCTTTTATCCATACATGCTCTCAAGAGTGAGCCACTGCTCTCTAGTGGATTTTTTTTCGAAGAACCAAAGGATGGATGTCGGGAGCAACACCATTTATAATCCAATTCCTACACTGACTATTTTCAACATACCATTGCTCATATAATTTGTCAGTAATAGCAATGGGCTTTTTTCGGTCATCAATGTAGCCCCCCTGACCATGAGAGGCTACAGCAACTTCCATAGCTGCAGAACATAACAAATAGATATTTTTTGTTAATTTGATTGTCAGTCTGTAAATTATCAATTTTGAAAGTTACTGTTTCCATGTCTTCTAGTGCCATAGAGCTCCATACAGATATCAAAAAAACTAAGGCAGAGAACAACTCACAGAGGAGAATCTCCAAGATTCTCTCAAGAAAAGCAAGAAGCCTAATAGACCTCTTTTTTTCTATATATAATGCAGAAAGAGTAGAGCTGCGTTAAGTGGAAATGAATTGTACAGATTGATGGAATTGCACTATGCCGAGTTCTCTCCTTGTCCACTACTTCTGATGAACGACGGCGATCGGACAAAGGCAAGAGATCCTAGTATATAAGGAGAAGACCGAGGCCTATTAATATAGTCGCGATATTGAGGTCAGATCTCAGCCGAACTTGACCACGTACTCAAGCTTTGGATGCGCCATCAGGAGTGGGCTGCGCCGCCAAGGGGGAGGCCCAGAAAACAGGAGGTGGCCTGTGGCTGCACCACCAGGAGGAGGGCTGCGCCGGCAAAGGGGGGTGCACTTCGTTGCCAAGGGGGTGGGGGTTGCGCCCAGAGGACAGGGGTTGCCCTTCATGGGTTGCAGCAGAACACAACACGATATAAGGGGTTCCACCCTTCGAGGTTGCAACAGAGGGACCAGAGGACTTTGGGGAAGAACAAAAAAAACAGTGGAAGAAGGAATCACAGCATCGCAAGCTCTGATACCATGTTGGATTCACACACAATCAACCACACAAAGGAGACAATGATTTACGTGGAAATCCTATGACAAGGGAAAAATCACGGTGGCACAAAACCCTAATCTCACACATGTAAGATTAGGGCTCTCTTCACTCATTACTTAACTTGAAAAGGAGGGGGTTGGGTGAGTACAAATAGGAGACATGATAAACGGTCCCGCATCCATAGACCCATATACCCACCCATTTACAATTCAACTCAACAGTTGATATTATACGTATCAGTTTTATTTCTAAACAGTGGACTGAAATATGACTTTCACGCATGCTGATGGAATTATCCTATCAAATACCAGCAATAAATGATCTCCAGAACTCAGGGTGTAGCTGGCATGTGAAAGATATTTTCCTTACAACTTACTGAAGCCATTTCCTCTATGGACTTTGTTAGAAGCTCCCCATTTTTTTGTTTACGACCAGGCACTCATTTTGTGTGTGGAGATGGGAGGTTCACGGTGAAGAAGGCTTACTGCTTCTTCGTAAAGGAGGAGAGGTGGTGCATGATGATGTGAGACTCGATGTTTGAATCATTTGGAGGAGCAGAATGTTGAACATAGTCAAGGTCTTTTTGTGGCTGGTCAAACTTGGTCGGGTTCTTACCAAAAGTTGCCGGGGCCATTTGTTATGTGTTGATTGTGGTTCTGACATATGTGATGGAGGCGGAAGATGCGGACCATCTGTTCTTCTCTTGCTCTCATTCATTACAGGTTTGGACTAGAGCCAACATTTTTTGACTTGGGATGGATGATGGCTCCACCTTCCGGAGATGCATTAGATTGGTTTGCGGTAATGGTCATGAGGGCAGCTCCTATCCTTTTGCGAGATTGTGAGCAATTTGATGTGGCAGGAATGATGCCATCTTCCAAGGGCAAATGTTCTACTCAGAAATTGTACTTGAACATTGTAGGATGCTTTGTATGTCGTGGAGTCTGTATCATGATGTTTATCTCATTTACTATTAATACAAGTCATGCTAGGTCCCATCTCGGGGTACCACCTCTTCTAAAAAAATGACCAGATGCTCTCTCTCCCCCCGTTCATGTATCATTGTTTTTTGAGAAGTGTGGTTTTTTTAAAGAATGTCGCCTTCAGAAGCTGCATGCATCCAAATAAAACAAGAAACTGATGAAGCCCAAAATTACTGTGAATATTCAATTCATTTATTTTATCACATCGCCTGCCTTCTACTTCTCCAGTATTTGGGTCTATAACATATCACTCAATGTTAATAACATGAGCAAGCATTCTCTAGATTTTCGTCCCTTTTACATCTATGTTGCAGACTCATGCATATGCTTATGCACAGGTAAAAATTGGCCTTCGAGTGCTAACACGCCCCAACCCAGACCAGCTGCCTCAAATTTATCGAACTCTTGGTGAAAACTACAATGAAAGAGTCTTGCCATCCATTATACATGAAACCCTCAAGTCAGTGGTGGCCCAATATAATGCTAGTCAACTTATCACTCAGAGAGAGGTATCGATTTTCTCATTGTATATTTGTAAAGTTGATTACCATTTAATTTGATTATGATTTATTGGAGATACAAGATAGAAAATTTGAGGTTCCTAAATTTGGTGTAGTATCTGATGAGCACATCCAACTTATGTAGGCCGTGAGTAGAGAAATTCGTAAGGTTTTAACTGAGAGGGCCACAAACTTCGATATTGCCCTCGATGATGTTTCCATAACAAGCCTCACCTTTGGCAAAGAGTTTACAGCAGCAATCGAAGCTAAACAGGTGGCCGCTCAAGAGGCAGAGAGGGCAAAGTTTGTGGTTGAGAAAGCAGAACAAGATAAGAGAAGTGCCGTCATTCGAGCTCAGGTAGGCATTTGCTTCTCTCATCAGGATGTGCTATCACTGTTTTCAAACTTCTTGCATGTTTGTATGAATATAACTTGATAACTGTGACGGAAAAAATTAAAGCAATCTCCTGTTTTACCCATATATATCCAAAATAAGATAATTATACTACACACGAAGTTTTTTTTGACAACCTTTGGCTTATGAAGTTGCAATTAAAGAGGAACGTCTGACGTTTACGTTCATCTCCATCTGTGTGACTGTTTATTCTCGGCAGACTGTTGCATGCTTTTGCTAACAATCCTTTACCCCCATGCTGTCAGGGAGAAGCAAAGAGTGCACAGCTTATCGGAGAGGCAATCGCTGATAATCCGGCTTTCATCACCTTGAGGAAGATCGAAGCTTCGAGAGAAATAGCAAATACAATAGCGAATTCGTCAAACCGTATATTCCTAGATTCAAAGGACTTGCTTCTGAATCTGCATGAGCTGAACTTGGAAAGTGCAGCTCCCCCTCGCAAGAAATAAGGATTTCCCTAGCAGTAGAGGAACAAACCTGACTATTATCAACAGAGGATCTGTTTCAACTACTTTTAGCGGATGTCCTATTTTTATAATCCGCGGATAGTATGTTCTTCACAACATTCATTCTGTCAGGACCTCTTTACTTAATGGGGAATTTGTCCCCTCTGTTTTTTTATCTTTGCTGGGAAATGTTAATGAGCAGAAGGTTACCACTGAAGATCACTGTTTTTTTTGTGGTATCATATGCCAGAAGCGTATGGAAATAATCGCAGTTAAGTTAATATGATAAGGCTCTTGACTTCGAAATCGGATCCGATGACTGTTGCCAGCAAACAAATTTACTGAGATTTTTTGTTTAGTTACATGCTAGTAGGGTGCATAATCTGTTTGTGACTGGTAGGTGGTTTGGATGGAATGTAGTACACGACATAAATTACTTACTGATGTACTCTATAAAATAAAAATCCCTGTTTATTGTCTCTTTTTAAAGCAAATATTGCATTTATATTGCCTGATGGTCCTGTGATACAATCATACAAGGTATCACGTTTTTGTACTTACTATTGTTAGCGCATTCCGAATAAGCGACATGTTGCTCCCTGTAACCCTCATTTCCATTCACCATTTGAACTGCTCTCGGAAAAGATCCATGCTTTCGACACTCCTGCCTCTTGCATCTTCTAGCCGATTGTGCTCGGTACTCCCAGCCCATTGTCTCTGGTGCCGCCTTTGCCTTGTCTCTCCTCGTGTCCCACTGTTTTGGTTGTCGACATGCATCTTTGCCCTAATAGAGAGGTCTTCTCCTCCTAAGCACAATCTCCACTCTTCAACTTCATTCTTTGATTATGATTTCGAAATCTTTTTTTTGTTCTAACATTTCAATGGATATTGTATTGAGATCGATTCAAATATCCTATTGTACGCGCTACTGGTTTTGCCGACATTTAAAAAATCCAATCTTTATCGATTGATTTCTTAAGATGATTCTACGATAGACAACATAACTGTGAAGGAAAAGATTCGTTTTGTACACTGTAATATATTTTGAATAAAAACTTATGGTTAATTTTAATGATCTCAATTAATATCTAATATTACTATAGTAATTAGTCCCTCGTTACAGCTGCAGGAGAAGTAATAGGTAAGAATTTCTGCCCAGAACGAACGCGCTACCAAGCTTCCATCTACCATCCTTTCTGAACTCTTTTTTAGGAGTTAAAAAAGTAAGTACTACGATGATTCTTTTGCTTTATATATTTACTTTATATGTGATTTAACAACTCAAGGTATTTTTTATCCAATCAAACCAACGAAAAAAATCGTGTTTTATCTACTTACTTTTTCTTCGTAAAAAGCAGAAAAACAAGTTCATTTGGAGAATAATACTGGAATAAAAGGTTAATTCCTTGTCCGATGCAGTTTCCAAGAGTACGGCTATTCCCATCTATATCTCATTATTTCACCTTATTCCATCCTTATTTCTATCTTTATTCTACCTTACCTACCTTTATTTCACCTTATTCCTATCTTTCTAGGCAAACAGAGAATATACTCTTATTCATGCTTATTTCCGAACCAAACATCCCCTTAGTTATAAGACTGGTTTGTGATGCTAAAAGCAGTCTCTATACATTATATCAAACAAATAAAGATCAAATCTGTAAATAATATTTAGAGTAAATTACACAAAATTCCCTGAACTATACACCTGATTTCAATGTCATACCTCAACTTTCAAAAGCAACAATGTGGTACCTAATGTTTTGTTTCAGTCCCAAATCGATCTTTTACTAATGAAAGCAAGTGATGCCCTTCAAGTCATGTGTTGTAAAGATGAAAATGCCCCCAGAGAAGAAAACCCCAAATTCCCAAATATTTGGCTCTCATCCCTACACAACTAAACCCATCTTCTCTGTTGGAGTTCCAGATTGCAATTGGGTATGCGTGAGGTCATGCCGGTGAAGGGGCGCATGGGTTTGACCAGTGGTGCAAGCTCGACCAATGGAGGGGTGCGATCGGTACAAGGGCTCAGGCCATGGAGGATCTTCACCGGCGAAAGGGCACATGGGCATGGGCATGGGCGGAGGGAGAGGGGGGCGGGTAGGGGCCATGGCCCCCCCTCCCCAAATGAGAAATCATATATTGTTACTCTCCAAAAATAGAAATCCATACATATATTGTGGTTCCCCCACTGATTAGTTATTCAAAAAAATACATTTCTTTTCTTCCAAATAGGAAGTTATGATTTCTTTTTCCTCAAATTTCAATTTCCCTTTTTTAGTCCTCTTTCCCCCTCGTCAAGGCCCCTCCCATTGCACTTCTCTTTTTTTAATTTCCTCTCCAACATAAGAACATTTCACTTCCAATTCCAAATGTATTTTTCCCCTTCGTTTCCCACAATCTCATTATATCATGTCAAGAGTTCATCCATATCCACTTTTTTATTCTCTTTGCGAGTGAAAGGAAATCCCACTTCGATTGTTTTTTCATCAACCTTTAAAATTTGATTTCTTTTAATCGACGTGGGATCCGGATTGAATTTTCAGGTCGAGTTTTGTGAATCGCATAGTATCATGCTACTCAATTCGCACAAATCCCAAAAGTGATGTTTTGATATGTCGAGTTGTTCACCTTCATAAAAATGAAATTAAAGTTCCTATTTTCTATATGATTATTTAATTTTCAGTGAAATTTAAATGATTAGATTTATGTTGGATGATAGTTTAGATGAGTATGACGGATAAATGATTAACTTTAAGTTGAATGGTTAATTATACTACATTCGGATACATATTATTTTACGTTTATGAATGCGGTGGATAGAAAATCAATTTTTTGTGGGTACGGATATGTGTGTGTGTGTGTGTGTGTGTGTGTGTGTGTATATAGGTTTATGCTTTTTGTCATTTACACACATATAGATATCATAATGTGCGGATCTTCTACATGTTGTCCAATTATTTTGAATGGTGATATAGTTTCAACAAGTGATCTAGCTCCTAATGATATACATGTCTAAAAGTTTCTACAATATGATAAACATAAAACACTAATGGATTTTCTTTTGTTCATGATTAGGGATTGCGATGTTAAATTTGGGAGTATGCGGTAAAGGAGTGTGATGTGATTCGATATGTATATATTAAAAATTTATCGTATTAGTATTCTCTTTAGACAATCTAACATTTGATTGCGAAAATCATTAACTTCTATTCATGCTTCTTAGTTTCATAAATATCAATCATGTTTAGAATAATATATTACTATATGATTAAGATGGAAGATGGATATCTTAATCTTAATCGTTGTATAATTATTTACATCAAGAAGGAGATATCCGAGAAAGTCAACATTAGAAGATATTATTAATGATTTCTACGTAATAAAAAATCATTGAGTAATGCTTCTATAAATTATGTATGTTTCTTGTAGATATTTGTTCTTATTTTTTATATAATAGAACATCAATACACATGTTTTGATTTTTTCACAATTGGCCCCACCTATAAACAAATCCTGGCTCCTCCCCTGCACATGGGGTCGACTGGTGGTGCGACCTAGACTGATGGAGTGGTGTGATCGGTACGATGGCTCAGGCCAGGAGGATCTTCACCCGCGAAGGGGCGTGACCGACGCGAGGGAAGTGGTTCCTCGCCTCGCAAAGAGAGTGGGTGTGTCGGCAGCAACATGCTTCCTCCTTTGAAGGTAAGATTTTGAGGCCTCCCCTTCGTCGTTCCACTCCATAATGAATGGGTTCAACCTGCATGCAACTATTACTTACTTCCTCCCTAAAAGGAATTCCCATCTCTAATTTTTCTCCATCTACTTAACATGTATCTTTTTATTTGTCTACTCAGTTAAATTCAACAAATAACCTATATTCAAGGACATTTCCAAAATTACTCTCGTCGAATATATATGCAATTAGCTCCCCTGCCAATAAATGTGGTCATCATTCATCTACCATTTTCATGATGCTGAATGGGTTGACCACAGAACCGCCCTCTCCACCAGATGAGGAAGCACAATGATCCTCTAGTCACACCCCTCTATCCATCGAGGCCGCACCGCCAGTCGACCCCACATGCCCTCTACCGACATGACCTCATGCACACCCAATTGCAGACCAGAACTCTAGGGGAACTAGGGTCAATTGGCTGGGTAGAATGTGGGGACAGGAGCAAAATACTTGAGGATTTGGGACTTTTCTTCCCTTAGGGGCATTTTCATCCCCACGACACAAGACTTGACGGGCGTCACCTGCTTCCGTTAGTAAAAGATCGATTTGAGACCGAAGCAAAACATTAGGTACCACATTGTTACTTTTGAGAGTTGAGGTACCACATTGAAATCGGGTGTATAGTTGAGAGACTTTTGTGTAATTTACTCTAATATTTAATATGAACTTCGTTTGGCATAAAATGAAAATCCCAAATACTTTTTTTATTAGGATCTTATTTTGATATAGATCCCGAACTTTGAGACATTTTATATAGTTTCCTCAATAATTTGGTGGGAGCGAGGAAGAACATTGTCTAGTACCCTGAAGCGAAAGATAAAATGTGAATAAAATGAAGGGAAATGATTTGATTTCTATTGAAAGTACTGCAAAGGGATTAACTTTAAACCTATAAAAAATTGCAGCCACACTTTAATCCTATTTATACTACAATCACTACTTAACATCACCATTAGTTTCTAGTCTGATAGGTCATTAAATGTGAGGAAGGAAAATCAATCAAAATAAAATTTTGGTCCTTGCAAATCATTTTCCTCTTCATTCAACTATCCTCCTTCCTGATGACCGTCAGATCTCTCGCCATCTTTTTTATCGAATCCATCACGTCGAAATGAGAAAACAATTAAAATCAACAGATGAGAGATGTCATTGACATCATTCTAAATTTCAAATGGTGATAATACCATTCAGCAGATGCTGAGAAACAACTGATAAAATTATGGCCTGCATGTTATAATACTTTTTTAGCGCAGGCAGATATAAATGTTTCTATTGATAAGAAAAATATTTCCAGATATAAGTACAGAACCAAATTCAAAGAAACTAAAACATATTTGTATAACAAAATTATAGACAGATTAAAAACTACAAGAAAGAATCAATTTTAAACTCTGGGAAATATCTGAAATGTTTAAGCCAGAGATTATGAAAAAAAATCCAGTTGCTTTTGACAAAATGATCCGTTCTTATATACAGATATCAATGAGATATATCCAGCCCTTAGTTATAAATTTACGCACTCGATTGAAAGGAAAGAATTATGTAGAAATATCAATTGAAAGTTTTGGAGATTTCTATAGAAATTTTATATACAGAAGCAATGTATACTTTTTCTGTAATATTATTGGTTAGCCACTAAACAAGAAGAGGCATGGTAGGATTCATACCCAATCCAGAGCCACCAAAGCCGGGTTCGGATGCATGCCTGATGCTTCCAAACTGTCGGATATGACGCAGCAACCTTCCATCGTAGCCATTGGATGGACGTCAGCCCTTCTCTAGTAATTGTTGTTGAGTTTCCTAGAACTCATCTCCCCCGTCTCTCACCACCTTGCCCCCAGCCGTCGGATTGCAGCTTCTGATGAGATCTGCACCGCACCCACACACCACGTCATTCACTCCATATCTGCCACACGACCTGCTTCCATCCAACAGCACTACTCGTTCCACACCTCCCCCTTCTCTTGTGACCATTGGATAAAGACTACACTCCATCGCAACCATCGAACACCGCCTCATCTACAACTGCTGGAACAGATCCAATAAACTGATCCAAGCTCTCCGCCCACGCCATCTTCTTGACTGTTGGGTCACTAGATCGAACAACTATCACTCGTTGTCTACCTCCCAACGTTTCCCACTCCATACGTTACACCTCGTGATGCCACCGTCCTATTCATATTTCAACACCCTCTCTATTACTCCATGTCCTCAATCCAGTCATTGCAAAACCCTCCGATACCACTCTTGTAACCACCATCGCCTCCTATAAACTCTCCTCCTCCGCCTCCGTTCACCCCCATCCACCAATTAAGGGGGCTATGACCTCCGATGACAATGGAGGGCGGCTTGTCGAGGCGACGACGACTGCAAGCATCCTGGTGTGATCCATGGCCCTCTGGCCATGTAGCGGCGCCTCCAATCAATGCCAACCATCGAGGTTGGTCACCCTCATCATGCGACGACCCAAAGGATCTAATGGACCCTCAGCCCAGACCATTGCCTTTGCCAAAGACCTTGCTCCAGCCAGGTACTCTTCCTTCTACTCCTTGCTTTTTCTTCCAATTATTCCGTAGCCTATAACTGCTCCACTTAGCTCTGTCCTACCACCTGAATCTTCGCTGACCTCTTCGTTTACCACTTTCCCTTCTCCACGACCTCGTCCACCTCTGCTAACTTCACCTCTAATTCATTGGAGGGGAAGACCCTGTGTCTACCACTCCATCCACCTCCACGGACCACCATTCCACTCATGTTGCACATACGACGACGCTTCAGCTATACTTAACGTTTGCAGGAGCGAATCTTGTCAACGGCTGGAATGCATGCCTCCTCTCGGGTCTCGACTCCATCTCCGATGAGGCTACATCGACTACCACCTTCAGCTAGCTTATAAGCTTCTTCGACTGCCAAAGATGCTCGCCAGGTTGCCATGAAGACCAGTGCCATCCCTGACATTTCGTGGGCCCTAGGCGAAAGAAAAAAATGGGCCCTTCTAAATTTTGATGAACAATATGCCCTTATATAATTCTATGACTTTAGCATTGAGTTGTTCACTGAAATTTCGAATCTATAGGGGCTCATTTTTTGACGAGTTGTTTCATCAAAAAATCGATTCCATAAGAGTTCATTTTTTAACAAATTGTTTCATCGAAAAATTCGATTGCTCATTTTTCGGTGAAATATTTTATTAAAAATTTGATTCTACATGGCCTCATTAGGACATAATATTTTTTTCTAAATTAAAGGCTGAATACATGTAAAAATGGACCCCAACTACCCTCATGGATGGTCCTGATATTACCATGAGATTCACGGTATTACTACCGGATAAATACCTTACTAGACAAAATCATTCTTAAGCGAATGGTTTACTATCCAAACAACTTCCTCCCTTCAATTAATCTTCAATGTACAATTGCAACACTCACAACAGTCCCTGCTATTGTTTTCATTATCTCTTTGAAAGAAGGAAAATAACAACCTAAAGTCATTATGCGACAAGGAAATGCAATAACTACGTGGGTATTTGATCGCTCTTATTTTATGAATATAGAAAGGATATGTATAGTTCAATATAACATATGCCTCGTTATCTTGTTTCTATATGTATTTCACCACGAAAACATGATCCATATCTGTTTGTTTCCCAATGCAATATATGCTATACTAGTTAAACTTATTACAATCTATCTCGATTTTAGCAGCATCCAGAAAAATATAGGAGACAGATTAAATAGAAAATCACACATCTTCCATCCATTGTTGATAATCACATAATTATATGTTGATCTTAACTAATTCGTGTGCAATTAGCCACGTTGAATCTCAATTAACAACACGTCCGATGCTATGAAATTTATCCCTCATTGTACAATGCATGCGTGCCCCGCTATTGGTTAACAATAAATCCATATGGAAAGTCGCAGTCCCAGAAACTTAAAAGAATTTTGAACTGCGAAATAAGTAAAGAATAGAAGATGTAAAAAATATGATAACATAATAATAACAAAAGAATTACCTAGAGAACGCAAAGCACCCCAAAGCTCTCCCCCCAAGTTTGCAACCCCCTTAGCCACGACGGGCATCTGCACTTGACCAATGTTGTTATTCCCTTTCAAATTTTTCGGGAGAGAGATCAAGAGAACAGAGCATGCGTCAGCACTTGATTAGTGACATTCCCATTCAAAATTTTTCGGGAGATAGAGATCGAAAGAACATAACAACAAAGATATCGAGAAAGAGAGAGGGGGTGATGAATTAAATTAAGAATCGCTTGAAAAGGTAAAATGTGGCCGTTGAGTAGAGGATTTCATGGGAAGAGCAAATATCTTTTCCATATTGGAAATCTAGCAATAGAAATATTGAGGTAGTTAGAGATCTAAGAGGGAGGCCTATTTTTGGATTTTTCAACATAAAGGAAAATGGGCCCCTTAAAGTTAACGGGCCCTGGGCGGTTGCACTTCCAAACAACCCCCAGGCCGGCCCTGATGAAGACCTACGGATCTTCGACGAATGCGGGGGAACCCGATAGAGCTCTAGTGAGCTCATCAAAGCCCAACATATATCGTCGCTCCCCTCGGCGGAGGAGAAGCCCAAATGCCATTGGATGGCAACTCACGGTGGCCATCCAACAACCCAAGTCATGCCACGTTGCATCTCCAAAGCCGCAAGGTCAGACATCAAGCCCCTTCCCTCACGAAGCATCAGGTTCTGCCATGTCATTCCCGAGGCTGTGCTTCACTGGAGCCTAGCCTCTCGCATGTCTTGCATGTGAGGGGATGGGTAACTTGCAGAAAGCACCCTGGAGTTCTTAGAATGACATCCATGTCTAGGCACGCATGCCTCATATGCATGCCTAGACATTTTGCAAGAAGACTCTACCGGATTTTTATATTTGCAAAGACGACCCCATGCAAAAGGATAAATTATACAAGCCCCCATCGGTTTTTGGTATTTGGAAATAGGTCCTTCCAGGGACCTTTACAATATTTATCTTTATTTTTCTAGCATTTTTCTTACATTTATGCCCCTAGATTGCTTCTTTCATATCTTGAGCATTTTAAGTCCAATTTACATAATTTCAGTATCGTTTTGATGCTTGTTTCATTCTCCATCTAAAGATATTATTAATTTCAAGGTTGAGGGCTAATTTAAATGTGATGAATTTTAATGATCCACAGTGTATTCCGCTCTTTGTTTAAATGCTATTCATGCTTAATTTGATGTTCATCAAATAAATCTTCATTTTATTGCTCATTGGTATGATTAAATTAGGGCATCTTTGTATGTTTTTGTCATATCTATGTGTTTATGCATTGCGTATGGATCACTTTTAACTTGCATAAAATCAACAAAATTTTTTCACGGAGACAACTTTGATAAGTGTTTATCTTATCTAGACCGAGTTCTGAAAAGATGTTGTGAAGTGAACCTTGTGCTTTCGTGGGAAAAGAGCTATTTTTTGGTGACCGAAGGTATTGTGCTCAACCGTGTCGTCTCAAAGCGTGGCATGGAGGTTGATCCTGCGAAGGTGAAAGTAATTTCAAAACTTGAGCCACCTATAAATTTAAAGCAGGTCAGTTCATTCTTAGGGCAAGTCGCTTTCTACCGACGATTTATCAAGGATTTGAGCAAAATCGTCTGTCCTCTGACTGAGCTTTTAGACAAGGAGGCTTATTTTATTGTCGATGATAGAGTCCTCCAAGCCTTTACACAGTTGAAAGAATAATTGCTCAAGCCCATGTCCTTTAACTGCCAGATTGGTCTCTTCCATTTGAGATCATGAGAAACGCTTCTGATTACGCCATTGTGGTAGTTTTAGGACAGAAGAGAGATCATATTCCATTTGCAATTCACTATACTAGCAGAACTCTAGATGAAGCACATAGAAACAACACTGTCACTGAAAAAGAGCTACTAGCAATAGTATTCTCCCTGGAAAAATTCAGATCACATCTGCTTGGATCCAAAGTCATTGTGTATACGGACCCCTCGGCCATCAAGTACCTAAAAGCCAATAAGGATGCCAAACCATGGTGGATCAGATGGATCCTTCTACTACAAGAATTTGATCTGGAAATTCACGACAAGCTTGGAGTTAAAAATGTGGTGGCCGATCACTTGTCATGATTGCTAGAGCCAGACACTCCCGGGCAAATCCTATTACCAATCATTGAGACTTTCTAGATGAAGCCATATTATCAGTAGCCTCACTCCCCTGGTTCATTGATATTGTGAACTATCTTGTATCCAAGAAAACTCCACAAGATTGGCCTAAGATGAAAAGAGACAAGTTCTTGTCAGACATCCATTTCTACCAGTAGGAGGATCCATATCTCTTTTGAGAGGGGGCTGACTGCATCCGAAGGAGATGCATTCCTCCGAAGGAAGTTCACAATGTCTTAGAGCATTGCCATTCCAGAGAATCGGGAGGACATCACTCTGTAAGAAGAATGACAACAAACGTTCTACAATGCGGTCTTTGGTGGTCGACTCTATTCAAAGACGTATATGATTTTGTCAAGCATTGCACTGATAGTCATAGACTGGGAAGTACCATTGGAATGAGAGACACAATACCTCTGAAGTACATTCAAATTTCTGACATATTTGATGCCTGGGGCATTGATTTCATGGGCCTGTTCCCTAGCAGTCAGGGTCTATCGGCTATGTAAGTCGTTGGGTGGAGGCCATCCTAGGCCGGAGCTGTCGATAGTTGTACCATCTATCAGTTCCTCAAGGATCACATTATTGCAAGGTTTGAAATACCCAAAATTCTCATATCTGATTTGGGTAGCCACTTCATCAACAAAGAGGTAAAGAAACTGACACAAGAATTCAACATTGAACATCGTGTCACCTCTCTATACCATTCACAGTCCAATGGCATAGCCGAATGTTCAAATAGGGAGATAAAGACAATATTGCATAAACTCGTACGCCCCGACAGGATTGGTCTCAATTGCTAGACTCAATACTATGGGCCTATCAGACCGCAAACAAGTCAGCGTTAGGAATGTCTCCCTACCGCCTAGTATATGACAAGCCATGCCATATGCTCGTGGAACTTATTCACAAATTATTATGGTCAATAAACATCTGTAATTTGGATTCCAAGAAGGAGGCAAGAACAGAAAGTTGGATCTCAATCAGCTCATTGAATTTTGCAAGTATGCATTTGACAACAACCTAATGTACAAAGAAAAGTTCAAAAATAAGAACATCCGTAGCAAGACCTTCGAGCCAGGACAACAAGTTTGGTTGTTCAATGCAAACCTCAAACTTTTTCCAGAGAAATTGAAGAGCAAGAGGACAGGGTTGTTTGTAGTGAAACATGTGCGTGACAATGGAAGTATCGTCATACCCTGTCTATCAGCTGATGCGGTGATCAACAGACAACTGTCGAAGCCATATCTCAAACATGACATGTTTCTGTCTGTGGTCGATTCAATTCAGGTGGTCCACAATGAAGAAATCACATCCACAAAATCCATTCACGCTGGCGAGGCCAGTACAAATATTTTTGAATAGTTAATCATTTTCTTGTTTTCTTCTTTTCTTTTTCTATTATTTAATTCTTCCTAAAAGTCGTATTCTTCCCATACATCACTGCTATACTTAGGACATGCTTCATCCTAAGCATAGGGGGGATGAATACATTCGAGTGCTCATTATTTGTTCCCTCATCTGTCTCCTCAACTTTTGACATTCTTTATATACTTAGGGATATTTTAGCCTAAGTATAGGGGGAGACAGGACAAGCCGTTGAGTTATTCATTTATTCATTTCCCACCCTCGACCATCCCTACATTGGTCTACAGACTGTTATACTTAGGATTAAGTGATCCTAAGTATTGGGGGATACTCGACTTCTGATTCTTTAGTCGTTGTAGTATAGGACTTCTCTATACTCAGTATGAGTTATGTCTTTTTTTCTGTTCCATCTATGAGGACATAGCTCAAGTTACATATAAGGGGTCAATATATAATTTGTATATATTTTAGCCATAACTCGTATTTTTGTATTTTCAATATATAAGACTAAAACACTTTACACACACAAATTCATGTAATAAAAATGATGTTTATTATCCCTCAAACATTTTTGTACATAGTGATTAATAAATTAGGTGAAAATACCTTTGCAAAATGTTTGAAAAATAGTTTGAAAATCCTTATGACAAATTTTTTGAAAAATATTTTGTAAAATAGTTTCAACCTTTGTAAAATATTTTGTTTGATAAATTTCTTTTTCTTTGAGTGAAATAAAAAATGTCTAAAAAATAAATTGTAAATGTTTAGAAAATAGTTGCAAAAATATTTTGAAAAATCTATATATACTGTTTGAAAAACCTTTGCAAAACAATTTTCAAATGATTGTAAATGTTTGTAAAAATTATTTGTAAAAATATTTTGGACTGCAATTTTCCAATTTTTTTGTAAAATAATTTTCAAATAAGTTTGAAGAATATATACATCACACTAAATCTCTTTATTAAATTGTATATGATTCTATAAAATTGATCACTTATCCCTTGTAAATTCTTAAAAACCTAATTCTTGTAAATATAAGATGCATCCTCGTGTAAATAGTTGTACCTAGATTTTATCAAAATATTTTGTTTTAAAAATTCACAAAAACATTTAAAAAATTAAAAATACCAAAAACATTTGCAAAACCTTTTGAAAAATACAAAAAAACATGCATGTGCATCATCTTTTTCAAAAATCTATAAAAAGTTCAAAAGTCTGAAAATTGCGTCATAAAAGATTTTCTTGTATTATACATAGTGTGGGCATTTTTCGGAGTAATCCAAGCAATTAAACAAGTCCAAATAAAGTATGAAGATTGGAGCTTTATGAAGACCTTAGTACATTTAATTTCTGGGGAACCCATTGAGGATTGGAATTGGAGATACTTCAGGTCACCTGGACTTAATTCTTTGGATTCCATAAGACTATGTTCATGAGCCAATTCAATGTGCCTAAATAGAACCCTTCATATCATCCTTACGAGTCTTGAGACAGTGACTTGACTGGAAACCTTGCACTTAATACTTAGCTCAACCCAGATGGTCTATTGAAAAATCTTGGGGTCTAAGTAGGCATGATGCAAGGCTGCTTCATCAAGGGTGGCTCAGGAACCGTTCTTAGGGATTGTCGACACCGGTATGCTATCCCGCTTCTTCTGATAACAATGATATCTAAAGACTGGAGATGGATTGAAATAATGTTTCGGATGAGGGATGGTCTACCAGTGCAACTTTTTTAGGACCCTAAAATAGTGGGTGGAATAAAAGATGCTATATCCACTGGGGGACAAACAATAACGCAGAAGCCATGCAAAGTCAAAGAATATATTCAAAAGAAGCCTCTAACCGAAAATTCCACAAATATGAGCTTCAGAAAAAGCCTGCTTCTTGTGAAGATCCAGTTATACTGACTGACTTCACAAGGGAATGAAGACTACACTGGTCCCACTTCTCTTCCCACTCTTCTATCTTCGTATACCAGTCGGTTGTAAAGACCGGAAGTACCTGACCTTAGAAGAAAATATCTAACTCCACGAGTATGAGTTGTAAGAAGAGAATACAACTTGGTAGTTCAATGGTTTTGTCTGGGGAGAGCTAAACAATTTCACACACGTGGTTCTATCATTTCAAGGTAGCAAGAGTATGCGACTAAGAGGATGGTTTTGACCTGGACGTGAATTGGACTGGATAATAGGAGTATGGAACCTAAAGGTTGTTGTGTCATAAATCCTAACCTCTAAGTGGTTCTGAATACATCATTAATCCAAATGTTTTCTTTGAGATCCAAACTTTGACATTATTAAGACAAATTTGAAAACCGAAATTATTCCAAGTTATTTCTTTTTCTTTTCTGTATCTATACCTATATGCATAAGTGTTTGCTAGGGACTAGAAAAGCAAGTAGGGGGGGATGAACCTCTATCTCATCACCTTTATTCTTTCATTTTGGCTTTTAAAACCCAGCTAATCGCATGCATGTATCATTAATTTATTAAAATAAACGATTACGAAATTGTTCAAAATAATGAATCAAATACCGTATGTTTATTGTATTAATCACAAAAATAAAAGAATAAAGTAAAGAAAAGAAAAAGAGCGAGGTGTCAAGGACACTGAAGCGACCCTAGACCCCGAGACTCAGCGACCATGATGACTTAGTCGACATGAAATAAAGTAGGGGGAGATAGGGTGGCTAATTGTACAAAAAATACAGGACGGATCACTCTACAAAATAGGCCAATTATTGCTTTTTGGGACCTATTTTATTCTTTATTATTTACACCTCAAATAATAATACTTTGTACAAGAAATTTGCAGACAATAAAATATAGAAAAAAATACAAAATTAAGTTTACACAAAATAATACACTGTATAGTTACAATCTAAATAAGATTCCAAAATCTCAATTTCCCAGACCCATATCTCTCAAACAAAACTCAAAATATATAAAATTCACCTTTAATTGTATATAACTTTTAATAAGTTATTTAATAAAGGTGGTTTCATATTTTTTTGGAGTTAAGGTGTGAAAGTTAGGTTTTGGACCCCTATTGTATATTATACCTGATTAAAAAAATTATTTTATTTATTCTTTATTATTTATATAATTTTATATTTTTATAATTTTATAAATATTATGTATAATTTATGTACATATTAAAGATAAAATAAAACCATAAATAAAACATTAAAATAAAATATGTATGTAGAATGCATAGATGAATTACTTATGAGTATACCTATACAATCAATACATATATTTAATTAAGTGTATATAATATATAAAAAAATATAGTAAAAATATATTTAAGTACTTAAAAATAATGTATAAATATATAAAATAAGAAAAGAAAAAATACAAAATACAAAATAAAAATAAAATACCTGAAACATAGGTAAATACAGCTATATGTAACCTAGAAAATAACTTATAAATAAACACCTCTAAAAAATAAATAAAAATGCCCATAAAATACTACATAAAATTATAATATTTTTTATTTTATAACCTAAAATTAATAAAATCGAATTATATTTATTATCTAATTTTGAAAGTATTTTGCCTTGGAATTTCCTGGTTGGTCCATGTGAACCAACCATGCACGTTTCTTTGTTGACCTTGGTCAACAGTCCGGCCTACCTTCTGACTACTGTTAGAAGTTCGCGGGGCCACATTCTTCTCCCATTTTTCACACTTCCTCCATCACTCTCTACCCTCGAGATCACCACCATCGTTCTGCCTCATGGTCCTATATCCATGCCCATCCTAGACTCCTCACCAACCCTCATTCGATCTCATGCAAGATCCCCTCAAAACTTGACAAAAATCCTCCTATAATTTTACCCCCTCACCCATTTTGACTTTTTGATCCATTTCTCCCGACTTTAGCCCCTCAGATCACCCCTGTGATCTTCCCCATGGGGACAACGTGGAGAGGGTCGTGATTTGCAACGAGGAGAGCTATCGGATGAGGTGTATCCACCCACCGCTGGAGTACCACCGACAGGTCTTGCTCCTGGTCGTCTCAAGCCGCTTGAGCCCCATCTTCTTGCATTCTTAGGTAGTTTCCTATCTAATTTAAGTTTAGTGTCTTTAGTTTGTAATTTAATTGAGTGATTAGCACTTAAATAAAAAATGCCCAATTACCTGAAGCTCGAGCTCCCAGTCTGATTCACCATCATCTGACAGTTGATCCACCTCAACTTCCATGCCATTTCGATCCTCTCTGCGTTCTCCATCGATACCACCCTTCATCCAACCCAGGTCCGTCGTGGATCTGGGAATCGAGCTCCTCCGTTTCTACCTCACCGGAGCCCCTCCACCATTCCATCCCCCTGATTGTTTCGCGTAAAACCCAGGTCCAGGAGATAGCCCTCGCACCCAGGGATCGTTTGGTGACATTTTGCAGGTCATTTGATGCTCGTGGGACCTCAACCACCACCTGGAGCTGCTCCAGCTGGTTCACCCTAGCCAAAGCATTTCGTGCTCGCTTGCCGCCATCGGACGTTATAGGAGCATGCGGAGGATGCCCACCTCTCTTTTGGGTCCATTGGAGACGACAAAGACTATCGGAGGAGCAAGGATCGAAGAATCGAAAGTCACCAGCGTCGTGTTCTTGGGTGTTCTTCCAACCCCCTCTCCGTCATTCGATTAAGAATAACAATCCAGATCTAATATGGATAATTGATTTCTCATGAAGAGGGTACACAATCATAACCGCTTGAGTGGACACGTGGTGAATCCTCAACACTTGGATCCAGGCACTTAAGTGGCAAAATTTCATAGATCCCCTCTCCTTTTTGTATTTACTAAATGCTCCTATAAATATTTTATGAAGTTTAAAAACTTTTGGATAAATTGCATGTAACCACTTGGAGTTTTCGTATATTGCAATTTGGTCCTACTAGAGTTACATGCAGGCACACATTTATATTGTAAAATTTGCATGGAAGCTCTCACGTGTTTATGTAATTGTCTTTGAATATATAAAGCTTGAATATTAATGTTAACTTTTGGGCAAAATTGCATTGTTGCCTTCGCATGCTATTTTATTTGTAATTATACCCCTGTCAGGCTAAGTAATTTTGTGTCTTATTTTCTATTTATTACAAGAGATGAATGGAGCTACCGAATGGGGGCAACCAACATGGCTGCCCCGCCCCCCTATTTCAGTATTTTTATTTTTTTTGAAAAATATCACCATGTAAATTCATCCCTATATCCCTCGTATGTGCCATTCGAATTTCGTCAGAAACAAAGACTCCTACGGCCTCCATCGAGTTGGTGTCGATTTAAAAAATTCAGTTACCGTTAAAAAATGATTGTCTGGATGGAGGCCATAGGAGTCTCTATTTTTGACGAAATTCGAATGGCATATAGGAGGGATATAGAGATGAATATACATGGTGATCTTTTTGAAAAAATAATAAAAACGTCGAAAACGACGCGGGGGCGGGGGGGGGGGGGCATGTTGGCTGCCCCAAGGGGCAACCCCATTAATCTCTTTTTAAAAATAGTTGTCGTGCTCTAAAAATCACCAAAAATAGAAGTAGGTACCTAGATGCATGTTTGATCACACTATGTAATTGTGTTTGCATTTTATGCCCTTTCCCTATTTTCTAAAAATCAAATAGTGCATGTTGATCCCTCTTTGCCTTGAAAAAGCCAAAAAATTATAAAATTACATAGAAAAATTCCCAAAAATTATATTATAATTATTTAAGTATTATTAACTTCAGACCAAAAATCCTTAATAATTATAAAAGAAAACTCCTAAAATTAAAAATCCTCAAAACCTTTATAAAATTTTGCAAAATTCCCAAAAACTATGTTTTCTCCATATTTTTATTTATATTATTATCAATCTATAAAAATTAATTCGAAGAATTTTTTATACTGTTATCTTTTTTCATCCATTTTAATTTCGGCTATTAATTTTATCCCTAATTAAGGGTCTTTTTGACTTTAAAAATATAAAAAATAGCAAAAAATCTTAAAAATTATAAAAATAGTGAAAATTAATTAAATCTCAAAAAGATTTTATTTTCTTTATTTTGACTATTTTCACTAATATTTATATCTACCCCAGCTTATATTGTATATATGTACTCTATATATAGCCTTATATATAGTTTATCTCTTTAATAGGAAAAGAAAATATAAAAATATAAAAAGAAAATATAAATATAGAAAAATAAAAAATCCAAATAAAAAATATAAAAACAACAAATTAAAAAATATTTTTTCTTAAAACCCACATTATTTGATAAATATTATGCATAGATAAATATATACACATATACTTATATTGTTTATTTATAAATAATATATCGTTCTACGTCATGTGTTCCCTGTGTTCAACAGCCTACTCCACTTGTCACTATACACATTTTTTGTAATGTTTATAATAAATTTTGATCCACTTTATCTGTATTTCTTAATCTTTAATTGGGGGTTGATTGTTGAATTAGATTGGGATTTCGTGAGCAGTCACTTCAGCGACACGTTAGACTACTTTAGACCCTCATGAGATCCAAGTCTCTTTCAGTCACGTCATTTCCAAATGTGGCATGGAAGTCGACCCAACAAAGGTGGATGTGATTTCTAATCTAGAGACACCTCAGATAGTCGAGAATATGAGGTCATTTCTGGGGCATGTGGGATTCTACAGAAGATTCATCTATATTTCAGTCACATCACCTAACCTCTTACATAATTATTGTGCAAGGAGACTGACTTCAATGTTGATCAACAAGTTCTCATTTCATTTAATCGGCTAAAGGAGATAATCACCCAAGCCCTGGTCCTACAACTGCCAGATTGGTCTCTTCCTTGTGAGACCATGACAAATGCGTCAGATTTTGCAGTTGGGGCTGTTCTAGGACAAAGGAAAGACACGATGCCCTATGCCATTCAGTATGCAGAAAACACTATATGAAGCCTAAAGAAACTATACTGTGATAGAGAAAGAATTGCTGGTCGTGGTGTTCTCCCTTGAGAAGTTCAGATCCTATCTTCTTGGATCAAAAATCACTATATAACTGACCACTCTGCTATCAGATATTTACAGCAGAAAAAGGATGCCAAACCTAGATTGATCAGATGGATCCTCCTCCTCCAGGAGTTTGATTTGGAGATCAAGGACAAGCCTGGAGTTTAGAATCAGCATGATCCTCCACTTAGTAGTGCACCCATCACAGACACATTTCTTGACGAGTTAATGCTGGCCGTGGATTAACTCCCTTGGTATGTTGATATTGTCAACTACCTCATCTTGGGCATAGTCCCACATGAATGGAAGAATATTTGGAAGGACAAATTCTTGTCAATGATCCATTTCCACCAATGGGAAGATCCTCTCTTATTTAGGGAAGGAGCAGATTGTATTTAGTGCAGGTGCATTCCCCAGGTGGAGCAACATATTGTTCTCGAGCATTGTCACTCGCTCGAATATGGTGGACACCATTCTGGAGAAAGAATGGCAACAAAAGTATTGCAGTATGGCCTCTAGTGGCCCACATTATTTAAGGATGCAACAACATTTGTCAAACATTGCACTGACTGTCAGTGATTGAAAGGTACCCTTACAATGAAAGATTACATGCCTCTGAAGATCATTCAGATAGCAGACATATTCGATGCCTGGGGGATCGATTTCATGGGACCATTTCCCAACAGTAAGGGATAGGAACATATCCTTCTCACTATTGATTATGTGAGTCGTCGAGTTGAAGCTATCCCCGCTCGTGCCGAAGACAACCAAACAATGTGTCACTTTTTGAAAGAAAACATCATCTCGTGGTTCAGGATTCTGAAGATATTGATATCTGACAGAGGTAGTCACTTCATCAACAGAGACATCAAGAAATTAACGAAGGAGTATGGCATCGAGCACGGAGTCACATCTCCTTACCATCCTCAGACCAACGATATGGCGGAACTATCCAACAGAGAAATCAATACAACACTCCAGAAACTTGTCAAGATGGATAGGAAAAATTGGTTCCAAATTTTGGACTCAATCCTTTGGGCATACAAAATCGCTTACAGGTCTTGTTGGGCATGTCATCCTATCGTCTTGTACATGGGAAGCTATGATACCTTCTAGTAGAATTGATTCATAAATCATTATGGGCAGTTAACATTTTCAATTTGGACTCACAATAAGGTGGTAAAAAAGGAAAGATGATCTGAACAAGCTCCTGGAATTCAGAAACTATGCATATGATAACACATTAATGTACAAGGAGAAGGTTAAACGTTGGCATGCCATGTACATCATACGAAAGACTTTTGAGACTGGACAGAAAGTGTATCCATTTGATGCAAAGTTGAAGATCTTCCCGGGCAAATTAAAAAGAAAATGGACAATGCCGTTCAAAGTTCAAGAAGTATGTGACAATGGCAGTATTGTGATATCAGAATTGTCTCCTGACACACAACCATTTGTCGTCAATGGTCAGCTATTGAAGACATACCTTGAACATGACATTTTCCTGGCCGTTGTCGACTCTATCCAAGTATTATGCCTTGAAGATACATCCACAACAGTAGCACCATCACAATATTTAGATAATGCCACTCAAAAACTCTTCCTTTAAGTTTTCATATTTTCTTCTTATCTTCTTTTGGTTTTCAGTTTTGTTACCCAACAAAAAGAATGTGTAACACCAATTCTTGTCAGTATTCTACACTTTTGATGTACTTTGTACTAAGTATGGGGGTGTACACCCCAAGTTTTTCATTCTTTGATCCTCTCCCCTGTCTCCTCTTCTTGTCTATACTTAGGGAGATCTTACCCTAGTTATAGGGGGAGACAGTCTGAGTACGATCTGTTCATTCCCAACCTTGACCCTCTCAGCTTTGTGTACAATCTGTTATTCTTAGGATTATTCGATCCTAAGTATAGAGGGGACGATCGACTTCTCATTTGTGTATTCATTCCCTCATTTATTATTTTTTAGACTTTTCTATACTTAGTATGAGTTATGTCTTCTCTTTTTCTCTCTGATCTATGAGGGCATAGATCAAGCTAAGTATAGGGGGCCGTATATACTGTGTATATACTTTAGCCATAACTCACACTTTCAATAATAATTATGGCTAAATTACTTTATAAACACAACACATATCCCATTAAATTCATTAAAATTACATAATAAAATATTCGTATTATTCCTAAAAAATTTCTATATACACTGATTCATAAATCATTAGAAAATAATTTTGCAAAATGTTTGAAAAATAGTTTGAAAATCCTTTTGAAAAATCTCTTGAAAGCTGTTTGGAAAATATTTTGTAAAATATTTCAACCTTTTTGAAAATATTTTATTTGTAAAAACTTCTTTTCTTTTACGAAATAAAAACATTTAAAAACTATTTAGAAATAATATGAAAATGGTTGCAAAAATATTTTGAAAAATCTATATATACTGTTTGAAAACCTTTAATAAATGATTTTTAAATGTATGTAAATATTTGTAAAAATTATTTGTAAAATTTATTTTGGACTATAGTTTTCAAATATGTTTGTAAAAGCATTTTCAAATAAATTTGAGGAATTTATGGATCACATCAAAACCCTTTATTAATTGTACATACATATCCATAAAAATGATCATTTATTTTCTTGTAAATTCTTAAAAGCCACAACTCTTGTAATTATAAGATGTATCCCCTTGTAAATATGTGTACCTAGTTTTTTTATCCAAAATCTTTTATTTCCAAAAACATTTGTAAAAGATTTTTGAAAAATACAAATTTTTTTGAATATGCATCATTCTTTTAAAAAAATACATAAGACGTTCAAAACTTTGAAAATTTGCATCACAAAAATATTTTCTGCGTTGTACATAGTATTTGCATAGCATTTGCATTTTTTAGATTGAGTTTGATAATTTAATATATCTAAGTAAAATCCGAATATTGGAGCTTGGTTGGACCTTAAATCTACCTAATTACATGAACCTTATAGGAGCTGGAATTAAGGCACTTCAGGTCTAGTTGACTTAATTCTTTGAGAATTGTAAGATTTGGTCCAATGGATTCTTGACTGCCTAAGTAGAGTATTTCGAAGCATACGTATGGCTTTTGTTGATAATGACCTAACTTGGACACTTGCATCTTTCACTTGGCTCAACTCAGTTGGAGTGGTGAGTGGATTGGATTTGCCGGTATGAGACAAACACAAGTGGAAATATTTATCCTCGTCTAGGGAGGGAAGTACGCCCCCACCTGTTTAGTAGCAGAGACATCTAAAGATAGGAGAGTGTAGGTTGCAATAATGCTTCAAGAGAGGGATATTCTATTGGTTCAAGAGGAACAAAAAACCCTTATGTAAATGTTGTTGTATATACTATTTCAAAAAATGCAAAAAGTAAAAAACTCCAAAAAAGCGGACAAGCCTGAATGAAAATAAAATGCCTACCGGAGTGTATATATTTGTATAATCAATAAGCAAGCTTAAGATTCAAAGTCATGATATGTGAGTCTGTTACTGGATGACTTGGCTATAATGGTCAAGCATCTAAGGATAGGCAATGACACTGGCTACCGTTCATTCTTCTCTTCACCCCCTCCTCTTGAGATGGTTGCCACTTGAACTTAGAAGTGAACACCCCGCTCCCTGAGGAAAGAGTTGTTGGATCAGGGAATCATTGGGTTGTCATGCTGGAGAAGTCAGTTTATTAGTCATTTCAGTTGGGGAGAGCCACTATCACATACACTGTACAAGAAGGGTTTGCATATGAGTTGAAGTATTCTAACCTGGCTATTGAGGAGACTTGAGCAGAGTTTTGGGATTCTCAAAGGTTATTGTATTTCAAATCTGGTTCCCAATAAGGTTCTTCCCGCACTAAAATTCCAAAGATTCGAATTGAGCTCCAAACTTCGATTTTGTGAAGACAAGTTTGATAATTAAACTTACTCCTCTTTCTTTCCTTTTCTTTGTTTTTATTTTGTACACTTATTGCATAAGTTTTTTCTAGGGACCAACAAAGGCGAATATAGGGAAGTGATGAATCTCCATTTCTCCACCTTTATAGCCTTTAAAACCCTAGCTAATACATGTAAATACCCCTTATTTGCACAAATTAACATTCATTCTTTGTTGTATAATTTATGTATAAAATATTATTTTAATGTCAAATTATAGAAAAAAGAAAAGAAAAAGAATAAAATTCCAAAGGTATTTTATGACCCTAAACCTCAAGACCTAGGCATATTGATGACTAGGTCGATAAGGAATAAAGTACGTGGAGATAAGGGCCAATAATCTAATAAAAATTCTATTTATCAATTCTTCATTTATTCATTTTTGAGACCCATTTTATTTTCTAATTTTTATACATCAAATAAAGAAACTTTGTACATAAAAGTTGTAGATGATAATATATATTGAAAAATACAAAATTAAGTTTATACAAAAATAATACACAGTGTACTTTTTATACTATGAATAAGATTCCAAAAATCCCAATTTCATATACCCTTATATTTCAAATAAAACTCAGAATATATCAAAATCATTTTTAATTGTATATAACTTTTAATAAGCTATTTAATGAAGGTGGTTTCATATTTTTTAGAGTTAAGGTGTGAAAGTTAAGTTTTGAATCCTTATTATTTATACAATTTTATATTTTTTATAATTTTGAAAATATTACCTATAACTCATGTACATATTAAAACTACAGTAAAATCATCAATAAAATATTAAAATAAAATAAAAAATAAAAGTGAATATATTCTTTTATCCATTTATATTTTTATACTCTTGTAAATATTATATATATTCTATTAAAAATAAAAATAAAATAAAACCAAAGAAAACACTTCAAAATAAATAATATGGCCAAATACATAGATTAAATACCTGTATCTACATGATATATATCCCTATTTATTTAAGTGTATACATTATATCATAAAAATAAAAAAATATTTTTACATACCTAAAATGAGTTGTAAATAAAATCAAAAATACAAAATAAAAATTAAATAGCCAGAACATAGTTGAATATACCTATAAATGTACCCTTAAAAATTAACTAATAATAAATAACATCAAAAAAACAAATAAAATTCTTAATAAAATACTACATAAAATAATAAACATTTTAATAAAATCATTTACTAATTTTAGTTATTTATTTTCGAATAAATTGGACTATTTGGTCCTGTATTAGCCGATGTGGACCAATCACATCGCGCCCTTTGTTGACCGCCAGTCAACTCAGCCCCTAAGTTGTCTGACCTTTGTCACTTACCGACGGTTCTATTTAAGCTTCAACCACCATACTTGAAGGCCCCACATTGTGAGCTTGGCTTCAACCGGGGAGTACCTGGAAAGATCATCTAAGAAATTGTGTTTTGCTGCACGTCCAGGTAAGAACACCATGGAAAGAACCATCTTGATTTTTTTTTATTGTTGAGTTAAGAGTGTTTCTCAACAAATACTACGTTATTACAAACTTCTTATTCGACATGGTTACTAGGTTACATGAAATGGAACAACTCTCTGTTTCTAGTATCTCTGGCAATGATCGAGTTAGATGGGAATGTCGAAACTTTGTTGCGGTGAAGACATCGTCGAGACCATGGAGTAAGGAAGGAGATTCTACGCATGTTTGGATCGGAGTTGCGTTTTGCGTTTTGTTTGATCGGGTCGATGACAACATGCCCAATGATCATACCTCACAAGATGAAATGAAGACAGAGTTATGATTTTTGAAACAGTTAGGCAAGCTAAATGAAGAATTGAAGATGATAAAATTTGAACTTGCAAACAAGTGGAAATAAAGAACATATGCTTTCATGTGAAGGCATTGTTAATATGTGCACTTATATTCATTGTAACGAAACTCATTTGGAGTGTCTTGAGAAGAAATGAATGTATTACCTCAATGTCAATGGAGTGTTTGCTCTCATCCTTACATTGTATTGCTAGTCGAACCAATCTTAAATACCGGAAATATGACCAACAATGTAGCCAAAATAGAACTCCCAATTCGTATACATTCATTCACAGTCACAGAGTGACAAGAACTCAATGTGTCCCTTTATGCCATACCACGTGTAAGTTTATGCTAATATTTATATTATCTATTAAACTCAAAAATCCCCAAATTACACAGCAAGCAAATAAAAAAAGCAACACCCCAAATTAGGGCATAGGGTATTCACTTCCAGCGGTCTACGAATTGGGAGTAAAATAGTGCATTCACCGTGACCAAACGACCATCAATAAAAAATAGACAGCTGCAAACCAGAGGATCTGTCCAGTAAGGATTAGCAAGTTTACGGGGTCAAAGGGGTAATAACGATATTTAGAAGGTTGAGGAGATATTTTACGATATTTCAAGGTTCATGGACGTGTGTGATTTTTCACAAGACTGCAGCAAATAAACATGTGAAAAATAGTGAATAAAAAATAACTTTTAAGTAATTCCGCATATGTTTAAATTTGTAAAAAATGCAGGAAATCATTAAAAATGGCCTCCAATGTACTAGGGCATTAGGCGGCGTGCACCCGCGACTGCATTGTCTTCCTGAGGATGTCGACGGGCACGACCAACCACCAAGCAGGCCGCTTGAGGTCGGCTAACAGCCAAGGGGCCAGAGGCGATGCAAGATGAGTCCTCACGTGGTGCTACGGTGAACATGGTCAGAGGCGACGGCAGCGAGGCTCTCCTGGAAATGCTAAGCTCCGAATGGAGCACGAGCGATGGAGGTAATCTCGAGAGCTTGTTCCCCTTGTTCGAGGTTGTGTTGTAGTGGTTAGGTTGTTTACGACGCGCCTGTGTTAACGTCGAGTCTGCTATAGTGATCAGTATTTTAATCAGAATTACATATTTCACCTATTGTTTTTATATAATATCATGCGTTCAAATTGATTTTTACATTGTATGAGGATTCGATTCATGAGGTTCAACATTTCATGTAAATATGAAATTCTAAAGAGTTTAATGGGGCTGCCTGAACATGGCTGTCCCCGCATTGTTTTCGGATTTTTTTTATTTTTTTTTGAAAAATATCGTCATATATATTTATCCCTATATCCTGAATTTCGTCAGAAACAGCCTCCATCGAGATAGTCATTTTTTAACGGTAACATGATTTTTTAAATCGACACCATCTCTATGGAGGCCTTAGGAGTCTCCGTTTCTGACGAAATTCGAATGACATATAGGAGGGATATAGACATGAATATACATGGCGATATTTTTTTAAAAAAAATAAAAAAACGTCGAAAATGACGCGGGGGGCAACCATTGTTGGCTGCCCGCAAGGGGCAGCCCCATTAAACTCAATTCTAAAAGTATAAGTACTAAATGTTGAAAATAAATATAGGAAATAAAAAATGTAATAAATGAATAATAGAGATGAATAGGATTTCAAGTGGAAAGGATTATATTTTTATGTACAAATTATTCGAGTTCGTTATGAATAATTAAAGTGTATAGCATCATAATAAGTAATTATATATATATATATAATTTGCAAATAATATTATTTGGAGTTTTTCAAAATTTTCTTTCAACTAAATATGAATTTTTAAATTTGAATTCTAATCCGTTGCAAAGTATCTTGTATGTTACGAAGATAAGATGCGAGACTTGGAAGAGAGAGAGGGAGAAAGAGTTTGATGGTGACACGTGTCTAAACCAGGGAAGAAGAACCCAACTTAATTAATTTAGAGATAATATGTTAGCACTTGATACATATCCACGTACATAAGTAATACAAGGAATTTATATAAGGTATTGAAGACTTAAATATGGGTACCTATGTATAAATTTATGAAGAATTAGAGTTAAATCACAGGCTCCATATTTTTTTATCTTTTTAGGGATTTTTGTCCGCGATGTATGCGAGATGCATGTAGAGTGACTTATATCCTACCCACCTCTTTAGCTAATGAAACTAAGAGGAGTCTTGCCTAAAGTTCAATATCAAGAAATACCTCAAGCTAAATTTTATGTTTAGCATAGCTCCTTTTATGGAAGCACATTCAACGAATTAAGTGCTCTTGTTGGCATAATAAAGTAAGTGTTTTTTGTTGGCATAATAATTATAGCATGCGAAGTACCTTCTAAGGCTATTGTTAATTATCTTATTATGTCCCTCTTTCTTTCAAGTATGTCCTTCAAATTGAATACCATGAATCTTCGTCCTCGGGGCAAATGATCGCTTCTGATGGATCCAATTGTTGTCATTGTCTCTGTGTTCGTACCCGAGTTGGCTACTGTAATCGTACTCGAGTTGGCTACTCTTTGCGGGATGCCTGAATGTTTTTATTTTGTTCTGTTTTTCGCTTTCACACTGTGGTCGGGCATGTTTGGTTGCTGGGTTGGACTGTGTTGGGTTGGGTTGGGGTACCCTTGTGAATATTAAATCGTACCCCTGTGAATAGTAATCTGTGAGGAGGATTGAGAGGGTTAGAAGGAGGGGTACACCGGTGTACCCCAACTCAACCCAGTCCAACCCAGCAACTAAACATGCCCTTAGGCTACTTGGTAAAGGTAAAACCTTGCCCCCATGCCAACTCCCATACTTGATGTTTTTTCTATCATTAGCTTGGCTGGCTCTAAAAATAAGAGGTACTTGTACCTTTAAGGGTCTTGAAGCTTTTCCTTTAATAGGCGATTAAGCATTGTAAAAACACACAAATGCAGGAATGAAGGTCCACCTACCTGCCAAAGGTCGATTTTCCACATTCCTAGCATCCAAGTTTATCTAAGCCGTTTGGCTTCCCCAAAATAGATAGGAAAGATGACCATAAAGCTTTGACTTGAAAGCTCCGCATAGAAGGAATTTCAAACCACATAATGACTATTGTTTCCAGAAATTAATTTGGCCCCAAATGAATTCAAGAGAAGTGGACTACAGCTGCCTAGTGACAGCCCTGGGAGAGAGATCCCAATTTTCTGCAACTACATCAATCCATGAATGCTGCATGCATGTCCAGATACCCATATCAACAATTGTGCACAGTCAGTTATTGCCCCCCTCTTCAACACAAAAGAGATCATTATCACTACAGGCAAATGGAGATGAATTTTCAGGAGTCAGGATGTAAGAGTTTGGGGCATAACACATGACAAGTGCTTCAAACTACATCATGGTCTTGGTGTATATTGAGGACAACCATGTTATAAACAAAATAATTCCATTTTGCATTCCTCGATAAGCAAGTGGATAAAAACCAGGTGCTGTTCAAGACTAGTGCAATGAAATCGGGTTCCCACTTCCACAACAATTATGCTCACCAGTCTCTCTAATTGTTAAAAATTCCATGCATGTATCACAATGTATGCTGTTCAAAGGGAGGGGGGGGGGGGGGATCATACCCATCTTCTTGATATGCTCAACATGCTCCAATAATACACGCAACAGCTTCATCATTTCAATCTCTCTAAACGTTCTTCCATAGAACATCATTAAAAAAGTGCCCAAATTGCTGGATGCTTTAGCCAATGGCAAATCCAATGCTTCAGATATTTATTTAGTAGTAGAGAAGTCCACGCGAAGAATACCTTGTAGTTGCAAGCTAAGGAGGAGGAAAAGAATGTGAAGCATAGACCTATGGTCCCAGCAATTATGGGCCAAGCTGGCAATTGCAGGAACCCACCTGATAATGCAATGCTTGAATGTTCTCCAGTACCATCCTTTATTCTGAGCAGAGTAGGTAAGCAACATTGCTCATGCACATGTACCTATAATACTCTTATGTTACCAAAATAAGCTCAGGACAGATACTTTATTATGCATCAACCAGTTCACGTTAACATTTTGACTGGTTAACAGGCAGTTGAAGCTTAAAATAGGTTGCATAGCATCTCAATAGCAACCACGCCTGCCCTTCAATTTTCCAATAATATCAGCAACCCGCCAACCTTGTATAGATCAGCATTATTATTACTTTAAGTAGGTTTACCTAAGAAAGAGGATGTGCTGTCTTCAACTGCTCTGCCCATAACAAATTTTATCTTCTGATCTATGCTTAGACAATATAATAAAGCAATCGACCTTGACATGATTAAACTAACATATTGTTAAAACAAATAATAACCACCAATGACATAGATAATCCACGATACTTATCGACAGCTACAGCCATTATCATCAAGGACAGAAGGTGGATGCATGCTTAATCTATCCATATATTGCATACTCATTGTTATAAATTAAAACTTGCCCCTCCTGTACAAGTGCAAAATCATAGATAAGCAGTGAAAACTAAGAAATTACATATTGGCTCAGTAGTTGTTACTTTAAGTTACCAGTCGGCGATAACAGTGTCTCTTCCTCGCTAGACCTCACCCTGGTACGGGCAGCCAAGCTCACGGTGATCTTATTCAGAATCCATTCATCTCTAAAAGATAAGTCCGCCGCTTCATTAGTGCCTTCACGGCAGCTCGAAAAGGTCCCTCGAATGCACTTGAAACAAATGTTTCAATTTCCCTTTTACTACTGTTGTTTCCCTCACCGGAAGGTTGAATTGCAACGAGTGTGGCACCTTGCATCCCAATTCCCTCGGGGAGCTCTAGATACGGTGTGTATCTAAGCTTCATGTTAGATGCAGGGACCTGCGTCCTGCTCGAAGATGCAGATGCTGCCAATGGCTTCTCTCTAAATTCCTTTAGCTGCTCAGCTCCCATCCACAATGTCCCCTGACCATCTGCATCCGTCAAAACAAGACTTATCAAGGTGGGGTGGTCTCTGATTATCGGGCACAAAAGATAATGCCTGGTTGATGCAGCTATCAAGGAGCTGATGGTCCAAACTACACGTAGCTTCAACCCGCCGTTGGTGTAGAATGACTCCGGTATGCTACCATTGTCCTCGACTGACGTGGATCCCTGGTCATCAGAGGCAGCCTTGTGCTCCATCTGCGTGCCCCCTAATATAACACAGTTCTGGAGAGTACTTCCAAACTCAGCCCTCCATTTCAACAGAACCCCTTCCTCTGTCCCAACATCGCCAGCAGGAAGCTCAATCTGGAGATTCCTGATGTGGGTGAAATTCTTGAGTACTTGCGCAGGAGAGTGGTGGGAGAGCTGCGGGAGGAGAGGTCTGTTCCCGGCATTGCAGTTACGCAAATGGTTGAATGGCTTGAGGATGTTGAAGAAGAGTGCCTTGAAGAAATGAGATACGATATTCCTGGTCTTTGGCGAAGAACTCAATGCCTCATCGCCATCTCCGTCTACAGTGACAACTCTGTCAATTCGAACAAACACATCGTGAACAAGGGGGACGAGGGTGTTGAATCGCTTTGAAACAGCAGCACAGCGTCCAAGGGAGCGAATGTCGAACAACCTGTTGAAGATCGAAAGGACCAAGGAGTCCGGTAACCTATCAAACTGATCGGGAAAATTAGACGGATCAGAAGCGTGAATGCGAGCCTTCGACTGCATTGTGGCGGCGGCTAACCAAGAAAAGGCGCTAACAAAGGCACTGTGCGGTTCCTCAGCTCCACCTAGAATTATTAATGGATTCTCCACAAAACCTTGATATAATTCGTGAAGATTTCCGTCACTCTTTCAAGAAACTTGGAAATTAAGCTTTGGGCAAACAAAAACAGAAAGCTAGTAGTCTTGGGCGCTTCTCTCAGAGGCGAAATGTAAACAGCGATTTCTTGCTCAAGATGAAGCCTCGCATGTAACGAGATTTCTGGCCCCAAAGTTTATGACCTGTGCAATAATCAAAAGATGAAATAAATAAATTTCTTGAGATATCAGATATAAATAAAATGCATGCTCATGCAACAGTTCCGATACAAGAATAGGAAATGCGGCTCTTTTCTTCATGAAAGAAATCCAAAACAATCCAAGCCACCAACCAAATCCCAAGCAACAGCAAGAAACAAGAAACAAATACGAACAGTACCTTACAGCACCCCGTCAAATCTCGTCATTCCTCCACAACCCCCAAAACTCCTCATTCTCCGACAAAGCTCCAATCTTTCGGGGGCAAAATCCCATTGCTCTTCCATCCGGCACAACCAAAACCCCCTTTCTACGGACCTCAGCAAAGGGCGCAACTTCGCGGAGATTCGCCACAAGATCCACCAGAAACGACCGCGACCGGAGCTGCGAATGACGAAATCCCCACCGAATCCGGTCTCAACCGACCCGTTGACAAAAGATGTGATCTTTACACCGTAATCGTGGTTTTGAGGGGATCAGGGTTCCAGACGGTGGAGGTCGTCCAGATCGAGAGAGAGAGAGGAGGCAGAGAGCCCTTGCGTTCGAGATGAGGAGAGAGATGGAAATGGATGAGAAGAGGGTTGGGGGGAGTTCGTAGAAAGGGCTTTCGATGTGTGATCCTCAAGACTAACGGTACCGTTAGTTTGGTAACGGCGGGAGATTCGCACAGTGCGGATGCCTGAAGGGCATGTATGATGTAACGGCGTTTTGGCGGAGTTGATGACGGCGTTGTCCGCCTGGAGCCGTACGCCTTCAGGAAATATCTCCCTGCCCGCGTCATAAATGCTGCTTTCATTTTTTATTATTCCTTGTTGAAAACACAGGAAATGTAAATTGAGTTTAATGTAAAAAGAAAATTATGTATTGACGTGGAAAGGACAATGGAGAATGCTAACCGGATTTCATAAGTTTGCAACCAAAGAATGCTAACCAATGGAGAATGCTAACCAAAGAATGCTAACCATTAAAAATGCAATGTTTTCTAAAAGGGAAAAATGGGGTTGCCCCATAGGGTAGCCAACATGGCTGTCCCCACTTTATTTTCTGGCAAATTTTTTTATTTTTTGGAAAAATAAAATCATGTATATTAATCATATATCCCTCCTATATGTCATTTGAATTTCGTCAGAAACATAGACTCCTACGACATCCATCCATATGTCATTTTTTTAACGGTCACAAGATTTTTTAAACGACTCTGTCTGGATGGAGGCCGTAGGAGTCTCTATTTCTGACGAAATTCGAATGGCATATAGGAGGGATATAGGGATGAATAAACATGTCGATATTTTTCAAAAAAATTAAAAAAATTTGCCAAAAAATAGGGCGGGGCAGCTATGTTGGCTGCCCTCAGGGGGCAGCCCCATCAACCCCTTTATAAAACGAACCTTACATCTACTAACCGAAATCTTATTGGATCGGGTTAAACCATGTAATCAAATCAGTTCAGTCGGATGATGGCATCATCGTGATTTAAAATCAGATTAAATCGAAACGATGAAAAAAAAAGCAGTTGAATCGGCTAATCAAATCGAAATGAAATAAAATATATACAATGTACACTTAAATATACTTGAAATATAAATAAAATAAATAGATAGTATATATTTCACACTATCCATAAAATATTTTTCTTATATACCATCAAATATCATATATATCGTGTGTATGTGTGTGTACTATTTGGAATAGTTGCTCTATAGCATGATAGTAGTTTAATTATATTTAAACCCAATACAAAGTATAGTTAGTTAGAAGTTTGAAATAGGTAACCAAAGGTATGGCTTCAACTTTCACTACCAGCAATATTTTTAAATAATTTAAAAATTAAATGGAATTCAACTTTGGTTGAACCTGGCTAAATCGGGTCAAAAAATAAGCTGAACCGAGCATGTTAATTAAGATTTGAGTAATTGAACCAAACCGGCATAAATAGGTTAACCTGAGTGGTCCAGGCCTGATTCACCGGTCAGACCGATCGATCTGGTCCGATTTTCAAAACATTGTAAAAAAAGTCAAGTGCAGAGTGAAGAAGGGATATTGAGATTGACATGTACACCCATGTGCAATTTAAAATTACATGTTAATATTAATCCTTCTATAGTTTCGTATTTACACCAGGAAAATTGTTTGGAATTGGAGGATTCTTACTCGAGACGAAGGGAATACTGCATAGAATGGGCATGAGCGCGAAACAATGACCACAATAGGTAAGTATCAGCAAGTGGTCTCGGCAAACTATTCGTTGAATAGCTTGTGTGGACATGGCAGTCATTGGCTTGACAAGTAGTTCTTCGAGTGAGGGTTCAAATTATTGGCATGACAAATTGTTTACAGTCTACCTGATGCCCTTCCCGCCTTAATAACCCACAACATCCCTATCTCTATATTTTTAACAAAGATATTTATAATAATGAATATCAATATGATTTAGTAATTTCAGAATATAAAGCAATATTAATGTCAGTTTTTTTATTAAATATATTTTATTAAGAGAAAAATGGGGTTGTTTCCGTTTCATTTTTTGGCTATTTTTATCGCAATATATCTTCACCACTATATCCCTCTAATATGTTATTCAAATTTCGTCAGAAACATAGACTGTTATACCTTCCATCCAGAACAGTTTGATCATAGCGATGGAGGGCATAAGAGTCTCTTTTCTGATAAAACTGGAATGACATATTATAGGGATATATTGATGAAAATACATGAGGGTATTTTTCAAAAAAAAAATAAAAAAATTAGACAAAAGTAGGGCGGAGGCAATTCCATTTTCCTCTTTTATTAATTAACTTAAAGTGTTTCGACCATATCAATCTAAGATGAAAACATATACAATGCAATTTCATCTTTGTGAGTATATGATTTAAAATTGAGATGTTTAGATGTATTTTCAACATTAAAATGCTCCATTGCGACTATTAAGCACATTAATCATGAATAGATGTGCAATTGCCCCTCATTTTTGAAAGAGCATGCTAATTTAGGATGATAAATGAAGGAAAATCAGAATCTCTATCATTTTTTGCATTCTATTTTATAAAGTTCTAATTCCTAACAGGGTAAAATGGGGCTGCCCTTGGAGGGATCTAATTTGCATAACCCCCCTCCTCCAACTCATTTTCTTATTTTTTAAAAACAAAGCTCTGACTTCATCACTATATCCCTATATTATATCATTCAAGTTTTATGCGAAACAGAGGCTCATACGATCTTCATCCAGACATTCATTTTATAACAACCACAAAATTGTTGAAATCAATCACGTATGGATGGAGGCTGTAGGAGTCTTTATTTCACATGAAACTTCAATAACACAATATAGGGATATATTGATGAATTTTTACGATTTTATTTTAAAAATATGAAAAATAGGGCAGGGATCCAAGTTAGCTCCCCCAGGGGCAACCCCATTTTACCTAGAAGTACACTCAGACTGCATACTTTTGTGCAATAACCAATTGTAACTCTGAAATATCGGCACACCATTCTTTTTCATCATTGTCAACATCAACTTGTGAGGGTGTCCAGTTCTCTGAGGATGAAACCATTCAGAGGAAGCATTGATTGTGGAGAATACAACGTGAATTGAGATTCTGATTGTGTTGGCTGAGCGGATGACTGAACCTCTTTTCAGGAATATTGCACATAATTCTCTGAAAAATCGGTGCTTCATCTATCATTATCAGAAGCCATTTATCACCATTTGAAACAAGTAATTGTGCTAAATGGGCATGTGAAAATGTGACTTTGGTATGTTAAAAAGGTGATTTTTATGAGTAACATTGTGCATTGACAAAAATGGAGATATTCATATAAAATTTCTACAACTACAACCAAAGATATATCAAATAATGTATAGGTCAAGTAGAGTATCGATCCACAGGGACTCACATATTCTTATACGAATTTTTATTCTATTTACAAAGGCATTTTTGACTTTATTGACTCAAATCAAACCATAGTTTTACTTTATTCTTCAGTCTTTAAAATGTGTTGAAACCTCTAGCACCAGGTTCTAGACATCATAAGGATCGCAGAAGAATTTCTTGAGAATTAATCAAAATTTTTCTATCTTTGATGATTTTTTGAAACACCAAGGGTATTTGTGTGATTTTCTAAAAAACCTAGGGGGCTTGAATAGAAAAAATATGAAGTTAAGGGTGTGATTGCAACTAAATAAAAGATATTACATAAAAGTGAAATTTATCAATTTAAAAAATAGATTAATGGGTAAATTGTATAGAGTAGAATAAACTTTAAGAAAATTACAACGTGGTCTCTGAAGGACTGAAATATAATTAAGAAAAATTTGAAAAAATGCAAATGTCATCGAACATAAAAATACGAAAATCAAAAAATTGAATAAAATAAAATGAAGTTTTAACTAATTGCAAAAATATCCAAAATGTTTAAAAACATAAAGGGGTCCCTTGACCCCTTCTTCTTCCTTGAGCAGTGACGGCGATGAGAGAAGACGGAGTCGTTGTGTGGTTGTCACCCACGTGAATGAGGTTGGGGAGGAGAGGTGCGGTGAAGGTCGATAGTGCTCCAACGACGCAAAGGAGCGTAGGCCGGAGATGGTGGTCGATCGAGGTCGAGCCTCAAGTCGGGTTCTCAGTGTTGGGTTCTTCTCTTCTTGGCCGCCCCTCCTCCCTTAGTTGTAGTCAAAGTCGAGAAAGGGGAGAGGGTGACGGTTGGAAACATGAAGAAGAAGTAGAGGGGAGAAGAGGAGGCACAGGCAGCAGGCGTTTGTCGCAGGGGAAGAAGGGATGACACACCCTTCGTTGGTTGGAGGAGGAGGAAGATGGGATGATGTCAGCATAGACGTCATCCCACTTTTAATTTTTATTTTTTAAAATATCGAGGTCATCTAACATTAGCTATTTTGTCGTTTAGTGGGTTTTTTACGGATAAAGAGGAGAGAGATGATGAGAACCCCTTGGGCCTATTCTAAAACAATTCTGAAAAAAATAAGAAAGGGAATTTGTTAGATACTTCAACATAGGCTTGGAGTCTGTGTTCAAAAATAAGAATGCAATTAATTTTTTAAATTCCTTTTGCTATGAATATTATGCAACCTTTATATGATTTTCAATACAAGAACATGAAAATTATGAAATGAGAATTATGTTTAAAACTAAGAAAATGTACAGATTAAACACATATTATTTTGCTCAAAAAGGTATAAAAAATATAAAAACATGATAAATAATAGATTCATCATACTCCCTACTTAACTTTTGCTAGTCCCAAACAAAATAATGATTTGCAAAGAGAAATAGAGAATAATTAGGGAATGCACAAATAGAATTTTGTAACAGACACACCTACAAAGTCATAAGATTTTAAGCTAAGTTTGAACAAATAACAAACATAGACTGAGTTGACCTTTAGATTAATAATGTGTTCGGAATCTTTTTAAAATCTATTATTCAATTCGACAATCCTCAAGTTCTATCAAAATTAGTCAGTTCCATCCTTATATCAAGTCAGATCATCCCGATCAACAGATCTCTAACCTTGAGTTGAATTTGAATTGGTGTGAAAGTTATAGCTCTTCCCAATTTGCTTGACAAGTATACAGTACAACCTTAAGCAAGGTACCATGAGATTCACAAAATCTAAAGTCTCTATTCTTTCTAAGTATAGACTCATACTCATTTCATTTGAATCTGTCAACAAAAGAATATGGGTGCAATTTGTAGAGAACTTGGATTTTTGGAGTTTTCCTTAGAATGTTTTGGTTCGTTGCTCTCATTTTCTCTTTTTACATAGCATAACCTCAGAATCTTTGACCTATTTTAAACTAGTAGTAACAATGGTTTTCTACTTGGCATATTTGATAAAGCTGGGTTGTTTGGGTAGCATTTTCTTTGGTAGATCTTTGCTATATACATTTTTGAAACATGCACCCCTTATTGTTCTTTATTTTTGATAGAATTTGGTGGCATTGGGTATCAAGAGTGTACATGTATAAAATGCATCTTTTAGATACATGTACAAGGCAAGTTTGCTAACGGACCCGACTTATAGAGAATAAGTTATTCTTGAACTTAGATCACTGAATTTTTCTTAACTCGAGACCTTAGAGTTACTCCCTTCCCTTGTTAGAGATTGAAATAATCCCTTTTATAAGTAAACTAAGTTGAACTAAGGTATAAGGTGCATATTGTTCAATAATCAATCAAGAGTAAAAGAATGTTATAGCTGACAATATGATATATTTAGACATATATTTTATTCACCGCATAAAATCAATGAAGTTCAAGGAATTAAGTCCATAATAAAACTGAAGAACCAAAATACTCACATCAATCTTCTCGGTCTAAGTCCAAAACTTGTAAAAACTAGGTTTCAAATTCCAAAAAGCTAGGAGAAAACTAGGAAAATATTTTTGGATTTTTGAAAAAAAAAATCTTTTTATTTTTATTGTTTTTAAGGAATTTTTGCAATTTTTATGGGATTTTGGATATATGCAAATATTTTTAGTATTTTTTGTAAAATATAAAAAATGATGTAGAGTAACTCAACCATGACCGATCCCAAGCCCGGGTAAATAAGGAGGGTTGCGTTAGGTAGCTGTCAGCCAGCGTAAAACAGTCAAAGACAACTTCCTAAATAGTACTTTTTTTAAAAAAAATACTATTGAAGTTGCCTCATGGCAGCTGGATCTTTTCAACATGGATTTAAGAAAACATACAGATTTCGTTGAGGCGTTCTCTACTTGCGACATGTTGCATCGCCAGAATGCAATGAAAAATTGGCAAGGGCCACTACATCACAATCTGGATGTAGTTCGAAATTTGTAAGGGTTCTCACATGAGGAACACATGTGAGTAATTAAGCTAGTTCCCTTGCATCACCGCCCGGATGCAGTCCAAAATTTACAAGGGTTCTCGCATATTGGATGCATGCGAGTAAAGAAGTTAGTCCAAAAGATATTACAACAGAAGTTGTGTACTGGAAGTTAGAATATTGGCACTTTAACTGGAAAGTTGATGGAGATAGTGGATACGATGGACAGAAGGAAAATTCGTATACTATGTCTTCAAGAGACTAAATGGATTGGAGAGAAAGCAAGGGAGATTGAGAAGACATGCTTTAAACTTTGGTATTCAAGTAAAGATAAGGGTAGAAACGATGTTAGAGTGGTTGTTCATAAGGATTTGAAGGATTGTGTGGCTGAGGTGAAAAGATTCGGGGATCGAATTATTTTGCTAAATTTTGTGCTTGAAGAAGAAATTCTGAATATCATCTCAGTTTATGCACCGCAACTTGATTTAGATGAAAGGACTAAACAAGCTTTTTGGGAGGATTTGGATAAGAGTCTACAAGAAATCCCACAAAGAGAGATGATTTGCACCGGTGGAGATCTTAATGGACATGTGGGAAAAGATGCTTCAGGGTATGCTAGTGTTCATGAAGGACATGGTTTTGGGGATAGAAATGAAGAGGGAAAAGCCATCCTGGATTTTGTACGGCATATGATCTTTTCATAGAAAACACTCTCTTCAAGAAGAGGGAGGAACAAATAATTACATATAAAAGTGGGCCAACTAGAACACAGATAGATTACTTTTCTTGAGGAGAAGAGATCGATTGTATTGTAAAGACTACAAAGTAATCCCAAGAGAGAGTTTGGCAATCCAACATCGTTTGTTAGTCTTGGATGTACAAATGAAAGGGCTGGTAAAGAAAAGGAGGGTTTCTAAGATAACTGGAATTAGATGGTGGAATCTTCCACTGAAGCAAGCGAGCTTTAGGGAGAAGGTTTTAGAAGACTTATCTTGGGATTATAGCGGTAGTGAAAACGAGATGTGGGAGGAAGTAGCATCTTATATCCGAAAGGTAGCCAAAGAGATGCTAGGCGGGTCAAAGGGAGGAGCTTTAGGTCAAAAGGAGGCTTGATGATGGAGTGAAGGGGTGCAAGAGAAGTTAAAAATAAAAAGAGCTTGCTTTAAAGCTATATCTAAGGATAGAACAGAAGAAACTGTCACAAACTACAAAATAACGAAGAAGGAAGCAAAGAAGGCTGTAAGCAAAGCTAAGTCAAAAGCTTATGAAGTTTTGTATAAAAATCTCGACTCTAAGGAGGGACATAAGGATATATTCAGGTTGGCTGAAGCGAGAGAAAGAAAATACCAAAGACCTTTCTCAAGTGAGATGCATTAAGGACGAGGAAGGTCATGTGCTTGTTACTCAGAAGGATATAAAGACTAGATGGGAGCAGTACTTCCATAAACTTTTCATTGGGGAAGGAAATAGAGAGATCACTTTGGGTGATCTAGCTAGTAGTGAAAATTACTTGAATCGCGCAAGCTATAGACGGATACAAAGAAAGGAAGTATAGGAGGCTTTGAAGGTTATGAGACCCGAGAAAGGTGTGGACCGGATGATATCCCTGTAGAAGTATGGAGAGTTTTAGGTGAGCGTGGTTTGACTTGGCTTACGAATCTATTCAATGTTATTTGACGAAGCAAGAAAATACCTAAAGATTGGAGGAGGAGTATCATGGTGCCTCTTTATAAGAATAAAGGAGACATTCAAAATTGTTCAAATTATAGAGGTATCAAGTTGATGAGTCATACTATGAAAATTTGGGAACATGTGATCTAAAGAAGGTTGAGGTAAGTTTCCAACGTAAAAGAAAACCAATTCGAATTCATGCCAGGTCGCTCAACGATTGAAGCCATCCATTTGTTGAGGATAATAATGGAGATTTTAGAGTTAAAAGGAAGAACCTCCATATGATCTTTATTGATTGGGAGAAGGCTTATGATTCTGTCCCACGAGAGATATTGTGGAGAGTTTTGGTGAAGAGACAAGTACATGTCCTATACATTAACCTTATAAAGGACATGTGTGATAGAGCTTTATCTTGTGTAAGGACCCCGTCTGGGAAGACTGGATACTTTAACATCAACATTGGTTTACTTCAAGGTTCTGCTTTGAGTCCATTTCTTTTTACTTTGATTATGGATGAGTTGACAAGTCACATTCAGGATGAGTTACCTTGTTGTATGTTATTTGCTGATGATATCGTGTTAATTGACGAGACTAGAGATGGAGTAAATGAGAATCTTGAGGTCTGCAGACATGATTTGGAGACTAAATGATTTCGTATAAGTGGGGCTAAGACGCAATATATGGAGTGCACCTTTGATGGAAGAAACAGTGAAGGAATCGAGGAGAAGATTGGTGACGATAACATTCAGAAGAGAGATTCCTTTAGATATCCGGGATCTATTCTGCAACATGATGGGGAAATTGATGGAGATATTACTAATAGAATAAATGCAGGCTGGCTAAAGTGGAGAGGAGCCTCTGTTGTTCTCTGTGATAAGAAAATTCCTTTAAAAATTAAAGGAAAGTTTTACAAAGCAGCTGTGAGACCTACCATGCTTTATGGATCTGAATGTTGGCCTATAAACCATAGACATGTGTAGCGAATGAATGAAGCATAAATGAAAATGCTAAGGTGGCTGTGTGGATGATGAATCTCGGGTTCATCACTCCAAATCTCATTTATTAAGCTCAAATCCCTCAAAATCAACAGCATTTCTGCATCTATTCTGCGTAATTAGCATTCATGCATGTTTTTCATAAGAATTGCATTTTAGCACTAATTTCTGCACAAAATAAGAAGCCAAAAATTCCAGCCAAAATTGACCTGTAAATAGCCTAACTTTCCTGATTTTTAATTCATTCTGCTAACTCCGAATAACCCAAAACCACCTCCACTGTGTACATATCACTAACAAGAATAAATGAAAAATACAAAAAATAACTAACCCAAATAAGTGGACCAAAAACCCAAACCCTAGTTTCAGAATTTTCAGACTAAAAAACTCATATCTTCCCCATCAAGTGTCCGTTTTAATCCAACTCACTTCTGAACTAATGTACATTCAATAACCTTCAAAACAAGATCAAGTTCATGTGATTTGGAGCTCATATGTGAAAGTTGGGTTTTGGGCCTCTTTTGTACATTTTGTATTTTAGCGGTTTTTGACCTGATATTTTATGTACATATTTTATCAATTAATAAAAATTCAAAAAATTAGATTAATGTATAGTTATTTATCTTTGAATTTATCATATTTTTTCGTATTTTTATCTGGGTTAAAAATGACATAAAAATTATAAAACCCAAAAATCTAGGTATTCTATGTAAATGAGATACCACAAAAATATCACTTTTTGCAATTGACCGATTTTGGTTTTGATGTCTTCACAAAAGTTGTAGATCTCATCGAGACGAGCAATTTTCGTGAAGAAACTTTTTCGATCCGAGGCTATTTAATATTTATTTTTGTTTTTTTTAAATGTTATTTTACGAATTTTCTGGTGCTGACACCTGGTAGCCCCTGGGGCCGCCACGTGTCAGCCATTTTTGGCTTATTTATTATCATTTTTATAAAAAATTAAAATTAAAATGGATGCACGTGCGTCGCACATGCCCTGTCTTTATCCCCTCAAGGCCACATGTCACCACGTGGGCCATCCGATATCGGCCGATCGGACGACCCTGCATTCGTCATCTTCCTCCGCCTCCTCCTTTCCCAGTCGGCCGCCGCGTATCTCGCCCTATCGTGAAATGTCCGTCGCCGCCTCTAATTGTGTCCTCGTTTCCCGTAAACTCCATCTCCAATCTGCGACCCCCCATCAAATCCCACTTCGATCGAACCCCAAAATCCCCTCTGCGATTCCCTTCCAACCCCAGCCGACCTTCCATCGCCGAGCACCCCTCTCTCCTATTTAAACACCTCCGCCGCCTGATGTTGAATCATCCGCCAATAGCTCCAGGCTTCAATGAAACGACGGCGGTGACAACGCCTCCGTACTACCCCGGCGAGATCCGAAGGCCTTCGGGATTCGTTGCAGCGCCTCTTGGCCAAGCTGCTCTGCTCCGGGGTTCTGTCCGTCGAGCCAAAGGTCACCTTCAATCTTCGCCGACCACTGCATCATCTTCCTCGACCGATCAGTCTCTGACTTCATCGCCACGGTCGACATCGACTACTCCATCAGCCAACGTCAACGCCTTCGATCATCTCCGCTCCGCCGACATAACTCCAGCTCCTTCCAACGCCAGAAGCCTTCACCGGACTTCGCTGCAGGAGGATAAGCCCTCCTCCGCCTTGCCTCGCCCGGCCCTCCACCGCGACAAGCACCGACATTCCTCAGCCTTGGCCGGCCTGCCTCGGCCGTCAACCATCCACGCCAGCTCCGGGGCTCCGACCCGAGACCCCCCGCACGTGCGAGGCACGTGCGTGGGGGGACGTCCGCCCATATCAGCCCCCAGGTCCCGTGCATCACCGTGACCGTGGGAAAATTGTGCAGAGCCCCCCGGACTCCTTCGTATTTGCATAAAGACCCACAGTGACCAGGGTCACGTACGTTGCACGTGACCTCTAAGAATTTTGCGAAAGAACCCCCCAACTTTTCTTTAATCACATCTAGGCGCTTCTGCATATTTCATTTATATTTATTTTATTGTAGTTATACCCCTGTATTCCCCCTCCGTTTTGAACCACTTCTCTACATCATTTTATTTATCAAAAATAAGAATTTTGTTTGTGATATAATTATCTATGTTTTGACACCTTGTGGACATTTTTATGATCGATGGTTAATTAATAATTAATTATTTTGTGGAAAATTGCATATTTTACCCAATTTGTGTTCTGATTTTCATAATTGATTAATCATGGCTCTAAAAATTCCCGAAAAATCGTGGATTGTAGAATTAATTGTTTTTAACATTATGCCCAAAAAGATTTGCATTTGCATGCATAGTTTGCCCTGTAAAATCATTTTACATATTTCAATTTTTGATTTTCAATAGGTATTGAAACTAATATTTTCGAGGTTTGAGATTTTTCTGAGATCAATCATCTAGTGATAGAATTTAGATAATTTTGTTCCTTGAAAATAATTAGGTTTATTATTTATTATAATTAAATATTGAAATTCATTCTGTTTGCATTTAAAAATTCATAAAAAATTCATATTACATATAAAAATTCCAAAAAAATTATAGTGCATTCATTTCATCATATTTTGCATCGTGACCAAGTTTCATATTTTTCGTACATCGTTTGATTGTAATTCACATTTTAATCCCTAAAATAGATCGAAATTGCATTTTACATCTTTTATTGCATTGAAAATAACAAAAAAAGATCGCATCGAAAACCGCACACGAACTTTGGTAGACATAATTCTTGGTTGTTCATTTGCCTCCTTGTGTTCGACCTTGGGACTTATCCAAATAAAATATACATAAAACCACATTGATTAAAATTGACGAATATTTTGTGTAGTTATTTTCTTGACCGATTCCGATTGCCGCCTACAACGAAATGACAAATCAAATCAATTTTCAAGCACGAACAAAATAAAACATCTCTTTTACACGCGCGATTTTCGGACTCGTCAGATGATGCCATTGCTGGGGAGGCAAACGACTTAGTTTTGTGTCTAAAAAATTTTTATTCGGTTTTCCGCATTCGGGTAGTCTAACCTCCGAATTTTCCACTGTAAATTCCATTTGTTTTCCTGCATTTATTTTTTCTTGTCTATTTTATTATTTTTTGAGTCACTCTCTTACAATATCTTTCTTATTTTTCTTGCGAAGTACACGGTGTACGTGGAGCGATTTTTCAAGAAACCAAAGCATCTTCAAAGACTTCCAAAAAAATCCGCAATTAATTTAAGATTGAGTCAAGTCGTGAGAGAAGGCACAGTCTAGATTTTAATTTCTCCAAATTTTAAATTTCTGTAATTAATTGCTTTTTTAAGCGGTGTCCGTTCGGACTCTCGCGTGTGTCGAAAGACTCTGAACTTTCTTCTGTAGTGTGTCATGGCCTGTTTCACTCTCCGATGAGGGTGGGGTCCGACTTGAGTGACGATTAGAATAGACTTGCACATACGGCTCTCAGAGCATTTAAATTTTTAATTGTGCTCGTAGGATTAAGCCGCACTTCACTATTAACTGAGACGCACATAGACCGTTCAATTTAGCCAAAAATTTAACTCAATTCTTCCCCGCTAATAGAACTTTCTACTTAGGTACGGTTTTTCATTGGCTTGCAATCATATAGAATAATCTTTCAATTTCTATCTAGCATCCCACATGGAGATTGCGAGGATTCACTGTAAGTCTTTTAACTGAGCATACATCATTGTTTTTCGCGTGCATAGGCTTTTCCCGAATTTCTTCCTCTTGTTTTATCACATAATTTAAAGAAAATAGGGACTGGATGGGAGAAGCATATTTGTGCTTATTTAATTCTTCAGTGATCACCTAATTAAAATTGGGACTGCTAAACATAGCCATTTCAAATTAACCCATAAAATCAAGAATTTTTGCGGGAGAGCAACCCCGACCTTCGATGTTTTTATTTTTCTGAGTGAGCGAAAGACAATACTTAAGGCTATAGCCAAAACCCGGATTTTCATTCAGACTACTGATTTTAAAAATGATTAGCTACTTCTCAGTGAGGAATACGGGTAGCCGGTAATCGGTCTGGACTTCCTTAGCAGAGTGGATGGTTTAAAGGACACTACGTAAGGCTTCGTATTTAAGTAACACGGGTAGCCGTTTTACGGTCCGTACTTACACCTATACTGGCTGAAAGTAGATTCAACTAGTCGTACAAACTCGGGACAGCCTTTAAGAAAATTTCGGCACCTAACAGCTCGTTAAATTCTTTCCAAAATTGATTTATTACCAACTTAAAATTGAAAAGATAATAGCCGAACTCTTACGGCTTCATTGTGTGAGTTGGTGAACCCGTGGTTTGATTTGTGTTTACATTGGTGTGCATGAACCGATTTCAAAGATCGAAAGCCGCACATTTGATAAAATTTCTTCTGACTATCCCATGCAATCATCTCTCCTTTCTTGATTTAAACATCATCATGGAACTTTTTCCAAGTCATTGCAGTCCCAATCCATCATTTCTTTCAAATCTTTCAAAAATGGCCGAACATTTATCTGAAAACCCATCAGAGCTATACTATGAAAATGAATTTGTCTCGTTCAGGTCCAAATCAACTATATCCTCTTCTTTCAATAATCCTCCAACATTTGCAGGAGACTTTCACCTGCGGATGAATTCGGCACCGCACATGACTACCTACCATCTTGGACTGAACCGTCTTATTCTCAGTTTCTCGCTAATGAACCGTTTCAAGAGCAAAATACCTTTGAGTGTCATGACTGGCCAAGAAACCAAACCCAGATGGAAAGGCCCGCACTTAATGATCATCGGCTTTGGATTGACCATAACGATCAAATTCCTATTGACCAACACGAATATCACTCATTCGATTAGCCTTTACATACAGAGGATCATGTGGACAATATCGACATGTATGCATCCTGTATGACTCCATTATTTGAGGATACGATTAATCATGACCATGGAAGTAGACTCTACTCGAAACATGATGATATGCCTGAGTCATGGCATGTTGAGTATGAGACCTACACATTTCCGCAAAACCCTTCCATTGAGCAGCCTCCTTTCATAATTTTTTAGAAGAAAATTTTAAAAAATGATGATCATATATCGGATATTCAAAGAAATTCTCCTCTCAGCGCCTACAGGAAAATGGAAGATGAAATTATTAAACACAAATCGATTGCTCACATGATCGATCATGAATAGAATTTTGAGAGTGATATTTCGAGGATAAATAAAAGATTTGAATTAATGGAGGATATATTTTAAAAATTCACCGACCGACTAATTTCAATCTATGGTGGCTCAGACATAAAAATGGATGACGAAATGATTAGATCTAAGACTGAAAAGTTTGAGGATATTCAGGAACTTAGGAACGATTCTGACAATATCACTTCTGCATATTACTCCCCTGAGAATGACTATGCCTCTGACTCTTACTCTGAAAATCAGAACCCCTGTTCATCTGAGGAACACACCACATATCCACACCACATAGAAAATACCAAAAAAATTGGAATATTCGAAAACCACAAAAAATCGAAAATCTCGAAAAATACATAAAAATTGAATCTGAAGAAGATTTGAAGAATTTGGATCATGTTTTACGGGAAGCACTGGAGAAAAGATTAATATTTGAACTTCCCTTTATAAAGGCCATTGAACACTTCCCCGACCATAAAGGATTTGTAATAGACAAATTAATGATCAAAAAGTCGGGAAGGATTAGAACAAAGACTGAAAGAAATATCTTGTCAATGGCCTCCTCCTTGGTGTTGAGGAGAAAAACCAAAAGCCGCATAGTGAAGCGGTTGCCCAGATTTGACTGCATAATCAAAGACACAATTTTCACCCATGCTCGGATTGATGATGATTCACCAATCAGTATCCTCCCGACCTCTGCATTTCACGAACTCAAACTCGAACTGATCAGGAAGATACGAGAGATTGTTCAATTGGCTGATCGATCGATAAAGTGACTCAGAGGAATCATTTCTGTCATCATAAATTCCAAGGTGCTCCGCTTAAAGTAGAATTCACGATCATTGATATTGAGCATCAAGGAGTATTCACCCAGTCTCCAATTATTTTCGGAAAGCCATTCTTAGCATTTCTAAGGCAATTATTATTGTGAGACACGGGAAATCAATTTCACAGCATTGAAAGCACTTAGATCTGACCCTGTCTTTGAGAAACCACGATCTTTTGAGGCGACCCACGAAGTCCCCAACAACCGCAACCATAAAGCGGTAGAAGAGCCCTACCCCACGACTACACTTGAGATATCGGTTGTTGATGAGACTATTGGTTTAGAGAATCCCCCCTGCTCCATTCCCAGCCGCTCTTACCATGGAGAATCTTGTATATGAATCATATGATCCAGAGACTTATGCATGCGTACACCCTAGGTCAACCTACTCTGACTACATGGATTACATCAACTCGATACAGGAATGCTCCAACATCGAATCAATTAAAAACGAACATGCAGAGACTCTTCTCAGTATTTCAATTCCCGCAGATCTCAAAATAGACAAAAATTTCTTCTATGATCCTGAGATATATGCATGGTCGCACCCTGGAGCAACCTACTCTTAATACCTTTACCAAATCATCACAAATCGAGAGTGCACCAATATTCAGAAGACTAAGAACAAACACGCAGTCCGAAAACCGACCAAGGAGAAGAATTCTAATGGCTATTCATCTGGATATTCAAGGAAACCGACGTCTTCATGAAACAAGAAAAAGAAAGTCACCTTTGACCTTTCGGAAGAGGTATCAGTTGATGATCCCTCATCATGTTCGAAAAAGATAGTCTACATGAGTGAAGTCTATTCGGCAGCTCTAAAGACATATCTTCGCAAGGATCCAAATTCGATTCTCGTTGGACAACTCCTGTTCCTAACTACTATTCATCTAAAGCTAATGCTCTGCCCTCTACAAGTACACCGGAATTATTTCTTACGAGCTGACTGAGATCGGTGCTTCTGAGTATTCATCCGAGGACAAACCGCTTGATCCCAAGATGGAACGAATTCTGTGGAAACAACTGAAGAAACATAAAGACTAGAATATTTGGGTATGTCCACTTTCAAATACTATTCCTCTGAGGATAACTCTGATGATGGCTACCTTTCATCTGACTCAAATATTTCATCTACTATCCATCATGATTTTTCTAAGGATGACACTGATAATAGTTGGGAATCATATGCTTCATCTCCATCTCGTTATACCGATATCCCATCGCATGCTCACAAAAAAATCAACTGAAAACCACCTTAAATCATCGGCTACCCACCCTCCCTCCCGACCACATCGGTCTCCTTTTATAGCTTCTTCCTCTATGCCAAGGCCTAAGTATAGGGGGGGACCTATGCCATATGTATATACCATCTCTCATCACATTTTCCTTCTCAATGACTCCATTTCCACCCTTCTCCTATACTTAGGCTGACCAGAGCCTAAGTATAGGGGGAACCGACACCCACTTATATATACCCTCCTCATTCACATATCCCGACCGCTTCATTTTTTCCGCTCTTCTTCTAAGTTAGACTGTTCACAGTCTAAGTATAGGGGGCGGATCAGTGTATATCAATTTTTCACTCCCTTACTCTTAGCCCGAGCTATGTCTTCTTTTCGCTTCTTATGCTCTAAGGACACAACACTCGCTAAGTATGGGGGGGGTATGTATATATACTTTGTATACATTTTACCCATATCTCGTACTTTCGCGTAAGTCTATATGTATTTACGGGGTGGGTAATTATTTTGAAAAAAAAACAACAAAAGAAAAAGAAAAAAGAGTTTTGCTACTAACAATGATTGTGCCCAAAATTTTTGAAAATGGCTTCTTATTCATTTTTGCATAAAAAATGTTTTTCTTGCATAAAATTCCAAAAAAAATTACTTGCATAAAAAAATTTAAAAAAAATCACAAAAATGTGTCTGCATTTCACACACCTGCACTTCATCCAGCATTTCATTTGCATCAGTGAAAAGTCTTTGGGTTATGAACTGAGTTATGAGTAGAAACTGGGAGTGGTCTGGACTTGCCCTTAATCCACCTAATTTTCAGAGGAACTTTACCGAGAAATAGGATTTTAGAAGCTTCAGGTCTTTGACTTAATTCTTTGAGTTCCACATGACAATGTGTAGCGTTTGACTCTTAGTGTCTAACCTAGTCTCTTCATTCTGGGTACAACTCTGGAATAAGGAATTAATTTGTACTCTCGTACTATGCACTTAACTCAACTCAGACGGGATGTTGGAAGACCGTGTGAGTTTCATTTCTGGTAGCGTGGAAATCTAAAGACCGAAGTACGGGTTGAAATAAGGCTTCGGAAAAGGGATGGACGACTGGGCATAATTTTTTCTAAGACCCCAAAAAATGTACGAAAACAAAAAGATTCTATATCCGTAGGGGCACAACAAGATCCAAGCAGAACCACCAAAAATTCCAAATACAATAATTTCTGCACAAAATAAGAAGCCAAAAATTCCAGCCAAAATTGACCTGTAAATAGCCTAATTTCCCTGATTTTTTACTCATTTGTGCTAACTCTGAAATACCCAAAACTACCTCCACTGTGTACATATCAGTAATAAGAATAAATGAAAAATACAAAAAAAATAACTAACCCAAATAAGTGGACCAAAAACCCAAACCCTAGTTTCAGGATTTTCGGACTAAAAACCTCATATCTTCTCCATCAAGTGTCCGTTTTAATCCTAATCACTTTTGAACTAATGTACATTCAATTATCTTCAAAACAAGACCAAGTTCAAGTGATTCGGAGCTCATATGTGAAAGTTGGGTTTTGGGCCCCTTTTGTACATTTTGTATTTTAGCAGTTTTTGACCTGATATTTTATGTACATATTTTATTAAATTATAAAAATCCAAGATTAATGTGTAATTATTTATTTTTGATTTTATCATATTTTTTTCGGATTTTTATCTGGGTTAAAAACGACATAAAAAGTATAAAACCTAAAAATCAAGGTATTCTATGTACATGGGATACTACAAAAATATAACTTTTTGCAATTGATCGATTTTGGTTTTGATGCCTTCATGAAAGTTGTAGAGACGAGTAATTTTTATGAAAAACGTTTTCGATCTGAGGCCATTTACTATTTATTTTTTATTTTTTAAAAATCTTTATTTTACTAATTTTTTGGTGCTGACATGTGGCAGCCCCTGGGGCCGCCACGTGTCAGCTATTTTTGGCTTATTTATTATCGTTTTTATAAAAAAAATTAAAATTAAAATGGGCGCACTTGTGTCGCACGTGCCTCCCAGGCACGTGCTCTGCACATGCCCCGCCTTTATCCCCTCACGGCCACATGTCACTACGTGGGCCGTCCGATCTCGGCCGATCGGACGGCCCCGCACTCGTCATCTTCCTCCGCCTCCTCCTTTCCCAATCGACCGCCGCGTATCTTGCCCTGCCGCAAAATCTCCACCGCCGCCTCCAATCGCGTCCTCATTTCCCGCAAACTCCATCTTCGATCTACGATCCCCCATCAAATCCCGTTCGATCGAACCCCAAAATCCCCTCTGTGATTCCCTTCCAACCCCAGCGACCTTCCATTGCCGAACACCCATCTCTCCTATTTAAACACCTCCACCGCCTGAGGTTGAATCATCCACCGATAGCTCCAGGCTTCAATGAAACGGCGGCGGTGACAACGCCTCCGTACTACCCCGACGAGATCCGAAGGCCTTCGGGCTTCGTTGCAGCGCCTCCCAGCCAAGTTGCTCTGCTCTTAGGTTCCGTCCGTCGAGCCAAAAAGGTCACCTTTAATCTTCGCCGACCACCGCATCATCTTCCTCGATCAATCAGTCTCCGACTTCATCCCTACGGTCGACACCGACTACTGCATCAGCCAATGTCAACGCCTTCGACCATCTGCGCTCCTCCGACATAACTCCAGCTCCTGCCAACGCCAGAGGCCTTCTCCAGACTTTGCTGCAGGAGGAGAAGCCCTCCTCTGCCTCGCCTCGTCCGACCCTCCACCGCGACAAGCACCAACCTTCCTCCGCCTTGGCCGGCCCGCCTAGGCCGGCAACCATCCACACCAGCATCGGGGCTCCGACCCGAGACCCCCCGCACGTGCGAGGCACGTGCGTGGGGGGATGTCCGCCCATTATCAGCCCCCAGGTCCTGTGCATCGCCTGACCGTGGGAAAATTGCGCAGAGCCCCCCCGACTCCTTCGTATTTGCATAAAGACCCACAGTGACCAGGGTCACGTACGTTACACGTGACCTCTAAGAATTTTGTGAAAGAACCCCCCAACTTTTCTTTAATTACATCTAGGCCCTTCTACATATTTCATTTATATTTATTTTATTGTAGTTATACCCATGTATTCCCCCTCCGTTTTGAACCCCTTCTCTGCATCTTATTTATTAAAAAATAGAATTTTGTTCGTGAATTAATTCTCTACGTTTTGAACCTTGTGGACATTTTTATGATCGATGGTTAATTAATAATTAATTGTTTTGTGGAAAATTGCATATTTTACCCAATTTGTGTTCTAATTTTCATAATTGATTAATCGTGGCTCTAAAAATTCCTGAAAAATCGTGGATTGTAGAATTAATTGTGTTTAACATTGTTTCCAAAAAGATTTGCATTTGCATGCATAGTTTTTTCTGTAAAATCATTTTACATATTTCAGTGTTTGATTTTTAATAGGAATTGAAACTAGTATTTTCGAGGTTTGAGATTTTTCTGAGATCAATCATCTAGTGATAGAACTTAGTTAATTTTGTTCCTTGAAAATAATTAGGTTTATTATTTATTATAATTAAATATTGAAATTCATTCTGTTTGCATTTAAAAATTCATAAAAAATTCATATTACATACAAAAATTCCAAAAACATTATAGTGCATTCATTTCATCATATTTTGCATTGTGATCAAGTTTCATATTTTTCGAACATCGCCTGATTGTAATTCACATTTTAGTTCCTAAAATAGGCTGAAATTGTATTTTGCATCTTTTATTGCTTTGAAAATAACAAAAAAAAGACCGCATCGAAAACCGCGGACGAACTTTGATAGACATAATTCTTGGTTGTTCATTTGCCTCCTTGTATTCGACCTTGGGACTTACCCAAGTAAAATATACATAAAACCGCATTGATTAAAATTGACGAATATTTTGTGTAGTTATTTTCTTTACTGATTCCGATTGTCGCCGACAATAAAATGACAAATCAAATCAATATTTTTAAGCACGAAAAAAATAAAACATCTCTTTTACACACATGATTTTCGGACTCGTCAGATGACGCCATTGTTGGGGAGGCAAACGACTTAGTTTTGTGTCTAAAAAAATTTTATTCGATTTTCCGCATTCGGGTAGTCTGACCTCTGAATTTTCCACTATAAATTCCATTTGTTTTCCTGCATTTATTTTTTCTTATCTATTTTATTATTTTTTGAGTCACTCTCTTACATTATCTCTCTTATTTTTCTTGCGAGGTACACGGTGTACGTGGAGCGATTTTTCAAGAAACCGAAGCATCTTCACCGACTTCTAAAAAATCCACAATTAATTTAAGATCGAGTCAAGTCGTGAGAGAGCGTACAGTCTAGGTTTTAATTTCTGCAAATTTTAAATTTCTGTAATTAATTGCTCTTTTACAGCGGTGTCCGTTCGGACTCTCGCGTGTGTCGAAAGACTCTGAACTTTTTCTGTGGTGTGTCATGGCCTGTTTCACTCCCCAATGAGGGTGGGGTCCAACTTGAGTGGCGATTAGAATAGACTTGCACATACGGCTCTCAGAGCATTTTAATTTTTAATTGTGCTCGTAGGATTAAGCCACACTTCACTATTAACTTAGACGCACATAGATCATTCAATTTAGCCAAAAATTTAACTCAATTATTCCCCGCTAATAGAACTTTCTTCTTAGGTACGGTTTTTCATCGGCTTGCAATCATATGGAATAATCTTTCAATTTCTGTCTAGCATCCCACGTGGAGATTGCGGGGATTCACTGTAAGTCTTCTAACTGAGCATACATCATTGTTTTTCGCGTGCATCGGTTTTTATCGAATTTCTCCCTCTTGTTTTATCACATAATTTAAAGAAAATCGGGACTGGACGGGAGACACATATTTATGCTTATTTAATTCTTCAGTGATCGCTTAATTAAAATTGAGATTGCTAAACATATCCATTTCAAATTAACCCATAAAATCAAGAATTTTGGGGGGAGCAACCTCAACCTTGGATGTTTTTATTTTTCTGAGTGAGGGAAAGACGACACTTAAGGCTATAGCCAAAACCCGGATTTTCATCCAGACTACTGATTTTAAAAATGATTAGCTACTTCTCAGTGAGGAATACGGGTAGCCAGTAATCGGTCTGGACTTCCTTAGCAGAGTGGATGGTTTAAAGGACACTGCGTAAGGCTCCGTATTTAAGTAACACGGGTAGCCGTTTTACGGTTCGTACTTACACCTATACTGGCTGAAAGTAGATGCAACTAGTCGTACGAACTCGGGACAATCTTTAAGAAAATTTTGGCACCTAACAGCTCGCTAAATTCTTTCCAAAATTGATTTATCACCAACTTAAAATTGAAAAGATAATAGCCGAACTCTTACGGCTTCATTGTGTGAGTTGGTGAACCCGTGGTTTGATTTGTGTTTACATTGGTGTGCATGAACCGATCTCGAAGATCAAAAGCCGCACATTTGATGACTATCCCGTGCAATTATCTCTCCTTTCTTGATTTAAACATCATCATGGAACTTTTTCCAAATCATTGCAGACCCAATCCATCATTTCTTTTCGATCTTTCAAAAATGGCCGAACATTTATTTGAAAACCCATCAGAGCTATACCATGAAAACGAATTTGTCTCGTTTAGTCCCAGATCAACTATATCCTCTTCTTTCAATAATCCTCCAACATTTGCGGGAGACTTTCACCTGCGGATGAATTCGGCACCGCACATGACTACCTACCATCTTAGACTAAACCGTATTATTCTCAGTTTCTCGATAATGAACCTTTTCAAGAGCAAAATACCTTTGAGTGTCATGACTGGCCAAGAAACCAAACCAAGATGGAAAGACCCGCACTTAATGATCATCGGCCTTGGATTGAACGTAACGATCAAATTCCTATTGACCAACACGAATATCACTCATTCGATTATCCTTTACATACAGAGGATCACATGGACAATATCGACACGTATGCACCCTGTATGACTCCATTATTTGAGGATACGATTAATCATGACCATGGAAGTAGACTCTACTCAAAACAGGATGATATGCCCGAGTCACGACATGTTGAGTATGAGACCTACACATTTCCGCAAAACCCTTCCACTGAGCAGCCTCCTTTCATAATTTTTGAGGAGAAAATTTTAAAAAATGATGATCATATATCGGATATTCAAAGAAATTCTCCTCTCAGCACCTACAGGAAAATTGAAGATGAAATTATTAAACACAAACCGACTGCTCACATGATCGATCATGAATAGAATTTTGAGAGTGATATTTCGAGGATAAATAAAAGATTTGAATTAATGGAGGATATATTTCAAAAATTCGTCGACCGACTAATTTCAATCTATGGTGGCTCAGACATAAAAATGAATGAGGAAATGATTAGACCTAAGACTGAAAAGTTTGAGGATATTCAGGAACCTAGGGACGATTCTGACAATATTACTTCTGCATATTACTCCCCTAAGAATGACTATGCCTCTGACTCTTACTATGAAAATCAGAACCCCTGCTCATCTGAGGAACACGTCACATCTCCACACCACATAGAAAATACCAAAAAATTGGAATATTCGAAAACCACAAAAAATCAAAAATCTCGAAAAATACATAAAAATTGAATCTGAAAAAGATTTGAAGAATTGGGATCCTGTTTTACGGGAAGCACTGGAGAAATGATTAATATTTGAACTTCCCTTTATAAAGGCCATTGAACACTTCCCCGACCTTGAAGGATTTGTAATAGACAAATTAATGATCAAAAAGTCGGGAAGGATTAGAACAAAGATTGAAAGACATATCTTGTCAATGGCCTCCTCCTTGGTGTTGAGGAGAAAAACCAAAAGCCACATAGTGAAGCGGTTGCCCAGATTTGACTACATAATCAAAGACACAATTTTCACCCATGCTTGGATTGATGACGATTCACCAATAATATCCTCCCGACCTTTGTATTTCGCGAACTCAAACTCGGACCGATCAGGAAGATACGAGAATTAGTTGATCGATCGATAAAGCAACTGAGAGGAATCATTTCTGTCATCCTGAAATTCCAAGGTGCTCCGCTCAAAGTAGAATTCATGATCATTGATATTGAGCATCAAGGAGAATTCACACAGTCTCCAATTATTCTCGGAAAGCCATTCTTAGCATTTCTAAGGCAATTATTGATTGTGAGACACGTGAAATCAATTTCACAGCATTGAAAGCACTTAGATCTGACCCTGTCTTTGAGAAACCACGATCTTTTGAGGCGACCCACGAAGTCCCCGACAACCGCTACCATGAAGCGGTAGAAGAGCCCTACCCCGCAGCTACACCTGAGATAGCGGTTGTTGATGAGACTATTGGTTTAGAGAATCCCCCCCTGCTCCATTCCCAGCCGCTCTTACCATGGAGAATCATGTATATGAATCAAATGATCCGGATACTTATGCATGGGCACACCCTAGGTCAACCTACTCTGACTACATGGATTACTTCAAATCGACACAAGAATGCTCCAACATCGAATCAATTAAAAACAAACATGCAGAGACTCTTCCCAGTATTTTAATTCCCGCGGATCTCAAAATAGACAAAAAATTCTTCTATGATCCTGAGACATATGCATGGTCGTACCCTGGATCATCCTACTCTTAATACCTTGACCAAATCATCACAAATCGAGAGTGCACCAATATTCAGAAGACTAAGAACAAACACGCAGTCCGAAAACTGACCAAGGAGAAGAATTCTAATGGCTATTCATCTGGATACTCAAGTGAACCGACGTCTTCACGAAACAAGAAAAAGAAAGTCACCTTTGACCTTTCGGAAGAGGGATCAGTTGATGATCCCTCATTATGTCCGAAAAAGATAGTCTACATGAGTGAAGTCTATTTGGCAGCTCTAAATCCATATCTTCGCGAGGATCCAAAATTTGATTCTCGTTGGATAACTCCCGTTCCTAACTACTATTCATCTGAAGCTAATGCTCCTGCCCTCTACAAGTACACCGAAATTATTTCTTACGAGCTGACTGAGATCGGTGCTTCTGAGTGTTCATTCGAGGACAAACCGCTTGACCCCAAGATGGAACGAATTCTGTGGAAATAACTGAAGAAACATAAAAACCAGAATATTTGGAGTATGTCCACTTTCAAATACTATTCCTCTGAGGATAACTCTGATGATGGCTACCTTTCATCTGACTCAAATGTTTCATCTACTATCCATCATGATTTTTCTAAGGATGACACTGATAATAGTTGGGAATCATATGCTTCATCTCCATCTCGTTATATCGATATCCCATCACAGGCTCACAAAAAAAATCAACCGAAAACTGGCTTAAATCATCGGCTACCCACCCTCCCTCCCGACCACATCGGTCTCCTTGTACAACTTCTTCCTCTATTTAGGCCAAGGCCTAAGTATGGGGGGGACCTATGCCATATGTATATACCATTTCTCTCATCACACTTTTCCTTCTCAATCACTCCATTTCCACCCTTCTCCTTGACGAATCCGAAAATGTCGCTTTTAAGAAGTGATTTTTATCGTGTCGTGCGTTGTAGGCGGCAATCGGAAACGGTCAAGAAAATACCACAAATAAGTTATTCAATTTTTAATCTTGTGGTTTTATGTTTATTTTACTTGGGTAAGTCCCAAGGTCGATCACAAAGAGGCAAAGGAACAACCTAGAATTAAGTCTTTCAAAGTTCGTGTTTGGTTTTCGAGGCGGTCTTTTTTTAGAATTTTCAATGCAATTAAAGGATGCACATGCAAATTTGGCCTATTTTAGGGACTAAAATGTGAATTAAGTCCAAACGATGTCCGGAAAATACGAAACTTGGCCACAATGTAAAATATGATGAAATGAGTGCACTGTAATATTTTTGGAATTTTTAAATGAAATATGAATTTTTATGGATTTTTAAATGCAAACAGAATGATTCTCAAAATTTAATTATAATAAATATCAAACCTACTTATTTTTTAGAACCAAAATTATCTAAGATCTATCACTAGGTGATTGATCTCAGAAAAATCCTAATCCTAAAAAATGTGAGATCTAATACCTATTAAAAATTAAATAGTGAAATATGCAAAATGATTTTTACAAGGCACAATATGCATTCAAATGTGAATCCTTTTGGGCACAATGTTAAGCACAATTAACTCTACAATATGTGATTTTTCGGGAATTTTTAGAGCAATAGTCAATTAACTATCAATTTCAGAGCAAGAAATGGGCAAAGTATGCAAATTTCCGCAAAATAATTATTTATTAATCAACCATCAATCACAAAAATACCCACAACATGTCAAAGCGTAGAGAATTAATTAACAAACATCATGCAATTTTTGGATTAAGAAAATAATGTAAAGAAGAGGTCCAAATATACGGGAAACACAGGGGTACATATGCAACATAAATAAATAAATGAAAATGCAGAGGGGGACTTGTTTGTAATTACCTATACCCCGGAGGGTATTTCTGCAAAATTTCCAGAGGTCACGTGCTATGCACGTGCCTCTGGCTGGCGGGAGTATCTGCGCAAAAAGGGAAACTTCCAGGGGGCTCCTTGTAAATTGCCCACGAGCACGTGAGAGATACGTGACCCGTGGGTAGCGTGCAACAGAAGTTCCCTCCGAGCGCACGTGCTTCGCACGTGCGCGGAGGGCCTCGGGCTTGGAGAGCCCGGTCGCGGCTGGTGGCGAGGTGTTGATCGGCTCGGCCAAGGTTGGCGGGAGGCCGAGTCGCTGGTGGTCGGCGAAGTGGAGCAGTGGTGGCGAGGTTGGAGCCCAGCGTAGGGTGGAGGCGAGCGAATGGCCGACACACGGCCGGCGTTGAGCTCCTGGCGCACGGCGGTCGTTGGCGAAGCTTGGAAGAGGAGGAGGAACGTCAGTGAAGGTGACGTGGCTCGACGCGGAGGAGATTTGAGCGGCTAAGGCGTACGGTGAAGGTCGGAGTTGCTCAGGCGTTGCGTGGCTGGCAGAGATATAGTTGATGAAGAAGAAGGCGACGTTGGATAACTTGGCTCGACAGGATCCTGGAGCTGAAGCAGAAGCGGCGATGAAGGTTGCCGTGAGCTGTAGCGAGGGTCGATAGTCCCTCGGATCTCGCCGCGAAGATGGAGCTCGCCGACGCTGTCACCGCCGCGAGATGGAAATGAAGCGCAAAACGGCGGATGAGCTATGGAGGTGCGTCGGCGTCACTTAAATAGGGCAGGGGGTCGCTCGCCAGAGATGGAAAGTAGAGGGGTTAGGATTTGGGATCGGCGAGATGCGTGGGACGAGTTTTGATCGAATATGGAGGGTGATTGATTTCGAGGATCGGAGGGGAGGATCTTGGGTGATCGACGATGGCCGAGATTGAGGGCGAAGAGGTACGCGGAGGCGGCGAGAAGATTGGGGCGGAGAAATCGGGGCGGCGACGCTCTGATTTGGGAAAGGGGGCCGGAGGAAGAAGTACAGCATCCGTCCGATCGACCGAGATCGGACGGCTGTTATCACGCCACGTGGGCGCAAGAGGGAGAGAGAGAGCGCACGTGCGGAGCACGTGCCTGGGTAGGCACGTGCGACGCACGTGCGTGGCTTTATATATATATATATATTTTTATTTTTTTATATAAAAATGATATATTAATAGTGCCAAAAATGGCTGACACAATGACCTCGAATCAAAAAAAATTTCTTCACGAAAATTGCTCGTCTCGATGAGATCTACAACTTTTATGAAGACATCAAAACCAAAATCGATTGCACAAAGTGAATTTTTGGGGCATCCTATGTACATAGAACACCTTAATTTTGGGTTTTGTAATTTTTATGTCATTTTTTAGATCAGATAAAAATCCGGAAAAATTTCGGTAAAATCAAAGATAAATAAAGACACCTTAATATAATTTTTTTGGATTTTTATTAATTAATAAAATATGTACAAAAAATAATAAGTCAAAAACCGCTAAAATACACAATATACAAGAAAGGCCCAAAACCCAACTTTTCACAAATGAGCTCCGATTCTCTTGAACTTGGTCTTGTTTTGAAGATAATTGAATGTACATTAGTTCAAAAGTGAGTAGGATTAAAATGGACACTGGATGAGGGAGATATGAGGGTTTTAGACCGAAAATCCTGAAATTAGGGTTTGGGTTTTTGGTCCACTTATTTGGGTTAGTTATTTTTTTGTATTTTTCATTTATTCTTTTTAGTGATATGTACACAGTGGAGGTGGTTTTGTGTCATTCGGAGTTAGCATGAATGAGTTTAAAAATCAGGGAAGTTAGGCTATTTACAGGTCATTTTGGCTTGGATTTTTGGCTTCTTATTTGGTGCAGATTTTTGTGCTAAAATGCAATTCTTATGAAATCATGCTCTAATGCTAATTATGCAGAATTGATGCTAAAATGCTGTTGATTTTTAGGGATTTGAGCTTAATAAATGAGATTTAGAGTGATGAATACGAGATTCATCATCCCCCTATACTTAAAGCATGCTCGTCCCTGAGCATCAAAAAGAAATGCCATGAGGTGAAATGAGATTGGGTTCCATACCAAGACCATGAGCAGAAGGTGAAAATAAATCTAGACTCAACCTTTGGATTATTTGTGTGTCGGAACTTCTATGAGACTTAGAATCAACCGTCCTCAAGTTCTACAAATCATTGCTTGCAGTTTCAGCTCAGAAGTCATCTTAGATCAATCCTCTTCCCAAAGCATACCCTATGAATATTGAATAACCGACTCTTGTGTGTGAAAGGTTTTTAGATCTTCCCACCCAGAATGCCAGACTACCGCGCAAACCTCCTCTCCAATAACTCATCCTCGGGGAGTCAGGTATTTCCTTCTAAGGTCTGTCGCGCTGTGTTCACAATCGAATTGGGGGGTGAAGTTAGAAGAATGAGAAAAGAATTGGAGAGTGACCTAGTGTAGTCACCTCTCCTTGTGAAGCTGGCCAGTGTAGCCGAGTCTTCACCAAGATCTGCAGGTTTCTTGAAGCTTGGACCTTTTTGGTCAGATTTTATTTGGTAGTTGCTTCTTTGTATTTGGAATTTTGGTGGTTCTGCTTGGATCTTATTTTGCCCCTACGGATATAGAATCTTTTGTTCCGTATATTTTTTAGGGGTCTTAGAAAAAATTGTGTCCAGCCGTCCATCCCTTTTCCGAAGCTTTATTTCAACCCGTACTCCGGTCTTTAGATTTCCACGCTACCAGAAAAGAAACTTACATAGTCTTTCAACATCTTGTCTGAGTTGAGCTAAGTTCATAGTGCGAGAGTACAAATTAATTCCTTATTCCAGAGTTGTACCCAGAATGAAGAGACCAGGTTAGACACTAAGAGTCAAATGCTGCACATTGTCATGTGGAACTCAAAGAATTAAGTCAAAGACCTGAAGACTCTAAGATCCTATTTCTCGGTGAAGTTCCTCTGAAAATTAGGTGGATTAAGGTCAAGTCCAGACCACTCTCGGTTTCGGCTCATAACTCGGTTTAGAACCCAAAGACTTTTCACATATGCAAATGCGATGCTTGATGAAATGCAGGTGGAATGCATACATTTTTTTTCTTTTGATGATTTTTTTTTTTATGAAAAAATGAATAAGAAGCCATTTTTTTTTCAAAAATTTTGGGCAAAGTCAGTGTTAGTAGCAAAACTTTTTTTAATTAATACCCATCCCGTAAATACATATAGACTTATACGCAAGTATGAGGTATGGATAAAATATATACATAGTATATATACAGACCCCCCTATACTTAGCGAGTGCTGTGTCCTCAGAGCACACTAAACGTAATGAAAACATAGCTCGGGCTAAGCGTAAGAGAGTAAAATTATACAATGGTTCGCCCCCCTATACTTAGACTGTGAATAGTCTAAGTATAGAAGAAGAGCGCAAAAAGAGGCGGACGGGATATGTAAATGAGGAGAGTATAAACAGATGGGTGACAGTTCCCCCTATACTTAGGCTCTGGCAGCCTAAGTATAAAAGAAAGGTGGAGATGGAGCGATCGAGAGATAGGAGAGTGATGAGGGAAATGGTATATACAAATGGCATCGATCCTCCCCTATACTTAGGCCTTGGCCTAAGTAGAGGAAGAAGTTGTAGAAGAAGACCGATGTGGTCGGGAGGGAGGGTGGGTAGCCGATGATTAAGGCGGTTTACGACTGATCTTTTTGTGAGCTTGTGGTGGGAGATCGTAATAATGAGACGGAGATGAAGCATATGATTCCCCACCATTATCAGTGTCATCCTCAGAAAAATCATGATGGATAGTAGATGAAATATTTGAGTCAGATGAAAGGTACCCATCATCAGAGTTATCCTCAGAGGAATAGTATTTGAAAGTGGACATACTCCAGATATTCATGTCTTTTTGTTCCTTCAATTGTTTCCTCAAAATTCGTTCCTTTTTAAGATCAATCGGTTTATCCTCAAATGAATCTTCAGATGCTCCGGTCTCAGTCAGCTCATAAGATATAATTCCAGTGTACTTGTGTAAGGTAGGAGCATCGGCTTTGGATGAGTAATAATTAGGAACGGGAGTTGTCCAACGAGAATCGAATTTTGGATCCTTGCGAAGATATGGCTTTAGAGCTACCGAACAGACTTCACTCCTGTAGACTACTTTTTCCGAACCTGATGAGGTATCATCAACTGATTCCTCTTCCGAAAGGTCAAATCTAACTCTCTTTTTCTTATTTCGTGAAGTTGTCGGTTCACTTGAGTATCCTGATGAGTAGCCATTACTGTTCTTCTCCTTGGTCGATGTTTGTGCTGCAGATTTATTTTTAGTCTCCTAGATGTTGGTGCACTCTCGATTTGGGAGGATTTGGTCAAGATAATCAGAGTATGTTGCTCCAGGGTGTGACCATGCATATGTCTCAGGATCGTAGTAGAAGGATTTGTCTATTTTAAGATCCGGGAGAGTTGAAAGACTGGGGAGATTCTCTAAACCAATGGTCTCAACAATAACCGCTATCTCAGGTGTCGTAGCGGGGTAGGGCTCTTCTACCTCTTTATGTTTGCGGTTGTTGGGGACTTTATGAGTTGCCTCAGAAAATTGTGTTTCCTCAAAGACTGTGTCAACTCGAAGTGCTTCCAATGCCGTGAAATTTATTTGCCGAGTCTCACAATCAATAATTGCTTTAGACAATGCTAAGAACGGTTTTCCAAGAATAATTGGAGACTGGGTGAACTCTCCTTCATGCTCAATATCAATGATCGTGAATTCTATTTTGAGTGGAGCACCTTGGAATATCATGATGACAGAAATGATTCCTCTCGCCTGCTTTATTGATCGGTCCGCCAATTGAACAATCTCTCGTATTTTCTTGATCGGTCCGAGTTTGAGTTCGTGGAATACAGAGGACGGGAGGATATTGATCGGTGAATCATCATCAATTCGGGCATGGGTAAAAATTGTGTCTTTTATTCTACAGTCAAATCTGGGCAACCGCTTCACTATGCAGCTCTTGGTTTTTTTCTCAACACCAAGGAGGAGGCCATTGACAAGATATGTCTTTCGGTTTTTGTTCTAATCCGTCCTGACTTTTTGACAAATAATCTATCCGTAAAAAATTTCTTAAGGTCGGGGAAGTGTTCAATGGCCTTTATAATGGGAAGTTCAAAAATCAAATGCTTTTCCAGTGCTTCCCGCAAAGCAGGATCCAATCCTTTCAATATCCTCAAAATTTTCATCATGGGATCCAATCCTTTCCTCATTCATTTTTATATCCGAGCCACCATAGAATGATATTACTCGGTCAGCAAATTTTTGAAATCTATCCTCCATCAATTCAAATCTTGTTTTTATCCTTGAAACATCATCCTCACAATTCTGTTCATGATCAATCCTGGGAGCACTCGGTTTTTGTTCAATGATTTCTTCTTCCATTTTCCTGTATGTGTGGAGAGGAGAGTTTCTTGGAACATCCAAAATATGATCATTATTTTTAGAAAATATCTCCTCAATAATTATGGGAGGCTGCTCATATGATCTAGGCATATGTATTTGATCTGAGTAGAGTTCAATCCTTTGATCATGATTAGTCAGACCTTGATATTGTAGAGTCAGCATACAGGGTTTATATGTGTCTAGGAGTTCAGTCCAGTCCTCTGTATGAGCATTATGTCTGACGAGGGGTTTGTTCTGGTCAATCCAACGCTCATGATCATTAAATGCATTTCCTTCCATCTGGGTTTGGTTTTTCTGCCAGTCATGGGACTTAAAAGGGTTTTGATCCTGAAATATTTCATTGGCGAGAAACTGAGAATAAGGTGGTTTAGTCCAAGATGGTAGGTGGTCATGTGTAGTTGGATGACTTGAGTAAGGATTCAATGGGGGGGGGGGGGCGAGGTCATCTGCGGGTGAAAGTTTTCCGCAAATGTTGGAGGATTATTGAAAGAAGAGGATGTAGTTGATTTGTGCCAAACCGAGACAGATTTGTTTTCATAGTGTTGTTCGGTCATTTTTGAAGGAGTTGAGAGAAATGATGGGTTGGATCTGAAATTTGGAAAGATTTCCATGATGGGATTAAGAGATGAGAGAGATGTTTGTATGGGATAGAAATTTTATCAAATGTGCGGTTGTTGATCTTCGATATCGGTTCACGCACACCAATACAAACACAAATCAAACCCTGGATTCACCAACTCACACAATGAAGCTGTAAGAGTTCGGCTATTATCTTTTCAATTTTAGTTGGTGATAAATCAATCTTGGCAGAAAATTAGCGAGCTGAAATTTCGGATTTGGGCTCTAGTCTTAAGTGTCGTCTCTCGCTCACTCAGAAAAATAAAAACATCCAAGGTCGGGGTTGCTCTCCCGTAAAAATTCTTGATTTTATGGATTCTTTAAGATCAGCTATATTTAGCAATCTCGATTTTAATGAGGTGATCACTGAAAAATTAGATGAGCACAAATGCACGTCTACCGTCCAGTCCCAATTTCCTTTAAAGTTATGTTATAAAACAAGAGAGAGGAATTCGGGAAAAGCCGATGCACGCGGAAAACTATGATGAATGCTCAGTTAGAAGACTTACAGTGAATCCTCTCAATCTCCATGTGGGATGCTAGACAGAATTTAAAAATTATTCTATATGATGTGCAAGCCGATGGAAAAACCGCACCTAAGCAGAAAGTTCTATTAGCGGGAAGAATTGATTTAAATTTGACTAAGTTGAACGATCTATGTGCGTCTCAATTAAAGTGCAGTGTGGCCTAAGATCCTACGAGCACAATCAAAAATATAAATGCTCTGAGAGCCGTATGTGCAGGTCTATCCTAATCACCACTCAAGTTGGGCCCCACCCTCATCGGAGAGTGAAACAGGCCATGACACACCACAGAATAAAGTCAGAGGTCTTTCTACACACGCGAGAGTCCAAACGGACACCGCTGTAAATAAGCAATTATTTACAAAATTAAAATTTGCAAAAATAAACCTAGACTCTACGCTCTCTCATGACTCGACTCGATCTTAAATTAATTGCGGTTTTGTGCCGATTTTAGGCAAAAGTCGGTGAAGTTGCGTCGGTTATTGAAAAACCGCTCCACGTACAAGGTACCTCGCAAGAAAAATATGATAGAAAATGTAAGAGAGTGACTCAAAAATATAAAAAATAAGTGCTAAAAATAAATTGCAGGAAAAAATGGAATTTACTATGCGAAATTCGGGGGTCAGACTACCCGAATACGGAAAATCGAACAAAAATTTTTAGACAAAAAACTAAGCCGTTTGCCTCCACGGCAACGGCGCCATCTGACGAATCCGAAAATGTCGCTTTTAAGAAGTGATTTTTATCGTGTCGTGCGTTGTACGCGGCAATCGGAAACGGTCAAGAAAATACCACAAATAAGTTATTCAAATTTTAATCTCGTGGTTTTATGTTTATTTTACTTGGGCAAGTCCCAAGGTCACAAGGAGGCAAAGGAACAACCTAGAATTAAGTCTTTCAAAGTTCGTGTTTGGTTTTCGAGGCGGTCTTTTTTTAGAATTTTCAATGCAATTAAAGGATGCACATGCAAATTTGGCCTATTTTAGGGACTAAAATGTGAATTAAGTCCAAACGATGTCCGAAAAATACGAAACTTGGCCACAATGTAAAATATGATGAAATGAGTGCACTGTAATATTTTTGGAATTTTTAAATGAAATATGAATTTTTTATGGATTTCTAAATGCAAACAGAATGATTCTCAAAATTTAATTATAATAAATATCAAACCTACTTATTTTCGAGAACCAAAATTATCTAAGATCTATCACTAGGTGATTGATCTCAGAAAAATCCTAATCCTCAAAAATGTGAGATCTAATACCTATTAAAAATTAAATAGTGAAATATGCAAAATGATTTTTACAGGGCACAATATGCATGCAAATGTGAATCCTTTTGGGCACAATGTTAAGCACAATTAACTCTACAATATGTGATTTTTCGGAAATTTTTAGAGCAACCGTCAATTAACTATCAATTTCAGAGCAAGAAATGGGCAAAGTACGCAAATTTCCGCAAAATAATTATTTATTAATCAACCATCAATCACAAAAATACCCACAACATGTCAAAGCGTAGAGAATTAATTAACAAACATCATGCAATTTTTGGATTAAGAAAATAATGTAAAGAAGAGGTCCAAATATACGGGGAAACACAGGGGTACATATGCAATATAAATAAATAAATGAAAATGCAAAGGGGGACTTGTTTGTAATTACCTATACCCCGGAGGGTATTTCTGCAAAATTTCCAGAGGTCACGTGCTATGCACGTGCCTCTGGCTGGCGGGGGTATCTGCGCAAAAAAGGAAACTTCCAGGGGGCTCCTTGTAAATTGCCCACGGGCACGTGAGAGATACATGACCCGTGGGTAGCGTGCAACAGAAGTTCCCTCCGAGCGCACGTGCTTCGCACGTGCGCGGAGGGCCTCGGGCTTGGAGAGCCCGGTCGCGGCTGGTGGCGAGGTGTTGATCGGCTCGGCCAAGGTTGGCGGGAGGCCGAGTCGCTGGTGGTCGGCGAAGTGGAGCAGTGGTGGTGAGGTTGGAGCCCGGCGTAGGGTGGAGGCGAGCCAATGGCCGACACACGGCTGGCGTTGAGCTCCTGGCGCACGGCGGTCGTTGGCGAAGCTTGGAAGAGGAGGAGGAACGCCGGTGAAGGTGACATGGCTCGACGCGGAGGAGGTTTGAGCGGCTGAGGCGTACGGTGAAGGTCGGAGTTGCTCAGGCGTTGCGTGGCTGGCGGAGATATAGTTGATGAAGAAGAAGGCGGCGTTGGATAACATGGCTCGACAGGATCCTGGAGCTGAAGCAGAAGCGTCGATGAAGGTTGTCGTGAGCTGTAGTGAGGGTCGATAGTCCCTCGGATCTCGCCGCGAAGATGGAGCTCGCCGACGCTGTCACCGCCGCGAGATGGAAATGAAGCGCAAAACAGCGGATGGGCTATGGAGGTGCGTCGGCTTCACTTAAATAGGGCAGGGGGTCGCTCGCCGGAGATGGAAAGTAGAGGGGTTAGGATTTGGGATCGGCGAGATGTGTGGGACGAGTTTTGATCGAATATGGAGGGTGATTGATTTCGAGGATCGGAGGGGAGGATCTTGGGTGATCGGCGATGGCTGAGATTGAGGGCGAAGAGATACGCGGAGGCGACGAGAAGATTGGGGCGGAGAAATTGGGGCGGCGGCGCTCTGATTTGGGAAAGGGGGGCCGGAGGAAGAAGAAGTACAGCAACCGTCCGATCGGCCGAGATCGGACGGCTGTTATCACGCCACGTGGGCGCAAGAGGGAGAGAGAGAGCGCACGTGCGGAGCACGTGCCTGGGTAGGCACGTGCGACGCACGTGCGTGGCTTTATATATATATATATATATATATTATTTATTATTTATTTTTTTATTTAAAAACGATATATTAATAGTGCCAAAAATGGCTGACATGTGGCGGCACCAAGTGCTGCCACGTGTCAGCACCAGAAAATTCGAGAAAAAAATCTTTTGTAAAATCAAAAATAAATAGCAAATGACCTCGGATCAAAAAAGTTTCTTCACAAAAATTGCTCGCCTCGATGAGGTCTACAACTTTCATGATCAAAACCAAAATCGATCAATTGCACAAAGTGAATTTTTGGGGTATCCTATGTACATAGAACACCTTAATTTTGGGTTTTGTAATTTTTATGTCATTTTTTAGATCAGATAAAAATCCGGAAAAATTACGGTAAAATCAAAGATAAATAAAGACACCTTAATCTAATTTTTTTGGATTTTTATTAATTAATAAAATATGTACATAAACTAATAAGTCAAAAACCGCTAAAATACACAATATACAAGAAAGGCCCAAAACCCAACTTTCACAAATGAGCTCCGATTCTCTTGAACTTGGTCTTGTTTTGAAGATAATTGAATGTACATTAGTTCAAAAGTGAGTAGGATTAAAACAGACACTGGATGAGGGAGATAAGAGGGTTTTAGACCGAAAATCCTGAAATTAGTGTTTGGGTTTTTGGTCCACTTATTCGGGTTAATTATTTTTTTTGTATTTTTCATTTATTCTTGTTAGTGATATGTACACAATGGAGGTGGTTTTGTGTCATTCGGAGTTAGTATGAATGAGTTTAAAAATCAGGGAAGTTAGGCTATTTACAGGTCATTTTGGCTTGGATTTTTGGCTTCTTATTTGGTGCAGATTTTTGTGCTAAAATGCAATTCTTATGAAATCATGCTCTAATGCTAATTATGCAGAATATATGCTAAAATGTTGTTGATTTTAAGGGATTTGAGCTTAATAAATGAGATTTAGAGTGATGAATACGAGATTCATCACTCCTATACTTAGGCTTACCAGAGCTTAAGTATAGGGGGAACCGACACCCACTTATATATACCCTCCTCATTCACATATCCCGACTGCTTCATTTTTTCCGCTCTTCTTCTTTACTTAGACTGTTCACAGTCTAAGTATAGGGGTGCGGACCAGTGTATATCAATTATTCACTCTCTTACTCTTAGCCTGAGCTATGTCTTCTTTTCGCTTCTTATGCTCTAAGGACACGACACTCGCTAAGTATAGGGGGGTCTGTATATATATATATATATATATACTTTGTATACGTTTTACCCATATCTCGTACTTTCGCGTAAGTCTATATGTATTTACAGGGGGTTATTATTTTGAAAAAAACAACAAAAGAAAAAGAAAAAAGAGTTTTGCTACTAACACTGACTGTGCCCAAAATTTTTGAAAATGGCTTCTTATTCATTTTTGCATAAAAAATGTTTTCTTGCATAAAATTTCAAAAAAAATTCCCTTGCATAAAAAAATTTAAAAAAATTCACAAAAAATGTGTCTACATTTCACACACCTGCACTTCATCCAGCATTTCATTTGCATCAGTGAAAAGTCTTTGGGTTATGAACCGAGTTATGAGTAGAAACTGGGAGTGGTCTAGACTTGCCCTTAATCCACCTAATTTTCAGAGGAACTTCACCGAGAAATAGGATTTTAGAAGCTTGAGGTCTTTGACTTAATTCTTTGAGTTCCACATGACAATGTGAAACGTTTGACTCAGTGTCTAACCTAGTCTCTTCATTCTGGGTACAACTCTGGAATAAGGAATTAATTTGTACTCTTGCACTATGCACTTAACTCAACTCAGACGGGATGTTGGAAGACCGTGTGAGTTTCTTTTCTAGTAGCGTGGAAATCTAAAGACCGGAGTACGGGTTGAAATAAAGCTTCGGAAAAGGGATGGGCGGCTGGGCACAATTTTTTCTAAGACCCCAAAAAATGTACGAAAATAAAAAGATTCTATATCTGTAGGGGCACAACAAGATCCAAGAAGAACCACCAAAAATTCCAAATACAAAGAAGCATTCTACCAAATAAATATATGACCAAAAAGGTCCAAGCTTAAAGAAATCTGCAGATCTTGGTGGAGATTCGGCTACACTGGCCATCTTCACAAGGAGAGGTTGCTACACTGGCCACCCTCCAGTTCTTTTCTCCTTCTTCTATCTTCTCCCCAATTCGATTGTGAACACAACGTGACAGACCTTAGAAGGAAATACATGACTCCCCGAGGACGAGTTACTGGAGAGGAAGTCTGCACGGTAGTCCGGCATTCTGGGTGGGAAGAGCTAAAACCTTTCACCCACATGACTCGATTGTTCAATGTTCATAGGGTATGCTTTGGGAAGAGGATTGATCGAAGATGACTTCTGAGCCGAAATTGTAGCAATGATTTGTAGAACTTGAGGGTTGTTGATTTTAAAATTCTAAGTCTCAAAGAAGTTTCGCCACACTAATAATCCAAAGGTTGAGTCTAGATTCATTTTAACATTCAGCTCATGTTCTTGGTATGGAACCCATCTCATTTCACTTCATGGCATTTTTTTATGCTCAGGGACGAGCATGCTTTAAGTATAGGGGGATGATGAATCTCGGATTCATCACTCTAAATCTCATTTATTAAGCTCAAATCCCTCAAAATCAACAATATTTCTGCATCTATTCTGCATAATTAGCATTCATGCATGTTTTCATAAGAATTGCATTTTAGCACTAATTTCTGCACAAAATAAGAAGCCAATAATTCCAGCCAAAATTTACCTGTAAATAGCCTAACTTCCCTGATTTTTTACTCATTCATTCTAACTCCGAATAACCCAAAACCACCTCCATTGTGTACATATCACTAATAAGAATAAATGAAAAATACAAAAAAAAATAACTAACCCAAATAAGTAGACCAAAAACTCAAACCCTAGTTTCAGGATTTTCGGACTAAAAACCTCATATCTTCTCCATCAAGTGTCCGTTTTAATCCTACTCACTTTTGAACTAATGTATATTCAATTACCTTCAATACAAGATCAAGTTCAAGTGAATCAGAGCTTATATGTGAAAGTTCGGTTTTGGGCCTCTTTTGTACATTTTGTATTTTAGCGGTTTTTGACCTGATATTTTATGTACATATTTTATCAATTAATAAAAATCTAAGATTAATGTGTAATTATTTATCTTTGATTTTATCATATTTTTTTCGGATTTTTATTTGGGTTAAAAATGACATAAAAATTATAAAACCTAAAAATTAAGGTATTTATGTACATGGGATACCACAAAAATAAAACTTTTTGCAATTGATCGATTTTGGTTTTGATGTCTTCATGAAAGTTGTAAATCTCACCGAGACGAGCAACTTATGTGAAGAAACATTTTCGATTTGAGGCCATTTACTATTTATTTTTTATTTTTTAAAAATCTTTATTTTACGATTTTTTTGGTGCTGACATGTGGCAGCCCATGGGGCCGCCACGTATCACCTATTTTGGCTTATTTATTATCATTTTTATAAAAAAATTAAAATTAAAATGGGGGCACGTGCGTCGCACGTGCCTCCCAGGCACGTGCTCCGCACATGCCCTGCCTTTATCCCCTCATGGCCACATGTCACTACGTGGGCCGTCCGATCTCGGTCGATCAGACGACCCTGCACTCGTCATCTTCCTCCGCCTCCTCCTTTCCCAATCGGCCGCCGCGTATCTTGCCCTGCTGCAAAATCTCCACCGCCGCCTCCAATCGCGTCCTCATTTCCCGCAAACTCCATCTTCGATCTGCGATCCACCATCAAATCCCAGTTCGATCGAACCCCAAAATCCCCTATGTGATTCCCTTCCAACCCCAGTCGACCTTCCATTGCCGAGCACCCCTCTCTCCTATTTAAACACCTCCGCCACCTGAGGTTGAATCATCCGCCGATAGCTCCAGGCTTCAATAAAACGGCGGCGGTGACAACACCTCCGTACTACCCCTGCGAGCAGCGCCTCCCAGCCAAGTTGATCTGCTCCGAGGTTCCATCCTTTGAGCCAAAAAGGTCACCTTCAATCTTTGCCGACCACCGCATCATCTTCCTCGATCGATCAGTCTCCGACTTCATCGCTACGGTCGACACCGACTACTGCATCAACCAACATCAATGCCTTCGACCATCTCCGCTCCTCCGACATAACTCCAGCTCCTGCCAACGCTAGAGGCCTTCACTGGACTTCGCTGCAGTAGGAGAAGCCCTCCTCCGCCTCGCCTCGCTCGGCCCTCCACCACGACAAGCACCAACCTTCTTCCACCTTGGCCGGCCCGGCTCGGCCGGCAACCATCCACACCAGCGTCGGGGCTCCGACCCGAGACCCCCTGCACGTGCGAGGCACGTGCGTGGGGGGACATCCGCCTATTATCAGCCCCCAGGTCACGTGCATCGCACGTGATTGTGGGAAAATTGCGTAGAGCCCCTCGGACTCCCTTGTATTTGTATAAAGACCCACATTGACCAGGCTCACGTGCGTTGCACATGAACTCTGAGAATTTTGCGAAAGAACCCCCAACTTTTTGATAATTACATATAGGCCCTTTTGCATTATTCATTTATATTTATTTTATTGCAATTATACCCATGTATTCCCCCTCCGTTTTGAACCTCTTCTCTGCATCATTTTATTTATCAAAAAAAGAATTTTGTTTGTGAATTAATTCTCTACGTTTTAATAGTTGTGGACATTTTTATGATCGATGGTTAATTAATAATTAATTGTTTTGTGGAAAATTGTATATTTTGTCCAATTTGTGTTCTGATTTTCATAATTGATTAACTGTGACTCTAAAAATACCTGAAAATCATAGACTGTAGAATTAATTGTGTTTAACATTGTACTCAAAAAGATTTACATTTGTAAGCATAGTTTTCCCTATAAAAATCATTTTTTATATTTCAGTGTTTGATTTTTAATATGTATTGAAACTTGTATTTTCGAGGTTTGAGATTTTTCTGAGATCAATCACCTAGTGATAGAACTTAGATAATTTTGTTCCTTGAAAATATTTAGGTTTAATATAATTATAATTAAATATTAAAATTCATTCTGTTTGCATTTAAAAATTCATAAAAAAATTCATATTGCATCCAAAAATTCCCAAAAAATTACAATGCATTCATTTCATCATATTTTGCATCTAGCCAAGTTTCATATTTTTTGGACATCGTTTGATCGTAATTCATATTTTAGTCCCTAAAATAGGCCAAAATTGCATTTTGCATCTTTTATTGCATTGAAAATAATAAAAAAAAGACCGCATCGAAAACCGCACACAAACTTTGATAGACATAATTCTTGGTTGTTCCTTTGCCTCCTTGCCTTGGGACTTGCCAAAGTAAAATATACATAAAACCACATTGATTAAAATTGACGAATATTTTGTGTGGCTATTTTCTTGACTGATTATGATTGCCGCCTACAATGAAACGACAAATCAAATCAATATTGTTAAGCACGAACAAAATAAAAATCTCTTTTACACGTGCGATTTTTGGACTCGTCAGTGGACACACATGTTAAGATCGGATTCGGAATGATGCAAATAGAAAGAAAGTTGGTGTAACTCCGATCGAGGATAAGATGCGAGAAAACTGCTTAAGATGGTTTGTACATTTGCAAAGAAGATCAGTTGATGCACTAGTTAGAAGATGCGAGTGTTGGGATTTTGAGCCAGCTACGAGAGGGCGAAGACGACCCAAGAAGTGTTGGAAAGAGACCATACAAAGGGATCTTAGTTTTGTGGATATAAGCTCGGGATTGACCCAAGATAGATCTGAATGGAGGCGAAGAATCTATGTAGCCGACCCTACTTAATTGTGGGAAAATGCTTTGTTGTTGTTATGAAAATGATGTAGAGACTTTTGATTTATAAAATGATTTTTTATGATTTAATGCAATAAAAAGGAAAATATTTTTAGGTTATTTTAAAATAAGAGTAATGTAAAACAAATGGAGTGCATGAAATGAAATGTATTTTTTAAAAATGTGATAAAATAAAAATGACATGCATAAAATGCGATGGACCCTCCTTGCTTAGCAAGAGCTATGTCCCCATGGTGGTAATAGAGTGGAAAAATGTAGGACATGAGAAGAAAGAGTGTGCAAGATGCAACAAATGAATAATACCTTTTGTTGTCTTCTAAGTGATTTTGCCCCCTCATTTTTTGTGTTTATGGGATTTCCACATACGCATTCGAAATAAAAAGTGAAAGGAAAAATCCAAGTACCTGAAAGATAACTATGGATGTATCCCATGATGTTTGATGGTTTTAACACCCCCTACCGGGCTCTAGGTTAGGAATACCCTATATTTCGACTATGATCAGCATCCGTGTTTGAAATACCACAATGAGCAAGTAACTGGGGATGGTAGTGTGTGGAAAGATGGTAGATGAAGTTAGAAAGTTAACTAATATTGGTATCTCAATTCCAAGCATGTGAAATGTGTCATGGTTGATTCATACCTGTGGTAAAAATTCCGAATCAAATGTGACAAGTATACCGAGTGAACCTAGTATGTATTAAGGCTCGATCGGATAGAGAGGTAGGGTGTAGTCATCGAATAGATCCCGTGATTCGCAATTATCTCCCTCTATGATGTCACTATCCCATATGATTTCATTTGTTAATTTTGAGTTAAAATTCATATCTTGTATTGGGAATTGTCCTTAGTAAATTCAAAGAGTGAAAGAGAAGGTTCTTCCATATCCAAAATTGAATCGATGTTTGAAGATGTAAGTTGAAAATAATACATCGAGTTAAGTGGCTATTCTTTCCTTTTGATGGAGGTGGAAATTATTTTTCCATCCTTGAGAAAATCATCGGGGAAGATGTCCAATTCGAGGGTTATGGGAAAAGGTGTACAACATTCAATCGATCAATTTCTTCATTCATATCATCCAATAACTCATTCCACGAATCATAATAGTTTCATCTCTATCCTTGGATTTTATCTTAGAAGTCGAATTCCCCCATGAATCAAATATCAATTTCTTCTTCTCCAAAATCATTCTCAATTTCATTAACACATTCATCAATTATTTTGATAATATCTGACTCGGAGATTATATCACTCAACTCATAAAATTCATTCTCATTTATTTGAGTCAAGAATGTTGAGATTATATCATTATCTTCCTTTTCAAAATCAAATTGAAACTCATGATAATATCGAAAATCAAAATCCAAAATTTACCTTTCCAAATCACATAGTAAAGTCCCAAATTCTGAATCCTCAAACTTATTTAAATTCACATTATCTGTTTCTAGATCATTGTGACTTCCGTGAATCACATGGTGTGCATCAAGAATGTTAAAAAAATATTTGGTTCAAGATCAATGTGAGTGGATGGAAACGTGATCGAGTTGAGAAATCCCTCTATTATATTCGCAAAGTCCGGATTATCAAATTGAAAAATTGTTCTTCGAGTTTGATCAAGAACATCTTCTTTTCCTTTATTCATGATTTCATGAAATCTCCTATGTTTATCTCCAATGATATCCTCAGATAATTTAATGGTGTAAAAGGAGGATGACATGATTGATCAATGTACAAGGAATGGTACTCCTTAAAAATAGATGGCTCTAGAAAATCAGGTGAGGGAAGATCGGATTCTAAGTGTGGTGAAATTTTAGGGAGTTCTTATGATAATGGAACTGGGGTGAAGGAAGTTGTCTCATGAAATTGATTGATTTTGTGGACTCAGGTTTCTTCCATTAGTCTTATTGTTTCGTTATTGTCGTCCTTCAGTGAATAGAGCATTTTGGGTGCTTGCTTAGTCAGTAAAGAAGGATTAAGTATCATCTCCAAAATCCCTTATTTTGCAAAATCTATGGAGATGAGGTCTTGTAATCTATTTTTTGATGGAGTATTGGCCAAGTCATTTGAACATATATACTTAGGTAATGATCAAGAGGAACCGACATATCAAAATCCTTAAGTTTTTCCATTTCAAATACAATATAATGTTTAATTCAACAATATAACACAAGTTACAACAAAGTGGTTATCTTTCCAATTTTTATTTTCTATGTCCAACAAATCAAGCACACATGTATCCTTGGTAGATCTACATGTGAAACAATGAATGACATGAATTCATACAATTAGTTTCCTCTATTTTCAGCTAGTATGTGTGTAAATACGGACCGTACAATGGCTACACGTGTTTACTTGAGGAAGATGTATTATGTGTTGTCCTTTAACCACCCAATCTGCTAAGGGAGACCGTAGTTCCCTTACTGAAAAGTAGCTAACTATTTTTAGAATTCAGTAGTCAGAAATTCATAAGGATTTGGGTTTTGACCTATGATTGTGTTTGTTCATGTGAAATTGTGTTCAAAGTGCAACAATTAAATCTCTTCAATATGTTTTCATTCGAGCCATGTGATGACTTTCCGGATCTTACCTGATTAGGTAAGCAACTCAATTGTGATCTTGTTTAATTGGTGAGCAGAAGGAGAAGGATCCATAGACATGAATGCAACAAGAAGTTGATTTTATGATTTTTAGAAATTTTTTAAATACACATACGAATGCAAGCACCTAAAAATGACTAGGTGATTGAAACGATTTACAGTATGCGGCTTGTTGGATCCGGAATTTGAGCTAGAGACAATAAGAGAGAACAAGAGAGCACGACAGAGTTCCACCCTTTTTTGGATTACTTATCAGAATGGAAGACAAATGGAGTTAGTTTACAAAACTAAAATAAAACGATCAAAATACCAAATAAATTACGTAAATTTGCCAAGTCCCAAGAAACTGTATCAAAATGATAACATGATTTTTGGTGTATTAAAAAAATGATTTTATGAGTGTGTTGTACACACGAAAAACCAAGATATTCATATAATATTTTTGTAACTACAAGCTAAGATATATCAAATAGTGTATATGCCAAGTAGAGGATCAATCCATTGGGATTTGGATATTCTTGCATGAAATTGTATTCTATTTACAAAGGCATTTTCGACTTTATTGACTCAAATCGAATCCTACTTTATTTTTGTTGTTGAGACCTTAAAATATTGAAACCTCAATCACTAGGCTCTATACATCATGATGATCACATATGATTTTGGGGGGAATTTTTCGGATTTTTCACTTTTTGGTGAGTTTTGGAAGTGCGAGAGGTATTTTGTGATTTTCTAAGAAACCTAGTGGCTTGAATGCAAATAAACAGAAAGTTAGGGTATGATTGTAATTAAATAAAAGAGACTAGACAGAGAAATTTATCGATAAAAACTAGCTTAATGTGTAAATTGTAGAGAATAAAATATACTTTAAGAAAATTGCAGAATGGTTCTTAGAGGAATGAAATGTAATTAAGAAAACTTGAATAAAAAATTCAAATATCACATAATTTAAAAATATGAAGATGAAAAAGATGCCAAAACAGAGTTTTAACTAGTTGTAAAAAGATCCAAAATTCTTAAAAAACTAAAAGGAAACTAAGGTTACGAAGGGGTCCCTGGACCCCTTCTTCTTCGTTGAGTGATAGCAGCAACAAGAGGAGGTGGAGGCATTGCGCAACTTTCACCTGCGCGAAGGAGGACATGAGGAAAGGTGCAACGAAGGTTGGTGGTGCTATGAGGTACAGAGGAACGGAAGCTGGAGATGGTGGTCGATTGGGGTCGAGACCCACGTTGGGTTCTCGGTGTTGGGTTCTTCTCTTCTTGGTCGTCCCTCCTCCCCTATTTGTAGCCGAAGTTGAGGGAGGGGAGAGGGCGGTGGTTGGCAAAGATAAGAAGAAATGGAGGGGAGAGGAGGAGGTCCGAACAACGGCCTTTGGTCGTAGGGGAAGAAGGGTCAATGCCCCCTTCGTTGGTTGGAGGAGGAGGAAGCTGGGATGATGTCAACATTGACGTCATTCCAGCTTATTTTTTTATTTTTTTGAAACATTGATGTCAGACGATGACAACTATTTTGTTGTTTAGTATTTTTTTTGCAAATGAAGAGAGGAGAGGATGAGAGCCCCTTCAACCTCTTCTAATACAATCTGAAAAAATAAGAAAAGGAAAATTGTTAGATACTTCAATATGGGATTGGAGTCCATGTTCAAAAATAAGAATGAAAATAGTTTTTTAGATTTCTTTTGCAATGGATATCATGTAATCTTTATATGACTTTCTATGCAACGAACATGAAAATTATGAAATGAAAATTATGTGTAAAACAAAGAAAAATGGATGGACTAAAAGCATATTATTTTGCTCAAAAGGTATAAAAACATGATAAATCATAGATTCATCAGGGTGGAGTGTCCGAAGTATGGTGAATTGCACTCCATGATAGAGAGTGCACAGCCAGGAACGTTTGGCAGGTAGACGGTCTGACTTACGATGTAAATCTAGTTTTTGCCACTGACCTAATAAGACATTCATAATTTAAATAGACAAAACCTTCAACCACATTCGGATGAGTAAAAATAGTTAACAACCAAACATACACATAATAGACATTACGAAAATGATAAAACTTTATTATTTCATTACACTGGAAAATGAATACATTTAAAAGTTAATAGAACCATTGAAACAAGGATTTTATGCAGTTTAAAATGATATTTTTAGGGATTTTTGCCCGACAGACCCTATAATCTTTATCAATTAACTCAACAACCTTTGAAACATACTAATCCCCCTCAACCCTTTAAACTTGTTAACCTTTACCCTACAGACCCTGCAGTTAACCCCCATCCATTTAATCGTTAAAATTAATAGGATTCTTTTATCTTCTTTTATATTATATTATAGCCATTTTATTTACCAAATTTACTATAAGTGCCACTCCCTTTCACGCATGTCAGATCTACCCTCTAAACCCTCCTCTCCACCCTAAGCACTCCGCCCCGGACCCTACACCCCGAGCGTCTCCAACCATGCCCTGAACCCCAGCTGGAGCCGTACATCTAGTCGAGCATGACAATGACAACCATGGCCACAACAGCGTTAGCCCCGCCCAGGTCCCCCCCACCGCTCAAAGCCCATCGCCCTCCCACCAACTACCCCTGACCGAGCCCCCCCACCCCACCACCACCCCAGCCTCCCCCTGCCCAAACCGTCGCTGCTCGAAGCAACCCCTCCCTCGCCCACTGATGAATCCACATTTCATCATCCTTATTCTACCATTTTGGCATCAAAAACCCTAGCAAATGCATGTAAATAGCATTAATTAGAGCATATTAGCATTCATGTATGTACCTGTAAATAGTGTATAAAATACTGTAATTAAAACCAAAATTATAGAATAAATAAAAGAAAAGAAAAAGAATAAAATATTGTAAATATTTTATGACCCAAAACCCCGAGACCTAGGCATCTTGATGAATAGGTCGACAAGGAATAAAGTAGGGGGAGATAAGGGTCAAGTACAGTCAAGATACATATACTTTTTAATTCATTCTTTACTCATTTTAGGACCTATTTTTGGTTCCACTTTTTATACATCATATAAAGAAACTTTGTACATGAAAGTTGTAGATAATTAAATAAAGAAAAATACAAAATTGATTTCACTCAAAAATAATGTACAGATAAAACGTTATGGTCTGAATAAAAATCCAGAATCCCAACTTCCCAGACCCGTATCTCACAAATGAAAACTCCAAATGCAGCAAAATCACCTTTAATTATATATAGAAGAAAATAATCTATTTAATGGTGGTGGTTTCGCATTTGGTGGAGCTACGGTTTGAAAGTTGAGTTTTGGACCCACATTGTATACTTGTACAGATTAAAATATTCAATTTATTCTTTATTCATTATTTTTATGGTTTTGTATTTGGGATTTTTACCCAGCAGACCCTGTAATATTTTGCAATTACCGCTACGACCTCTGAAACATCCTAATTCCTCTCTTGACCCCGTAAACTTGTTCCGTCTTACCACACAGACCCTGCCGTTAATTGAACTTCTACTTGAGTCAATAGTGTAGGTTAATCTAACTAGAGGTGAAAATCAACCGTGGATATTGCTCCTCTTTTCTCTTCTTCCGAGACCCACGTACGTAGTAGAAAGTGTCCATCTTCTTGTTCCCCAGCAGTGGCTTTGTCACGACGTTAGCCGTGGCCGCGACCACGTCGCCGCTAGAGGAACTGTTCGCGTCTCCTGGGGCTCCTTCCTCGGTCGCCGCTCCAATGCCTGGCTCCCCCGATCCCGCCGTAGCGCTTCCACGAACCACCCCCGCCATGACCTCCTCTACACCTCCTTCTACCTCCTCATCTGGTGCGAGGCCGCCAACCTCTGCTTCGTCCCCGAGTGCCTCTGCTACATCTTCCACCACATGGCCATGGAGCTCAATCGCATCCTCAAGGGCTACGTTGACGATGCCACTGGTGCGCTCGTGCTCCCTGCATTCTCCGGGGAGAACATGTTCCTTACACGTGTCGTCATCCCCTACGAAACCATCAAGGCAGAGGTCGATGCCAACCGCAACGGCACCGCACCGCACACGGCTTGGCAGAATTATGATGATATCAATGAGTACTTCTAGAGTCTTCGCTAGCGGATGGACCTGTACAGGAGGTTCTTCATGAGGTCGCTCGAGCGACATCACGTGTGGAAGACGGGGTTTGTGGAGAAGAGTTTGTTTTGGAATCTCTTCCGCAGTTTTGACCAGCTCTGGGTGATGTTCATACTCTTCTTCCAAGTTGCCATGCTCGTGGCATGGAGGGGAAGATGTACCCATGGCAGGGGCTGGAGATCCGTGATGTCTTGGTCCGTGTGCTGACGATCTTCATCACCTGGGAAGCATTGCGCCTCTGGCAGTCTATGCTTAATGCGGGAAATCAGTACATCTGGGTTTCTCGAGAGACTATGTGGTTGGGTGTGAGGATGGCGCTGAAGACTGCGTTTGCGATCATGTGGACAATTGTGTTCAGGATCCTTTACAGCAGGATTGGGACCAGAAGAACCAAGATCGACGGTGGAGCCCAGCAGCGAATGAGCGGGTGATAGTGTTTCTCGATCCTGCAGGGGTGTTCGTGCTGCCGGAGGTGTTGGCTACTTTTTGTGTATCCTTTCATAAGGAATTTTGTCGAAACGAAAAAATGGGGGAAATTTTATCTGCTTACATGGTACTACCAGAGGAGACTGAGCAATGTGAAGTATGCAGTGTTCTGGATTGTGGTGCTCATTTCCAAATTCATCTTCAACTAATTTTTTGCAGATTAAGCCATCGGTTGCACCGACAAAGGCGATTCTCAAGTTGAAGCATGTTATTACCAGTGGCATGAGTTCTTTACGAGAACAAATAAATTTGCGGCAGTGATCCTATCGCTTCCAGTTATTTTGATTTACCCAATGGACATGCATATATGGCATTCCATCTTCTCTGCGATTATCAGAGCACTCGTGGGCCTTTTCTCACACCTTGGTGAGATAAGTATTGAGATTGAGGTTCCAGTTCTTTGCTAGTGCAATGTAGTTAAACATAATGCGTGCCAGAGGATCAAATGTTCGAGGGGAGGGGACAAGGAGAGGAGGTGGAGAGTTGTGACACCTATGGGTGGGGGGGGCAAGGAGGAGGGTGATGAGTGACACTCAGTGTAAATTTGATAAAAAATGGGTATAATATAAAAGCACATAACAGAATCCGGTTAGTTTTAACGGGTAAATGGATGAAGGTTAACCACATGGTCTGTAGGGTAAGGGTTAGCAAGTTTACGGGGTTGAGGGAGGAATTAGGATGTTTCAGAGGTCGTAGCGGTAATTGCAAAAGATTACAGGGTCTGCCGGGTAAAAATCCCTTTATATTTTTATATTTTTGTAAATATTACTTGTAATATATATGTACATTAAATTAGAAGAAAAACCTAAAAGAAACATAAAATAAAAATACTTATATAAAATACACAGGTATTATACCTATATACATACATATACAATACCTACTTATATTTTATTAAATATATAAAATAATTCATAAAATTAAAATAAAAATATATTTAAGTGTATAAAAGTATTTAATAATTTTATAAAATAACAAACCTAATTAAATAAATTAAAACATAAAATAAAAATTAATTAGTAAAGTATATAGGTATAATACCTATAAAGGACATAAAAGTGAACTTGTAAAAATAAACCTCATAAAAATAATTAAAAATCATGGTAAAATTCTTTACAAAATTTTAAACATTTTTTTTTATAACCTAAAATTAAATCAATCGTTTTATATTTTTTATTGATTTAATAAGGTATTTCCGGGAGGTTTTTCCTAGTTGGTCCACGTGGACCAACCAGGTGGTCGGGCTCGTTGACCGAGGTCAACAGCCTGACCTTCCCTCCTGGAGTGCATCAGAATAGTGTTTGACTTGCTTTTTCTCCCATTTTTCGAAGGAGTTCCTTTCACCAAATCGACTAACTCTCTTCTTGGACTCTCTTCCCCGTGCATCAGGCATACACGCCTAGGGCATACCGTGGCCCTTGGATCACTACAGCACCCACCATGCATCGTCATTGGAGCTGCCCCGTCAACCACATAAAAAGGAACCCTTGAATTCATTCGAATTTTGAACCCCAATTTCGATCTAACCTCTCCACCTCTGTGAGTTCGTGGTCGGCTGGTGGTGACAACACTTGGCCCCCGTCATTAGGGAGGAGTTGGGCAAGGATCTGGTCGTTCCCCGACCTCCGGTGGTTCCCCCCGTTGAGGTACACTCTCCCTCTCCCTTCCTGGGCTTGAGGCTATTTATCCCCCTAGTTTTCGTTCCATTTTTATTCCCCATAGTCAGAGCTTCGTTAAGCAATCTTAAACACCATCCCTAATCCATCGATTCGCTCAATCGATCGATCGCCGGAGCCATCTCCGGCCACCTTCACGTTCGCACCATCTGCTGCCGCACACATCCCTTCCACTTCGCCACGTGATCGGGGCAATTTGCCCCCGATCATATTACACTCTCTTTGTAGGTACCTGGGCATTTCAACACGCCTGGAGCTATTTTGACCCTCAACGGAGGCATCTGGAGATTCACCGCTCCGCCACCTTCGTGAGAGGACGCCGGTGCTCGCCGACGACTTTTGACGCCACCAGGAAGTAGAGAGGACCTGCAGGAGTCGTCGAGAACCATCCGGGGAGCTGCAGGTCACCGGAGGAGGGAGTATCGATCAACCAAGGCTCGCTGGGGACCAGTTTATCTCGCGTTCGTCCTTGCAGCCCCATCGCCGTCGGATTTCCACCTGTTCTTTATGGAGCACAGCATCCGTCGGATCAACTCGCCCTCGGCCGTCTAACGTCTCCAAATCTTCTAATCGTGACCGCTGAAGGCGAAATGGCATCGCGCTACCACAGCGTGCCACGCGTCAAGTGGATGGTCTAGGGTCGTCCGATCTCGCCCAGGCGTGGGTAATTTTGCCTTACACCCCGCCGACTTTTGTATTTTGCATTAAGTATCGAAACTTTCATAGGCCTTTGTATATTTTTGCAACATTTGCATATTTACCCCCGGGCCTTTGCAGTATTGCGTTCCACTCCGCGCCGCGTCACCTCACGTGACTAATACACGTGAAGTGCAGGGATTTTTGCGAGGAACCCCTCAGGAGATTTTGTATTTCGTTTCAGTACCCTAATGTTTGAATTAAGTGTTAAAAATTTGGAGAAATTGCATGAAAACCCCCAGGTGTTTTGAAAATTGCTGTCAAGTCCTTCCTAGGCGCGTGCAAGTCACGCACCCTGGTGGCCTTTTTAGACCGATACCCCTGCGGGTTTTACAATTTTTAATTGGTCCATAAAATCGATTATTCAGTGTATTATTTTGTGGAAAAATTGCTTGTATGCCCCTGGATGTTTTAGTATTTGCATGTATACCCCTGCCAGGCTGTGACATTTTTATGAACTTGTTTGATTTATTTAAGGCATCATTTTAATTCGAAAAATTCTACAAATATCATGTTAAACTCCTGTTAGCCTGCACTTTCACGCCATATTTTTAGATTTCATTTTTGTTGATTTTCATATTTATTAAAAATAAAAAACATGCATTTTTCATACTATTTGCATTAGAAAACCCATAAAAATTATAAAAATGTTTTGAAAAACTACAAAAAAATTATATTTTGTGTGTTTTGTCATCTACTAGTGTCAGTCCAAAAACCATTAAAAATTGCAAAAGAAAAATCTTAAAAATTAGAAAACCCTAAAAATCTTTATAAAAATCTAGAAAATCATAGAAAAATAACAAAAATACAAACTCAGTTGATGTGTCTTCCTGGTTTCATTGTCTATATTTTAAGATTAATTTGAGGAATTTAGATACTGTTTAGTATTTTTCAACCTCATTTTAATTTCGGCCAACAAGTTTATTCATTGTTTTCCCTTGTTTTGCCTATTTAAAATACCAAAAATATTTTGAAAAACACCAAAAATCACAAAAATAGTAAAAAATCATAAAAACACCAAAAAGATTTTATTTCTGAAGTTTTGAGTATTTTTGCATATTTTTATAAACACATTATCCTCTCTTTCCCCTATATTATATAGATATTCCTATATTGAAAAAGAAAATATAAAAATACAAAATATAAAAGAAAATACAAAATCAGTAAAAAGAAAATCAAAATACAAAATTAAAAATAAAAAATAAAAAAATATATAAAAAACCCACAAAAAATTTGCATTGCATAGTGTAGACAACACTTCACTTTCACTCACACACATCTGTTTGATCTACCCTGTTTGCTCCCTGTGTTCGAACTCTCTACGTACTTGCTTGCTATACACCATTTATGTAGAGTTAAAAATAAATTTTAACTTCACATTACTTGTCATTGTTTGATATCTATAGTGTGGGATAATTGTTGATTAATTACGGTTTATTGTGGGTCGCCATAGCGACGTAGTAGTCCCGCCTTGTGAGGACTATTTAAACCCTCGATAAATCGTGATTATCAAATGATGCCGTTGCCGGGGAGCAACAACGAGTAGTTCATATTTTTGCTTGATTGTGTTTGTTGTCTTCATTATTGCTTGCTCTTTTATCTCTCTTGTTTTGATATATATTGTAGAGCTTTTTTGACCACCTCTTTGTCTTCCTGCGATGGATCGCGGAGCAAGGCGAATCGCCTAGGGGATCCGAAGCAACCACGTGAAGCGGAGTCGGCTTTTCTTAAGCCAAGCCGGCAGGAGAGAGCAGGAGGAGTGAGAGAGTGCTTAGATTAGTTTGCATTTTTATTTTGTGAGAGAGAGATTTATTAACTTGTAATAATACAGGACTTGGACACTTGAACTTCTGAGCCCATTTCCAAGTGTTTGTTCACTTGGGGGCTCACCGCGGATTTTGACGAGTTTTCCACCGCTGTCATTTTCCGGTTTTGATTTCATTTTCCCTTCTTTTGTGGATTGAGCCCTTAGTTCTAGGCTTTTTCTTGATCGATTAGATTAGGTCCAAACACACTAATAATCTTTGCATGCGCCTATATATCGTATTTGGACTTAGTTTAATTAAACATTTAACTCATCTTCTTAGATCCGTCGCGTCGAGAGCCCTCCCCATCAAGCGCTACTCCTGAACTCGACGTGTCGAGAAGAGGAGGGGGGGTCTAGACCGGACTCTTAGGATCGAGGATTGGTGATTAGCTTGTGGTTCTTAACGCTAGCAGTTGCCTATCTTAGGACGATTTCCGCATTGCATACTGGCATGTAGATCAGGTTTATAAATTTCTGCTTTGCATCCCGCATGGAGAGAGCTAGGATTCGTTGTAAGTCTTCTTACTTTGCATCCATCATTTAGGCACAAAGGTGAGATTTCCATCTTTGTGTCGACTTGCACGGCTTTTCCGACTCTATTCTCCCTCTGTTCTTGGACAAAGTAGGATCAAGAAAATACAAAAACCGTTAGGCGCTTGTTTGAATCTACTCAAAAGAAGCGATAACACCAAAAAAATTAAAAAAGGGACTGCTAAGAAAACTTTGACCTAAATAAAACTTGTAATTGGATTCATTGTTTGGGGAGAGTAACACCCTCACTTGTCTTCAGGTTGCATGGGAAGGTCTCCTTCCAAGTGAGTTGAGTGCTTCGTAAGGATTAGAGCCCAAAACCTAGCTTGTGGCTGCCTTGTGTATCACCTGGATTTCTGAAGTATAGGCGTTTCTATCGTATGTGGACGAGTAGGGCTTGGTCAACAATGGTGACTCTCTATTGTGTAGAGCATCAACCTTGTCCGAAGTATCGATCCTAGGCCACGCCTTCACGGGGGTGTCTCTCTCATCGTCTCGCGTCCGAGTAGGTTCTTGCACGCTCACGGGTAATTCCGTTGCGAGCGAGTTCCGAAGTATCGGTTTCGCCTATTGGCTTCCTTTCTCTATTTCTTTGGCTGAGTAGGGATCCAGGAAGGGTTACAAGGACCTCAAAAAGCGCAAGCTACAGGTTACACAGGAGGAGGACAAAGACGGGATACTCTTCTGGTAGTACTCTCTATCCTTTAGGTGTAGCGCTCTAAGGACTCGTGATAAGATAAATTCCTGAATTCAAGATTAAAACCGACAAGATAAAAGCCGAACCTTCACGGCTTCATGCGTTGAGTTGGTGAACTTACCCTGCTTTGTGTTTGATTGCTAGTTTATTTTAGGTCAAGATAAAAAACACAACACACTTGTGCGCAATTTTGCATCTCCCTTCTTTCTTCTTCATTTTGCATTCACCTTGCTCTTCCCAATAATCAAGATGATGGGACGGAGATCTCTTAGGCCGACTCTGTTGGCACCGCTATCCATCACTCCTCATTCATCTAGGACAACCTCGGAGAGTCCGCTCTCCGAGCCTGAGTCTACTTCCACCCTGTTCCCTCTCGATCACCCTTCTCATTCTCCTTCTCTCAGTCCAATAGTTTCAGAATTCAGTGCATCGCAGAGCTCAGAACATTTGACGGCACCTGAGATGGGTTCTTTTGCTTTTTAAGAGAACCCAGACATGGCAGACAGAGGAGAGCACCCAGATGACCATGATCACCCTCCTTTCTTATTTGATCAGGCGACCATCAACAATTCCTTGCTAGCATCCCTGGAGACAATGCAGAGGCAGATCCGCGATCAGGGAACCTTCATGGGTGATCTCATGCGAGAGATAGCACAGATGAGAGAAAACCGACCTGGGGGCGGTGGTGGTGGAGGAGGAGGACCTGATGCAGGAGGAGGTGATCCCGACGCTGAGAGACCACCACAGACTATCATGAGGGAATTGCACAATCCAGCCGCATCCCTCACTCATCGTTGGATCATACTCCCACCGATCCATGGAGATTTCGAGCTTCGGCCCCATACCATTCAGCTTCTACCCAAATTCCATGGGTTGCTGACCGAAGAACCACACCTCCACCTCCAAGAATTTGAGATGATATGCAGCACAATCCATGATAGGCTGATGACCAAGGACACGATCAAGATGATCGCCTTCCCATTCTCCTTGGTTGACAGAGCCGCATATTGGCTCAAACATTTGGGGCGATTCATCGACACTTGGGCAGATCTCCGGACCGCGTATCTGAAGAAATACTACCCTCTCAGCCGGACAAATGCAGCCAGAGCTATGATCAGCAACTTTGTCAAGATCCAGAATGAACAATTCCATGAAGCTTGGGATCGATTTCGAGAGCTCATCGACCGGTGTCCACATCACGATATCTCCAAGCCCAATCTAGTTCAGAGCTTCTTTTGTGGGCTGACACCGGAGCTGCAGGGGCTCGTCAACGCTTCTTGCGGTGGGTCCTACTTTTCGAAGGGTGAAGACGACGTTTGGGCCATATACGAAGGCATGGCAGAGAATTCAACCGTCATGGCCCAAACCCGTGTTTACACACAGCAGAAGCCCCCGCAAGGAGCGGGATCATTCCAGAGGATCACCCGCATCGATGCCGGTCCTAATACTTCGTCGGCAGCCGCAGCCAAACCGAATCAGCTGCAGCCGACATGGGCATAATCAATGAGAAATTGGACCGTCTCGAGATTCTCGAGAAAAAGCAGATGCAAGGCATGGTCCAGATGGACCAGATTGCCAAGACGATGAATGACCTGAAGACGCAGATCCTTTGCGTCCAGGAGGCACAGATGTCTTCCCAGCAGCCTCCCAGGTCACGGGCTGACCCCAGCAGTAGCAACTCCAACCAATCCTCTGCCTCGTACCGCCAGATCAACCACATTCAGGCAGAACTGGTCCCTTTGCTACAATACTACCCAGCGCAGCCGCCATCTCAGGACACTCAGATGGTGGTCTACCAGCCGGAGCAGCCATTGGCAGTTCTTCCTCCACCCGCCTTCGAGCAGGAACCATTGATGGAAGTCAATGGGATATGGTACGACCGGTACCCTCAGCCCGGGATTCGTCGTGATTACCCCGGATTCCGTTGGGGCAACGATGGCTCCTCTTCCCAGCAGCAGAATCCAACTCAAGGACAACAGAACAGCCAGCAACCACAACAGCCACAACAGCCCCAATATGCCCAGCAACAACAGTACCAGCAAGGTCCTCGTCCCGCTTATCAGGGACAGCAGTGCAGGCAGTGTCAGCAGCCTCATCAGTCATATCCCCATCCTCCCCAGTACCAACAGCAGCAGCAGCCTCATTTCCCGCAAGGGAACCCATCTGGTTCTCAAGCCCCCGCTTTTGAGAACCCATCTCTCGATGATCTTGCCTGCTTTCTCTCCGAATAGCGAGCATCCTTCATGCAAGAAATGGATGAATTCCGACAGGAGATGAGGGAAATCATCAAAGGCAAGGCCGCCATACCAGCTCAGATTGAAGCTAACCCTAACAATCTGAAAAGGAAGTCTGAGCAGGTAGAGTTTACAGAGGATACCTCTCCTAGTGACTATTTGAGTGACCTATCTTCTTCTATGTATGATGCTGATTTTGTGACTACTAGGAGCAGTAGGATGCCAGCCGGCGGCGCCTCTTCTGAGCGACAATCACACGCTGAACCAGGAGCGCCAGAGGAGCAGAGTAGCGGTGCTGATGCTGCTAATGATAATGTTAGAGACGATGGTGCTGAGGCCACCAATGATGGAGATCCACACGACAGTACTGAAGCCGTCGTGATACCAGATGAAGATGGTGGTGCTGATGCCACCATTTTGGATGCTGAGCCAGAGCGCGGTGCTGATGCCGTGAAGATAGGTGCCGGTGGTGGTACTGAGGCCACCACATCCACTTTTGTTGAGCCTCCATCTGTGATGTTACCACCTTTTGTATCTTTGGACTGTGGTAACAACAAAAAGAACAAAAATATGAATAAATGAAAGGTTTCTGTTCACACTACGGATCCATATGTGTTGAATGATGATGATTGAATGGATTCTAATCCTCCACAGGCACAGGGACCTATTCCTAGTCCTCCATCTGAGGAGGCCCCTACCATCCCCTTCCCTGAGGCACTCCACCGGGTGAAGGGGAATAAAAGAGAAAATCCTAAAAAAGATCAGCAGGTAGAGTTCAGCAATCAGATGATAGAAAGATTCCATATCCAACTGAATCTGCAAGAAGCACTTGAGCACATCCCCCTCTTCAAAAAGAACTTGAAAGAGAAGACTACCGTCCGCAGGAAGAGGAGGAACCACAGAGATCAAATCCATGTGCTCACTCATTCCATTTGCTGCACTATTAAGAACAAACTGCCAGCCAAGCGACCAGATGCAGGAGCTCCCTATGTCAGATGCGAGATCCAAGAGCAGCAGTTTGATCATACTCTGTTAGACAGCGGCTCTTCAATTAACCTCCTTCCAGCAGCCTTACTCGACCAATTCGAGTTTGATCCTCTTCTTAGGAGCAGGACAATCCTTCAGTTTGCTGATAGGTCGACTAAGAGGCCGAAGGAGTTATTGAAAGACGTGGTCGTTACCATTCAGGGCCTGAAATTCCTCGTGGACTTCGTTGTGTTGGACATGGAGATCCCTGAGTCGGTGACCGATGCCCCCATCATACTCGGACGTCCATTCTTGGCCACAGCCAAGGCGGTGACCGATCATGATAGTGGGAAGGTGTGTTTTCACGTAGAGGGCGAAACCATACAAATAGAGACGATCGAAGAAACAAGAGCCAGAGAACTAGAATGCTCAGAGCAGTCCAGCGAAGCCGCGCAGAGGACAGAGGAAGAGCTAGACATCCAACGGGAGTGTGATTTTGTGATGACAGATGATGAATCTAACTGGACAGATCCTGTAGCATCGACCCTTGCCCTGCCTACAGATTCACTATATCTAAAGCTTATGGCAGTCGAGAGCCAGGAGAGCACACTCTGGACGAGGATACACTTGGGGCTGACAGTGTTGGGATGAGTGGTGCTGATGATTTCCAATCGTGTTCATTTTCTTCTGATCCCTCGAACTCAGACATTGATTGGGATGATTTCAATGACTATTTGCCGTGTCTGATTTCTTCTGAGCCAACAACCATGACAGAGTGCGAGCAAGTGCAGTTTATTGATGATTCAGCAGGCCACCCTTCGTCAGAGATTCGTGCAGAGCGAGAGTTCTCACACGCAGACCTGGTCGCCTTCACACAGACATAGCAGAAGCCACATCTGCCACCTCCCACTTGTCCAGAAATAAAGCCTTTGCCGCAGTCGCTGAAGTATAGATTCCTTGCGAGTGAGCCTGATATGCACCCAGTCATTATCTCAGCAGGTTTGACTGGAGAACAAGAATCTCGTCTGATGGAGGTTCTTGAAAGAAATCGCAAGGCAATAGGATGGAGTATAGCTGATCTCCAGGGGATTAGTCCGACTCTGTGCTCTCACCACATCTATCTTGAGGATGACGCTAGGTCGTCGCATGAGTTCCAGCGACGGCTGAACCCGAATCTTCGAGACGTAGTCATGAAAGAAATTTCGAAGTGGTGGAGCGCCGATTTTATCTACCCCATCTCCGACTCCAAATGGGTTAGTCCGTTGCATGTGGTACCCAAGAAGACAGGTATCACGACAGTTGTCAATGAGTCTGGAGAAGAGATCGCTACCCAAGTACCCACTTCTTGGAGGGTCTGTGTGGACTACAGACGATTGAATGAGGCCAACAAGAAGGATCATTTCCCGCTACCCTTCATTGATCAGATTATCGAACGACTAGCTGGGAAGAGTCATTATTTTTTTCCTGACGGGTACTCTGGATACAATCAAGTGGCCATTGCGCCCGAAGACCAGGAGAAAAGGACATTCACCTGTCCGTTTGGGACTTATGCTTTCAGACGGATGCCCTTTGGTCTATGTAACGCTCCGGCGACATTCCAAATGTGCATGTTGTCCATATTCTCGGACATGGTGGGTGAATGTTTAGAGGTCTTCATGGATGACTTCTCGATCTATGGTGATGGGTTCGATGCTTGTCTTGACTGCCTAGACCGTGTGCTTCAGCGCTGCATAGAGGTCAATCTTGTTTTATCTTGGGAGACGAGCCACTTTATGGTGACTCAAGGGACGATCCTTGGTCATATCGTCTCCAACAGGGGCATGGAGGTCGATCCGGCCAAGGTGGATATCATTAGAAAACTCAATCCACCGTCCAATTTGCGTCAGTTGCGGTCTTTTCTGGGGCATGTCGGTTTCTACCGATGGTTCATTCAGGACTTCAGTCGTATTGCCCGACTGCTTACTGATCTACTGACGAAAGACACCGAGTTCCTTGTCAATGATAAGTGTCTTGCGTATTTCGAGACTTTCAAAGATATGGTTGTTTCATCTTCTGTCCTTCAACCATCCAATTGGTCTCTCCCATTCGAGATCATGAAGGACACTTCAGATTTTACCGTTGGGGCTGTGCTTGGACAGAGGAGAGATGGTTTACCATTCGCCATTCACTACGCCAGCCGAACTTTGGATGCCGCTTAGCGGAATTATACTGTGACTGAGAAAGAGATGCTGGTTGTAGTCTTTGCTTTGGATAAGTATCGATCTTATATTCTCGGATCTAGAGTAACAATTTACACCGATCACACCGCCATCCGGTACTTAATGTCCAAGAAGGATGCCAAAGCACGCCTCACCAGATGGATCCTTCTACTCCAGGAATTTGATATTGAGATTAAGGATAAGCCTGGAGTCAAGAATGTGGTGGCAGATCATCTCTCCAGATTGGAAAATCTTGAGGAATCTGAGTCCAGCGCACCTATCACAGAGACATTCCCAGATGAGGCGATCTTGGCTATCACCTCGCTCTCGTGGTATGCCGACATTGTGAACTATCTTGTTGCCAAGACGGTCCCACAAGGGTGGCCCAGACAGAAACTCGAGACCTTCCTAGCTATGGCCAAGTTTTACCATTGGGAGGATCCCGTCCTTTATCATGAAGGAGGGGATAGCATCTGGAGGAGGTGCATTCCTCAAGAAGAGCAGCATAACGTCCTCACATACTGCCACAAGCTTGAGGCAGGAGGACATCATTCTGGAAAAAGGACAGCACAGAAGGTGCTTCAATCCGGTCTATGGTGGCCTACTCTCTTCAAGGATTCTGATGAGTTCGTGAAGAGATGTACTGACTGTCAGAAAATGGGAACCTGCGGACGGAGAGACATGATGCCCATGCAACCCATTCACTTTTGTGAGGTTTTTGATGCATGGGGGATTGATTTCATGGACCCATTTCCTAAGAGTCAGGGATTCGAGCATATTTTGCTCGTTGTTGATTATGTCAGCTGATGGGTTGAGGCCATCCCCGCCCGAGCCGTAGATGCTAAAACTGTGTACAAATTCTTGAGGAAAAATATCATTTCACGGTTCGGGGTACCTAGAGTCTTGATTTCAGACGGGGGGTCTCATTTCATCAATGACAAGGTTAGGGCCCTTGCATACGAGTTCGGCATTGACCATCGGGTTGCCACACCATATCACCCTCATACTAATGGTCTAGCTGAAGTATCGAACCGGGAGATAAAAACAATCTTGCAGAAAGTTGTCCGCCCAGACCGAAAGGATTGGTCACAACTTTTGGACTCGGTCCTGTGGGCCTATCGGACTTCTTTCAAGCATCCATTGGGGACATCTCCCTTTCAACTCGTCTATGGCAAGCCGTGCCATTTGCCAGTGGAAATCAAGCACAAATCTTTTTGGGCAGTCACTGAGTTACTGTTAGATCTTGAGAGTATAGGAGACCAGTGAAGAGCAGAGTTGGCAGCCCTGGAAGAACTGAGAGATACAACCTTTTCTAACAGCCTACAATACAAAGAGAAAGTGAAGACATGGCATGATTCCCATATCAGCCATAAACAGTTTGAGCCAGATCAGAGAGTATGGTTGTTTGATTCCAGGCTGAAACTATTCCCAGGGAAACTACAGAGCAAGTGGAAAGGTTCGTATGTGGTTAGGAAGGTACATGGCAATGGCAGCATCGACATATCCGAACCGTCATCTTCTTCTACCTTCCGTGTCAATGTTCAATGCCTGAAACTATATCTAGATCATGATCCGCCGACCATTGACGTTGCCCCCATTCTTCTGGTATGAGATGTGTTCTTTGACTCATACCATCTGCATCTCATACATGGTGATCACTTCCATCTTCCGCTGTACATATCATCTGTCCATATCATTCTTTCATTTGTTGATTTATTTTCTTCTTTTTTGCTTTTCTTCTTTTCCTTTTCTATTTTCTTTATCTATTAAAAAGGTGCCGCCCCTTGTTGTCAGTTTTCTGTACTTAGGACGTACTTTGTCCTAAGTATAGGGGGGTTCGCACCCCGAGTTCTTTCAGTTCATTTCGATCCTCTCCATTGTCTCCTCTTCTTGTCTATACTTAGGGATATTTTACCCTAAGTATATGGGGAGACAATCTGAGTACGATCTGTTCATTCCCACCCTTGACCCTCCCTACGTTGTGTACAGTCTGCTATACTTAGGATTATTTGATCCTAAGTATAGGGGGACGATCATTCTCTCATTGATTCATTTATTTATTCTTTAGACTTGTCTATACTTAGTACGAGTTATGTCTTCTCTTTTCTCTCCGATCTATGAGGACATAGCTCAAACTAAGTATAGGGGGGTCGTATATACGGTGTATATACTTTAGCCATAACTCATACTTTCGTATTTTCTTAATAATATGGCTAGTCATTCTTTAAAATTCATTAAAATTCCTTAATAAAAAGGTGTTTTGTTCCTCGAATTCTTTTTATATTTACTGATTAATAAATCAAGTGAAAAATGTTTCTTTTGTAAAATGTTTGAAAAATAGTTTGAAAATCTTTGTCAACATTTATTGAAAACTATTTTGAAAATGTTTTGTTACATGTTTTTAACCTTTGTAAAAATGTGTGGTTTGTAAAATTTCTTTTCTTTGTGTGAAATAAAATGTTTGAAAAAATGATTTGCAAATGGTTTGAAAAATGGTTGCAAAAATATTTTGAAAAATCTATCTATAGTATTCTGAAAACCTTTGCAAAATGGTTTTCAAATGTGTGTACATGTTTATAAAATGTTTGTAAAAACTATTTTGGACTATAGTTTTAAAAAATTGTGTGAAAAGCTTGTGTCAAATAAGTTTGAGGAACGCATACATCTCACCAAAATTCACGACCTATGTATACGTATAAAATTGATCACTTGCCCTTGTAAATTTTTAAAATCCACTTCTTGTAGATATAGGAAGCACTCCCGTGTACATATTTTTCACCTAGTTTTTAGCCAAATCTTTTTGTTTCAAAAATCCCCAAAAACATTTGCAAAACTAAAATCCAAAAACATTTGAAAAAATCTTTTTGAAAAATACAAAAAAATACATATGCATCATCATCATCTTTTCAAAAAAAATCCATAAAAAGTTCAAACTTTTGAAAATTGCATCACAAAAATATTTCCTGCATTCTGCATCGCATTTGCATAGCATGAGCATTTTTCGGATTGAGTTTGATAGTTGAACAAGTCTAAGTAAAATCCGGAGATTGGAGCTTGATTGGAGCTTAAAATCTACCTAATAACAGGAACTTTATAGGAATTGAGTTTGAGGTACTTCAGGTCTAGTTGACTTAATTCTTTGAGGATCATGGGACTTAGTTCAATGGATTCTTGACTTCCTAAGTAGAGTATTTCGGAGCACACTCACGACTCTTGTTGATAATGACCTAACTTGGACACCTGCACCTTTCATATGGCTCAACTCAGTTGGAGTGGTGAGGGGATTGGATTTGCCGGTATGAGACGCACACAAATGGAAACATTTGTCCTCCTCTAGGGAGGGAAGTGCACCCCAACCCGTCCAGTGATTAGGAAGTCTAAAGACAAGAGGTTGTGGGTTGCAATAAAGCTTCAAAAGAGGGATAGCCTACTGGCTCAAGAGGAAAAACTCCTTATGTAAATGCTGCTGTGAATAGTATTAAAAAAATGTGTTTAGGCATGTACAAAAATAAAAAGCCTGCAAGTATGTACAAATGTTGTAAAGTCAATAAGCAAGCTTGAGTTCCAAAGTCATATCATGTGAGCGTGCAGCAGGATGACTTGACTACACTGGTCGTGCATCCCAAGATAGGTAGCTACACTGGTTACCGTCCATTCTTCTCTTGACCCCCCCTCCTCTTGAGCTGGTTGCCACTTGAACATAGAAGGGAATACCCCGCTCCTCGAGGATGGAGTTATTGGATTGGGGAATCATTGGGTTTTCGTACTGGAGAAGTCAGTTTCTGTGCCATTCTAGTTGGGGAGAGCCACCATCACTTACACCGTACGAGTCAGATTCATAGTCGTAAGGGTTTGCATATGAATTGAGACACTTCTGACCTGGCTATTGAGGAGACTTGGGCAGAGTCTTGGGATTTTCAAGACTGTTGGATTTCAAATTCGGTTCTCATTAAGGTTTCGTCCGCACTAAAATTCCAAAGGTCCGACTTAAGCTCCAAACTTTGATTTTATGAAGACAAGTTTGACGATTAAATTTAGTCCACATTTCTTCTTTTTCTTTTCTTTCTTTTTCTTTTTGCACTTATTGCATAAGTGTTTGCTAGGGACTAGCAAAGGTAAAGTATAGGGGGATGATGAATCCACATTTCATCATCCTTAATCTATCATATTGGCATCAAAAACCCTAGAAAATGCCTATAAATAGCATTAATTAGAGCATATCAGCATTCATGCATGTACCTATAAATAGTGTATAAAATACTGTAATTAAAGCCAAAATTATAGAATAAATAAAAGAAAAGAAAAAGAATAAAATATTGTAAATATTTTATGACCCAAAACCCCGAGACCTAGGCATCTTGATGAATAGGTCGACAAGGAATAAAGTAGGGGGAGATAAGGGTCAAGTACAGTCAAGATACCTATACTTTTTAATTCATTCTTTACTCATTTTGGGACCTATTTTTGGTTCCACATTTTATACATCAAATAAAGAAACTTTGTCATGAAAGTTGGAGATAATTAAATAAAGAAAAATACAAAATTGGTTTCACTAAAAAATAATGTACAGATAAAAAGTTATGGTCTGAATAAAAATCCAGAATCCCAACTTCCCAGACCCGTATCTCACAAATGAAAACTCCAAATGCAGCAAACTCACCTTTAATTGTATATAGAAGAAAATAATCTATTTAATGGTGGTAGTTTCGCATTTGGCAGAGCTACGGTTTGAAAGTTGAGTTTTGGAACCACATTGTATACTTGTACAAATTAAAATATTCAATTTATTCTTTATTCATTATTTTTATGGTTTTATATTTTTATATTTTTGTAAATATTACTTGTAATATATATGTACATTAAATCAGAAGAAAACCCAAAAGAAACACAAAATAAAAATACTTATATAAAATACACAGGTATTATACCTATATACATACCTATACAATACCTACTTATATTTTATTAAATATACAAAATAATTCAGAAAATTAAAATAAAAATATATTTAAGTGTGTAAAAGTATTTCATAATTTTATAAAATAATAAACCTAATTAAATAAATTAAAAACATAAAATAAAAAGTAATTAATAAAGTATATAGGTATAATACCTATAAAGGACATAAAAGTGAACTTGTAAAAATAAACCTCATAAAAATAATTAAAAATCATGATAAAATTCTTTATAAAATTTTAAACATTTTTTATTTTATAACCTAAAATTAAATAAATCATTTTATATTTTTTATTGATTTAATAAGGTATTTCCAGGAGGTTTTTCCTGGTTGGTCCACGTGGACCAACCAGGTGGTCGGGCTCGTTGACCGAGGTCAACAGCCTGACCTTCCCTCCTGGAGTGCGTCATAATAGTGTTTGACTTACTTTTTCTCCCATTTTTTGAAGGAGTTCCTTTCACCAAATCGACTAACTCTCTTCTTGGACTCTTCTTCCCCGTGCATCAGGCATACACGCCTAGGGCATACCTTGGCCCTTGGATTACTGCAGCAACCACCATGCATCATCCTTGGAGCTGCCCTGTCAACCACATAAAAGGAACCCTTGACTTCATTCGAATTTTGAACCCCATTTCGATCTAACCTCTCCACCTCTGTGAGTTCCTGGTCGGCTGGTGGTGACAGCACTTGGCCCCCGTCATCAGGGAGGAGTTGGGCAAGGATCTGGGCATTCCCCGACCTCCGGTGGATTCCCTCGTTGAGGTACACTCTCCCTCGCCCTTCATGGGCTTGAGGCTGTTTATCCCCCTAGTTTTCGTTCCCTTTTTATTCCCCATAGTCAGAGCTTCGCTAAGCCATCTTAAACACCATCCCTAATCCATCGATTCGCTCAATCGACCGATCGCCGGAGCCATCTCCGGCCACCTTCACGTTCGCACCATCTGCTGCCGCACACATCCCTTCCACTTCGCCACGTGATCGGGGCAATTTGCCCCCGATCATATTACACTCTCTTTGCAGGTACCTGGGCATTTCAGCGCGCCTGGAGCTATTTTGACCCTCAACGGAGGCATCTGGAGCTTCACCGCTCCGCCACCTTCATGAGAGGACGCCGGTGCTCGCCGGCAACTTTTAACGCCACCAGGAAGTAGAGAGGACCTGCAGGAGTCGTCGAGAACCATCTGGGGAGCTGCAGGTCACCGGAGGAGGGGAGTATCGATCAACCAAGGCTCGCCGGGGACCAGTTCATCTCGCGTTCGTCCTTGCAGCCCCAGCGCCGTCAGATTTCCACCTGTTCTTAGTGGAGCACAACATCCGTCGGATCAACCCCCCTCGGCCGTCTAACGTCTCCAGATCTTCTAATCATGACCGCTGAAGGCGAAAGGGCATCGCGCTACCACAGGGTGCCACGCGTCAAGTGGATGGCCTAGGGCCGTCCGATCTCGCCCAGGCGTGGGTAATTTTGCCCTACACCCTGCCGGCTTTTGTATTTTGCATTAAGTATCGAAACTTTCATAGGCCTTTGTATATTTTTGCAACATTTGCACATTTACCCCTGGGCCTTTGCAGTATTGTGTTCCACTCCGCGCCACGTCACCTCACGTGAGTAATACACGTGAGGTGCGGGGCTTTTTGCGAGGAACCCATCAGGAGATTTTGTATTTCCGTTTCAGTACCCTAATGATTGAATTAAGTGTTAAAATTTTGGAGAAATTGCATGAAAACCCCCAGGTGTTTTGAAAATTGATGTCAAGTCCTTCCTAGGCGCGTGCAAGTCACGCGCCCTGGTGGCCTTTTTAGACCGATACCCCTGCGGGTTTTACAATTTTTAATTGGTCCATAAAATCGATTATTCAGTGTATTATTTTGTGGAAAAATTGCTTGTATGCCCCTAAATGTTTTTAGTATTTGCATGTATACCCCTGTCAGGCTGTGACATTTTCATGAACTTGTTTGATTTATTTAAGGCATCATTTTGGTTCGAAAATTCTACAAAAATCATGTTAAGCTCCTGTTAGTATGCACGTTCACGTCATATTTTTAGATTTCATTTTTGTTGCATTTTCATATTTATTAAAAATAAAAAACATGCATTTCTCATACTGTTTGCATTAGAAAACCCATAAAAATTATAAAAACGTATGAAAAACTCCAAAAAATTATATTTTGTGTGTTTTGTCATCTACTAGTGTCAGTCCAAAAACCACTAAAAATTGCAAAAGTAAAATCTTAAAAATTAGAAAACCCTAAAAATCTTTATAAAAATCTAGAAAATCATAGAAAAATAACAAAAATACAAACTCAGTTGCTGTGCCTTTCTGGTTTCATTGTCTATATTTTAAGATTAATTTGAGGAATTTTAGGTACTGTTTAGTATTTTTCAACCTCATTTTAATTTCGGCCAGCAAGTTTATTCATTGTTTTCCCTTGTTTTACCTATTTAAAATACTAAAAATATTTTGAAAAACACCTAAAAATCACAAAATAAGTAAAAAATCATAAAAACACCAAAAGATTTTATTTCTGAAGTTTTGAGTATTTTTGCATATTTTTATAAACACATTATCCTCTCTTTCCCCTATATTGTATAGATATTCCTATATTGAAAAAGAAAATATAAAAATATAAAATATAAAAAGAAAATACAAAAATCAGTAAAAAAGAAAATCAAAATACAAAATTAAAAATTAAAAATAAAAATATATATATATATATAAACCCACAAAAATATTTGCATTGCATAGTGTAGACAACACTTCACTTTCACTCACACACATCTGTTTGATCTAGCCCTGTTTGCTCTCTGTGTTTGAACTCTCTACGTACTTGCTTGCTATACACCATTTATGTAGAGTTAAAAATAAATTTTAACTTCACATTACTTGTCATTGTTTGATATCTATAGTGTGGGTTAATTGTTGATTAATTACGGTTTATTGTGGGTCGCCACAGCGACGTAGTAGTCCCGCCTTGTAAGGACTATTTAGACCCCCCGATAAATCATGATTATCACCCACCGCCTTGCAACTATATAAACAGAGGGTCACACATCGCTCTGTTCTTCACAGCACGACCCATCCAAATCCCAGAGCGATTCTGCACTCCGAGAAGCTCTTAAAGTTGTTCTTGGTAGGTTATCCAGACAGATGCTTTGTTAATCTAGCAGATCTTTCATCTATTTTTTACTCCCATGTCACCATAATCTCTTTACCCTGCATATGTGAGGAATCTTCCGATTTTAATTCACTACAATCGTGGAAAGGTTAGTTAACATGCAAAATTATGGAGTAGGAGGAGGGGAGAGCATGAGATAGGGAGTCCTGGAAAAGACATGGAGGAAGAGGCAGTAGAAGGAGGCGTCGATCTCTTCGTGGACGCGAGCAAGGATCACCTGGAGCTCGGGATCATCCAAAGGTGGCGCCTTTCCCTCTCCCAACTGCAATGCCAGGGCATGGGACTTGAGCTCCCTTATTATGGACACCATGGAGGACAAGTCCATGCCCACAGCCGAAGAAGAACCCATCTCTTGTTCCACTCCTGTCACCTCGTTCTTTGTCTTCTTCTTGGTGGGGGTGGAGGTGGTGTTGAGGTGGGGACTATGGAGGTATTTACCATGGTCGGGGACCCACTTGGGTGGCTCTAGTTGGATAAAACCATTTATAGGCATCTTGGGAATGTTGGTCGTCGTCGTTAGATCGACAATCGACATTGACTACCGTGGCCTTTGTCGCGAACCTCTTGCCAGTGAGAACGGTAGGTCTTCTCCCCACGTCCTTGTTGATGTAGATGGGGGGGGGGGGATAGCACGCCATCCTCGCGTGGGTCATATTCATTAGAGAAGAGGAGAGGAGAGAGGTGAATCGACGAAGAGGATGAAGGAGGATAACGAAGGAGAGAGGGAGGTTGAAGATACATCGTTCATTTTCTCTGGTTTGATTAACCCAAGTTTAACTCAAGTTTTTTACTCCAATAAAGTTAAGATGACGACAGGGTCAGTGGGGTAAGATGGAGCAAGTTTAAAGGGTTAAGGGGAGAACTATGATGTTTCAAAGGTCGTAGAGGTAATAGGCAAAGATTATAGGGTCTTCCGGATAAAAATCCCTATTTTTTATCACTATCAATGCATTCACATAAAAATCAATCAATTCAAATAAGGATTACAACTACGATCATCCAAAATACATAATAAATTTTTAGAGAGAAAGTAGATGTTCAAATCCACAAGGAGCAAGCAAATTCAACATTTCAATTTAATTTTCAAGCTCAATTTGATGTCTAATGCGATAAATGGAAACATATCTTCGATTTTTTTCACTAGAGAGACTTAAAACAGATGAAACCTTTACAAAATGTGTTAAATGTTTCTTAATATTTTTATGATTTTACCGGAATTTTTCTAAATTTTTATAAAAATTGTAAAGTAGAAAAGAATATTTATGGGTTAACATGTAAATTTTTATAATTTTAGAGATTAACATGCAAATAAAATAAACAAGCAAGTCTAAATACTCTTCAAATTTTTAGAAAATAATAAAGAAATGAGCAAATTCCATAATAAATATTTTGAATTAAGATTTAACAAAATAACAAACTTCTTCTAAAAATAGCAATTATATCAAACTTCAATAAAATAATAATATTAAAATGTAAATAAAAATGAGAAAATTGAATATCTTCTTCTTTCTATGCAAGAGGGCTTTGAGCATGATGAACTTGTGATTTATTACTCTAATAGCTCAAATTAAAGCTTCATTCCCCAACTATTGATTCATTAAGGATTTTATTTTGCATAATTAGCAGTCATGCATATGTAAATAATTAGCGTACATTAGCATGCATTTTTGCATAAAATAAAAGTGTTGAATATTATTTGTAAACAATCCCACGCAAACCACTAAGCTTCCTGATTTTTTAAATAAAATCTTACTAACTCTTTTTACTTAAATTTTCTTCTACTTGTACATAAAAATGTATATAATAATACAAAAATACATAACAATTCTCACTTTGAATAAATTCTCATAGATCTTGAACCGAAAAAGCCGTAAAGTCAAATTTCTCGATTGAATTCCTGCTCCATAAGAGCTTCAAATTCAGCATACTCTGGAAGTTCGGTTATAAAATTATCTATCTATTGAAAGCAATTTCATTAAAATCAAAGCTTGTTTGCAAAATGTTATTTTTGGGACCTTATTGTGCTTTATATATTCACTAACTTTTTACTACTATTTTATGTAACATAATTAATTTTTTAAATTTTTTTTTCTTTTTTATTTATTTTTATATTAAGATTTAATAAATTCATTAAAATTAAAATAAAAAATTCAAAGAAAATCTTATATTGTGTCTTTGTATATATTTTATATACGGTTTCTTTCTTTATTTTCATTTGCCATTTCTTAATAAAAAAGTCAAAAATATTTATGGTTTATTTTATTTTCTAATATCTTATTCTATTTTATCTTGTAAATAGTTCTATACTAAAAATCAAAGAAAAAATACACATCCTTCAAAAATTGGTGTTTTAATATTTTAAAAATACCTTCGAAAATTCTTTTCTTTTAAATATTGGTTCATTACTAAAAGATAACGAACAAGCTATGGTTTCGTATCGTGGCTTAATTTCATATTACCGTGGCCTAATAGAACTGGCCACGATAATATTACAGTGGTTTATACCTTCGTGCCTTATAGTTTACCGTGGCCAAAGAGTGTACTCTTTAGCCACGTTGAACTTATTGTGATTATGTTGTTAATTATACTGATGAAAAAACATTTACACCATGGTCAAATAGCATGCCCAAACCTATTTAAGACATAGTAACTAGAATGTGTCTACCACCATATTGCCAAAGAGCATAGGTTTTTTACCACGGTAAAATAGTTGTGGCTACGGAGATTTTACCATGGGATATAGAGGTGTCAATTAATCTTTTAACAAAATCTCATATGACATACATATGGTATTCGATGTACCCTCTATGCACTCACAATCACATGTTGAACATGCATACACATGATAAACCCACGTACAAGCTAACATACAGAGTTATGCTAAACATAAGCACGCATTTTGAAAGTGCATAATCCTCATGCCAACAGAAGGTTTTTAACAAAATAAAAGGTGAATAAGGTTCGAATAGCTGGTAAAATATTAGAAAGCATCTGAACTTTGAAATCTAATAATCTTAGTTATAACATAAAGACCGATCCAAAAGTAAATGCTACTCATTTGAAGAGAAATCATCAAAATCTCCATCATCTGAATCTCCATCATCATCTCTTCTTGGATCCATGTCTCCGCTCATTCCAGATGATGATCAATCTCTTTGTGATGAGCGACTCCCTTAGATGATGATGCCTCCTGTGCTCTGGTAATGACAACAACTTATTTTTCTATCTTTGATAGCAGGATCTCTAGTTTCGTGAATCGATCATGTATGTTACAATATGGTTGTCCTTTATATCCATAGTACTTGGATGGATTAACACCCCCACTGCTCTCCGTACGCACCATGGATGTTCAACCCCATTAACTTGTAGATATGCTGCGTCTTGGGAGATAGTAGGAGACCCACCATTAGGATGCTGAAGTGCCCATCATGTGCTCCTGAAGAAATAAAATAAAAAGAATTTAAATTAATGTGTATAATTAAATTGAATTTGAAAATTAATTTATTAACTTATATATTGCTTTTGCAATTTCTTATCATGCCGCACTCTTGAGTTATCTTTTCCTTCTCTACTTTTTGAGTATATAAAAAGATTGCATCGGTCTGTATCAATATCCTTCTTCACCTGAATTTAATATCTAAATAAATTTACAAGCTAATGCATACAGACTACTTTAAATTACACAAAATGTAATTACATACCAACTTGTGCTCTAACTATCGTGTGTTTTTTCGACCCATGCGATGAGTTGCATGTGTCAACTTTGATCTTATTTGTATTCCTGCGCTCCATTGCCTGCAACAATATAACTCCTAAAATTAATACTTATGACAGTTTCAGACCTAAAATATTTTTGCATTTGATTTAATATGATAAATTTAAACCTAAAATCTGCTCGAATTATAAATTCAACACTCCTAAATAATTAACAACTAAATGCTCGAATTGTACACCTTATATTCCTTAGATGTCTAATACTCAATTAAAGTTCTCCATCTTCTTCAGCTATATCTTCTAGTACTTTAGAAATTAGTTGGCTTATTGGAATGCTCTCATCGAAGTACTGCATATTAGATAACAAGTCTGAATAATAATTATAGGGTTTTTTAATCACTTGCGCCCCTCTGAGATATCACAATTTCAGTTATGCCCCTATCTTTTTGGTAATATCAGTTGTGCCCCTCACTTCTTTCTCCGTTATCACTTGTGTCCTTCCATTAGATTGACCGTCAATGAGTTGACTTAACCATGATTTTTTCAAACCTTGGTGCAATTAAGGGGGTATTATTGTCCATACTTATTCTTTATCTTCTTCCTCCTCCATTTTGTTCTTCTTCCTTTCTCTTCGTAATGTTTCTCTCTTAGTGACACCTTCATGCATCCATGGAATCTATAAAGTTTTTGCATTTTTACGGATATATCACTCATTACGGATCAAACTGAATTTTATTTATCTCTTTGATGAATTTTTATGAATCAATTAGTCAAAAATTTATTTAACAAAAACTGAAGCTCTTCGCTTTCAGCCAGGCAGGCGGAGGAGAAGGCAGAAGGGAGGGGGAGGCATAGGGGCGGGGGCGACACGGGACAGGGACGGAGGGGAGACCTGGGGGCGGTGGCGACACGGGCAGAGGCGGAGGGGCGACCTGGGGGTGGTGGTGACACGGGGCGGGGGCGGAGGCAGAGTGGAGACCTGGGGTAGGGGTGGAGGGGCTAAATGGGGCGGAGGCGATACAGGGGGGGGGACCTGAGGCGGAGGGGCGACCTAGGACGGGCCGGGGGCAAAGGGGCAACCTGGGGCCGAGGGCGGTGGCGACACGGGGCAGAGGCGAAAGGGCAGCCTGGGGGCGGGTGGCAACACGGGGCGGGGCAGGGCGGAGGCGTGACCTGGGGCGGGGGCGACACAGGGCGGGGGCGGAAGGGCGATTTGGGGGCGGGGGGCGGTGGGACACGGGGCGGGGCGGAGGAGGAGGGGCGACCTAGGGGTGCAGGGACGGGGGCGGTGGGGATGAGGAAGATGAAGAGGAGGGGGGAGGAGGAAGATGAACAGTGTGGACTTTTCAATTCATTTGTTTTCATTTTAATTCCTGATGTATCCCTAAAGTTAACATCCGTTTGCGTTTGGGATGGATGGAAACTAACCTGAGGGGTAAAAGTGATAGAACGACAAAAAAGTCAAGGGCACAACTGATATTTATCAAAAAGATAGGAGCATAAACTGATATTACGATATCTTAGAGGGGCACAAGTGATAAAAACCAATAATTATATATATATATAAATTAGCTATGATGATAAACCTATTATGATTAAAGGAATTGATTTTCTTACATCTCTCTAAATTCGAAATCGCCAACTTCGATACAACTCTGAAACATACAAAAGAATCATCTTATCCAACTCATCATTGCTTTCCTACGAGAATGATTCCTGTAATATATTCTGATTAGGATTTTCATATAAAAAATTGTTAATAATGTTACTATGTCATGAATTAATATTACTCTCAATCTCTTCATAATTAGATCACGCATCTCTCTTATGACTTCTCTTCGAAAATCACAGATTGTAATTGGGATATACCACGAGTAAGTATTCCTAACTGACCTTGAAAAAGTTCACTATTGATGCCAACAACATAGCCATCCATAAGATTTACAAAAAAATTCTCTCCTGGTCTAAGACGGTTGAGAGTTACTCCTTGAGCTATACCCCGTACTTGTGGTCTTTAAGATTCCTGTGTAGTTGGAGTCCCTATTTCCTCCTCATTTGGAGTTGCTGATGCAGATGATGTCTCGTAGGAGGAGCGGGTGAACGGTGCTCATGTAGTGTTTAGTTATCATGAATTCTACGATTCAATTAGCGGTCGACGAGAGGCCACCTGGTGTATTAAACAATTGAAAGTAATCATATTATAAAAATGGTAGCCTTTTACTATGTAAGATGACAACCTTGTAGGAGGAGAGGCGAACGATGCTCATCTTGTGTGTTGCGACTCAGGAACACTATGATCAATTGCTGGTCGACGAGAGGCCACCTGTGTGTTAAACAATAGAAATTACTCATAATATAAAAATGGTAGCCTTTAAATAAAAGTGTGATTCTAATATTCATACATACTATTTTAACACAATTTTACCGATGTAGATGATGGCCTTGTAGGAGGGGAGGAGAGGAGGAACAACGTTCATTTGGTGTGTTGCGGTCATGTACTATACGATCAATCGTCCGTCGACGGAGGCCATCGTGTATACACAATAAAAAGCATTAGTAATATTACATGAAAGACAATAAATTATTCAAGAGTTCATACTAAAGTTATACAATGGTATTTAACTAAGATTTACCGATGGTGGTCTTGTAGCTGGAGATGGTGAATGTAGTTCATCTTGTGAGTGTTGATCATGTATTCTACGATTGATCAACCGTCGATGAGGGGTCATCTTATTACAACAATCAAAGATTATTAATTTTATAAAAAAGACATTAAATATAAAGGAGTATGGAAAGCATATCACACATGTTGTAGCAATCAAAGCACGAAACAATTGAGATAGAAATAATAAATTATATATATTCAAGGTAAATATACTAGAACAGCAATCAAAGCAACAATAATAAATGCAAAATATGTGCATACTAGTTCAAATTTGCTTCTTGGTATGCTTCACTTTCATCGTCAGAGTCATATATATCCTTTTCATGAATATTGTAATAGGCTCGTAGTATTGTTCTGATCGGAATTATCCATCCAGGTCTGTGAATATCATCAACAAAAAATACTTGTTCAACTTGACTTGCAAGTGTAAATGGTTCTTCTGTCCCTAACACACGACTTCGATTTAAACTAATATAACCATTGTTGTTCTTTTACAAAACCTCTATTTTTATGAATACATCAAACCAGTTGCATTTGAAGATGACAACATGATTGTCGTGTGTGAAACTAATGTCAATGATCTCAATTACCTCACCATAGTAGCCATCCAATCCAGATTGAAGATGAGATTTCACAATTACGGCACACATTTGTGTTCTTCTATGTGAGTCAACAGTTTTGATTTGAAATCTAAATCCATTAACCATATAAGTAGTATATGTGTGGACAAATGAAAATGGTCTTTCAGTCAAAATCTGTAACTCAGAAGTCCATCTACTATCTTGACAATCTTTGAATTGGTTAACTTTAGACCTAAACCATTGTAAGAAATTATGTGCATAGATAAACTTTTGTCGTTCAAGATTTTGAAACAAATCATTGTACTCTTCGAAAAATATATCAAGCTGTTTAATCTGCATTAGTATGTAGTAATGAGCCAAATTCATCTCATCAACATCAAACAACTTTCGAGTTGTTCCACTTGCTGGCTTTCTATAATCTAAAAGAATAGATAAAATTCCATCATCATCATTGTCATCATCCATGTCATCTTTACTTTCATCTACGAAGTTGAAGATATCATTTTCATCATCAAGATATAACGATGAAAAGTTGACACATTCTTCAAAGAGATAACCCTCTACTATAGAACCTTTTGGATGCGCCATAGTAAAGACATGATCTTTTAACTTCTTAAGAAATCTCTCTACTGGATACATCCATCTATATTGTACTGGCATTGCAATTCGAGCCTCGTTAGCCAAGTGGACTATTAAATGAACCATCACATGAAAGAATGACGGTGGGAAAATCTGCTCCATCTTGCATAATGTCTCTACAATATTAGTCTCCCACCTTGTTAAAAGAGTAGGATCAAGAACCTTAGAACAAATAGCTCTGAAAAAAACTGAGCTCCATCAATGGTTCTAATACATTATTCTGTAGACTTCCACGTAAAGACAATGACATGAACACTTGCATATATACTAATACATGGTTATCATGGCACTTTAGATCGAAAACTTTTCTCTTAGCTAGATTAACGCATTTTGATAAATTTTCTGCATAACCATCAGGACTCGAATTGCTTTTGGAAACTGCAAAATAGTTTCTCATTTTTCAAGTGATAATGTATAACTTGCATTGGGTAATTCAAATCTATTCTCTCCAACCTCAATTGGATGCAAGTCACTTATAATACACAATTGTTGAAGATCTTGTCTACTTCTAAGTGTATCATTCGATGTGCCTGATAAATTTAAAATGTAGAGAATGTTCTCCATGACATTCTTTTCAATATGCATGACATTTAAATTATGTCTCATCTTTAAATCTTTCCAATATGGAAACTCTTGAAAGAATATGCTCTTTTTTCTCCAATCACTTGTTCCAGATTGTTTAAAATAGCGTCCAAGTGGAATATCTTCCAAACATTGTTGTTGATCCCATATTTCTGCTCTGCTGCAACGAATGCTTCCCAAGTTCAAACATTCCCTAGCTGAATTACCATCGAATTTCTTATTGAACCGACAATCCCTCCATTTATGTTCTTCTGGAATAAATCGACAATGACCCCATGTAACATTGTTTCAAACTGACACGTATACGCAAATGTTTGATCCATACAAACAGGACATGCAGTACATCCTTTTGGAGTCCACCCGGATAAATTTGCATATGCATGAAAATCGTTAATGGTGCATAAAATCACTGCTTGCATACGAAAAGTTTCATTTATATATACATCATATGTTTCAACTCATTTGACCCCCAAAACCCTCAACTATTCCATTAATGGTTGTAGATATACATCAATAGCATTTCCAGGACCTTACTGCCAGGTATTAGTAATGGCATCATCGTAAATGTAGATTTCATGCACATCCATGGTGGTAAACTCTATATGAATACGACGACTGGACATATAGAGTAATTATTATTTATGTTTTCAAAGGATTGAAACCATCACTTGTAACCATATCTAACATTACACATCTCACTTGTGAATCCAGATGGATCGAATCAAATCTTTTCCAATCCTCAATATCATCCAGATGGCGCATAAGACTATTACAATCATCTTTTCTTATCTTCTTATGTCATGACATCCATTTTCCAGTTTTTTTGTGATCGATAGAGGCGTTGCAACGTAGGAATTAATGAAAAATATCGTAAAATCTTTGCCGACTTTGGTCTTTTCTTATTGTTGACTACAGAGTCATAAACATATTTGTATCTTGAACTTTTACAATGTGGACAAGATTCAAGATGTTTATTCTCTTTCCAAAATAAAATACGGTCATTTGGACATGCATTGATCTTAATATAATTCATTCCTAATGTATGAAAGCTCATCTTAACCTCATACCAACTTTGCAAATAATTTCTAATACCTCGGAAATAAACTGAAGTATATACGACATTAACAAAGTTGTTGCTCGATGCTTAACTTTAAATTTGAATAGTTTCAAGAAGAACTTAAATCCAGACATCTTCAGTATGTTGGCATTGGATTCCTCTACTTCCATAAAAGCTTTGAGAAATTGATCCCATCCTAACCTCCTCAAAATTATTTGAGTTACCCCCGAATTCAATAGGTTCATCCATTCCCATAAGAGGAGTAATGTCTTCAGGTTGTTCTTCGATATCTACAACTTTTGCCGTCGGTTGTTGTCCTTCCTCCTCTCCATGTAAATTCCATATAATGTATCTCTGCCACCACCCATTCAAAATAATGTGGTCATATACTTACCTTCATTTGTATCTTATTATTCATATACTTTCGGCAAGGACAATAAATACAATCCTTGTTAGATCCATATCTATACTGTGCTCTATCAGAATGAAATGCCCAGTCTAAAATATCTTGAACTCCTTGACTATATACTTCAATATCTGACAATATTTTATTCAACCAAGTCTTATCCATCTATATAAAGTATATTAATCCATCATTTTTCATAGTAGGAGAAACTATAAGTTAGCATGTGCTATTAACAAAAATTAACTTTGACAATCCAGATAACTAAATAATGTAGTGACAGTTTTATGACTCATCTATATTAAGGGTTGAATCGTTCTCTTTTCCATGGAAAAATATGCCATCAAGAAGAATTTCCAGATAATTAACCCCAATAGCCCCAAAACACATCTAAGGCATTGGATGCCGACAATGGTTAATAGGATGAGCTTGCACGGTGCAATTGCATAAGTTGGCAGTATGCATGTTGACCTCAGAATATAACTAGGAGATGTAACCAATCCTTTATAGTACATGATCAACTCAATTATCATCATGAGTGTAAAAAGCTATATGTATTCCGAGGTTTGGCGCATGAGCCATTGCAATTAAAAAAAGTGAGGACTGGATGACATGGATATTAACATCCTCAGACTGTGGTCTATAGCACCGATAATTGAATCACATTGATTGGAAGGTCCAACTATCAGAATAAGATCATTTTTCTACTTACGGATTGTGTAAACTAGTTCTTCTTGCAAATTAATTAAGAATCTAGCAACTAAATAATTGATTACAGCAAAAAGAATGAAAGCACGGAAATGACAGAGAGGATTAGGGCTGCCAGATTAGTAAGGTCAAACTACCAAAAAGGAACTTACTACGTGTTTGATAAAATCTCTCTGGCAACATGACAAAAACTTTTAGATACCCAACATTACATTTTGGATATGGATCTTAATACTAGCAAGTAATATATTATATTTTTAGCTGAAAAGTCGTTGAATGGAGTGACCTTTCCACCACAAACCCATATTCGGAGATGAACCCACAAAGTGGTGACCGCCAATTAAACAGAACAAGAAACATCTCCAAAATGCGATCACAGAATGAAAACACAAAGAGAGAAAGAATGTAACTTGATTGTTACCCACAAAAAGTCGAAGACTACAGAGGGAGCTTGGAACCTGAAGATTTGGCGTGTGCGTGAGAAAGCATCCACACTCTTCTCCATCGCGTGACGATGCTAGGACGTCAAGGTGACAGGGGCAGGTTGTTACAGAATGAAGGTATGGGATGGCGGGGGTTAGGGTTCACAGAAATGGGAGAGAGGGATGGTTTTTTGCGAGGGGAAAATTAGAAAGGGAGGGGATGTGCGCTCGATTGAGAGGGAATATGGGATTTTGGTCGAAGATTTTTTTAGTAATTATTGGACAGAAGATTTGAGTGATAGGGGGATGAAATAGAATTAATTAAAATACTTCGGAATGATGGGGGCATTAATTTTAGAATTCGAAGAGGATTGGTAGGATTCTGTTAATTATATTTATTAATAATTAATAAATACACTTTAATTGATAATTAAAGTTTTCGATTATGAAAAGAATAATCAAAAAATTAATTAGCTTGAATTTTCTTATTATGAATATATAAAATATTTTATGGTAAAATAATTGGTATTATTCGGTTGGTTTAATGTATAAGGAAATAGTTACCTTTGTTCTCCATGTAGGGATGAAAATGGGTCGAATATACCGATTTCCATATCCCTATTCGCTTTACTCTATCCAATACGAATATGAAAACATATATGATTTGGATATGCATTAACGAAATCATACCCTTAAGAAATATGAATACAAATTCAAATAGGATATTTATCGAATCTGAATGTGGATCGAATGAAGAGTGGGTCTGAGTTATAAAGATCAAATAAAGAGTTAATCCAAATATGGATTGTGGATCCAATAAACATTGCATTCGAATACAAATCGAATAAAGACCGCATACAAATATGATTGAATTTATCACAATTCATAATGATTTTTAAAAATGGCATCATGATAAAATGGAGCATCGAGGTGACTTGTATCCTTGACCAGAAGCAAAAAGGGATAGGGTTTTGTAACTTTCATTCACATCCGTTCCTAAACAAACAGAAGTTTATTAATATAATTAATATATTTTATTATATTTTGTTACATTTATTATATTAACTATATATATACAAAATAATATTAGATGTTGTATTCAGATCAGGATCCAGATATTCAATCCATTACCATTTCCGTATCCATAATTGGAAAAATTAAAACATATATACATATTCTTCATTTTTTATTTGATTTATAGTCGGATATGTATCGATATCCATATCCGAATTTTTTTCGAAATGTTAAGTTGATATTCGGATATATCTGTATCCATTTCTTACCTCCATATCAGTTGACTTAATTAAGAGATTAAAAAAATAAAGACTATTGATGGAGACTTAATAAATGACTAATCATGATGTGATCATAAAAAATTGCTTAACATAGGATCTTAAATTTTCATTTTTGTTTTTACACAAAATCAGAATCATATATATAATGGTCATTGCATTTCTAACAATGATAAAATCAAAGTCTTATATTTCAATACCTGCAGATATAACGGTGGGAATAAATTTTCCTTGTTCATACTAGTTTTGGCCATGATAAAAGTATTGTGGTCTGAAATTATTAGACATGGTAATAGCACTATGGTCAAAAAATATTGGCCACATTAATAGTATTGTAGCCTAACATATTTGGCAATGGTAATTATCGTTGCAATTAACTTTAAGTTACGGTAATTTACCATGGTTTATAGTTTTAGGCCACAATAATATTTATTGTGGTTTGATTGCATGGCTAATGCAATATTTTTTACTAGTGAGTCACTCAATATCTTTGACAGTTCATTCTTTTTCTTTTTTCTATATTCTTTTAGTTTGGCACAAATATAATATTTTGTACAAACTTTTATACATAATTTAATGTGATTTATTGAGTGTTTATTTTTATAAATTAATGATATATACATGCATTTAGATAGGGATTTAAGGCCAAAATGAGAGAATAAAGGTAATCAAATGAAAATTCATCAGTGTCCTAACTCCAGCCCAGTTGAGAGTCACTGCAGTCTTGCATGGTCAGATCTTAGGGCCCCTCGACCGTCATAAATATCTATCATCACTCATTCACACTTTAGATTCCATCGCATGTCATGTAAATTATTCCCAAATCAGACCATATGCCCAAATCGGGAAACATGGATTTAATGACATAGAGCATATATGATCAATCATAGTAACATGGGCAATACATACTTGAAAGACTTCTACTCCATAAGATGTTCTTTGTGTAATGATCTTTCGTAATGAGCAAAAATTCGTATTTTATGGAACCCCAAAAGTCTAACTTTGTTACCTGCATGAAGAGAATATCAACTTTACAGACATCAATAGCTTGAATCATCAAACAAAAGCAATTTGAAATAGCAGAGATATAAATTTTCATGAAGATAAGGTATCTTTTGTAAATACAAAATGTATGGACTAATGTAATATCAAAGTGCATGGGAGCCCTGATCCATAACTATCATTGCAAGAGCATCCAATTGCAAGTTAATATGGCTCAAGGTTGGTTCCAGAGCAGGAGGATGAACATTACAAACAGAGAAGATTCTGAAGCATATAAGATTTCCATCTTAAGGCACAAAGGAAGTGTTACAGTACAAAAAGAGGTACTGAGACCAAGTATGGGACCAATCTTTGCCAACCAAAGGCATGAATTGACCAACAACATCTGATTTGGTAATTGTTCCTGAATATATAATAAGGAAAACAATTAAGACAATGTTTAGTATCCTCAGTTACAAGTATATATTGAGTGGTCTGATTCTATATCAATATAAAAAAACTTGTTGTCAATCCGTAAACTACATGCTTATAATCAAACATATGCAGTCAACCTGGATTCCTTGGTAGAAGAGAGAAATATCAAAAGCTCTTTTGGTTAGAAACATCTTGTCATATTTATAATCAAACATTTAACATTGTTTTGTCTTTACTGTTACAGAGTTGCATAGGCAAGACCCGGATATGTTCGCATGGTATCTTATTCTCTTGCTTATCTTGAACAAGATGTATGCATATAGATATGCGTGGATAACTATTAATCTTTGACAATCATCTTTGAACAGTGCAATAATGCAAGTTTAATGCGCTCGCATGGAACAAATAAGGTGTTTTAGATATAAGATTTGACAAGGATTCTGGAGGGAGATGAGGTGTAGTGTGGAGTCATGATGGATGTCACTTCGGCAAGAGGAAATCCGAGTAATATTAGAAGAACCCAAAAAATCACAAATCAATACTCAAGAAAGAGTGGTACATATTGAAATCCAATATTTATGCAAGAATCAATTGGCGGAATCGTGAAAATCGCGTGGAAACCACATGCATGGCAGCAGGGGGGTGAGGAGATTGTACCTCAAAGCCTAGAAATGGAGGAAATGGGAAGTTGGGGAAGATCTGCTATCCACATATCAACTTAGAGAGAGAGAGAGAGAGAGAGAACCCTGAAATTTTCTCTGTAAAAAGATGACCTTATGATGAATATGTCGAATGGAGGTAAGGTTCCTCAATCTCAAACCCTCGTAAACAGAAATAACATATATATGCAAATTAATAAGGAGAAAGAAAAGATGAGCTTAATGAGCACAAAGAAAAGCACTCATGAAATATGAACTACCCTCAATCTGCAACTTTAGCTTCCCAATTCTGTCATCGTCGTCATTATCAAGATGTTATACCAGTAAAGAAGGAAAAGAGACGAGATCCCCATATCGTTATTTATGACCAACGACAATCAAAAGCCAGCAAAATGAGAGGTTTGAGAGGAGCAGAAGAAGAGGAAGAAGGGGATATGGTGATATAAATAAGAGAGGAAGGAGGTCATGTGTCAAATTTGGGAAACACAAGGGAGGCGTGTAGAAAATTGGGAAGGGGAGAACATAGGAGTGTTTGTAAAATTTTATATATTTATTTATTTATTTATATTTTTTAACTCTCATTTCCATTTCTAATAAAATGCTCAAGCCATCATAACTACAATTTTTTTCCGATTTGGGGTATAAAGTCTAATTTTGACCGTCTCGGAGTGACGATCAAAATGAGTCCTATTCATATTTTCTGACATAAGATGGATTTAGATATTGCCAAAATATGATTTTGATTCATGATTAAATTTTACAATTAAATTTGATCAAACGACCTCTGATCAAAAAACAATTGATTCCATTGGTTCTAGTTTGTAGAGACAAAATTAGTGACGATCTCCTTTCATATTGTCGTCTGGATCACGTCACGGACTTTTTCTGCGACACAAGGTTCGATGCGATCAGTTTTTAGTTAATCACATCTGGACGGGATCTGACCTGTGATATGCATATCGATCTATACTTATTCGATATTAATTGCATTTTTTATCGGGTCACTCAGACCCGAGACATGTCATATTTATGTTCGAATTAGTTGATTTGGACCTGAGCATTATATGAAGTTTCCAAATTAGGCCAGAATCGATGATCAAGAATCCGTGAAAACACAATATTCAGTGTGCTAAAATGTGATTTTTAGTGTTGTTGTGCGCACACATGAAAACCGAGAGATTGCAGATAAATTTTCTACAACGAAAGCCAAGAGATATCAAATAAAGCATAAGGAAAGTAGAGGATCGATCCACATGGATGCGAACATTTTGACATGATTTTTTTATTCTATTTACAAAGGAATTTTTCGATTTTACTGACTCAAATCAAATCTTATTTTTATTTTTATTCTCAGAACCTTAAAACATATTGAAATTTATGTCATTAGGTTCTAGACATCATAAGGATCATGCATGAATTTTCTGAGAATTTTTCTTAGATTTTTGCTATTTTTGGTGAATTTTATATTACCATAGGCATGAGTGTAATTTTAAGAATACTTAGGGGCTTGAATGTAAATAACATTTATACTAAGGGTGTAATTACAGTCACTAAAAATGATAGGGATAGAAATAAAAAATTTTCAAACTCGATTGTTTATTAGGTAAATTGCAGTGATAGTAAAAAGAGTGTATGGAATTGCAAAAAGGTCCTCTGAGACATAAATAAAAATATTTTAAGAAGGAATTAAATAACAAAATTTTCGTAGTAAATAAAATAGCAATAAAATAATAAAAATTGGGTAAATTACATAAAATAAAGTAGAGTTTTAAATTGCAAAAAATGTCCAAAATACTTAAAAAACTAAAAGAAAATGAAAATTATGAAGAGGTCCTTAAAAACCCTTCCTTCTTTGAGCAGATGGTGGCGGCGGAGGTCACAACTGTACAGCGGTGGCGTGTAAAGGAGGACGATGAGGAGAGGGGATGATGGAGCTACTGCTCGTGATGACGAGCGAGAAGGTGGCGATGGTAGTGGCCAACCCATTGATGGTTCTTCTGGCTTGGAGAAGGAGCGGACCTCTAAGCTCCCACTATGGGTTCCTCCCTTTGGTTGTCCTCCCTCTATATAGTCAGTGAGGGAGAGGAGGAGACGCGGCATTTGGCGAAAGGGGAGGTAGTGCATCAACTGCGAGGGAGGTGAGGCGGTGCACGAGAGGAAGAGGCGAGGGGGCTCCTACGTGCATCGGCTGGAGGAAGAAGGGGACTGACGTTAGCCACATGGGTGTTGCCAGTACCCTTAATTTCTTTATTTTTTTTTGAAATTGAAGAGGGGAGAGGGGATAGGAGAGCCCCATTGGGCCTTTTCCAAAGTAGATCTGAAAAAAAGAAAAAATATTTAAAAACTCTAATATGGTTTTAAGGCCCATATTTATTTAAAATTAATTAATACAATTTTGTCTTCTTATTTTTAAATTAATTTGTAAGGAATGTAATGAATTTTTAGATGATTTTGAATGTGGTGAGCATAAAATTTATGAAATGAAAAATAAAGTGTGAAGTTAAGAAAAAAACCTGAATTGAATATAGAATTTTGCTCATAAAGATATAAAAGACATGATATTCACCATACCCTTATACTTAAATCTTGCTAGTCCCGACCAAGACAATGACAAGTAAAGAGAAATAGAAAATGATTAGAGAATGGACAAGAAGGGTTCGCAGCTGACACACCCACAAAGTCCTAAGATTTTAAGTAAAGCTTGAACAAATAATAAGCATATACTGGGTCGATCTTTAGACTAATAATGTGTTTAGACTCCTTTTAGATTCTAATATTCAATTTGATAGTCATCAAGTTCTATCAATTTTAGTCGGTTCTATTTTTTGGTCAAGTCAGATCATCTTGATCAACAAATATCTCTTTAACATTAAGTTGATTTTGAATTGTGTGTGAAGTTTATAACTCTTCCCAATTTACAAGACAAGTATATTGTACAACCTTAGCAAGGTACATGTAGATTCATAATATCTAAAGCCTCTATTCTCTCTAAGTCTAAGCTTATTCACATTTTACTTGAATATGTCAGCAAAAGAATTTTGATGTGATTTGTAGAGAACTTAGATTTTCTAGGATTTTCCATAGATCATTTTGGTTCGTTGCTCTCATTTTTTCTTTTTGCGGAGCATAACCTTGCGTCTCTTTGGCCTCTTTTAAACTAGTAGCAACCTTGCTCTACTACTTGGCTTAATTGGTAAAGTTAGGTTATTTGAGTAAATTTTTCTTTGGCAGCTCTTATCTTTGCATTTGCATTTTTAGAATAGGCATCCCTTATTGTGCCTTCTTTTTGATAGGATTTGGTGGCATTGGGTATCAAGAGTATACCTGTATAAAATGTGGCTTTCAGATACACGTATAAGGTAAGTTTGCTATCAGATCTCAACTTATAGAGAATAAGTGGTTCTTGAACTTAGATCATTGGATTTTTGCTTAACTTGAGATTTAGAGTCACTCCCTGCAATTGCTATAGATTGAAACAATCCCTTGTACAAGAAAACTAAGCTGAACTAAGGTGTAAGGTGTAGTTTATTCAAAAATCAATCAATAATAAATGTATAGCTGTCAAGATAATCTATTTAGGCACAACTTTTGGTCACCACATAAAATTAGTGGATCTCAAGGAATTAAGTCTAAAATATATATGAAGAAACATAATACTTAAACCTAATGAAGTCATATGATATTAAGTGGACTAAGGTCTTCTTGATCTAAGTCCAAATTTTATAAAAACCATACATCTAATCCCAAAAAGTTAGGAGAAAACTAGTAAAATATTTTTCAATTTTTGAAAAAAAAATAGCTAATTTTTTTAAAAATGAAAATTTTTATTTGTATGAGATTTTTGGTATATGCAAATTTTTGATATTTTCAAAAAGAAAAAAATGATGCAAAGTTTGTTTTTTTGGAAATATGTTTTTCTGAAAAATACAATAAAATTTATTTTTGGATTTTTTAAATAAAAGTAATGTAAAAAAGATGCACGAAATAAATTGGATTTTATTTAATGTTATACAATACATGCATGCAATACGATGCACCTCCCATGTTTAGTATGAGCCATGTCCTTACGGTGATAAAACTGTAGAAACGTAGAATGCGGGATAATACGAGTGGAGAGAATGTAAGATGCAAGTGATCAAAGATGCTTCTTTTTATTAGTTTCCAAGTGATTTTGCATTTTTTATGTGGTGTGTCCCCCATACTTATGTTGAACAACAATTATGAGAAGTGAAGTAGAAAAAATACAAGCTAGAGAAAATACATGAAATATAATTTTGAGGTTTATCCCATGATGTGTCGGTTTTAACGCATCCAACCAAGCTCCAGGGTTAGAAATACCCAGTGTCTCAAGTATGCACAACATCCGTATTTAGAAAACTGTGATGATGTATAAAGCTTGGCTCAAGGGATTTGGAGGTGGCGAAGATGATCGTGTGAAGCTCGGGGTGGGTGGGTGATATAAGTAGGATAATGCACATAGCGAGTGATGGTATCAAAATGGTGAAATAGAAAGCCGATCCAAGTGAGGATGTTGATGAGAAGGATTGAATCGGTTTTGAAAGCAATATCTCTAATTACTGCTTGGGAGAGTGATATGGACAAAGGAGACCAAAGACTGGTGAATCATTGATTGAGGAGTAATATAAAAAACTATCGTTGTGTTATAGTTGGTCAAAAGTCAGTCCAATATTTCAGGCATAGGAATGATCATTGTTAAAATCATGCTTCTCAAACATATTTGATAGATTCAATATATTCCCCAGTGTAGAATTATCATGTGTATCCCCAAAATCAAAGTGCATGCATCTTTTTGTGAAAATCTGAGGGTGGGTGGGTGGGTTCGTATTCAACCAGATTCAATAGCTTCTTTTGTTCAGGACCAAGATGAGTATCCTCGATATCAACCGATCCCAAAGATGGATCCATTGTTGTAGTTGGTTGATCATCCTCAAATTTCTCGAGTTTCTCAGTTTCAAAAATTCTGGTAATATCAGATGAGGCATTTAGAGGGTGAAAGACCAAGTAGAAAGGATCATCTTCCCCGAAGGTCATGGGATTGGAGTTGGAAATTATGCGTTCATCCCTAAGAGAGTCATTAGGGAGGACTCCGACATCTTGGTCGGGGGCGAATGGAATAACATGTAGTGGCAACTCAATATCAATCACTTGATCAAAACTTGCATTAATTTTATTCTTGTCTTTATCCTCAAATTCATTTTTTAGTTTTTTAATCAAATTTATAATCAATATCATCCCCATATTCCATCTTAGATGGAAAATTATCCTCAGATTCATCATCATATCCATCCTTAATGTTAATTTTGATTTCATTATTGAGATCTTTTAATGAATCATTATCATCATTAGAATCAATGTTAATTTCACTATCATAATCAAATTCATCATTATCCTCATATTCATCCCCAACGTTATCCAATTCATCTTTAGATTTATCATCAACATCAGATTCATCCTCAGAATTCATTCTCGGGGAACATGAATTCAAAGTTAAAATTTTGGCAGACAACTCAGATATTTCAATCACTATTTCATCAGATGGAGGAGGGGTCATGATATGAGTCTCATCATGAGATTCGTTATTGTCACCATTTATTTCAACATCTAGATTAACATCATGATCAATAATTATTTCAGGCCACTCATCATCAGAACTTCCATTGTTAAAGTCATTATTCTAGAATAAAGACTCGAGTTTTAACTATTGTTTGATATGAATTTCAATTAAAACCGGATTCAAACAATGTGAGAAAGGGATCACCTTGGTTTGGCTCAAGGTCACATTAAGCTAGAGGATGGAATAATTGGTATCCATAATTATTTCTCAAAAAATATTCATTAAGATCTTCAATTTGACATGGTTCTCAAAAATTTGTGTTTGTTCCAACTCATAATTTTTCTCATAAAAAATCTCCTCATATTGTCCTTGAAAGTTCTCCTCATACTCATGTTGATATGTGATTGTGTTTTCCAATTCATCCCAAGCTTAGTCAAGTTCGAGAATTCCCTGATAAAAAATATTCCCATTCTCAACCATCGAATCTAAAACCATGAGTGGATTGGCTAATAGATGCTTATAGATTTCAATGAATTGCTAAGTATTCTCCTCGTGTTGTCTTTTAATACCCATATCAAAGGTTTCATTTAATTCAAGAGGGTATTAAAGACATCAAAGATTGTCTCCTCAATGTTGTAGACCCATACAAATATTTGGATAGGTCATACAACCCCGAGTTGTAAAATTCCGCACTTTGATAGGAGAATGGTTGGAATTGCATAGGTTCTTGAATTTGTCAGTACTCAAGTGGGTCGGGTTGGCTTCCCCAAGTGGGGTTGGGTTTTATCCAAAAAAAATAGTTGTGAACCAATGTGGTTCGGGTAGTTTCCCTCATAAGATGATTGATACAATGAACAGTAGTCTGGATATTGCAGTACATGGGTGGTACTCGACATACTCTTATGTTAGTATAGATTTGTTCATTAGGAATCATTGTTGGAGAGGAAATACAATGCAAGCACAAAATCGATTCACTAACACACGCGAGTTGCTGTAGAAGCGATTATCTTCTCAAAAATTTATTTTTTATTGTAGTACAAATCAAGCATGCCATTAGTCTAGATGAACCAAATTATGAAATGATGACTAACCTAAATTTTTACAGCTAGTTGTATTTATTTTCAACCAGCATGGGTGTAAGTACAGACCGTAAAATGACTACATGTGTTACATAAGAACAGTGCATTATGTGTTGTCCTTGAACCACCAATCTGCTCAGGGGAATCGTAGTTCCCTCACTGAGAAGTAGCTATTTATTTTTTAAAATCCAGTAGTCAAAGGTTTCACAAGGATTTAGGCTCTAACCTATGATTCAGTTTGTGCATGTGAGATTATGTTCACTGTGCAACAAACAAATATTTCAGATCACTTTCATTTGAGCCACACAGGGATTTTCCGAAACTTATCTAATTACGCGAGCAACTCAATTTTAATCTTGTTTAATATGTGAGCAGAGAGAGATCCACAAAGATGAATGCAACAGAAAGAATTGATTTTTTTTATTTTTAGAATTTTTTGAAGAATAAAAATATGCAACACACCTAGAATGCTCGAGTGTTTAGATAGATTATACAATGCTCACTGGTTGTGATCCGAAAAAAAATGTTTGAATCCTCAAAAAGATAGATCGAGGGAGAGAGTTGTCCACTTTTTTGTTTTTTTACCTGAAACAAAAATAACAACGAAAATTAGAGTAAGAGAGAGAGTTGTCCACTTTTTTGTATTTTTTTAGTACATGAAATAAAAATAACAAAAAATAATTTTAAAAAATAAAATCAAAATGAAAAATACCAAAAAGCAAATTGCACAATTTGTCAAGTCCCCGTCAACGGTACCAAAATGAAAATGCGATATTCGATGTGCTAAACGTGAATTTTAGTGTTGTTGTGGCACACATGAAAACCGAGATATTTCACATAAAATTTCTGAACTACGAGTCAAGAGATATCAAATAAAGCATAAGACAAGTAGAGGATCAATCCACAGGGACTCGGACATTTTTACACGAATGTTTTTATTCTATTTACAAAGGTATTTTTGACTTTATTGACTCAAATCAAATCCTATTGTTATTTTTATTCATGAGATCTTAAAATATTATGAAATATCTGTCACTAGATTCTAGACATCATAAGGATCACATGTAAATTTTCTGGGAATTTTTCAGATTTTTTGTTATTTTGGTGAATTTTTTAATTACCATGGGCAAGAATATAATTATCAGAAAACATCAGGGTCTTGAATGTAAAGAATAAAACTAAGGATGTAATTACAATTAGTGATAACTATCTGAACAAAATTGAAAATTTGCCAGACTCAATTATTTAATGGGTCAATTACTAGAGAGTATGAAATTGCAGAAAGGTCATTTGATACAGAAATAAAAATATTTGAAGAAGGAATTAAATAACATAATTTTCGTAGGGAATAAATCAACATAAATTGGGTAAATTGCACAAAAATAAAGTCGAGTTTTAGCTAATTGTAAAAAGGTCAAAAATGATTAAAAAACTGAAAATGAAATTTACGAAGATGTCCCTAAGACCCCTTCCTTCTTCGAGCGTAGGGCAGCGACGGAGGCCGTAGCTATGCGGTTGTGGTGTGTGAAGGAGGACGACGAGGATAAGGAGCGACAAAGATGCAGCTCACGATGGTGAGCGGGATGGTGGTGGCCAACCCCCAGATGGGTCTTCTGGCTTGGAGGAGGAGAGGATGCCCAAGCTCCCACGATGGATCCCTTCGTTTGGCCATCCTCCTCCCTCTATATAATCAGTGAGGGAAAGGAGGAGGCACGTCATTTAGCGGAAGTGGAGATGGTGCAAAAGCTGCGAGGAAGGTGAGGTGGCATTGGTGAGGAAGGAGCGAGGGGGACTCCTATGTGCATCGACTGGAGGAAGGAAGGGGCTGACGTCAACCCCCTAGGTGTTGATGTCAGCACCCTTATTTTTTATTATTTTTATTATTTTTTTTGAAATTGAAGATGGGAGAGGGGATATGAGAGCCACTTTCGGCCTTTTCTAAAGAGAACTTGAAAAAAATAGTTAGAAACTCTAGTCTGGGCTTGGAGCTTGTATTTATTTAAAATTAATTAATGCAACATTATTCTTCCCCTTTTTTTGAAATTAATTTGTAAGGAATGATATGTAATTTTCTAGATGATTTTGAATGCGATGAGCATAAAATTTACGAAATGAAAATTAAGTGTGAAATTGAGACAAAAAAATGGATTAAAAATATAATTTTGCTCAAAAAGATGTAAAAGATATGATAAATCACCGATTCATCAATCAGTATGAAGGCATGAACATATGTGGACATCATATGTGGACTTGAATGATTTAGCGGTGCAAAAATCGGAGCACATCTTCAGATGCTCCTTATTCATGTTGACATTGCCATAGACACGAGAATAATATGTAAGCATGTCAATCTCATCTCTTGCATAAATCCACATGTGCACTTAGATTGTTGCCCATTTATCACAACTTTGCAATTTACCTTAGGGGTCCACACCTAAAAAATATTTTACATAAATTGCTCGATACGGATGTCTCGAGTAGTTTGAACATGTTTGTCCATGATTTTCTCATATCGAGGCATCACTTGTGCTGAAATCTTCACTCCAAATTTGTGTCTTTCAACAAAATATGTGCTCTGATGATAAAGTATGACAAGTACCGGTATTTGAACTGAAAAACCAAGGGTGCTCCTCATGACACTATTGAAATTCTTCTAGAGGCATGTCGTAGTGTTACCCCATCATCGACCTTCGTCGAAGGTGCAAGCCCAATAACATTGATCACCATCCTCTTCTCGACATATCTAGTCGAGCGCATCACTTTTTGATTGATAACTAATTGCCATACATACTTCTGCATCATGGTGATTACATCTAAATAATTGCAAATGAAAATGGATTTAAAGCATGCAAATCTACCATGTAATTTACTTTGTTTAAATGTTAATCAAATCTCAAGAAATAATATCTGTTTAGTTATTATATCCTGAAACATTCATCTTGATATAACATATAATCATTTTACTGGTCTACGTTTTGCTCACTCTTTACTCATGATCAGCTTAAGAAAATTGGAAATATGTGAAGAAGAATTTGCTAATTGTAATGGTCATTTCAATGTGAACTAAATTCATGTTGAGATTATCTGCGAAAAAGTTGATACGACTGCAAGAGAAGACCATTCGTTTTTATGATTGGATGCAGCTCGTCAAGATACTCGGGATCACCAAAACAATTTACGCCTATATTTATTTTAAATTGGGATTTTTACTTGAGAGTTCCTTTAAACTTTTTAAATTATCTCTACGATCTTTTGCACAACGTAATTACCCCCATCGACCCTGTAAATTACCTGTAGTACCCTCACGAACTTTAAATAGATTAACCACAAGGTTCATGGGGGTAAGAGTTGACAAGTTTACGGGGTCGAGAGGGGAATTATGTTGTTTCAAAGGTTGTGGAGGTAATTAGCAAAATTTATAGGGTATGCCGGATAAAAATCCCTTTTAAATTATTTACTAAATCATTTGTTGCTAAATATATAATGATGAATATTATCCATTACTAAATATTTTTATATTAGATTTAACGATGAAAATTATAGTCGTTGCTATATCATTTCAATGTTCTAAATAACAATGCTCATCTGTTGAAACTTTTAAAATTTTGTGATAATCGTTTCTATTTTTTTGGTTCGAAATTTTGAAAAAATTATAACAAATAAACATTGCTAAATAAAGTGTCACTAACGATATGGCAACGGCTAAGACTTTCGTCGTTAATATAAAGTATTAAAAAATCATTTACCAATGGATAATATTTGTCACTATAAAGTATTAAAAAATCATTTACCACAACGGATAATTTAGCGACGGATTTTAAACTATAAATCCAATTTAATGCATGGGATATTCGATGATATTGAAATTAGTTGCACTTATATGATGACACTACTCCTTTCCATTTTCTTTATAAAACTAAAAAAACAAATAACAGAAATGAAGCAAAACACTCTTTCCATGTTTAGACCCTCAGAAGTGGCCATCCATTTCGGGAGGATTGGTGGGAGAAATCAAACGACCAAGAATAGCAAGCCATTGTCTCTTTCTACTCCGCCGATGTTTAGATCATGGAACTGCGTGGTCCTTTTTGCTTTCCAGTTGGAGAGAAGGCGTGGATGCGGTTTCCCTCCATTGAGAACGGAGGACATCAAGCATATGGATAGTGTTTAAGGTGAGTATATTCTTCCATCAGAATAATTTGATTCCTGACAGTGATTGAGATGCACCGAAACATTGCAATGGGTAATTAGATTCTGCAAATTTGATCTTGCAGTTCGTAGCATCATCCATGAAGCAGTAACCAAGGATCGAGCATGGGCAACAAGGTGATCGTCAATCTCATCAAGAAGGGGCTGATACTGCCCCTCAGATCGAGCTGCAGATCGGCGTGCCACCACCCGATCTTGCTGGCGGTGGCGTCCATCTTGTTCCTCCTCTACAGATTCCTTCCACGCGTGTTCAATTTCCTCGTCTCGATATCGCCGGTGATCGTAACCGCCCTCCTCATCCTCGCGATCCTCCTCACCTTCAGCGAGCCGAACAACGCGAGACGAGAGGACAAGAGGCGCCACGACGACCACTCTGGCCGCGGAGGCCACCGGCACTGCACCACAAAGGCCCATGTCGACGACAGGAGGAGGAAGGTGGAGGTTGCTGAAGGTAGGGACGTTGTTGTCAGCAATTCAAACAGGAAGGTTGTCCTCTTGAATTCCCGCCACCACCGCGGAGCGAAGAAGGATGTTGTGGTGCTCGGTGTCGGCCCCGCGGCACGCGAAGATAAACCGAAAGCCGGCAAGGAGAAGGGGTTGTCCGGCGTTAGGACGGCGTCGAAGAAAGGCGCGGTTAAAGATGATGCCAACGATCAATCTGATTCTGATTCTGAGAGAGCTGGGAGTTCAGTTGAAGACATCGTTCCTATTCTTGACGAGCTCCATCCGCTGCTCGATTCCGATGTCCCTCTCGGCGCTACGGTCTCCGACTCCGATGAGGTTTCATCCGTGGCATCGTCCAGGGAGCAGACATCGGACAATGACGATAACGACGACGGCACCGAAGATGAGGAAGAGGCTGAGATTCATGACATAGAGGAAGAGGAGACCAACGAGGAGAAAGACGATGGGACGGAAGCGGTCTTGAAGTGGACGGCGGACGACGAGAAGAACCTCCGGGATGTGGGCACGTCGGAATTGGAGAGGAATCAGCGGCTGGAGCACCTGATTGCGAAGCGAAGGGCACGGCATTATCAGAGATCGGAGACTGAACGTAACCTGATAGACTTGGGCAGCAACGATCCGACATCGGTTGTCGAGGAGCTGTCGCGATTGTTGGTCTTGATCCCTCCAAGAAAGAATCCGTTTGATCTTCCTTACCCGCCGGAGGAGGCGATTCCCGGTTCAGCTCCGTCGGTTCTACTACCGCGGAGAAACCCATTCGATCTCCCTTGCGATCAACCGGAAGGAGACGACGGAGCTCCGGCAGTCGGATTCAACGGTCCAGAAACAACGCCGGCTCAGCCAAGGGACATGTTCTTCCGACGGCACGAGAGCTTCGCCATCGGAGAATCGATCCCCTTCGACAGTAGGCAAGAGAAACGGGAGAGCAGATTCAAACCATTTTTTGGCGGGGAAAATCTCAGATATCCGTCTCACTCTCACAGCCACTCCGACAGCTTCAGCAACTTCAAGATCGATGCCGTCGTCCCCGAATTCGGGCCTGCTCCTTCTCCGGTGTCGCATCCGGAGCAACTGGAGAGGATCACCGCGTTCGGCTTGCGTCGAGGAAGCGACCACGTTGATCAAAACCATCAATTTCCAAAGAGGGTAAGCTCACTTGGAGTTGCATCACAGACCGGCGAGGAGAATGCTGCGTACTCCGACTACGACAATTCGGCTCAACAGAGCGGCGATTCCCCGGTGGGATCTCATGATTCGGTCAAGTCGGTAATCGCGGAGTCGGAGCTGATGCGCAGGACGGAGGATGCCAACGACGACAAGCAAATCGCGGAACCCGTCTACGATTCAAGCCCGTCGGCGATAGATAAATCACGACGATCAAGCGCTGCTTCTATTGATGAAGGGCTTCTTTCTCTAGAAAAAAAGAGTTCAAGCTCATCGTCGTCATCGTCGTCGTCATCATCTTCTTCTCCGACAGCATCCTCTGGATTGAAATTGGGCAATGCAACGGAACTGGCAGATCCAAGCTTCTCATCAGAGGAGTATTCCAACGACGCGCTCTGGGTGGCATCGCCTAGCTTATCGTTCATCGAACAAGAGGAGTCGAGAGCGAAAGAGGTCTCGGAGATCAGAGAGGACGACGTCATCCAAGTCGGTCTTCCCGGTTCCATCGCGCCGATCCCCATGACATCGGCATTGCCCGCCTTGAGCACTGCATCGATGACGGAGAAGCTAAGTTCTGCAAAGGCTTTTCCCAGTCGGATAACCGTCGTAACGGACGACATAGCTTCGCGCGTTGCGTCGGTGGTGCAGCTTTCACAAGAAGAGCTGCTGCCGCCGCCCTCTCCGCCGTCGACCTTCGGTGTGGTGGAGACGCGGGTGAGCATATTGCCGCCGATCCCGGAGGAGATCGTGGATGATCTGAAACATGAGGAAGAACCTGATGTTCTTCTTGCCCATTGAAGATATATATAACTGGTGTGTCGATCTATCTTCTCGTTAGCATTCATATTCACGCTAGTTGATTTCTATCAAAGATTTGGCGTTGATTCTTTGATTGCAGGATTAAACTTTATCTTTCTTGAGGACGGTGTAATGCTGCAGAAGTGATAGGATGGTGGAAGAACTACTTTGGGACTAGTAGGTGTGACGTGCTCACTGGAGAGATGGCATGAGATGTAAATTAGATTGTATACAACGGCCGGAGGCGAGGGGGCCAGTCGCCGCCCCGGCTTTACGATTGTAAATCCGACCGTTCATCTTAAGCTCTCCGACTCCATCAACGGCACTGCATGATGGCATGGTGCGAAGAGCTGCACGGAGGTTGGATCGGTTTTTTCCCTTTTTTTTCTTTTTAGTCACTCCTTGTCCTGGAATTTCTTTTCCAGTGACAAAAACCTTTTATGGCCTTTTTATTCGTGTCGTCAATAGAAACAAGGAGCATGTTTCCTTCATGTCCGTCGCGTTATATATCTTTTAATTTTTTTGGAAAACAATCTCCGTTGTATTGGTTATGGCATGGGAAGAAAATGCCCTTCCTGTTAAAGAGCTGTATTGCTGTAATGTAGGGATCCGTTTATGTGGAATGGAAGTGTGCACACCGTTCCCGATTCCCTATGCAGGTCGTCCAATCTAATTAAACTTGCATTTCCAATACAATAATATTGTGATTTTGTATTTGTTGGATATTAGGTAATAAAGAAACGATTGTTCTCACTACATCAAAATTTACCTGACAGTAATTTATGCAAACTCAATGATTATGGCATTCGCAATAAAACAATAAAAAACCTTTCGTTTAGGTGACAAAATGATTTTGTAAGATGAATTTCACTAATGATATAAAATTCAGAAACATGTTTTGGAAATCAAATGTAAGATGGTGTTATTTACATGACAAGATCCATGTAAACGTTCTAGCAACATGATATTTCAAAATCATGAACCCATCCGTCTTCATGTCCTGCTTATAAATTTTGATAATCTCTACCTAATACCTCTACCAGAAATACTATCAGTGTTTACACCGGTCGACTCGACTTGTCTCACGCTTTCCTAACCTGTGCCGAGCGAGTCCCGGGAAAAAGCACTCCATCAAATGCCTGATCATACCTAATTAAACATAAACACTTCATGGATTCTCATCACATCTACTATCTATAATAAGCACTGAGGCGGTTTCTCCTAAACAAAAAAGTCCATTGGTTAGTTATAGGGCATTGATACAAGAAACTAGGCACATCGAATCGTAATATATATTGGACTATGAAGCCTATTCAAGCCTATTCTAAAAAAGTTGATTCTCCCATGCTCTTGACTTGAAGTTTCTCTCTATTCACATGGGTGGTTGTCTGCATTTTAGTGGTAGTTGATGATAATGGAAGGTGGTTGTTGACACTGCAGAGGTGGTTGTTGATGTTAGGGACATGGCTCCTGACGATGCCGAGCTAAGATCAACATGGAATGAAAACCCAAATCTGATTTAAGTAGGCATGCCACTACCTTGCAAGAGTATTGTAAATGACTGGTTGGATTGAGAAACTACCTATCCCCAAAATAAATCTCAATGCAAAGGTTGTGCATCATGCATTAATGTAAAAATATAAAAATCAATTTGCTCACAAGCATGGATGAAGTCAGAAGTATTTACTCGGAAATATTTACTTGAGATTATTTTTATGTATTCTATACTATCATCATTTTTACTGCCATATTTGTTGGATTTTAAAAATCTTGTAATTTGACAGAAAGGATTGTAAAGAATTCGAGATAGAGATCTTTTAAGTGGTTTAACATAAATACACTTATAAAGTTGTGATTTTACACCATTATGCTTGAAAATAATATATTAAAAATAATATTCCTGCAAATTCTTTGTATTATAGGAATTCCCTTCAGTTAATGTGTTGTTAAGTAACATTGTAAAATCTAGGTTTAATCAGCTTTGCCCATTTAATACACTGCAATATCAGTTATGCCCCTCCCTTTTTGAGAATATCAGTTCCGCAATTGACTTCTTCCATAATGATCACTTGTGCCTCTCAGTTTAATTGCCATCACCCCCTCCTCCTCAGATCACCCCTCCCCTTCCAGCCCCACCTCCTCCAACCACTCCCTCTTGATCGACCCTCCCCATCCAGCCCCTCCTCCTCCGACCACCCCTCCCCTTCCAACCCCTCACCCTCGACATCTCCTCCACCTCCATTTTGTTGAAGTCAAACTATGGGTAGGAGCGTTGGCGGCATTGCTACTCAGATGTTGCTAGATGAAGCTTTCCGTGAGCAATCAGTTGTTGCTACTCAAATGATCCTTTGGGGGTCCCTCCGTTGTTGGTGTTGGAACCATCCCCACAACTGCTTGGAGGTAGCATAGTTGTAACCCACGATACCTTTGGATAAGGAACCTACAGAAGAGGAGGAGGGGACAGGGGAGCAGGGGCTAGAGGAGGAGAATGGGGAAATAGATGAGGAGGACGGAGGATGAAGATGGGGCGGAAGAGGAGGAGAAGGGGTATCGAGGAGGACAATCTAGGATGATTCTCCTCCAACATAATTAGCAGAAAGGGGAACTCGAGAATAATATTCTTATTATGACTCAAGCTCACTTCTAGTTGTGGATGGATTCGAGAGTGATGAGGAATGAATAGAAGAAGACAATCTAGGATTATTTTTGTGGGTTTTTGGAAGTTGGCTAATGGGGGAGCATCTTTTGATTTTTATAACCTTTATTAGTTTAGATGTGAATCCGATGGTTAATATGCAAACACTTCTTTTGTACAACCATGAAAAACTAGATGGGGAAATTAGAAGTTTATGACAATACATGTATATATGTTCAATTGTCCATTTCTCACAATATGACTTTTTTTTTGTATAGCATGTTGTTTTAGATGACAATGTATGAGTTTTCTTCGATTATTCTATTTTCTCTAATTACCTCGTTATTTCTTGGGCAATGGACTGAATAATCATGTCTCAATATAACCCAGCTATTTTCAGGGATAGGGGATTAGGGCATAATGTAACTTGTGTAGACCATCATCGAGCGAGAGAACAAGAGAATTAGGGTGCAATCCAAGGCAGAGCATCACTGCTCCACCTTGTTGGTTCTCTCAAGAGTTACACAAAGCCTCTGGATCAACTAAACTGTCGACGCGATGATGGGAGATCAACCTCCAAGTTCCTTGATAATTCTTCCTCATCGTCTTCTTCTAGTTTTTCCTTCCCATTTTCTTTTTTTATATAATCCACTATTATAGCCGAATTCCTATTGTTATTATTTCCTTTCCCTTTTTCTTTGATTGTTCTCCAATTCTGCCCCAAATCCATCCCAGTGTCTTTAGTTTCATGCCATTGTTGTTTTACCTCTAATCGACTCGACTAATTAGAAATGGATTTCTTTTCAAATAATCATCGATAACAAAAAGTCACTCATCCACTCGCTTCAGTCAACCTCATCCGACCATAGATGTGGCAAGATATCATGAATCCTCCAATCGAACGGAGAATATCAAATAACTATCTCCTATTCACTCTCATTCATCCCTAACCTTTCCCTCCAAACAAACTGAAATAATGCATTATCCCTCCACCCTTATCCACTCTTATTCCTTTACTGAATGATCCCTAACGATCAATTGACCAAGACTTTTGTGATTTCACGTGCCTACTCTTTCTGTGATTAATATTGACGAACTATTACAAGAGTTCCTTTCTTAAGTTGTATTTTCATATCATATATACAATGAAGGACTCTTGAGGGGCGTTCGGTTCGGGAATAAGCAGAAATAATGACAGGGAATAAGGAGAATAAGGGTCTATTCTCTGTTCGGTTGGAAAGATAGGAATATGAATAATATGGTGGAACAAGTGTAGGTAAAGTGGAATAAAGATAGGAATAAGGGTGGAATAAGGTGAAATAATGGGATGTAAATGTGAATAGTTGTACTCTTGGGAACGGAGCAGGACGTGGAATTGACCCCATATTCCAGTACTTATTCTGCAAACGAACTGGGCCTAGCTACCTCTCTCTCAATTGCTAATCAGAGATGGTTTGATTACATATCAAAGTTGCATCGACGAGTCATGCTTAATCACCTACAGTTGTGTTTCTCACCAGTTCGTGATTTTGGGAAGAACAACAGGTACTCCTCCCATGTGCACAAGTGATTGCCATGTAGCATAGAGTGTTAATCAAAGAGTCCTATATTAGACAACAAGATCATGAACCAGTCAACACGACACATCACCTACTTCCTGAAATTTACAAGTGAAAGCATTAAGCCTTTTGCAGAACATATCTAAATCAGGGGCTTATTTGAGTCAATTCTACTTTTTTATTGCAAAAATGCTCCCAACACTTTAAAGAAATTTCCTGCCTATTTTTTAATCAAGATTGAAGAGGTTTTCACTGAATAACATCGAAAAAATAATATTTGTTTTTGTAATATTTTTAGGCGCATTTTTTATTTTATATTTTTCTTGAGTCGCTTGCTAGGATCATCTTTCAATTCTTAGAAATTCAAGCACTTAAAATTAAATTCCATAGAAATCATAATAATTGCCCTCGACATATATACTCACTTCTTCATGCTTTTCAAAGCAAATCATTGACTTAGTGGGCTTAAATAATTAAAAATATAAGAATCATTAAAATTGTAAAATGATAAAAATAAATATAATAAAGAAAACTAAAAATATCCTAAAATATCTGACACTATCTAGAATTGGTATAGTTTTTGGTTTACAAAAATAATATAATTTAATATTTAGAACTATTAAAAAAGAACAATAAGTAATAATAATACTTAACTATTTTCAGATATTAATATATATTACATATATTCCAGCATATATTAGCCATAGAAAATGTCTCGTTCAAAATTTTCAATTTTTAACCTTAAAACCAAAAATCTTCTAAAAAACTAAATTTCCTTTAAAATTTAATAAAAACTACAATGATTTAAAATAGAAAGCCCTTGCCTCCTATTTTACCTATAATTTATATATAAATTACTAGTATACATAAATAATAACTATAGGAATTTCTCCCCCCTCCCCCTGTTGGAAATGCGAGTCCACGGCGAGCCATTATGCAATCAATGTCATTGCAAATATTATTCCCTGATCTGAAATGAAGAAGAACTAATTTACATAATATGTCTCTTAGTATAATTAGGGTTATGTACCATGGCCATATTAATGATCATACAACTGTTGATTCAATAATTGAATCATAAAGGCTGGTGCTTGGATGAATATATAAAGAGTTAGATTGAGGACTCATTGAGCATAGTCATATGATTATTAAGAGATGATCTCCAACTTGAGGAGGAGATGGCAATCCTCTCTTTGAATGTTGATATCTAATTGACCTCTTGATGCAAGTCCTCTGCATAGGAATAGAGATTCAGAGACGTTAGATAAGTTAGGTCAAAGAGTTGACTTAACGAGAATGAGATAACCAAAGTCCTATGTCATATGCTGTCACGATATAGGCACGCATCCTCTGACCAAAGACAGATGTGTTACTATATGTCTAAGTATGTACAATTAGCAGACCAATAGCTTGATGACCTAACCAAGGTCTATACACCGGTGCGTTGGTATGCATCCAAGGGCATATGAGTAATACAATCTCTCAAAGGGATCATACAGATCCAGTTACTGAACCAGAAGACATGAGCTCACTCATGGAATATTGGGAAGAATCAAATTCCATGCACGATCGTCTCGCTTTGGAAGCTTGACTGAATTTGTAGGTTTGATATATGTAAAGCCTTGAACTTGTCATATCTTGGATCCTATATAATAAGATCCGGCTCGTCAAGAGGAAACCAACGGAATTTGTTTCGTGTGAATCGGACTTCGTTTCAATTTATTATGAATTTCGATTTGTTATGAATACGGCCCCGAGTTTGGGATAAGTTTTGGCTAAAACCATGGGCCAAAACCATGAGCCGCTAAACCATGGTTTTCTAACCATGGTTAGTGGTTTTCTGGAGCCTATAAATATACCTCCCTACCCATTCATTCTCTATGATTTCCACTACCACCACCACCCTAAGGGCTCGGTCGAGAGATTGGGAGGAAAAGTGGGAGGCGAGGAAGGAGCACTAGCGAAGCACTGCCGGGAGAACAAGGAGGATAAAGGTATGATCCTCTCTTAGTTTGCTTCGTAATCTAGACTTTCAATTCATCCTCTTGTTCTTCCAAGTTTAGTTCTTGATTCATCTTTCTTTTCGATTCGTTTCATGTTGTGGTTCGAGGAAAAATATGTGTAACACCCCACTTAGATACGGACGGCTATGCACGTCGGTGAACCCTGTGATTTGTCACACGTCCACTCATCTAGGACGCTTGGTGTCGACCGATTCTCCATCTCTTATGTTTCTATTCTTTCAATTATGCTTTTATAGTTATTTTGATGGAGAAATCTATGTAATACCCTACTAAGGTGCGGGAGGCTATGCATGTCAGTGAACCTTGTGATTTTTCACACATTCACTCACCTAAAATGCGTGGTGTCTACCGATTCTTCATCTCTTGTTGTTTGAATATATTCTTTCAGTTTCGTTGTTATTTTCCTCTCGATCGATTTTATAGAGGAAACTCCTTTCGTTTTTATTTTGAAATATATATCCCGATATAAGGGGAAACTCTGCCAAAATTTTCCAAGAAATATGTCCCGATATAAGGGGAAACTCTGCTGAAATTTTCCTAGAAATATCACCCCGTATAAGGGGAAGCTCTGCTGAAATTTCAAGAGAAAATATGTTCTTGGCGTTCTTCGTGTTCTTTGGGTTCTTTGTGTTCTTCGTTGGTTCTTCGCGTTCTTGACACGTTCTTAGCGTTTTTGAAACGAAAATGAAATTTGACCTTTTCAGGAGCCTTAAAACATCCCTTCTGAGAACGAAACACGATAAAGCCTTGCATATGTGTGAGAGAGCTCGATTAGGTAATGAAATCCTTCCTTTTGCTGTTGAGTTTTCATACGAGATTATTGAAATTCTTGATTTTATGTTCTTTGCTATGAAGAACCCTAATTTTGGCTGTTTTTGAAAAAGTCTGAAGAGTTGCTTTGTGACTTCCACTAAAATAAGGTTTAAGCATCAAATTGATGCGGTAGTTTTGAAAGTTAGGGTTTGGGAGTTAAAATAGGCATAAATATGAGTATATATGCATATGAATAATATATATGTGAGTCTACACTAAGTGTTGCTGATTATGCAAATTGAAGACTTAACGAAAGAATTATATCATGGGAATTGATGTGGTTTGAGTTGGATTCTGAAAAGGATCGTGTGTCACGTTAAGGATGACAGGGAGTAGAACTACAGCTCGGGCATGCAACCTGTAGGTTTGTCGGAAGGAACCTGTATTGGCGTTTCCTACCTAGGTGGTATGTAGTTGCCCTGTTTTGATAAGTGTGCATGAAATGAATGATTTGCAACGCGTGGTACCGGGAGCCAGTATCTTCGGGTTGAACGACGGAAGATGTGGTCGTGCCATGTGGAGGTACGGGTGGTTCAGTAGCGGCTGGGTCAGGATAATATGTATTTAAAGCCGCTAGGTTATATGATTAAATGTTAGCCTGAGGTTTTAAGAAACTGAGTCCTCGAGGACAGTGTGCTCATTTGTTTTCCAGGCTGAGGGTTTGAGACTCTGTTTAATAAAAGAAGAGAAAAATTGTCAGGGTAGTATTGGAGGATTGGTTGAGGCAACGTGCGGCGGCATAAGCTTACCAAGATCAACACAATCTCCAATCCCGAAGTGTCCAAAGCTTCGGAGTCCAAGAATGGTGAGGTTCCCTTGGACTAATCCCTGACGTGGAATAGAAAGGAATAGGACTTAAATTAACAAGAAGGAATGAAATATTTTGTGATAACAAGTTTTGCAAAATTACACAATTTGTTTGCTTTTCTCTTCTTCGTTACTTAGCATTCGCTAATTTTTATCCTATGATTTATGGAAAATCCAACAGGTGTCGGTGAGTCATCGCAAGGACTTGAAAAATCCAGCCAGCTTACATACTAGACATCAAACCAGTCGTAGTAGCTTTTCTTTGTAAGGTAGTTAGTAATATTTCTGTATATTTCCTTCCAGCTAACGTACATGTAAACGTAGTGACACAATGGATCATGTAAACTTTATTTTGTGAATGGAAAAAGTGTTGAAATACTTCCTTATGAGTATTTTTATTTACAACCTGCTTCTAAATGTTAGTTGCGATTGCTAAATAAATTATTGCTGAGTAACCAGACCCGGATATGGGAGGATCTGACGGTCCGGAATTGGGGTCGTGACAATATATATTTTTGGAAAGTATATAATCAAGACCTAGGTATGATATATGCTTTTGTAAAGTATATGATCGATACCAACTCTCAATAATCAAATGAGAAACTTACTGATAAAACCATGAAGTATATAACATAAAATTGATCTAATACTTCAGGTTTATTATGAGTCTTCTAGTATGTAGGGTGTACAGGTATTGGGAATACCTGAGGTTGATGTGATCATAAATGATTGTATAACCATGACACGTCCATTCCTAGGAAGTGATGAAACGGGTTTGGATTTTAGTGACTCCTCTCAGTAGAGAAGTAATACGATCTTGGTTTAAATATTGGACATTAATATGAATGTGATTCAGATGCAATGAGAAGATTAGATTTGCAGCCTTGATTTAATAAAGCATCTATGGGAGGTCCGAGATCTGGATTTGAGATGTGATCTCAATATCCAAGTCACTATACGTGGAACAATACAATCGTCATGTTCTTATCTCCAAGTATCCACGAAGAAAGCGCATTATCCTTGAAAGAGTTCATGATAATTTTATTGTTGATATTATATATCCAAGCATTGAGAAAATTAATAATTAAATATGATTTTATTGTCGTGGATAATATGAATTTGATTCATATTATAAGGAGAGTTCTCTTAGGTAATTAAATGTGATTTAATTATCAAAATATGTGAATAATGTGAATGCGATTCATATTATTTGGGCGCATGAGAGTAGAGATCCAATATGATTAAATGTGATTTAATCATGGATAGGAATAATACAGATAGCATTATCCATATTAATCATATATATATTATAAATGTGATTTATAATATATAAGAGAGAGCAATTTATAATTTACATTTGTCAATTAAATGTTGATGTGAATTGGATTCACATTGGACATTAAATTGAAAATGTAATTTACATTTTATTTTGGGTTGTGAATGTGATTCACAAATTTCTAATGGCATGATTGCAATGTTCACAAAATAAATTGGATTTATTTTTGTGAAATAATATGCAACAAAAGTTGTTGCAAATATTGAAGAGAATCATGAGACAATATAATCTCATGTAATAAGGAAAGGAAATCCACCTTCCTCATATAGAGGGTGGACGACCACAATTCCACCATGGAATATGGTGGCCGTCCACTCCTCTTATGGAAGGAGGCTTGCCTCCTTCCTATTTCTCCAATGGAGATTGATTTAATGTAAATCAAATTATATTGAGTATATATTTGATTTTATTAAATTAATTATTATTGTGTTTTTAACAACAAGATCATGACTGTTAAAAGAAATACATATCAATGTGATCCATTGGATTTATCTTGTCCATGTAATGAGATCCATGGATCCTAAAATATTATAAAAGGAGAGGCACCTCCTTTGCTCTTCTTGAAACAAGACAACACAATATGAGAATATAAAGCTCTCTCTCTCTCTCTTTCTCTCTACACTCCCTCTCTCTCATATGGTCGTCCGCCATGGAAGCCCTAAAGGGAGTCTCCATCGCTGCAGCGTTGCCGTTATGCAGTCGGATGTTTTGTTCATGGATCTCTATCTCCTTCAGTGCACCTTGCTTATGAAGAAGACGTTGAATCTCGTGTGATGAGATCAGGAGATTCGCTGCTTGGATCATCAACATGGATTGCGATAAGCACGTGCCTCATCCACGCGCTCGCAAGCGTCTCCTCCATCGGATCGGACTTGAGAAAGGAGGTCTGTTTGTTTAGAGACTCGATAGCAACCACACTTCAATAGGTAACCCTAATATTTGTTTTTGGTTTATATGAAATGATCCGAGAAGCGTTCTTGGATCATGTGGTTTCATCGCATGAAAAAATTTTAATTTCCGCTACCACGAGCAACTAGTGTGACTAGTCACTCCCGATCGCATACGATGCAATCCTCATACTTATGTGATGTGCTTAAGTATTTACCCATATCCTTCAAGTGGTATCAGAGCCTTAGGTCGAAGGTTTTGGATGCATCCATAAACCAAGGACGACATGGGTTCGTTAGGGTTTGCGAAAGTTTTGTCGCATTTCATTTTCGCATCTCTGTTTTGTGATTATTTTCGACCTGTTTAAATTATTTAAACGTAAAAAATAACACTTGAATTTTGTTACCCATTAAATAAGGAAATCGTAAGATCTTATTTTGCTTGATTTCGAATCCGTTTGCTCAAGTTATGAACTTTTTAGTGAACATGTATCCACTGTTTTGGGGATTGTGAATCTTAACGTAATTAAGAAGTTAATTGCAGTTTTAAAATGCCATGAAATGCATGAAAATAACTTAGGTTCTATTGTAATCAAATTAGCAAACTTTAGAAACTTATTTTGCTTAATCTGGATTTAAATTGATTGCGATATGCTAATTTTAATAAGTGAGGGTAACTGTTGGAAATTAGTTTCCTAATAAAGAACCTTGTGATTGTCATTTAATCAATTAGTGAACTTAAATGATTTAATTTTCTAGAATAATTATGGATAAATATTTGTGAAATATTTGATAATAATTATTTCCTTAAATGACATTGCCCTAACCAATAATTGATTAGATGTGATCTACATCACAAATTGGTTACATGATCTGCATGATCTACTTCCAACAAACATTGTTGCTTGAATAGGATTGGGGATTTGTTTAGAAAATCTCGTTATAATGTTAATCAAAATGGTTTCGATTACTATTATGTGGTATAACTTCTTTTGAAAATCTGATTATCATCTCAAGTGCACAATGATCAATTTTGCGTTATCCTTTCCTAAAGTAGATATGGTGTCTAGTCGGGGAGCATTAGGGTAGCAGGTTGTACCGTGTGTGGTCTGTCCCACTCCCGTCGATACCAACCATGACAGAAGGTAGGGACTCTATAATGCTAGAGAGATCATGGTGTATTTTTCTAATTATTAAAATTTGAAATAATACGTATTTGAGATAATACTATATTTCAAGTAATAATATAAGGATGTTTGTTGGATATTAATTGGATCAGTAATTAAATATGATTATATTAATTGGAATCCAATTAAAAATGAACAGTCTATTTTAATAGAGTTGTATTTTCCTTGGAATAATTAATCGTAATGAATATGATACATAATGATTGATTAGAATTTGAACGTGATATGGAGGATCACATAAGTGACATCCATAGTCTCCCGTCAAAGCGAAGGGTTCCATCGTCAGGGATTGTTTATAGGAGACTTATGTCCGAAGGGACAACTCCTATATGCAAGCGCATCTGGATCGGGCTCTTCGCTTCTCGAAAGAGTAAGGAGTATGCGTAGTGACCCCAATATAGGGTCATCATATTATTAGGGTGATATTGGATAGCGCATAGCGAGTTGTATTCCTGTTGGCGGTTGATTCAATTAATGACGGGTCAATATCATCTTAGGGGTGGTGGGCCCGGGTGTTAAAGACAGAATTGGGAAATGCAAGTTGGACTTGCAAGGCAAATTGTGTTCCCGCTTGTTTTTATCTGAGTTACAGATTCTCATATTATTGGGATGTAACAAAGATAAGGAAGGAGATCCTAGATCTTGCTAGATATATAATGGTAAGTATATCTCTTACATTGAAAGTAATAAAGGGAATGAACTTTCAATGTTGACAAGGCAAGACAACTTTGATATAAAATTCCTAGATCAAAGTAAAGTGTGTGTGTGTGTGTACATATATATATATGCAAATTTCTTATTTCAGATAATTCTTCATTAAACCCATTCAATGTTATACTCAATAATAACCAGTAAAATATCATGGATTGGATCCATGATCAAGATATTGTAGTTGCAGTTGGATACATATTATATGTGGTTGCAATGTGCAAGTTTCCTCGTAATAATGTGGAATGACAATTAAATAGACAATAGGTCTACAACCGTAGGATTTGTATGTCTCTATAGTCTTGATGTCTCATCGAATGTACTTTGTAAGTGACATGTCGATGATGATCATAATTGTCGAATAATCTTTATAAAATCTAAGAAGATGTTTTGGCATACATATGTGCTCTCGACATTTAATCGTCAATGACATAGTTCTTTGCATCATGCAGAATGGTGGCTCTATAAGAGATGATGTATTCAAAATGTTTAAGTACCTAATTGAACCAATATTTTAAGATTTAGATGGATGTATATACGATGAGTGTCGTCACTCTATTATCTATACGCTAGTCATTCATGAACCTTGATAATATTCATATTGTATGAATTCAATGAAGCATGTATAAATGTTCAAATACTCTTACACTGAATTCTTTTGAATTTAACATAAGAGATCCTTTGTCTTAAGCAATGGTTATTTATAGATGAAGAGAGCGCAATGGAAGCATGGGTCGGACCCAAGTGAGGAAGGAAAGTCAAAGAGTTGACTTTTCTTCTATGACTTCCATATGACATCCAAAGAGTTGGATGAATGCCTATACTGTAATAATCTGATGTGTTGGAAGTATAACTATCAAGTCTATCTAGAATCCTTAGAGAATGACTCAAATAGTGCATCAGAATAATCTACATATAATCATTGATATTGACTTGCTTCTTAAATAATATAAAGTATGATAATTGTATCTCAATCTTCTAACAACACTTGCAATGGGTTGCATATGTTTATAAAACTGGAAAACTTGATCTTAATGTTTATAGTCATCCACATGGATATTAATGCAATTGTTGCAACAATCTCTGTTAGATTTCTAGACTTCTCGATTTCAGTGAGAGAGCCTTGGTCTTAGAGAATGTCTCTATGACCTAGATATAAGAGTACACTTATAGATTATTTCTAATTGTTAAAAATAAACATGAATTTTGGAATAAACCTATCATAAAGAGTTATGATGGATATATTTTAGATAGTAATCTAACATCTAATGGACTCTACTTAATTAAAAAAATTAATGGATGGTTCATTAACTTTTCTAATACTGAAAATTAAACCTTTAAAAAATCAATAAGAGGATGAAAACATTTGACAATGATCTGGCATCAAGCCTTGGACATATGTCTGTTGATGAGATCAATAGACTAGTAAGATATGACTCTCTAGATTGTCTATAAGTTCAAATCTTACGTACTTGTGAATATTGTATTCAAAAGTAAAAATGTCCAATACACCCTTCCTTGGGAATGGTGTAAGATGTCAAGGTATTCAGGATCTCATACATATTGATGTATGTGGATCATCTATATCATAGTAAACATTATGGATACGTGATATCTATTGATGATTATGTATGATATGATATTTCTTCTCTTCACCGAAGAAACCTTTGAAATGTTCAAAGATTTCATATTTTGATTTAAGGAATGCCTTATGGAGATATGAATACCATTTCTATCTCACTCCTATTGATACACCTAAACTCAATAGAGTTGTAGGGAGATACAATTGATCATGTGTGACATGATTTGATCAATGATGAATTTTAGCATAATTACCTCTTATTTTTCAGGTATATATGTAGTAGAGACTACAATATATTTCCTTAATAAGGTTCCATGCAAGTAAGCTAGAATTGAGCATTAGAGAGTGCTACTTCATTAGGAAAATAAAGGATGGTATTGGATACCTACTTTATGACCTTGAGATTCTTAAAGATCTCATCTATGAGAATGTGATTCTTAGAGTATGACTCTCTTGAAAATCACGATAAAAAATGAAGTAAAAGAACTCATTTAATCTTGAGATGATAGTGAGTCTCCTGAAATCGAAAACTAAAAGGACAATTAAAGATGAAACACTAATATCTCTTCAAATGAGTTTGAGGATGTATTCCATGTGTCAGTTAAGTCTGACAATGATTGGACTTCATGTGATGAAGCTCCTGAGGATCATGACATGGAAAGATGGATGTTAGCAATAAAAATCTAAAGTAGACTGCATATTCAAGTGTTGTATATGGACCCTAAAGGATCAACCTATACGAGTAAGACCCAGAAAGGTGTAAATGGATCTTCAAGATAAAGAGGGAAACTGATGAGAAGGTAGAGACCTTCAGAGCACGGTTCGTATCCACAAGATACACACCGAAGAGAAGACGTCGCTTGCGATGAGACTTGCTCTTCAGTGGCCATGCTTAAATCCATCAGATTATTGCTAACTATATCTACACAATTTGACTTTGATATCTTCACGATGAAAGTCAATATTGCATTCCTCTATAAATACATGTCTGAGGATATTCACATGAAGTAGCCCTAGAGATTCATGGTTGAGAAAATCAAGGTGTGCAAGCTAAAGAACTCCATTTGTGGACTCACATAAGCATCTTGTAGTTGGAACATAAGATTTGATGAAATTATAAATGTTATGATTTCAGATAGAATCTTGATGAACCATATGAAGCTTAGTGGGAATGCCATTATGTTCATAATGCTAAATGTAGATGATGTCTTAATCATTTTGGATTGATATAAGGATAATAATAAGTGTGTTATAATCTGGTTGTTCCATAACTTGAGATATGATCTCAAGGATACCTCTTAGGATCTTAGTTCTGAAGGTGTTCAGAAGCATAGAGAAGAGGGTATCGGGATCGTCACATTTATGGTACACCTTGGACATATTCCATTCTTGGAAAACCCCAAGGAAGGCTTCCTTCCCTTAAGATATGGTACCGACCTATCCAAAGGGGTAGCACCTCAAGGAGTTGAGGAGGTAAATGCTAGAACTGCTTCCCTAGTGCATCAGTTACGAGAAGCCGAGTGTATGCTAGATGTGTACGAATGCCAAATGTCTATCATGCAGTGGGGGTAGTAAACTGTAACTGATCCAATTATGGAGATAAAACACTTGATTGCAGTAATAACAATATCTTCAATGAGGACAAGACTTTCAAGATAGTGATCTTTAAGTCTTATCTTCAAGAAATTAAGATTTTATAGATTGTGATCAAAAAGGTCTTAACTATAGATATCTTAGGAGATAGAGATCTCCATGAATAAAGGTATTCTAATAAGAATTATGGGAATACTAGTGATGAATCTCGTATTCATCATGCTAAAAACTCTCTATTAAAACCCTTGTCTTAATTAATCCAATAAAATCACCTTTAATTCTTTGATTTTATCTTGTACTATATTGTGTATAAATTACCATTAATTTATTGTATTTAATTTCCCGTGTTTTTTTGTATCTATTTTATCACTCAAAAACCCCTAAAAATTAGGTAGATAACTTGTCTATAAATCACTGACCCTTAAAAAGATAAAAAAATACAAAAACAAATCAAAACCACAAACTTGTGTTTTTATCCCCTTAAAAATACCCCCCAAAATTAGCTTTTGTACAGATGACCTCTTTTGGCTTTTTGACCAACATGAAAGTTGTAGATCTCATCGAGACGAGCAACTTTCATGTTTTGACTTTTTCCAAATTTGGCCTCTAACTATTTCTTTTCTATTTTTCTTTGTAATTAATTTCTGAATTTTCTCATTGGGCCACGTGGTGCCCTCTGGGCCGCCCCACGTGGCCCGCTCTCCTTTCCGCCACCCGACGTTTTTTTCGGCCGTTGGATCTCCTCCGACCCGCTTCAATCTCAACCCTCCATCACCGCTCTACTTCCTAGCCGTCTGATCCATCTCCAAATCAAATCACTGCCGTTGGCGAGCGCCTAAATGATAGCCATCCGATTCTCCCTCCATCCGACACCCCTCATCGCTCCACATCACACTTCTATCTCAGCCCTTCGATCACCTTCTTATCTCACGGTCGATAACGCGCCACGTCACCTCTTTCTCTCGCACCGTCGATCGGCCATTTGATCTGATCCCCGCCATCAATCTCACTTCGCTCCTAGCCGCAGGATTAGAACTTTGATCTGATCATAACCCTCCTTCCGCGCCATCATCCCAGCCGTTGGATCGTTAGATCCAACGGTCCTCCATCATCTTCTACCTCGCGTAACCTCTCCCCTCCAGCGTTGCGACCCACGTAACCCCCACACCCCCTTCCTAATATAGCCCGCTCCTCCGGCCACCTCTTCCGCTCCTAACGGCCGCCCCACATAGCCCGTTCCTCCGCCAGCCTCGCGTGACTTCCATAACCTTCTGTCGTTACCCCATCACCATTAAACCCCCACTCAAAAATGCCTCGCCAACTCCATAACCCCCGAGCACCTACGCCTATTTAAGCCCTCTCCCACCACCGATCAGCGTTATCCACCATTTCACGGAGGTCGTCCCTAGCTTCCGCCGCTCTCCGGTGATAGCGGAGGGCGGCGTTGTCGAGGCGATCATGGCAGCGCCCCCAGGTGTGATCCGTGGCCTCCGACCACGTTGCGGCAGCCAATGGTAAGCCGCCGATCACCGGGGATGATCGACCCCATTGTGCGACGACCCCCCGAGTTCCCGCGAGGACTCAGCCCAGATCACTACCTCCACCAGCACCTCGCTCCGGCGAGGCTATCTTTCCTTCTTTTCTCCAATTATTACCTCCCTCCACACTCGCTACCATAATCGCCTGAGCACCTTATTAGCTTCGCCACGCCACCAGCAACCTCGCCAACCCTCTTCTCCTTCTCCAGGACCTCCCCCGCTTCGATCCCCTTCTTCTTCCGCTCCGGCGGAAAAAAAGCCTCCGGCCATCACCTCCAGTCACCCTCACGGCCATCCACTCACCCCACTCGCACGCACACACCCCGAGCTTCGGCTATACTAACATCTGCAGGTCGCACTTCCTCAATGGCCGGAGTTTTCACAGCCCCGTCGGTCTCAAGCTCCTCCTTCTCCGACCATACTTCATCAAGTAGCTCTAGACAACCTCGGAGCTTCGCCGCGCCTCCACGATCTTCGCTGGCCTACCGTTCATCTTCCCCGACCTTAATTGACCGACATGGAGCACGGAGGAGCAATTGGCAGGTCGCCGGAGCCCCGCCTCCTCCGGCAACCTGCAGAGGAGCACGAGGAGCAGGCACCGTCCGATCCTCCTGATCGGGCGGCCCAAATGATGCCACGTGGTCGACCTGAGCCTCTTCCACGACCTATAGGCTCGGGTCATCCGAGCCTCCAGACGAACCACAGACAGCCGCCACGTGTGCCCGAGCCTGAAGCCTTGACCCGAGCTTGGGCCCTCACGTGCAAAGCACGTGAGGCCTGGGTTATTTGCAAAGCAGACCCTGGAAGAAATAGAAATTGCATTTTGGTCCTCCAGGCGCGTGCCTCACGTGTGCGCCTGGGGTTATTTACAGGGAGGCCCTTCATACTTTCTGAATTTACAACTAGGTCCATGCGCGCAATGGGAAAATTGCAAAGGACCCCAGGCAGTTTTTCATAATTGCATTTAGACCCTTTCAGGGACCTAAATGCAATATTTATCCCTTTATTTTCATTGCATATTTATTACATTTATGCCCTTGCACTGTTTTTAGCATAACTTGAGCATCGTAGGTCCAAATTGCATGATTTAAGTGTCGTTTTGATCCTTATTTTGTCCTCTACAGTTTAGCATACTTATTTGTCTCATTTAACACTCTTTTAATTAAAGTGAATTTTTATGTGAAAAATGGGACCATGCTCTACTTGTCTTGCTTGAGTTGATGACCACTTTTTAATGATGGATTAAATTGATACTGATTTCTATTATTATCATGATGCTCATATTTTAGGGTATGATTCTGACATTTTATTCATCATGCATATTCTCTTGCATTATTTACATATGCATCACTTTAACTTGCATAAAAACAAAATAAAAAATGCATACAGCATAGCATCGCTTTATAAATAGCATAATTTGTATGAGGACCTGAAATTGAGATTAAATCACTCTGTGCTTCATGAATCAAAATTCAATAGCTTAATTAGGCAGCTGTGTCCCTGTGTTCGACCTTGGTACACTTGCCAAGTATAAATATTCCACAGCATTCAAAGTCTGTGGCTTTTGCTGAACCGAATTCGTCTCCTGTACTACAACATAATTCCACTTTATTAGAGAGGTGAATTTCGCGTTCATCAAATGGCGCCGTTGCCGGGGATACGGTTTTGCTTAATTTTTGAATTTTGATTTTTCTTTAAAATTATTTCAAAAATTTTTTAGGTCCTCATCTCATGCATCATTTCCTTGCATATTATTTGCTGATTTAATTTCTCTGAGTTTCTAACTTTTCTCTTTTGTGGTAGGGCCCATGAAAATCGGGGACGCCTGATCGTCATGGAGGCGTGAAGTCGGGAGCTTCCGCTGAAGAGGCCGCAAAAGAAGCCGTGAAGAAATTCTAGGATTTTTATCAGTCAAATTGCATTGCATGTTGTAAAAAAAATTAGATCTTCAATTTTTTTTTCAGTCTTGCATACTGTACTCAAAAAAAAATAATCCCCCCCCCCTCACACACACACACCTACACTGCACATGCACATACTCACCCCCTCCCTCCCCCTGTATATTTCATTCTCTCTCTCTCTCTCTCTCTCTCTCTCTCTGTGTGTGTATCTATTTTTCACGAACTCCCTCCCCCATACCCTTGTATCATATAACCATCCCCCTAACACAGACCATACTTCGGCTATTTGTAGCCTAAGTATAGGGGGGACCTGCCTGCTCATCCCTCCCTCGTTCTGTCTTCTTGTGCTTAGGCCGATTTTGGCCTAAGTATAGGGGGATCCTCCTCCTCGGTTCCGCGATATCACCCTGTACTTGAACCAAGCCTTGGCTTCATGGCACTTGTGCTATGAGGACATAGCAAATTTTAAGTATAGGGGGGTATACCGTATATTATTGTATATTTACTTTAGCCTTTGCTCGCGTTTTTAAAATTTTTTAAAATTTTATTTTTCGGGCGGGGTTTTGGTAACCTTGGGAATTGAGTAAAAACCTGTAAAAAAATTAAAATTGAGGGATTAATTTTTGTAAATATTCCTTTTCAAAAAAAAGAAGAAGAAAAAACTTTAAAACCCATAAAAATATGCAAAAATAAAAAATCACACAAAAATTCACTAACCTAAGGAGTTGGTGTATTCCTGACACATTCACATTCACTCAAGGCTTGAGGATTTTGAGGACACTGGATTTCTGTGATCTTGAGAGTCTGAGTTAACATGCCATAGTCATTAGGGTTTTTAAGACTTAAATATCCACACTCCTCTTGTTTGAAAGATTTGAGTGCTATATTGCACTCTTCATCTCTATCTTCAAAAAAAAATATGATCAGCACAATCACCTCCACAACTACATGATTGATGAGCTGAGATGAGATATCACTTGAGGAACTAGGACCAGAGATTTGAGTTTAGACCCGATCTTATGATATTCGAGGATGGGATAAAGTTAATGAAGGCTTCAGAAAACCTGAGTGTCAGCAAAACCCTAGCCAGTATGTGAACAAGATTCATATGCTATCTCTTTGATATTTACCTAAAAGTGCCAGGGTGTGATGAAACTTAAAGGAATTTGTTGATCAGTGTGCGTCAATCTCTTGGTAAAAGCAGTGGAGCTAGCCAACAAAAGAAATAAAATGTCAAAGAAAAGCTCTAAATCCAAAGTCAAATTCCAAATGAGCTTCCACCAATGGCGAGCGCTCCCAAACATTTTCAAAGTGTCCACTTGGACCAAGCGCTAATTAGGACCAGGAGTCGGGCCGACACCGAAAAAGGGCTCTGCATCGTAAATGCTACAAGTCTGGGTGTCGAAGGTATCTTAGATACTCAAAAGAGACACACCCCGGTGTATTCCCAGAAAAACAAGTGCAGACGACTCCAACTCTCTTGACGGACACATTGATCAACAAAATAATAATTTACATGTGTTGAGTAAAGGCGCATGAGAGGCCCCTTGTTCCAATATGAGGGTGAGAAAAATAGACACAATCCCATGTCCCTCCATCATCTGGACGTCCATATACACTTTCAAGTCTGACAAACTATAGAGACGGTTGACTAAAGCAAGAATAGACTTATTCCCTAAGTATTGAGGATTAGGTCTAGAGGAGACTCTTTGGGACTGGAACTTTGAGTGATGCATCGACTCGGATCTCATGAAATGCAGTACACTAAATGTCATACTCTTATATAATATGTACAAAAAGAGAGTATGATCATCAGAGAAGTTGGATTCCTTCTGACTAAGGCTTGGATACACCTGGAATTTTAGGATCACCTAGGTCAAGAGTCTTTGAAAGAGCAAGCCTTGAAAAATTTCACGCGCACTGTCAGGAATTAATCCGACTCCTTTATTCTTTAGATGCTCGAGGACGAGCATGGTTTAAGTATAGGGGTATGATGAATCTCGTATTCATCATGCTAAAAACTCTCTATTAAAACCCCTGTCTTAATTAATCTAATAAAATCACCTTAAATTCTTTGATTTTATCTTGTACTATATTATGTATAAATTACCATTAATTTATTGTATTTAATTTCCCATGTTTTTCTGTATCTATTTTATCACTCAAAAACCCTTAAAAATTAGGTAGATAACTTGTCTATAAATCACTGACCCTTAAAAAGATAAAAAAATACAAAAACAAATCAAAATCACAAACTTCGTGTTTTTATCCCCTTAAAAATACCCCCCAAAATTAGCTTTTGTACAGATGACCTCTTTTGGCTTTTTGACCAACATGAAAGTTGTAGATCTCATCGAGACGAGCAACTTTCATGTTTTGACTTTTCCAAATTCGGCCTCCAACTATTTCTTTTCTATTTTTCTTTGTAATTAATTTCTGAATTTTCTCATTGGACCACGTGGCGCCCTCTGGGCCGCCCCACGTGGCCCGCTCTCCTTTCCGCCACCCGGCGTTTTTTTCGGCCGTTGGATCTCCTCCGACCCGCTTCAATCTCAACCCTCCATCACCGCTCTACTTCCTAGCCGTCTGATCCATCTCCAAATCAAATCACTGCCGTTGGCGAGCGCCTAAATGATAGCCATCCGATTCTCCCTCCATCCGACATCCCTCATCGCTCCACGTCACACTTCTATCTCAGCCCTTCGATCACCTTCTTATCTCACGGTCGATAACATGCCACGTCACCTCTTTCTCTCGCACCGTCGATCGGCCATTTGATCTGATCCCCGCCGTCAATCTCACTTCGCTCCTAGCCGAAGGATTAGAACTTTGATCTGATCATACCCCTCCTTCCGCACCATCATCCCAGCCGTTGGATCGTTAGATCCAACGGTCCTCCATCATCTCCTACCTCGAGTAACCTCTCCCCTCCAGCGTTGCGACCCACGTAACCCCCGCACCCCCTTCCTAATATAGCCCGCTCCTCCGGCCACTTCTTCCGCTCCTAACGGCCGCCCCACATAGCCCGTTCCTCCGCCAACCTCGCGCGACTTCCATAACCTTCTGTCGTTACCCCATCACCATTAAACCCCCTCTCAAAAACGCCTCGCCAACTCCATAACCCCCGACCACCTCCGCCTATTTAAGCCCTCTCCCGCCACCGATCAGCGTTATCCACCATTTCACGGAGGTCCTCCCTAGCTTCCGCCGCTCTCCGGTGATAGCGGAGGGCGGCGTTGTCGAGGCGATCATGGCAGCGCCCCCAGGTGTGATACGTGGCCTCCGACCACGTTGCGGCAGCCAATGGTGAGCCGCCGATCACCGGGGATGATCGACCCCGTTGTGCGACGACCCCCCGAGGACCCGCGAGGCCTCAGCCCAGATCACTACCTCCACCAGCACCTCGCTCCGGCGAGGCTATCTTTCCTTCTTTTCTCCGATTATTACCTCCCTCCACACTCACAACCATAATCACCTGAGCACCTTATTAGCTTCGCCACGCCACCATCAACCTCGTCAACCCTCTTCTCCTTCTCCAGGACCTCCCCCGCTTCGATCCCCTTCTTCTTCCGCTCCAGCGGCAAAAAAGCCTCTGGCCATCACCTCCAGTCACCCTCACGGCCATCCACTCACCCCACTCGCACGCACACACCCCGAGCTTCGGCTATACTAACATCTGCAGGTCGCACTTCCTCAATGGCCGGAGTTTTCACAGCCCTACCAGTCTCAAGCTCCTCCTTCTCCGACCATACTTCATCAAGTAGCTCCAGACAACCTCGGAGCTTCGCCGCGCCTCCACGATCTTCGCTAGCCTACCGTTCATCTTCCCCGACCTTAATTGACCGACATGGAGCATGGAGGAGCAATTGGCAGGTCGCCGGAGCCCCGCTTCCTCCGGCGACCTGCAGAGGAGCACGAGGAGCAGGCACCGTCCGATCCTCCTGATCGGGCGGCCCAAATGATGCCACGTGGTCGACCCGAGCCTCTTCCCCGACCTATAGGCTCGGGTCATCCGAGCCTCCAGACGAACCACAGACAGCCGCCACGTGTGCCCGAGCCTGAAGCCTTGACCCGAGCCTGGGCCCTCACGTGCAAAGCACGTGAGGCCTGGGTTATTTGCAAAGCAGACCCTGGAAGAAATAGAAATTGCATTTTGGTCCTCCAGGCGCGTGCCTCACGGGGAGGCCCTTCATACTTTCTGAAATTACAATTAGGTCCATGTGCGTAATGGGAAAATTGCAAAGGACCCCAGGCGATTTTTCATAATTGCATTTAGGCCCTTCCAGGGACCTAAATGCAATATTTATCCCTTTATTTTCATTGCATTTTTATTACATTTATGCCCTTGCACTGTTTTTAGCATAACTTGAGCATCGTAGGTCCAAATTGCATGATTTTAGTGTCGTTTTGATCCTTATTTTGTCCTCTACAGTTTAGCATACTTATTTATCTCATTTAACACTCTTTTAATTAAAGTGAATTTTTATATGAAAAATGAGACCATGCTCTACTTGTCTTGCTTGAGTTGATGACCACTTTTTAATGATGGATTAAATTGACACTGATTTTTATTCTTATCATGATGCTCATATTTTAGGGTATGATTCTGACATTTTATTCATCATGCATATTCTCTTGCATTATTTGCCTATGCATCACTTTAACTTGCATAAAAACAAAATAAAAAATGCATACAGCATAGCATCGCTTTATAAATAGCATAATTTGTATGAGGACATGAAATTGAGATTAAATCACTCTGTGCTTCATGAATCAAAAATCAATAGCTTAATTAGGCAGCAGTGTCCCTGTGTTCGACCTTGGTACACTTGCCAAGTATAAATATTCCACAGCATTTAAAGTCAGTGGTTTTTGCTGAACCGAATTCGTCTCCTGTACTACAACATAATTCCACTTTATTATAGAGGCAAATTTCGCGTTCATCAACTAGTTATAATAATTATTGAACAATAGTGTCTAGCACACTATAACTGCTTTAACAAGATTGAGTATTGGTTGCATAACATGCAACATTCGCATTGGATGCTAGCACTGCTACTATGAGATATGCAAGTGTCGTGAAAGGACTTGGCATAGTCTTTTAGGAACAGAGTGACTGATCAGCTTACCTAGTTATTTTTCTAAATAGCCTATGATTTTCACATGAGTGCGGATTAAATATTAGCTCATTAATGGCTCTTTGGGACAGTGGGAGATTGTTGGGCATGCAAGCCTACGGCGATCCATTATGCAATAAATGCCATTGTAAATATCATTCCCTGATCTGAAATGAAGAATAACTAATTTGCATAATAGGCCCCTTAGTACAATTAGGGTTATGTACCATGGCCATCTTAATGATCATACAGCTGTTGATTCAATAATTGAATCATAGAGGCTGATACTTGGATGAATATATAAAGAGTTAAATTGAGGACTCATCGAGCATCATCAAATGATTATTAAGAGATGATCTCCAACCTAAGGAGGAGATGGCAATCCTCTCTCTAAAGGTTGATATCTAACTGACCTCTTGATGCAGGTCCTCTGCATAGGAATAGAGATTCAGAGGTGTTAGATAAGTTAGGTCAAAGATTTGACATAAAGAGATCGAGATAACCAAAGTCCTATGTCGTATGCTATCAAGATATAGGCATGCATCCTCTGACCAGAGACAGATGTGTTATTGTATGTCTAAGTATGTACATTTGTCAGACCAACAGGTTGATGACCTAACCAAGGTTTATACACCGGCACACTGGTGTGCATGCAAGGGCATATGAGTAATACAATCTCTCAAAGGGATCATACAGGTTCAGTTACTGAACCGGAATACATGAGCTCACTCATGAGATATTGTGAAGAATCGAATTCCGTGCACGATCATCTCGCTTTAGAAGCTTGACTGAATTTATAGGTTTGATATATATTTTTGGAAAGTATATGATCAAGACCTAGGTGTGATATATGCTTTTGAAAAGTATATGATTGATACCAACTCCCAATGATCAAATGAGAAACTTACTGATAAAACCATGAAGTAGACAGTAAAATTGATCTAATACTTCAGGTTTATTCTGAGTCTTCCAGTATGCAGGATGTATAGGTATTTCGAATACCTGAGGGTGATGTGATCATAAACGATTGTATAACCATGATGCTTCCATTCCTAGGGAGTAATGAAAGGGGTCTGGATTTTAGTGACTCCTCTCAGTTGAAAAGTAATCTGTTCTTGGTCCAAATGTTGGACCTTGATCTGAATGTGATTCAGATGTGATGAGAAGATTAGATTTGTAGTCTTGATTTAATAAAGCATCTACGGGAGGCTCGAGATCTGGATTTCAGATGTGATCTCAATATCCAAGTTACTATACGTGGAATAGTACAATTGCCCTGTCCTTATCTCGAAGTATCCGCGGAGAAAGCGCATTATCCTTGAAAGAGTTCAAGATAATTTCATTGTTGATATTATATACCCTAGCGTTGAAAAAATTGATAATTAAATATGATTTGATTATCATGGATAATATGAATGTGATTCATATTATAATGAGAGTTGTCTTAGGTAATTAAATGTGAATTAATTATCAAAAGATGTGAATAATGTGAATGTGTCATATTATTTGGGCACATGAGAATAGAGATCCAAGATGATTAAATGTGATTTAATTATCATTGATAACAATAATGTGGATAACATTATCCATATTAATCATATATGTTATAAATGTGATTTATAATATATAAGAGAGAGTAAATTCTAATTGACATTTGTCGATTAAATATTGATGTGAATTGGATTCATATTGGACATTAAATTGAAAATGTAATTTACATTTTATCTTGGGTTATAAATGTGATTCGCAAATTCCCAGTGGCATGATCGAAATGTTCAAAAAATAAATTAAATTTATTTTTGTGAAATAATTTGCAACAAAACTTGTTGCAAATATTGGAGAGAATCATGGGATAATGTGATCTCATGTAATAAGGAAAGGAAAGCCACCATCCTCATATAGAGGGTGGTTGGCCACAATTCTACCATAGAATATGGTGGCCGTCCACTCCTCTTATGGATGGAGGCTTGCCTCCTTCCTTTTTCTCTAATGGAGATTGATTTAATGCAGATCAAATTATATTGAGTATATATTTGATTTTATTAAATTAATTATTGTTGTGTTTTTAACAACAGGATCATAGCCATAAAAGAAACACAAATCAATGTGAGGCATTGATGAATCTCCATTTCATCACCTTTATTCTATTATTTTGGCCTTAAAAACCCCAACAAATGCATGTAAATAGCATTAATTTGTCTATAATAACGTTCATTATTTATTGTATTAAGTGTACATAAAATAGGGTTTTTAATGCCAAAATTATAGCATAAAGAGAAGAAAAGAAAAAGGAATTAAAATATTGAAAATATTTTATGACCTGAACCCTGAGACCAAGTCCAGAATGGAATTGGTCGATAAGGAATAAAGTAGGGGGAGATAAGGGCCAAGAATACAATAAATATCTCATTTATTCATTCTTGATTTATGCATTTTTGACACCTATTTTGTATTTAAGTATTTATTCATCAAACAAAGAAATTTTTATACAAAAGTTGGAGATAATAATGTAAATAAAAATACAAAATTGAGTTTGTACAAAAATAGTATACAATGTACATTTTATACCCAGAATAAAAAGCCAAAAACCAAACTTTGCAGACTCGTATCTTTCAAATAAAAATTCAAAACATGGCAAAATCATCTCTAATTGTATATAACTTTTCAAGATCTATTTAATGGAGGTAGTTTTATACTTTTTGGAGTTAATATGCAGAAGATAGGTTTTGGGCCCTCATTGTACAGTTTACCCGATTAAAATATTCAATTTATTCATTATTCATTATTTCTATAAATTTATATTTTTTGAATTTTGTAAATAATATACATAATACATGTACACATTGAAATTAAAAAAAACCTCAAATAAAATAAGTCTATGTAATTACATAGGCAAAGTACCTATATATTACTTGTATATAAATAAAAAGGGAACTTCATTCTTTTTTATTCATCTATATTTTTATTAAATTGTAAATATTATCTATACTCTATTAAAAATGTAAATCCAAAAGAAAACCCAATAAAATTCATTAAATAAATAAAATATACATAAATTATATGAAAAACATCTATCACTATACCTACATATTATATATACCTATCTATTTAAGTAAATAAATAATATCATAAAAATAAAATAAAAATATATTCTTGTATATAAAAATAATTTATAAATATATAAAATAAGAAAATAAAATAATAAAATAAAATATACAAAAAAATAAAATTATACGAAATACATGTAAATATACCTATAAATATACCATTAAAAATAAACTCATAATAAAATACATCAAAAAATAAATAAAAATCATAATAAAATACTACATTAATTAATAAACATTTTTACTTTATATACCAAAATTAATAAAATCATTTACTATTTTAAATCGTTTATTCTTTAATAAAATAGCAATTCTGTCTCGTAGCGGGTTGAGGTGGACCAATCAGGTCCCTCCGCGGGTTGACCTCGGTCAACTTGACCTCCAGGCGCCTGAAGTGACATGGCCTATCTTTCCACCCATCTTCTCCCTTAATTTCCGCTCACCACAGGCATCTTCTGACATTGCGTCCTTCAGACGAATTGCCCCCTGATCCTTGTAGATACACGCCCATTTATTTATCCCTTTGTACATATCATGAATCTCCGCCGATTGCCCGGGCAAATAAGGGTGCCACGTTGTGTATAAATAAAAAGCCTCTGCCTCCTCTTCAAATTTGGTCAGCCTTTCTTCGTCTTCAGCCCTCGCCTCCAGCCTAGAGAGATTCTCCGTGACAGGGAGGAGCCCCTGGAGGGTCCGAGCGGGCAGGAGGTGCGAAGGTTGCACCCAGGCGGCACTCCGGTGACCGTCCTGCTCCTTGGCCAAACCGCCAAGTGTGAGCTGCGCCATTTAGTTACTTAGGTAGTTTTCCATCCTAGCTTCCCATTCATACCTTCATTTTGACCAGTAGACCATATGCTTTAGTGTAGATCCATCGTTTGTAGTTCGCCGGAGCTCCGCTCCGACGAACAACTCCACCCCATTTCCTTGCTGATGTAGCTTCATATGTTGGTCGAGGCAACTCCCCTCGAGCCGTGTAATCTTCCTGTGCAGGTTTGGTGCGCTAATATGCACCAGGAGTCGAAATCACGTGATGCCGGAGGTACCTGGAGCACCTTGGCTTCTCCGACCACGCAAGGGCGCTCCAGTGCTCCTATGACCGACTTGAGATCTCCAACAGCTAGAGATACCTTCCTGGAAGCTTGGAGGACCCTTGGGAGCAGCAAAGACCGGTCGGGGAGCGAGATCTCGTCGGAAGAAGTTCATCTAGGCAAGCATTCTTCCTTGTTCTTCCAGCTTCGTCCCTTGCCGTTGGATGAAGGGAGCCCCTTCAGATCGAAGCACAGCCGTCCGATGGAGCAGCGTTCAGAACCATCGGATCATCTCGGATGATCTAATCTTCATCGCCCATCATCGAACCGGTACCAGCCGTTGGATGAAGGCCATGTGGATAAGTGAGAACCTCACCGTCGTTCATCAGCGCCTCTTGGGTAAACTACTAAATCTTCCCCCGCACTTTTGTAATTATTATTTAATTCTGTAAAATAATTGTATGTTATAAATAATTGAGTTATTTACATAAAACCCCCTATATTAAGTGTATATTACAGTTAGATCCTTCCCAGCCGAGTCACGTGTAGTCCCACGTGATCGGGGAAATTTTGCGCAGAGACCCCTGTATATAACAAATTGCACTTTGGTCCTTCTGAGTCTGGATCACGTGTAGCCCCACGTGATGCGTTGTGAATTTTGCATGAAGGCCCTAGCGGTTTTGTATATTGTAAAATGATTCCAGAAAATTAAATAAATGTTTGATTTAGTTGGTGTATTTTCAACTGAGCCCCTGTCTTTATTTATATTTGCAAAAATGCCCCTGCCAGGCTGTTTTGTTTTATGTGCTTCATGCATTTATTAAAAATACATAGCTTGCTCCTAAAAATACGCAAAAATTAGGTTAGATCTTCCATGCCTCATACTTTCACGCCCATATTTTTAATTGGCAATTTTTGCATTTGACCCAATTATTAAAATTGAAATAGGATCCATTTTTGCCCTGTTTAAATTATAAAATACCAAAAAATAGAAAAAGTGTTTGAAAAATTACGACAATGTTATGTATAGTATATTTATGTATCTATTGAGTCCAGAAACCAAAAACCCTAAAAATAAGAAAAATAAAAATATAAAAATTAGAAAGCTCTAAAATCCAACAAAAGAATATAAAAACCCTAGAAAAATACCAAAAAAAAATGTTTTCATACTTTATAATTATCTATATCTTATTAATAACATATTAAAATTAATTCGGGTAATTTTGAGACTTATTTTATATTTTTAAAACCCAAATTATTTTCGGCCTATTTAATTAGTCCCAAATGAGGAACATTTTTGGAAATTAAAAATACATAAAAATTATTAAAATTCCAGAAAAATAACAAAAAAATATAAAAAATATAAAAATACTAAAATATTTTATTTACATATTGTAAGTATTCATATATATACCAATACATAATATCCCTTTCTCTCCTCTCATATATATATATATATATATCTTTATATATATATATATATATATATATCTTTATATATATATATATTATATAATTTAAAATATAAAAAGAAAATACAAAAAATACAAAATATAAAAGCAACACAAAAATCATAAAAACAAAAATAAAATAAAAAATATATATAAAATTAAAAACCCACAAAAACAATAAGAATTGGACATGAACTAAGAATTGAATGAATGCGCATTCATTTCCACCACACAAACCATTCGCCTCCCTGTGTTCGACCTCTAGACATGCTTGCACCTATACACATTTGTTGTAGAGTTATAATAAATTTTAACTCCACATTTTTTATATTAATTCATATATTTTATTGTGGGTTAACTGTTGATTAACTGAGGATTTTTGAGCGGTCAATTCAGCGACTGGATCTCTCGCCTTGTGAGACTTCCAAACCCTCGACTTCTCTCTATTATCAGGCATTAGATTTGTGTTGTCCATGGATTAAGATCTATGGATCCCAAAATATTATAAAAGGAGAGGCATCCCCTCTGCTCTTCTTGAAACAAGACAATACAATATGAGAATATAAAGCTCTCTCTCTTTCTCTCTGCACTCCCTCTCTCTCTCTCATATGGCTGCCCACCATGGAAGCCTTAGAGAGAGTCTCCATCATTACAGTGTCGCCGTTATGCTGCCGGATGTTTTGCTCGTGGATCTCCATCTCGTTCGGTGCGCCTCGCTCATGAATAAGACGTCGGATCTCGTGTGACGAGATCGGGAGATTTTCCTCTTGGATCATCAACATGGATTACGAGAATTGTTCAGAAACTCGATCGCAACCACGCTTCAAGAAGTAACCCTAATACTTGTTTGTGATTTAGATGAAACCATCCGAGAAGCATTCTTGTATCATGTGCTTTCATCGCATGAGAAAAATTTTAATTTCCACTGCCATGAGCGACTAGTGAGACTAGTCACTCCCGATCACATAAGATACGATCCTCACGCTTCCATGATGCGCTTAAGGATTTGCCCATATCCTTCATCCCATGCTATCTTTCTTTATATAATACTTCAGTTTTCAACATGAAAGGTTGTTTTCAAAATCTCTTAATTAAAATAAATAAATAAAATTTCTTAAATTCCATAAAATTTCGAATTCTCTTAATCTCTCCAATCTTAGGGTCCGCAATTTCCATATTTATATGTAATTGAGCTTCACTAAGGCATGCATAACTTCTACAGGGTAAACTCGGAACACCATATTTTTGAACTTGCTAGGAACAATTTCTTTGTTAGCGTGTTATTGTATAACATCTGAGATTTTTAGTTTAGGGATTTTTACCCCATCAATTCTATGAACTTTGTAAATTACCTTCTCGACCTTTTAAATAACGTAATTCCCCTCTCGACATCGTGAACTTGCTAACTCTTACCCTATAAACCTTGTGGTTAATTCTCGTTCATTGGGCTGCTAAAACTAATTGGATTCTGTTAATTTATTATATATAATACACATTACATTTTACAAAAATTACAACGACGGCCCTTCTCCCTTTCTCCCCACTCACCCTCCACCTCACCTCCCTTTCCATGCCTAGAAAATCATATTTGCCTATCTCCTCAATCTCTGCCTCTTCCTCCTCCTCTGATCGACCCTCCGCCTCCTCCACTCCTCCCCGTCGATGACGACCCTTTCTTCGACCTCTGCTTCCCCCATATCTCTGGCACCAATGACCCAGCACCTCCATTGATGATCCAAGTCCAAAGCCCCACCTACCATCTATCGAAATATGCGGATACCCAACTCCCATAGCATACACTCCTTCATGTCCAACTATGAGGAGTCACTAATGAGGATGAGTACCCACCTCTAGAAACCACTAAAGGAGGCCCCAATGACGCAGGAGAAATAAGCCATGCTGAAGGGAGGAGAAGATTTGGTTGTTGTATGGGATTAGTGTAACACCCTGACCCTAAACATAGTGACATACCTAAAATTTACGAAGTGTGGGTGTAGTTTATAAAGTGGTGGGGATTACTACTTGAAAACTTAGGCTTAAGCATTTTGGCTGGTTGTCAACGGGTCCAATTGGGTCCGAACCCAACAAGTTGTCAGGGTCAGTTTTCCTCGATAACGGACCGGGGACCTAACCCCGGGATGTTACAAATGGTATCAGAGCCATGTTCCCTCTAAAAGTGGAAAGGGCTACCCGAGAGGTGGAGCCACCCCTACAAAGAGGTTGGAGAAAAAGGCTACCCGGAGCGTGCATCTGTCACTGTCACTGGGGCGAATATAAGTGGGGAAGGTTGTAACACCCCGACCCCAAACATAGTGCCATACCTAAAACTCACGAAGTGTTGGTGTAGTTTATAAAGTGGTGGGGATTACTACTTGACAACTTGGGCTTAAGTATTTTGGGTGGTTGTTAACGGGTCGAATTGGGTCCGAACCCAACAAGTTGTCAGGGTCGGTTTTCCTCGATAATGGACCGGTGACCTAACCCCGGGACGTTACAATTAGGTATTAGGTGCAGAGATTAAGGTGCTTCCCAAGGCTTGCTCTCAAGTCCCACCTGGCCCATTGGATGGGGCTCGACCCTTCCACCTTGCAGCTTCTTTAAAATGTGGGGAACCTACCAGAACGTGAGGAACCCTCCTCCCCTTATTCCGATTCAGACGGTTCTGATGGAAGAGAAAGATGGTTGATATACAATCCCCCTTCCCGCCACCTCACTGCCTCGTCCTCCCCTTATTCCTCTATCCTTCTGATGGGGGAGAGAGTTGTAATGTATTTGTTTAGTAGCATTAGATATTTGATTAATCCATTTAAGAAAAAATTAAAAAAATCATTTTCGTGATTTGAAAAAATGATTTATTCGTGAAAAAAGAAAAAAAATTGTGATTTGACGGACGGATGGAGATGTGGTGAAGAGAGAGAAAATAAAAGAAAGGGGGAAGACGAAGATGAAGAAGGATATGAAGAGGTGGAAGATCCACCATCCAATGCACGTCTGGTTAAATTAACCGTGTTATTGACTCAAGTAAAAGTAGGAGTGTTGAGGGGAAAATTACATTATTTCAAAGGTTAATAAAGTAATTTACAAAGTTTATAAAATTTGTCGGGTAAAATCACATTTTAGTTAAAGTCAAATTTTTGAAACATATCGAACTCTACCGAGGGAATATCTTGGAAAGGTGCAGTTTTTATTTACGAGTAAATAAACGAATAAATTGTTTTGAGTGATAACATGAGACCGAATCATTGACTGTTCGTTTACTGTCCTATTTTTACTAGTTAAAAAGGTACCCAAAATGGCGGTCTAAATTAATCGTTTCAGGACAAATCACATAATATACAGAACCAAGAGCTTACACTCGCTCGGTGGGTTAGGCTGTTTTAAACCAGACCCCACTGAGCTGCAGACCTGTAGGCCTAACTCCATGTCCAATCCCGGTTTAAGATAGACCAACCAGAACAGCCCTCGTAATCCAGGCTCGGAAGTGAGATGACTTGATCGGCAAGGAAAGACGCATGTGTTCATAACATGTACATAGATTTGTAGCTGTCTGCTCTGATCTCAAACCAAACCACCATGCATAGAAGCAAAGCAGCAATGTGTAAAAGAGACGGGTCTCATTCTGGCTATAGTATATATATGGAGATTAATTAACACATACGCAGGCAGAGCTCTAAAGAAAGAATAGAAGAAAAACAACTACGTCTTCTTGAACATCTTAAAGAACAGAGACCGTTAGTAATAAGCATACTAGAGAGGAATGCATTGCATCACAAGTGGAGAGTGAGATCGAGATCCATATCGACCTCGCCTGAAGCGGAGGAGCCCGAGCCGGCGGAGACTCCCGACATTGCGGGCTCCTCCCGGCGGCCGGTGTGAAGCCCATCATAATAGAAGCAGCAGTACCCCGCGGCCGGCTGCGGCGGCACCAGCCAGAACGGGACGCTGTAGTTGACGTGGTTGGTAGCGGTGCGGTGAGCCAACGCGGCGCGCTCCTTCTTGTGGGCGTTCTGGTGACCGCCCAGCGCCTGGGAGGTGTGGAACTTGCGCGAGCAGTAGAGGCAATGGAAGGTGCGGGCCACGGGTGAGCCCACCGGCGGTGTCGGAGCCTCGGGAGCCGGCTCTGCGGGCTTGAGGAAGGTGAGGAAAGCGCCGTCGGTGAGCTTAATCTCTTCTGCCATGGGAGCGAGTGCTATGGTGAGTGAGAGCCTCGCAGCGCTTTTAAAGGGAGGGGTGATTGATTTGGTGCGAATGGACGATAGTGCCCTTCCATGCATTGTCGTTTCCGCTTTCTGTTTCTGCGCTTCCATCCGCAGAGGGACGTGTTTGGGTAGGGGATAAAGCTACGCATACAAAAGGGCAACGTGGATGTTCTTTGTTTCGTCGTTCTTCTATCTTTGGCTTCGGGTGATTTGAGATATCACTGTTTGATGATGATGGAAATCTTGCTCAAGTATAATATGAAATCAACCTGGTTGCATATAACCAAATAATACCTCGGTGCATGCACACGAGCGAGTTGTGCGGTTGGAGGGCTTGTCCTGCTATAGCCGGAAAGGCACAGAGGGGAGTAGTGGATTTACCACATCCTCGCAAGGAGGAGGAGTGGGGTGGTAATGACTGGCGACGTCTCTTTTGTGCACCATCCCCTGTCCACTTTTTGTGATTGTTGGAGAGATGGGTAAGCAGTGAGTGTGGTAGGACTTTAAGTTGGAGGGGATTGTGCTCTTTGGTCGCATCATGTGGGATAGAACTTTCATCATATTGGGCTCTTTAATCTAATCAAATCCTGCAGTCCATCAAATATAATTACTTCTTCTGGTCATTGCATTAGGGCATTTGATATATAAGAACAACAAGCTTCTGCAACAGGAGTAAGCAAGGGATCAATGCTGAGGGTGGTTCCACTCTAGACTTTCATCGAAGGAAAACAATTTTCTTCATTTGTTTGATCCTCTGTAGAGTTTGCAGTTTAAGGGTTCGGAGTAGAAGATGTGGTGTTCGATGAACAAGGCATGGAAACCATGGGTTCTGTTGCTCTGTTTTGCGTGGAAATCTTGTGCTGAGTGTTGAAGAGAACACATCAAACTGGGTTTGTTATTAGTTATGACTCCATGAATAAATCTATAAAAAGATATAACACATCAGACATGATTAATTTGAAACAGCCTCAGCAGAAATTGTAAGCGACTCATCTTACAACCATTTGTAAGGAGCAGTTCCATTGTAGAACTAAGAGAGACTCGTGGAAATTGTTTACATCAAAGCAGTCTGGACCTTCTCGTAGATTTTCAATGTTTGCCCACTATCATGTATTGAAAGTGTTATACGTATAGGCCCAGGGAAAGCTACTATGCGATAAAATTTATCGCAAATTATATTATTACATTATCTGAAGTAAACATAATAATGTCTGTATTCATGTCATACAATTATTTATCTAAAAAGTTAGATTATAGAGACTGATGCGGGTAGAGTTGCTAACTAAAATGAATCATTCGAATTCAATAAAAATTCATTCGATGAAAATTTGAAAAAAAAGTTCGATTTTGGAATGAATTATACTGAATATGAATTTAATTTTTGGATTCAGATCATATCATAAACAAATTGAATATGAATTATCTTGAATTTGTTCCATATTTTTCGATTTGATAAATATTTTACCACGAGTTATCTATCCCATGGTTTTTCCGAGGTCTACCTACAAGCACGCGGTTAATGATATTTAATTAGTGCTAATCATGATCCATTATTATTAATTACGATTACTTACTCTTAACTTTGATTAATATCTTTTACTTCATGATTAAATTCTGTAATAATGTTTTGTAGCCTTAATCGTCATCGGTATCTTTAGTAATGGTTAATTAGTGTTAATGATAGGGGATAAGAGTTGATGAAAACTTAATTGACGTCAACATCCATTGCTTGCAAAATTTATACCAATTTTTAACTATCACTAATTGACATGAAACAAGTTATGTTAACCTTAGTTGCCATTGGTAAATAACGGTTAATTAGTGTTAATGACAGTGACTAAAACTTAATGACGGCTTAACTAATGTCAACCTCCATTGTTTGCACAACTCATATCAATTTGGAATGACCACTAATTGATATGAAACAACTTTCATTGGAACCGTCTCGACAAGTCAGATCTTAGGACTATATCTAAGGCAAGATCCCAGAAGGTCGAATTTATGAATTTTACAATTAAAAACTTTAAAGGAAGTATCATCCTTGATACCTTAGATAGGATATAAAAACATTAAAGCAAATCAAATCTATAATCCTTAAAGAGAATGTAACGTCTTTACTTTTCTCACGTGGTTCTCACGTGGTTCTTCAAAATCTTGACTATGTTGCAACATCTTGACTAGAGTCACCTCTTTATTTCTCAACTTCTTTATATATTTATGTAAAATTTGCACTGGGGTTCTTGTTAGATCAGGTCTGGCTCAACTTGTAAAACATCGTATCTTGTAAAATGCCCAGGCTCCTTAATATACTTTCTCAAATTTAATACATGAAAGACATCAGGTATTGCAAAAAGGTGTGGAAGGAGTTCAAGTATCTATGCAACTTATGTGATTCCTTAAATTATTTTAAAGGGGCACGCACGTACATGCACACATGATTGATCATGCACACACAAATACACATATATATATAAACAAACTACTTACATGCTCTCATACGTACATTTAAAAAATATAGTAGAGAATATAAGTCATAAAATCTAATATAAAATAGTGAATGTTTATGTAACAAAACGAGTCAAGCTAACTGACGGAAGCATAAAATATTTTGTCGCCCGATCGAACCGTTACCGATTCATGTATGGTAATCAATGAGCAACATAATTCATTAAGAGTTCTATTATTACAACATCCACAAGGGACTCTCTGTTCCAGTAGGCATACAGATATCCACTTTAATCCATGAAATTATCATACTACATTCAATGTCTCGTTGATTCTGCCACACGAACATGAGTGCTTGGTCAAACTTGCTCTTCACCTGAAATAAGTTAACATAATTTTGCATGAGCCTAATGTCCAATATGTATCGGGGTCCATGCATGAGAATTCTAATGGTCTTCTAACATGTTATAATCATGTACCTAACCCTCAATGGAATAACATCATTACATTCCTAATTGTTCCCATGCACATCTAGCTCGTTTTCTAACATAGTTAATTTAGCTTCTTTCATACACATGAATATACATATGTAATAAGCATAAGAATAAATAGCATACACGTCCTTCATCTTGTGGGGCATATTTCATAAGGTTCATAACATGTACATGTTTCTTTTATCATAATTCACTTTGCATGTTAACCCCCATGACTTTGATGGCTTACATTTCTTAAACCAATTCTTCTAAGACATCTAATGATTTATTCCTTATTAAACCATCTCTTGTATAATATATAATGGTTTATCTTTAATTAAACAACTTTCTTGCGTAACATGCAATAGTTATCCTTATAAACTATATCTTTCATAACTTGCAATGGTTTACCATTATAAACCATTTCCTTGCACACATATAATGGTTTACCATTGTAAACCATTTCTTGCATGACTTTTTAATCCATTTACACATATACATTAATATTAACATAATTGCACATATGCCTATGACATTAACAAGGTTGCACGTATGTCCATGATATTAATATAATTGCACATATGTTCATAACATTAACATAATTGCATATATACCCATGACATTAACAATGTTTAGAATGGTCTTGATTGTTATATTCTTAAGCGGCTTTGATGGCTTTGCTGGCTTTATCGCTGGCACTAGCGATCCACGAACATACATGACAGTGTAGCTACAACTGTAGAGGACTTAACTTTTGCCTCTATGATTCCTTGCAACCATACGCCCCTTGTGGCATTGCCCTTTGCCTCACAATAATTGGACTCTAGAGGTAGCTCCCGCCATTAGGCGTAGCACTTAGCTCCGCTTACCGTTGTCGTGCCCTTATTCATTTTAAGGAATCTCAATTCCTTTAATATCATTTCCTTTTTCATACAATAGTGGCTCATGTAAACATTTCAACATAATCATATAAAACTTTACACCTTTAATAATTCATGATCTTTATTTATTTAAAATTCACACATGTTAATTTTGATAAACCAAAAATATTCTAACATCCACAATATAGAATCGTATACCATACATATGTTACAATATTATATGGTAGGTGATGAGTTAGATTACGTAATAGATACTACTAACCCCATCGTAAGTTTGTTACTTAAACATTAAGGGTTGACTCAATGTATATAAATGGACATTACATCTTATCAAATATGATATTACAATACAATACACGTTCTCATCCAATTCCAAGATGTGCACCTATGTCAAACCATGTGTTTATATGCAAGACATTGCATACGTAGAACCTATTGTATTGGAGGTACTTTTATACAAAAGTGAGGTTATAATAATAGATCATTATAGGTCTGACTCTTAATTTGTTCGATCATGGGATATTTAGGGCCACAAAAATGGAAAGTATTTGATTCCTATTAAGTTATCCGTAACGGTTTTTATAAAATAATTTAAGTCACGATGACTGCCTCCTTGAAATATAGGAAAGAAATATCTGTGCTTCATCCACCCATAACCGTAATGATTTAGATTTGAACAATAAAATCCACCATCGAAGGGCAAGCCCTTCGTCGATTGAGACTATCATACTTGAATAATAATTCTCACCTTAGCAATGAACACAAATACTGGCAAAAGATCTTAATACATTTGCATAGTGTTCCATCTAGATTTGTAATGCCTAAATACTATTACATAATTCAAGTAATGTATTATCTTTTTTTTAAATCTTGGCTAAGTTATAATTTATAAACATATCTAATGGCTAATAAACCCGTCAAAAAAATGCATAGCTTCGATTAATCATAGAATGATAATGACAAAATTTAGGATATGCATTCAACATGGGATGTTAGCACATAGCACCTTCATTTGGGTACGGCATGACCATTCAAAGTTGTATTCGATATTCGACAATTGACATACACAATTAGATGTCGTATTTCATACGTAATCCTAAACCGATACATACCTTAGGTCCAACGCGCACCTCTCTCTGTCATGGTCATCGCGCCTCTTTTCAGTCGCGTATTCATGCTCTCCTCCTCATATTCGACGATGTCTTCTCCTATGAAAGATGAATATCTCGTAAATCCTTCTCTCAATCTCTCTCTAGCGCTCTCCATATTTTCCTCTCTTTCTCCAAGAATCACGTTGGTGAAAGATGGTGAAGGCTTAAGGGTGAATGCTTGTTATCCCTATCAATTAGGTGATTAATTGTGCCAATAAAATCCACATTTAATTTGCCAATGAATTGTGGCAATAATGGCATTAATATAGGCATTGATGTTTCTCAACAAATCCAAGCCGTTATAATCTACAACCCTTAAAAAAATTCGTCCTCGAAATTTCTTAGCCAAGGGACATATCGAAAAGTTACGGATGCTTCTCTCGTATTTCACTCTCCGAATCCCAGGTGGCCTCCTCCTTCTGATGATGCTGTCAGAGGACCTTGACCATCGGAACTATATGTTGACGAAGCTGATGTTCTCTACGATCTACTATGCAGACAGGTTTCTCCTCAAATGTAAGATTGGGCTAAATATTCAGAATTTCATGTTCGATCACGTGCAAAGGATCAAGAGTGTACATGGAATACATCGTGTAGCTTCGAGTATTGAGCTGGTAATGCAATACGATACGCCACCTCTCCGATTCGTTGTAGAATCTCAAAAGGTCCTATGTATCTAGGAGTAAGTTTCCCTTTCTTATCGAATCGCAATACACCCTTGGTTGGAGAAATCTTTAGAAACACGTAGTCCCCAATTACGAAACTCAATTCCCTTCTATGATGATCTGCATATGACTTCTGTCTACTTTGAGCTACCAACAATCTCTTTCTAATTAGCTCCATACCCTACTTACTTGTCTAAACAAGTTCCGGTCCCAAAATATGCTCCTCGCCAACATCACTCCAATATAAGGGTAATCTACAAGGTCTCACATACAATGCTTCATAGGAAACCATCTTGATGCTTGAATGATGATTATTTATATAAGAAAACTCTACCATAGAAAAATGTCTATATGAATTTCCTTTAAAATCATAAATGCATGCTCCCAACAAATTTTCATATCTCTTGATGATCTTATCTAATAGGCCTAATGTCTATAGAGAAAAAAGGAGCACTAACTTAAATTACGTATCCATAACTTCTTGAAGAACTTTCATATCTAAGATGTGTATCTAGTGTTCCGATCTCACATAATTGATGTTATGATATTGTCTAGGTTGTCGATCTCATTTATCTGCATTTTAACCTGTCTCTCCATCAATTGGTTCAAGCAAGTATATAAGAAGAGACATGATTTGATCAATTCATCTACACAAACTAAAAAGTATGGTATCATAATGATGTATCCTCATTTTGGGAAAATCCGTAACAAAATCCATGTGATATGCTTCAATTCCAATCTATTGACATATTAGGATTTTGGAAATAAATTCCTCAATCTCTATCTTAATCATTAGTCACAAGTAATATCATTGGATATCGTTAGAAACTTTTGTCATATATTGGTGAATAGTGTTCATAGATCTCTTAGCTTCATATAATGTCTCCTAACTTAACTTATTGTCACCATAATCCAAAATATTTAATAGTATATCGTATCCACATCGATTCCATTAATAAAATCACATTATTTCTTATTAGGTGTTTCATTCATTTTTGAAAGATCGATATTTTTTGCTACTTTGATCCTTTAGATTACCTAAAAAAATTCTTGTTGTAACGATAATCTCACCAATCTATTAAAGAAAATATTGTATTTACTAACTCCAAGTTAAGAGTAGGATACTTGATGAATCCACATTTCATCATCTTTATTCTATCATTTTGACCTCAAAAACTCTGGCAAATGCATGTAAATATCCTTAATTAGAGCATCTTAGCATTCATGCATGCGCATGTAAATAGTGTGTAAAACACTGTATTTAAAGCCAAAATTATAGAATAAATAAAAGAAAAGAAAAAGAATAAAATATTGTAAATATTTTATGACCCGAAACCCCGAGACTTAGGTATCTAGATGAATAGGTTGACAAGGAATAAAGTAGGGGGAAATAAGGGCCAGATACCTATTCATTTTATTCTTTCCTTATTCATTTTTGGGACCTATTTTTGGTTTCACTTTTTATACCTCAAATAAAGAAACCTTGTCATGAAAGTTGTAGATAATTAAATAAATAAAAATACAAAATTTATTTTATACAAAAATACTGTACAGATAAAAAGTTATGATCTGAATAAAATCCAAAATACCAACTTCCCAGACCTGTATCTCGCAAATAAAAGCTCGAAAAACATCAAACTCATCTTTAATTGTATATAATTTAAAATAATCTATTTAAAAAAGGTGGTTTCGCATTTGGAGGAGCTACGGTTTGAAAGTTGAGTTTCGGACCCCTACTGTATACTTGTACAGAATAGAATATTCATTTTATTATTTATTCATTATTTTCATAATTTTATATTTTTATAATTTTGTAAATATTATTTAGAAGTTATGTGTATATTAAAACCAGAATAAAAATACAAAAGAAATACAAAATAAAATACTTGTATAAATAGCACACCTAGGTATAATACCTATACCTATAAAATTACTATTTAAATTTTATTAAGTGTACAAAATACATCATAAAAATAAAATAAAAATATATTTAAGTGTATAAAGATATTTTATAAACTTACAAAATAATAAACAAAAATAAATAAATTAAATATACAAAATAAAAATAAAATAATAAAATATATAGATATATATACCTATATAGGGCATAGAAAGTAACTTGTAATTATATACCTCATAAAAATAAATAAAAATCACCATAAAATTCTTTATAAAATAAGAAACATTTTTTATTTTATAACCTAAAATTAATAAATTCATTTAGTATTTTATTTCGGTTTTACGAATAATTTTGGCTCCGAATTTCCTGGTTGGTCCACGTGGACCAACCAGGTGCGGTCGTTGGTTGACCTCGGTCAATTGCCTGACCGAGGTCTGCCACCTTCTGACAGCCCGATTCGAGCACGATTTCGCCCAATTTCCGATCCTATTCTCTTCATCCTCTCCCCTCGATTCCTTCCTGGGAATTCTTCCCCGATCATCACTGAGCCACGCCATGCTCTCAAATCACGTAAAATCTTCATCATGCGCGCGTGCTCTTGCTCCCAAAGTCACGCCACCATCTTGTATATAGTCGACTTGCCACCTTCGAGCTGATTTTTGAACCCTTCTTGGCTAGCTTTCCTCCTCCCTTTGGCGTGCTTCGTGTTGCTGGAGGTGACAGCTCCTCAACCATACCCTCAAGCGAGTCGGGGAAGCCTTGTAGCGGCTCCACCACCTCCACCGACCTCCGACGTAGAGGTTCTTCACCTCTGGTTCCTGCCATTGAGGTATACCCCTCTTCCCTCTCCTTTTCGCTTCTTATCATTCGTCGTAGTCGTAGGAACATTCCCCCCCAATTATCGTCGAGATCTATTCATCAAATCATCCAAATCGACACCCTCGTCGGAGCTTGCTCTGACCATCGTCGTGAGCCGTCGTTCCCCGTCGCCATCCGCTTCACCGACCCCCGAGGCATTTTTCCCTCGTTGGTCTTGAGTCGCTTGCAGGTCCAAGAGCAGCAAAGATACGCCTGGAGCTCGTTTTGGGCTTCGTCGGAGAATCCAGGAGCCCACCAGCTCCGCCGCTCTTTCCCGCGAACTCCGACCACCGTTGGAACTTTTTGGAGCCCCAGGCAGCCAGAGGAGGACCCCAGGAGCTCACAGCCCAATTTTGGAGCCCAATCATCTCCGGAGACCCGAGATCGAGCTCGGGGAAGTTCGCCTCGTCGGCGTTCTTCCCCATTCTTCCCCTTAGGTTCTCCGTTGTTCGATCGTGTCGCAGCTCCAGTTCTGATCACAACCGTTGGATCGCATCGCGCCACTACCGTCGGATCTTCGAACGAAGGTCTAATCTCGCCCGTCCAGCTGCAAACCGTCATCGCGCGTTGTGCGCGCGCCACGTGGACAAGTGAGTGGCTCACCGTCATCCGATCGCGCACGAGGAATATAGGCGTGGGTATTTTGCACTTCCACCCCCGCTAATTTTTTTTATTTCAATTCAGTCCAGAAACTTTCAGGCATAGTTTAAAATTTTCTGTAATATTTGCATTTAAACCCCCGCAGTTTCCATATTTGCATTCAGGTCCTATCCACGTCACCTCATGTGCGTGTGCGCGTGAGGGGGTTGGATATTTTGCAAGGACCCCCCTGGGGGTTTGTCTATTTCGATTTGGTCCATGAACTTTTCAATTAAGTTGTAATATTTTGGTAAAATTGCATCTGAGCCCCTGGAACTTTGTAAAATTGCAAAAATACCCTTGCCCCGTCACGTGCCCAGTACACGTGAGTCGGACATTTTGCAGCGAACCCCCTCCGGGTTTGGGTATTTTTTTAGTCCATAAAATTGTGCTTAATGTTATATAACTTTGGAAAAATTGCAAGTACGCCCTTGGATTTCTATGTATTTACGTTTATGCCCTTGCCAGTATTGTATGTTTGCTTGGATGTTTGCATTTATTTCATGCATCATTTTAACTCGAAAAATTACCAAAAAATACCATAGGCTCCTGTTGCATTGTAGTTTAATTCCATATTTTAGTTTGCATTTTTATTATATTTTCATATTTATTAAAAATCAAAAACATGCATTTTCAACACTATTTGCATTAGAAAATCCATAAAAATTATTAAAAGTTTTTGAAAAATTCCAAAAAAAATAAATTTTGCGTGTATTATCATATTTTAGTATCAATCCAAAAATCACTAAAAAAATTCAAAGTAAAACTCCTATAAATTAGAATACCCCTAAAAACATCATAAAAAATCTAAAAAAATTCTAAAAAAATCCTAAAAATACAAAATCAGTTTTTATAGTTTCCTTAGTGTATTGCCTTTATTTTAAAATTAATTTGAGGAATTTTGGATACTATTTGATATTTTTAATCCTCATTTTAATTTCGACAAGTAGTCTAGTTCACTGTTTTTAAGTATTTTTTACTTTAAAAAAACCAAAAAATTAGGAGAAATCTAGAAAAATCACAAAAACATTAGAAAAATATAAAAATCCCAAAAATATCTTATTTCCGGATTTTTACTTATTTTTACTCACTTTTATAAATACCTTATCCTTCTCCTCTCTTATATTGTATATATATTCTATAATTAAAAAAAGAAATTAAAAATCAGAAAATTAAAAACAAAAATATAAAAATACAAAATCAAAAATTAAATAAAAAATATAAAATTCAAAACTCACGAAAACTTGCACATTCACAGGCAATGGCTCACTTTCTCTTTGATCCTTGTGCACTCATGCCTTGCTCTATCTTGTTTGCTTCCTAAGTTCGATACTCTACACATACTTGCATTTACACATATTTTGTAGAGTTATAATAAATTTTAACTCCACTTCTATTTTTCATTGCTTGATTTTTATCGTCGTGGGTTAATTGTTGATCTATACGAGTTTAGTGAGTGGTCGTCGCAACGACTCTTGTCTCCACCTTGTGTGAGATATTTAGACCCTTGCCAAATCCGTGTTATCAAATGGCACCGTTGTCGGGGAGCAACAGCGTATAGAGCATTCTTTTGTGATTGATTGTGGATATTTGCCTCCCTTTTTACTTATTTGTTTGATTATATTGCTTGATTGATCTAATCACCCTTTTTGTTGAATTTTGTGCGAGGTACCGCCGAGCGAGGGAAGCGTTCCATCATAGGCGCTTAGGCACCCACGTGAAGGCTCGCTTAGCACCAAAGCAAACTTGGAGGCTTGAGAAGACCATCATTTTTGTAGAATTTGTAGTCTAAAAAATACTTGTAATTTGAAGTGAGAGAGAGACTTAATTTGTAATAACTTGGACTCTCCAAGACACTCGGGCCTAATTCCAAGTGTTTGTTCACTTGGGGGCTTACCGCGATTTTGTGTTTTTCGCAGCTTTCTCGCTTTTATTCCTATTTGTTTTACGAGAATTTAAGCCCTCAGACATAGGAATTTTTGTTGACTGTGACGACTTAAGAAGCTAAGGCCCAATCCCTAATATCTTGCCTATACCTATAGAACGTAATTGGACTTGGCTAAAAATCAATTGAAAAAGCTATTTGACTTGGACTAGAGACCACGTGCCGGGAGGGGTCGTATACAGCACGTGCAAGATCCATTGTGGTGGACACTGATCGGCCCCCAAGACCGGACTCAGGACTCTCTTCCTTGTCGTAGCTAGTTGTTCTTCACGTTAATAGAAGTTGCTCATCTTAGGACGATTTTCTCGTACATGCATCTAGGTAGTTTTAATTATTGTCTTTAATTTATGCGCGGATCACCTTGCATGTAGAGTGCTGGCGGAAAGGTACGAATCTCTATCCCTGCATGCATCATAGATTTTGACTGCGCATCGGCTTTTCCGTTTTCCTCCCCCAATTTTATTGGACTTTTAATAACAAGGAAATTGGAAAATTCATTAGACGATGATTACTCAGAAAATACATAAAAAGTAAAAACAATAAAAATTGGGACTGCTAATGCAAACTCGACCTTAAAACTCATCCCACCAAAAACTTTGTCTTGGGGAGAGTAACCCCTCCTTGTTTGATTTATCTACTGTGAGAGAGTGACTCGGCACTAGGACAAAGCCACACCCAAAATTTTAGTTGACTACTGGTCGTGGTTAGTCGTTCTCCAGTGAGGATCTCTCCGGTAACCTGTAAAACGGACCGCGATGTCCTTAGCAGATTGAATTAGTGGGAACAACCGGGATACGGTCCGCAATTGATACTGGTTGGGAAAGATCTAATGTGGATTGGGACAGTCGGCTAGGAAAGTAGGGTACCTAACAGCTCGCTCTAACGCTCTGATAGATTGACTGATCACCTAATAAAATTTGACAAGATAACAGATCGAACCTTCACGGTCATCAGCTCAAGAGTTGTGTAGGTGAATTGAGGGGTTTGATTGATCATCTTGTTTGCATTCCAGATCTCATCCGCCTTTCTCTAGATCAAGATGATGGGAAGGAGATCCCTTAGGCCACATCTGGTGGCACCGCTATCGAGCACTCCTCCTTTTTCATCTAGGTCGGCTTCGGGGAGTACAGACCCACTCTCCGAGCCTGAGTTTACATCCACCCTGTTCTCCCTCGACCACCCTTCTTCTTCTATCAGTCCAGTGGTGTCACAAATAAATAAATTAAATATACAAAATAAAAATAAAATAATAAAATATATAGATATATATACCTATATAGGGCATAGAAAGTAACTTGTAATTATATACCTCATAAAAATAAAAAAAATCACCATAAAATTCTTTATAAAATAAGAAACATTTTTTATTTTATAACCTAATATTAATGAATTCATTTAGTATTTTATTTCGATTTTACAAATACTTTTGGCTCTGAATTTCCTGGTTGGTCCACGTGGACCAACCAGGTGTGGTCGTTGGTTGACCTCGGTCAACTGCCTGACCGAGGTCTGCCACCTTCTGACAGCCCGATTCGAGCCCGATTTCGCCCAATTTCCGAGCCTATTCTCTTCGTCCTCTCCCCTCGATTCCTTCTTGTGAATTCTTCCCCGATCATCGCAGAGCCACGCCATGCTCTCAAATCACGTAAAATCTTCATCATGCACGCGTGCTCTTGCTTCCAAAGTCACGCCACCATCTTGTATATAGTCGACCTGCCACCTTCGAGCTGATTTTTGAACCCTTCTTGGCTAGCTTTCCTCATCCCTTTGGCATGCTTCGTGTTGCTGGAGGTGACAGCTCCTCAACCATACCCTCAGGCGAGTCGAGGAAGCCTTGTAGCGGCTCCACCACCTCCACCGACCTCCGACGTCGAGGTTCTTCACCTTTGGTTCCTGCCATTGAGGTATACCCCTCTTCCCTCTCCTTTTCGCTTCTTATCATTCGTCGTAGTCGTAGGAACATTTCCCCCCAATTATCGTCGAGATCTATTCATCAAATCATCCAAATCGACACCCTCGCCGGAGCTTGCTCTGACCATCTTCGTGAGCCGTCGTTCCCCGTCGCCATCCGCTTCACCGACCCCGAGGCATTTTGCCCTCGTTGGTCTTGAGTCGCTTGCAGGTCCAAGAGCAGCAAAGATACGCCTGGAGTTCGTTTTGGGCTTCGTCAGAGCATCCAGGAGCCCACCAGCTCCGCCGCTCTCTCCCGCGAACTCCGACCACCGTTGGAACTTTTTGGAGCCCCAGGCAGCCAGAGGAGGACCCCAGGAGCTCGCAGCCCAATTTTGGAGCCCAATCATCACCGGAGACCCGAGATCGAGCTCGGGGAAGTTCGCCTCGTCGGCATTCTTCCCCGTTCTTCCCCTTGGTTTCTCCGTTGTTCGATCGTGTCGCAGCTCCAGTTCTGATCACAACCGTTGGATCGCATCGCGCCACTACCGTCGGATCTTCGAACGAAGGTCTAATCTCGCCCGTCCAGCTGTGAACCGTCATCGCGCATTGTGCGCGCGCCACGTGGACAAGTGAGTGGCTCACCGTCGTCCGATCGCGCACGAGGAATATAGGCGTGGGTATTTTGCACTTCCACCCCCGCTAATTTTTTATTTTAATTCAGTCCAGAAACTTTCAGGAATAGTTTAAAATTTTATGTAATATTTGCATTTAGACCCCCCCCAGTTTCCATATTTGCATCCAGGTCCTATCCACGTCACCTCACGTGCGCGTGCGCGTGAGGGGGCTGGATATTTTGCAAGGAGCCCCCTGGGGGTTTGTCTATTTCGATTTGGTCCATGAACTTTTCAACTTGGTTGTAATATTTTGGTAAAATTGCATCTGAGCCCCTGGAACTTTGTAAAATTGCAAAAATACCCTTGCCACGTCACGTGTCCAGTGCGCGTGAGTCGGACATTTTGCAGCGAACCCCCTCCGGGTTTGGGTATTTATTTTTAGTCCATAAAATTGTGCTTAATGTTATATAACTTTGGAAAAATTATAAGTAGGGATTTCTATGTGTTTACGTTTATGCCCTTACTAGTATTGTATGTTTGCTTGGATGTTTGCATTTATTTCATGCATCATTTTAACTCGAAAAATTACCAAAAAAATATCATAGGCTCCTGTTGCATTGTAGTTTAACGCCATATTTTTATTTTGCATTTTTATTGCATTTTCATATTTATTAAAAATCAAAAACATGCATTTTCAACACTGTTTGCATTAGAAAATCCATAAAAATTATTAAAAGTTTTTAAAAAATTCCAAAAAATTAAATTTTGCGCATATTATCATATTTTAGTATCAATACAAAAATCACTAAAAAATTCAAAGTAAAACTCCTATAAATTAGAAAACCCTAAAACTTCATAAAAATCTAAAAAAATTCTAAAAAAATCCTAAAAGTACAAAATTAATTTTTTAGTTTCCTTAGTGTATTGCCTTTATTTTAAAATTAATTTGAGGAATTTTGGATACTATTTGATATTTTTAATCCTCATTTTAATTTCGACCAGTAGTCTAGTTCATTGTTTTTAAGTATTTTTTACTTTAAAAAAACCAAAAAATTAGGAGAAATCTAGAAAAATCACAAAAACATTAGAAAAATATAAAAATCCCAAAAATATCTTATTTCCTGATTTTTACTTATTTTTACTCACTTTTATAAATGCCTTATCCTTCTCCTCTCTTATATTGTATATATATTCTATAATTAAAAAAGAAATAAAAAATCAGAAAATTAAAAACAAAAATATAAAACTACAAAATCAAAAATTAAATAAAAAAATATAAAATTCAAAACTCACAAAAACTTGCACATTCACAGGCAATGGCTCACTTTCACCTTGATCCTTGTGCACTCATGCCTTGCTCTATCTTGTTTGCTTCCTGAGTTCGACACTCTACACATACTTGCATTTACACATATTTTGTAGAGTTATAATAAATTTTAACTCCACTTCTATTTTTCATTGCTTGATTTTTATCGTCGTGGGTTAATTGTTGATCTATACGAGTTTAGTGAGTGGTCGTCGCAACGACTCTTGTCTCCACCTTGTGTGAGATATTTAGACCCTTGCCAAATACGTGTTATCAAATGGCACCGTTGCCGGGGAGCAACAGCGTATAGAGCATTCTTTTGTGATTGATTGTGGATATTTTCCTCCCTTTTTACTTATTTGTTTGATTATATTGCTTGATTGATCTAATCACCCTTTTTGTTGAATTTTCTGCGAGGTACCGCCGAGCGAGGGAAGCGCTCCATCATAGGCGCTTAGGCACCCACGTGAAGGCTCGCTTAGCACCAAAGCAAACTTGGAGGCTTGAGAAGACCATCATTTTTGTAGAATTTTGTAGTCTAAAAAATACTTGTAATTTGAAGTGAGAGAGTGACTTAATTTGTAATAACTTGGACTCTCCAAGACACTCGGGCCTAATTCCAAGTGTTTGTTCACTTGGTGGCTTACCGCGACTTTGTGTTTTTCGCAGCTTTCTCGCTTTTATTCCTATTTGTTTTACGAGGATTTAAGCCCCTAGACATAGGAATTTTTGTTGACTGTGACGACTTAAGAAGCTAAGGCCCAATCCCTAATATCTTTCCTATACCTATAGAACGTAATTGGACTTGGCTAAATATCAATTGAAAAAGCTATTTGACTTGGACTAGAGACCATGTGCCGGGAGGGGTCGTATACAGCACGTGCAAGATCCATTGTGGTGGACACCGATCGGCCCCCAAGATCGGACTCAGGACTCTCTTCCTTGTCGTAGCTACTTGTTCTTCGCGTTAATAGAAGTTGCTCATCTTAGGATGATTTTCTCGTACATGCATCTAGGTAGTTTTAATTATTGTCTTTAATTTATGCACGGATCACCTTGCATGTAGAGTGCTGGCGGAAAGGTACGCATCTCTATCCCTGCATGCATGCGCATACGCTTTTCCGTTTTCCTCCCCCAATTTTATTGGACTTTTAATAACAAGGAAATTGGAAATTCGTTAGACGATGATTACTCAGAAAAATACATAAAAAGTGAAAACAATAAAAATTGGGACTGCTAATGCAAACTCGACCTTAAAACTCATCCCACCAAAAACTTTGTCTTGGGGAGAGTAACCCCCTCCTTGTTTGATTTATCTACTGTGAGAGAGTGACCCGACACTAGGACAAAGCCACACCTAAAATTTTAGTTGACTACTGGTCGTGGTTAGTCGTTCTCCAGTGAGGATCTCTCCGGTAACCTGTAAAGCGGACCGCGATGTCCTTAGCAGATTGAATTAGCGGGAACAACCGGGATACGGTCCGCAATTCATACTGGTTGGGAAAGATCTAATGTGGATTGGGACAGTCGGCTAGGAAAGTAGGGTACCTAACAGCTCGCTCTAACGCTCTGATAGATTGACTGATCACCTAATAAAATTTGACAAGATAATAGACCGAACCTTCACGGTCATCAGCTCAAGAGTTGTGTAGGTGAATTGAGGGGTTTGATTGATCATCTTGTTTGCATTCCAGATCTCATCTGCCTTTCTCTAGATCAAGATGATGGGAAGGAGATCCCTTAGGCCACATCTGGTGGCACCGCTATCGAGCACTCCTCCTTGTTCATCTAGGTCGGCTTCGGGGAGTCCAGACCCACTCTCCGAGCCTGAGTTTACATCCATCCTGTTCTCCCTCGATCACCCTTCTTCTTCTATCAGTCCAGTGGTGTCAGAATTTAGTACAGAAAAGAGTTCAGAACATTTGACGCCTGAGATGGATTCTTTTGGCTTTGCAGAAAATCAAGACATGGAAGGCAGAGAGGAACACCTAGATGAGCAGAGACCACCTCCATACCTATTTGATCAAGCTGCCATCAACAACTCACTGTTAGCCTCCATGGAAATCATGCAGAGACAGATCCGAGATCAGGGGATGGTCATGGGTGAAATCATGGGAGAGATGCGCGAGGGACGAGAAGAACGAAATGAGGGCGGTGAGATACCAGATGCAGAAGGAGGAGGACCTGACCAGGAGCGGCCGCCATAGGCAACCATGAGGCAGTTGCATAACCCAGATGCAACTCTCACTCATCGATGGATCCATCTCCCTCCCATATACGGAGACTTCGAGCTTCGCCTACATACCATTCAGCTACTGCCTAAGTTTCACGGGTTGGCCACCGAAGAACCACATCTCCATCTGCAAGAATTTGAGATGATATGCAGTACAATCCATGACAGGTTTGTGACTGAGGACACAATCAAATTGATTGCCTTCCCGTTCTCTTTGGTTGATAGAGCTGCCTACTGGCTAAAGCATTTGGGAAGGTACATCGTCACTTGGGAACAGCTCCGGACCGCATACTTAAATAAGTATTACCCACTCGGTCGGAAAAATGCAGCAAGAGCTATGATAAGCAATTTCACGATGATCCCTAATGAACAATTCCATGAAGCTTGGTATCGCTTTAGAGAGCTCATTGACCGGTGTCCGCATCATGATATATCAAAGCCCAATTTGGTTCAGAGTTTCTTTTGTAGGCTGACACTGGAGCTGCAAGGGCTTGTTAATGCCTCTTGTGGAGGGTCATACTTTTCAAAGGGTGAAGATGAAGTTTGGGCCATTTATGAAGGAATGGCAGAGAACTCTACAGTCATGGCCCAAGTCAGAGTCTACACACAACAGAACCCCCCCCCCCAAGGAGCAGGATCACACCAGAGGATCACCCGCATCGATGCCGGTCCCCATACTTCGTCAACAGCAGCAACAGCTCAAGATGAATCATCAGCAGCTGACATGGGCATAATCAGTGAAAAGTTGGACTGCATTGAGATTCTGTAGAAAAAGCAGGGCCAAGGTCTGGCACAGATAGACCAGTTGGCTAAGTCCATGAGTGACCTGAAGACTCACATTTTGAGCATTCAGGAGACACAATCATCTTCACATCAGCCTCGCAGGTCACTGGCTGAGTCCAGAGGTAGCCATTCTACCCCACCACCTCCCGTATACCGCTAAGTTCACCATGTTCAGGAGGTGCCGGTACAGCAGTTGCCGCATTATTCACAGCAACCACCATCTCAGGATACTCAGATGGTGGTCTATCAGTCGGATCAGCCATTGGCAGCACTACCACCTCCACCCTTCGAGCAGGAGCCGTTGATGGAAGTCAACGGGATATGGTACGACTGGTACCCCCAGCAGCCCGTGATTCATCGCGATCACCCCGGATTTTGTTGGACCACTGGAGGCACTTCATCCCAGCAACAGTCTCCAGCCCAGGGCAACCACTACAACCAACAGCAGCAATAGCAACCCCAGTCCACCAGCCACAGTCTCACCATAGTCCTCGTCCCACCTATCAGGGGCAACATTGGATGCAGCGACAGCAGCCTTACCAGCAGCAGTACCCTCAATCTCACCAGCAACCTCAGTTCCAGCAAGGGAACACTCCCAATTCTCTCGTACCTGCCTTGGAGAACCCAACACTTGATGAACTCGCCCACTTGCTCTCTGAACAGCAGGCATCCTTCCGGCGAGAAATGGATGAGTTCCGGCAGGAAATGAGGGACATTATGAAAGGCAAAGCCGCCATACCTGCACAGAACGAGCCAAATCCGAGCAACTTAAAAAGAAAATCTGAGCAGGTACAGTTTACAGAGGATGCTACTCCTAGTGCTTATTTGAATGACATGCATTCTATGTTTGATACTCACTTCGTGTCACTTAGGAGCGGTAGGGAACCAGCCGGCGGCGGCTCATCTGAGGGACAACACCATGGAGATTCTAGAGCCCCAGATGAGGAGAGGAGCGGTGCTGATGCACGATGATGATGATGACGGTGGTGCTGATGCCACCGAGGATGACCTTCCAGATGACGGTACTGAGGTCGTCGTAACACCAGATGCAGACGGTGGTGCTGAGGCCACCATTTTTGATGTTGAATCAGAGCGCGGTGCTGAAGCCGCGAAGGAGAATATTTTGGGTGGTACTGATGCCCCCATTTTGAGTCCATCTGTATCCCATCCATCTGTTATGCCATTTTCTGTATCCATGGACACCAGAAAAATGAAAAAAATATGAATAAAGGAAAGGATTCTCCATCAATTCCGAATCCATGTGTGATGAATGATGATGTTTGCATGGATTTCAGTCCTTCAAAGGCCCAGGAACCTTTTTCCAACCCTCTGTCTGAGGAGGGCCCATCCGTCCCCTTCCCTCAAGCACTCCTCTTAGCGAAGGGGAATAAAACAGAAAATCCTAAAAAGAAAGAACAGCTAGAGTTCAACCAATAGATGATAGACAGATTTCAGATACATATGACTCTACAGGAGGCACTTGAGCACATCCCCCTCTTCCAAAAGAATCTGAGAGAGAAAACCATCATACGCAGGAAGAGGAGGAACAATAGAGGAGAGATCCATGTGCCCACACGTGCCACATATTGTGCCATTCAGAACCAGCTGCTAGCTAAAAGACCAGATGCAGGAGCTCCTTATGTCAGATGCCAGATTAGTAAGCAGCAGTTCGATCATACTCTATTAGGCAGCGGCTCTTCTATCAACCTCCTTCCGGCAGCCTTACTCGACCGATTCGAGTTTGGCCCTCTTCTTCGGAGCAGGACAGTCCTTCAGTTTGCTGATCGATCGATTAAGAGGCCGAAGGGGTTGTTGAGAGACGTGGTCATTACCATTCAGGGCCTGAAATTCCTCGTGAACTTTGTTGTATTGGACATGGAGATCCCTGAGTCGGTAACAGATGCCCCCATCATACTAGAACGCCCATTCTTGGCCACAGCCAAGGCAGTGACCGACCATGATAGTGGGAAGGTGTACTTTCACGTAGAGGGTGAGAGTATACAAATAGAGACGATCGACGAGATCAGAGCGAGAGATTCAGCCTTCTCGGAGCAGAAAAGTGATGCAGGGCAGATGACAGATGCCGAGTTAGATGTCCACCAGGAGTGTGATTTTGTGATGACCGATGATGAAGTAGTTTGGGAAGATCTAGAAGCACGAGCCCTCGTCGTGACTGCAGACTCAGAGTACCCACTTTTTGAGGCAGACGAGAGTTCGGAGAGCACACCCTTGGCATAGGACATCATACAGGTTGACAGTTGCGACATTGATGTTTATTCCGATTCAGATCCCTCGGAGGCAGACTTTGATTGGAAGGATTTTGTTGCATATTTGCCATGTATGTTTCCTGATGAGCCAACATATAGTACGAAGAGCGAGCCAGCATAGATGATAGACACACCAACAGGGTTCCCATCGTCAGATGATCACCTACAGTGAGAGTTCTCACATGCAGACCTGGTTGCTTTCACGCAGACATACCAGAAGCCAGATTTGCCAGCTCCCACCAAGCCAGAACTGAAGCCTTTGCCGCAGTCGCTTAAGTATAGATTCCTTGCGGGTAAGCCAGAAATGCACCCAGTCATTATCTCAGGAGACTTGACTGGAGAACAAGAATCTCGTCTGATGGAGGTTCTTGAAAGAAACCGCAAGGCAATAGTATGGAACGTGGCCGATCTCAAGGGGATAAGTCCGGCCCTGTGCTCCCACCATATCTACCTCGAGGAGGATGCTAAGCCATCACGTGAGTTCCAGCGACGGCTGAACCCGAATCTTCGAGATGTGGTAATGAAGGAAATATATAAATGGTGGAGTGTCGATTTTATCTACCCCATCTCCGACTCCAAGTGGGTTAGTTCTTTACATGTGGTGCTCAAGAAGACGGGTATCACTACAGTTGTGAATGAGTCTGGAGAAGAGAACGCCACCCGGGTACCCACTTCTTGGAGGGTCTGTGTGGACTATAGACGATTGAATGAGGCCACCAAGAAGGATCATTTCCCGCTACCATTTATTGATCATATTATCAAGAGGCTATCTGGGAAAAGTCATTACTATTTTCTTGACAGGTACTCCGGATACAATCAAGTGACCATTGCGCCTGAAGACCAGGATAAAACGACGTTCACCCGTCCATTTGGGACTTATGCTTTCAGATGGATGCCCTTTGGTCTATGTAACGCCCCTGCGACATTCCAAAGGTGCATGTTGTCTGTCTTTTCAGACATGATAGGTGACTTGAGGTCTTCATGGATGACTTCTCGGTCTATGGTGACAGGTTTGATGCTTGTCTTGACTGCCTAGACCGAGTGCTTCAGCGCTGCATAGAGGTAAACCTTGTACTATCTTGGGAGAAGAGTCACTTTATGGTGACTCAGGGGACGGTCCTTGGTCACATCATCTCCAACAGGGGCATGGAGGTTGATCTGGCCAAGGTGGATATCATTAGAAAACTCAATCCACCGTCCAATCTGAAATAGTTGCGGTCTTTTCTGGGGCATGTCGGTTTCTACCGACGGTTCATTCAGGACTTCAGTCGAATTTCCCGACCACTTACAGATCTATTGACTAAAGATACCGAGTTTCTCGTAGGGGATAAGTGTCTTAAGTCCTTCGAGACTCTCAAGAATTTAGTTGTCGAGGCTCCTGTCCTTCAGCCACCCGATTGGTCTCTCCCATTTGAGATCGTGACGAATGCTTCTGACTATGCCATTGGGGTTTTGCTTGGACAGAGGAGGGATGGATTACCCTATGCCATACACTACGCTAGCCGGACTTTGGATGCAGCTCAAAGGAATTACACAGTGACTGAGAAAGAGATGCTAGCGGTAGTCTTTGCTTTGGATAAGTACAGATCTTACATTCTTGGATCTAGATTGACAATATTTACAGATCACACTGCCATTCGGTATTTGATGTCGAAGAAGGATGCCAAGGCTAGGTTAATCAGATGGATCCTTCTCCTCCAGGAATTTGATATTGAGATTAAGGATAAACCTGGAGTTAAGAATGTTGTGGCATATCACCTCTCCCGCTTAGAGAACCTTGAGGAATCTGAGCCCATAGAACCTATTACTAAGACTTTTCCAGATGAGGCGATCCTTGCTATCACCTCTCTTCCATGGTATGCCAACATTGTGAATTACCTTGTTGCCAAAACCATTCCACAAGGTTGGCCCAGACAGCGGCTTGAGACCTTCCTTGCGAAGGCCAAGTCGTACCATTGGGAGGACCCCGTCCTTTATCATGAGGGAGGGGACAGTATCTGGAGAAGGTGCATTCCTCAAGATGAGCAGCACAGCGTCCTCACCTACTGCCACAAGCTTGAGGCAGGAGGACATAATTCTGGGAGACGGACAGCATAGAAGGTGCTCCAATCTGGCCTTTGGTGGCCTACCCTTTTCAAGGATTCTGATGAGTTCGTGAGAAGGTGTACTGACTGTCAGAAGATGGGTACTTGCGAACAGAGAGACATGATGCCCATGTAGCCCATTCACTTTTGTGAGGTTTTTGACGCATGGGGGATTGATTTCATGGGCCCATTTCCAAAGAGTCAGGGGTTTGAGTATATTCTTCTTGTTGTGGATTATGTTAGTCGTTGGTTGAGGCCATCCCCGCCCGAGCCGCAGATGCTAAAACCGTATGTCGTTTCTTGAGGAAAAACATTATTTCACGGTTCAGGGTGCCTAGAGTCTTGATTTCCGATGGGGGTCTCACTTTATTAACGACAAGGTTAGGGCCCTTACAGACGAGTTCAGTATTGACCATCGTGTTGCCGCACCGTATCACCCTCAGACTAATGGTCTTGCTGAAGTATCGAATAGGGAGATTAAGACAATTTTACAGAAGGTATTCTGCCTAGACCGAAAGGATTGGTCACAACTTTTGGACTCGGTCTTGTGGGCCTATCGGACTTCCTTCAAGACACCATTAGGGACATCTCCCTTTCGTCTCGTCTATGGCAAGTCGTGTCATTTACCAATGGAGATAAAGCATAAGTCACTTTGGGCAGTTACAGATCTATTATTGGATCCCAAGAGTGTTGGAGAACAGAGGAAAGCAGAGTTGGCAGCCCTGGAAGAACTAAGAGATATAGCCTTCTCAAGTGGCCCACAGTATAAGGAGAAAGTGAAAGTATGGCACGATTCCTGAATCAGCCATAAACAATTTGAGCCAGATCAGCCAGTATGGCTATTTGATGCTAGGTTGAAATTATTCCCAGGGAAACTACAAAGTAAATGGAAAGGACCATATGTGGTCCGGAAGGTGCATGATAATGGCAGCATTGATATATCTGAACCTTCATCACCTTCCACTTTTAGAGTCAATGGTCAGTGCTTGAAACCATATCTAGATCATGACCCACCGACCGTTGATGTTGCCCCAATTCATCTGGTATGAGACGTGATCTTTGCCTCACAACTTATATGTCTCGTACATGATTATCACTTCTATCTTCCTCTGTACAGATCCATTTATCTATATCATTCATTCATTCTTCCGTTATGTATGTCACCCCGTCTTCATCTTATGATTTTGCTATGCTTAGGACACGTCTTGTCCTAAGTATAGGGGGTGCACACACTGAGTTGTTCTCTTTTCTTCTTTTCTTCTTTTCCTTTCCTATCTCCTTTGATCTTCTCCATGGTCTCCTCTTCTTGTCTATACTTTAGGGATATCTGACCCTAAGTATAGGGGGAGACAATCGGAGTATGATTTGTTCATTCCCACCCTTGACCCTTCCTGCATTGTACAGTCTGCTATACTTAGGATTATTTGATCCTAAGTATAGGGGCGACGGTCGACTTCTCATTCGTTCATTTATTCCTTTATTTATTTATTCTTTAGGCTTGCCTATACTTAGTACGAGTTATGTCTTCTCTCTTCTCTCTCCGATCTATGAGGACATAGATCAAGCTAAGAATAGGGGGTCGTATATACTCAGTATATACTTTAGCCATAACTCGTACTTTCGTATTTTTACTATTAAAATTCATAAAAAAACTTTAAATAAAAAGATGTTTATATTCCTCAAAATTCTTTTTGTATTTACTGATTAATAAATCAGGCGAAAATATTCTCTGCAAAATGTTTGAAAAATAGTTTGAAAATCTGTGTGAAAAATCTTTTGAAAACTATTTGAAAAATGTTTTGTACATATTTTCAACCTTTGTAAAAACACTTTGATTGTAAAATTTATTTTCTTTGCGTGAAATAAAATGTTTGAAAATGATTTACAAATGGCTTGAAAATGGTTGCAAAAATACGTTGAAAAATCTATCTATATTGTTTGAAAAACCTTTGCGAAATAATTTTCAAATGTGTGTACATGTTTGATAAGTAGTTTGTACAAATTATTTTGGACTATAATTTTCAACTTGTGTGAAAACCTGTGTCAAATAAGTTTGAGGAATACATACATCTCATCTAAAATTCTCTATGTATATACCTATAAAATTGACCACTTACCCTTGTAAATTCTTAAAATCTACTTCTTGTAAATACAAGATGCATTCCCGTGTAAATATTTGTACCTAGTTTTTAGACAAAACCTTTTGTTTTCAAAAATCCCAAAAACATTTGCAAAATTAAAATCCAAAAACATTTGAAAAAAAATCCTTGAAAAATACAAAAATGCATATGCATCATCTTTTCAAAAATCCATGAAAAGTTCAAAATCTTTGAAAATTGCAAAAATATTTTCTGCATAGCATTCGCATAGCATGAGCATTTTTCGGATTGAGTTTGATAGTTGAACGAGTCTAAGTAAAATCCGAAGATTGGAGCTTGGTTGGACATTAAAATCTACCTAATTAACAGGAACTTTAGAGGAACTGGGATTGAGGTACTTCAAGTCTAGTTGACTTAATTCTTTGAGGATCATGAGACTTGGTTCAGTGGATTCTTGACTTCCTAAGTAGAGTATTTCGGAGCACATGCATGACTCTTGTTGATAATGACCTAACTTGGACACCTGCACCTTTCACATGGCTCAATACTCAGTTGGAGTGGTGAGGAGGTTGGATTTGCCGGTATGAGACGCACACATGTGGAAACACTTGTCCTCCTCTAGGGAGGAAAGTGCACCCCAACCCGTCCGGTGATGATGAGTTTTGAGGACAGGAGATTATGGGTTGCAATAAAGCTTCAAAAGAGGGATAGTCTATTGGCTCAAGAGGAAAAACTCCCTATGTAAATGTTGTTGTATAAAGTATTCAAAAAAATGCAAAAAGCAAAAACTCCAAAAAATGGACAGGCCTGTACAAAAATAAAAATGCCTGCCGGAGTGTACATTTGTGTATAGCCAAATAAGCAAGCTTGAGCTTCAAGTCAAATTATGTGAGCCCGCAGCTAGATGACTTGACTACATTGATCTTGCATCCTAGGATAGGTAGCTACACTGGCTACCGTCCATTCTTCTCTTCACCCCCTCCTCTTGAGCTGGTTGCCACTTGAACTTAGAAGGGAATACCCTGCTCCTAGAGGAATGAGTTGTCGGATTGGGGAATCATTGGGTTGTCATATTGGAGAAGTCAGTCTCTTTGTCATTCCAGTCGGGGAGAGCCACTATCACTTACATTGTACGAGTCAAATTCATAGTCATAAGGGTTTGCGTATGAGTTGAAGTATTCTGACCTGGCTATTGAGGAGACTTGAGCAGAGTTTTGGGATTCTCGAAGGCTGTTGGATTTCAAGTCCGATTCTCATTAAGGTTTCGCCTGCACTAAAACTCCAAAGGTCCGACTTAAGCTCCAAACTTTGATTTTGCGAAGATAAGTTTGATGGTTAAACTAATTCCACATTCTTTTTTTTCTTTTCTTTATTTTTCTTTCTGCACTTATTGATAAGTGTTTGCTAGGGACTAGCAAAGGCAAAGTATAGGGAGATGATGAATCCACATTTCATCATCTTTATTCTATCATTTTGGCCTCAAAAACTCTGGCAAATGCATGCAAATACCCTTAATTAGAGCATCTTAGCATTCATGCATGTGCATGTAAATAGTGTGTAAAACACTGTATTTAAAGCCAAAATTATAAAATAAATAAAAGAAAAGAAAAACAATAAAATATTGTAAATATTTTATGACCCGAAACCCCGAGACCTAGGCATCTTGATGAATAGGTCTACAAGGAATAAAGTAGGGGGAGATAAGGGCCAGATACTTATTCATTTTATTCTTTCCTTATTCATTTTTGGGACCTATTTTTGGTTTCACTTTTTATACCTCAAATAAAGAAACCTTGTACATGAAAGTTGTAGATAATTAAATAAATAAAAATACAAAATTTATTTCATACAAAAATACTGTACAGATAAAAGGTTATGATCTGAATAAAAATCCAAAATACCAACTTCCCAGACCTGTATCTCGTAAATAAAAGTGTCGAAATACATCAAACTCACCTTTAATTGTATATAATTTAAAATAATATATTTAAAAAAGCAGGTTTCGCATTTGGCGGAGCTACGGTTTGAAAGTTGAGTTTTGGACCCCTATTGCATACTTGTACAGAATAGAATATTCATTTTATTATTTATTCATTATTTTCATAATTTTATATTTTTATATTTTCTAAATATTATTTATAAGTTATGTGTATATTAAAATCAGAATAAAAATACAAGTGTACAAAATACATCAGAAAAATAAAATAAAAATATATTTAAGTGTATAAAGATATTTTATAAATTCTTTAAAATAATAAACAAAAATAAATAAATTAAATATACCAAATAAAAATAAAATAATAAAATATATAGATATATATACCTATATAGGGCATAAAAGATAACTTGTAATTATATACCTCATAAAAATAAATAAAAATCACCATAAAATTCTTTATAAAATAAAATTAATAAATTCATTTACTATTTTATTTCGATTTTACGAATAATTTTAGCTCCGAATTTCCTGGTTGGTTCACGTGGACCAACCAAGTGCGGTCGTTGGTTGACCTCGGTCAACTGCTTGACCGAGGTCTGCCACCTTCTGACAGCCCAATTCGAGCCCGATTTCGCACAATTTCCGAGCCTATTCTCTTCGTCCTCTCCCCTCGATTCCTTCTTGGGAATTCTTCCCCGATCATCGCTGAGCCACGCCATGCTCTCAAATCACGTAAAATCTTCATCATGCGCGCGTGCTCTTGCTCCCAATGTCAAGCCTCCATCTTGTATATAGTCGACCTGCCACCTTCGAGCCGATTTTTGAACCCTTCTTGACTAGCTTTCCTCCTCCCTTTAGCATGCTTCGTGATGCTGGAGGTGACAACTCCTCAACCATACCCTCAGGCGAGTCGAGGAGGTCTTGTAGCGGCTCCACCACCTCCGCCGACCTCCGGAGTCGAGGTTCTTCACCTCTGGTTCCTGCCATGGAGGTATACCCCTCTTCCCTCTCCTTTTCGCTTCTTATCATTCGTCGTAGTCATAGGAACATTTCCCCCCAATTATCGTCGAGATCTATTCATCAAATCATCCAAATCGACACCCTCGCCAGAGCTTGCTCCGACCATCACCGTAAGCCATCGTTCCCCGTCGCCATCCGCTTCATCGACCCCCGAGGTATTTTTCCCTCGTTGGTATTGAGTCGCTTGCATGTCCAAGAGCATCAAAGATACGCCTAGAGCTCGTTTTGAGCTTCGTCGGAGCATGCAGGAGCCCACTAGCTCCGCCGCTCTCTCCCGTGAACTCCGACCATCGTTGGAGTTTTTTGGAGCCCCAAGCAGCCAGAGGAGGACCCCAGGAGCTCGCAGCCCAATTTTGGAGCCCAATCATCACCGAAGACCCGAGATCGAGCTCGGGGAAGTTCGCCTCGCCGGTGTTCTTCCCTGTTCTTCCCCTTGGGTTCTCTACCGTTTGATCGTGTTGTAGCTCCAGTTCTGATCACAGCTGTTGGATCGCACCGCGCCACTACCGTTGGATCTTCGACCGAAGGTCTAACCTCGCCCGTCCAGCTGCGAACCGTCATCGCGCGTTGTGCGCGCGCCACGTGGACAAGTGAGCGGCTCTCCGCCGTCCGATCACGCACGAGGAATATAGGCGTGGGTATTTTTCACTTCCACCCCCATAATTTTTGTATTTTAATTCAGTCCAGAAACTTTCAGGCGTAGTTTAAAAATTTCTGTAATATTTGCATTTAGACCCCCGCAGTTTCCATATTTGCATCCAAGTCCTATCCACGTCACCTCACGTACGTGTGCGCGTGAGGGGACTGGGTATTTTGCAAGGACCCCCTGGGGGTTTGTCTATTTTGATTTGTTCCATGAACGTTTCAATTAAGTTGTAATATTTTTGTAAAATTGCATCTGAACCCCTGTAACTTTGTAAAATTGCAAAACTACCCTTGCTAGGTCACGTGCCTAGTGCGCATGAGTTGGACATTTTGAAGCGAACCCCCTCCGCGTTTGGGTATTTATTTTTAGTCCAGAAAATTATGCTTAACATTATATATCTTTGGAAAAATTGCAAGTAGGCCCTTGGATTTCTGTGTATTTACGTTTATGCCCTAGCTAGTATTGTATATTTGCTTGGATGTTTGCATTTATTTCATGCATTATTTCAACTCGAAAAATTATCAAAAAAAATAACATAGGCTCTTGTTGCATTGTAGTTTAACGCCATATTTTTAGTTTACACTTTTATTGTATTTTCGTATTTATTAAGAATCAAAAACATGCATTTTCAGCACTGTTTGCATTAGAAAATCCATAAAAATTATTAAAATTTTTAAAAAATTCCAAAAAAATTATATTTTACGTATATTATCATATTTTACTATCAATTCAAAAATCACTAAAAAATTCAAAGTAAAAACTCCTATAAATTAGAAAACCCCTAAAAACTTCATAAAAATCTAAAAAAATCTAGAAAAATCCTAAAAATACAAACTTAGTTTCGGTAGTTTTCTTAGTGTATTGCCTTTATTTTAAAATTAATTTCAGGAATTTGGGTTACTGTTTGATATTTTTAATCCTCATTTTAATTTCAGCTAGTAGCTGAGTTCACTGTTTTCAAGTATTTTTACTTTAAAAATACCAAAAAAATTAGGAAAAATATAGAAAAATCACAAAAACATTAGAAAAATAGAAAATTCCCAAAAATATCTTATTTAGTGATTTTTGATTATTTTTACTCACTTTTATAAATACCTTATCCTTCTCCTCTCTTATATTGTATATATATTCTATAATAAAAAAAGAAATATAAAAATAGAAAATATAAAAAGAAATTAAAAATCAAAAAATTAAAAACCAAAATACAAAAATAAAAAATCAAAAATTAAATAAAAAATTATTAAATTCAAAACCCACAAAAACTTGCACATTCACAGGCAATTGCTCACTTTCACCTTGATCCTTGTGCACTCATGTCTTGCTCTATCTTGTTTGCTCCCTGAGTTCGACACTCTACACATACTAGTCTGAAGTTTAAGACATAGTTTACTTTGTTCCTATTAAAGTAAAAGTAGTAAACTCAGGTGGAGGTTCAAACTGGAAGATACCTTTACTGAAAGCAAAGTGTGGCAGCTGAAAGATGTCCTTTTGTAACTCACTTTGAATATCTTTTCAAATTAGTAAATTCATGGGGATTGTTGTATTTAGATTGTAACTAGACTGTTTATTGGAAAGTCTACGTAATTACAATTGGAGTTAATTTAGTTCTAATTGGGAAACCAAAAAGTTTGGTGGGAAAGTTGGGAATTCCCAAATTTGAAACATTGATCAAGCTTGGGTAGAAGTTTAGTATCATACCTAGTATCTCTAAACTTTTAGTTGGCTTATATATGAGTTCACACCCCAAGCTCTTGTAGAAATAGTAGAGAGGAGGAATGGAGGGCCACGCACGTGCGTGCGCTCCACTTCGGCATCGACACCGGGCTCGGGATAGTAAATTCGGATCTCGGATCTTGATAGTTTTGATGTGGGTTTCATTTAGCAGATCGATTAAATTAACCACACAGATTAGTTTGGATGCGACTGAAAGTGGAATTCAACTCGATCCAAACGGCTCGTTGCGGTCGCGGTTTCGGAATTCGAAAAGACACGCTCGTTGAGGGACATTTCCGGAAATCAAAAGGTACCGCGCTATGGCACATGAATCTCTTTATATATCTCACCCCCAACGCCGTTTTCTTCACTTAAAAAAATTCACCCGCCGCGTCTTGGTTCTCTGTTCTACCATTGTATATGCGACATGTTCATCTCGGCTGTAAGTTCTCAGAGGTGCTTTCGAAGACGGTGTGTGCGCGGACAAAGATCATGTATCATCGTATCGTGGAAGCGGATCGTCAGTACCCTCCGTACTGGTATTGTGGGGGCGATATCATCTCTAAGGAAAGCCCATTTTATGGACACTTCGGTGATCTCTAATCTTCTTCTTTTTGCATTATTTGCTGCAACTTGTTTATTGCTTTACTTTCTCCGGATCACGCCCTAATTCCTGTTTCACTTATTTAATCAGTTTCTGTTTGCATTACGTAATCGAATAATGGATGGGAAATGCATGATTAAAATGGTGTTAATCTGTGATGCTTTCCTATTAATTCATTTGAATCCGTGTAATTATTGTTTAATATATGCATTGTTGATCATGTTAACAACATTTGTTTCTAACAAAATTGGAATGGTGTATTAGTTGGATATAGTGATGAAAATACATGGTAATATTTTCTAAAAAATATAATAAAGTAGTGAAAATAAACACAGAGTAACTTACCTACTGCATGAAGTAATCTCCCTTTCCCCATTTACAGAATCTACAACGATCTATCATTAAATAGGCATAACTTAAAACATGATAATATTATTTTGCGGAAGGGTTTGGACGTATACATACAACTACTTATCTAAGAAGATGAAAAATCAAGAAAAGGAAGGTCCAAATATCAAAATCATGATACGAGTCCTTCACGAAAAGTAAAGACTATGAAGGAAAACAGCAATTTTTTATTTCATCATGAGTTTTTTTGTTAATTTTCGTAGTAATGAAACGTATTTATCCTTTACTCTGTTAATCAAGAGTTGATTTTTATTTGTATTAAGAATTTTCAATCAAAAATGGAATTAAAATGGAAAGGATAAAAATGTTGAAGTCGAATTTATACTCGATATCAAAATTTGGTATCTAAAATAAACTTTCTTATATTGTTACAATTTTGTATTTTTAATATTATTATGGTTTAGCTCGAGCTTACTAAAAACTGTCACTAAGTATGCTAATACATAGTTATACATAAACAAATATGATTAGTATAAGTTAGTACATTACTTTAGATGTAAATAGGAATCTAAGTTGCAATTTTCAAAATTTAAATATTTTGTTTTCTGAATACCTTTATAACTGTTATTTTGAAATTTGAAATAAAGTTTGGCCCGATTAGAATTTCCGTGAAAATACAAAGCACATAAGTTACGAATCCCTGACTATGTTCATGATTTATGGGCAAGTTATTGTTGTAGGAATTGTTTGATATCTTTATTTTATATCTCATATTTTATTATAAAACGTGAGAAAGTAATCAAATACATTAACATTGAAAATAAATAGATAGCAAATAATGAAGTTTATTCTATATAGGGAAAATGGGGTTGGCCTTTGGGTGAGCTAACTTAGCTCCTCGCGCTTCATTTTCTCAATTTTTTATTTTTAAAAATGATTCTGTAGAAATTCATCACTATATCTATATATTATGTCTTCAAGTCTAAAACAACCTCCATCTAGATAGTCGTTTTTTTAAAGGTCGCGGAATAATTGAAATTGACCCCATCTGGATGGAGGTCATATAAGTCTATGTTTCGTATGAAATTTGAATAGCATATTATAGGGATATAATGATGAATATTCATGAAAGAAATTTAAAAAAATAAAAAAAATGGGGCGCGAGAGCTAAGTTAGCTCCCCTATGGACGCAACCCCATTTAACACACACACACATACACAAACACACACATGGAGCACTTGAATTGAGGTGGCACCTTTCCTTGATTATGGAAAGGTGTCATCTTAAGTCATTGGATGATGAGTATACGAATGAGATTGAAATCACTAGGTGATTTTCGTGCCAACTAGCATTCCTAATATCGTGAAGGATTAAATTGCTGCTAATTTGGTAAATTATACATCATTGATAGTTCTATGTATGTATCGAGCGATGTACAGAATTTTCCAGAAATATTTGATGAAATAAATAACCACGTTTTGAAATAATCGTTAACAATTTACATACGATTGAGATATTCTATAATTCCGTGTTATAAATTACAAATGCGCAACCATTGATATTCGTAAAAAAACTCAAATCTGACAAAAATATATATTTGTGTGTATATGTGTTTCCTAAAATATATGGTGTTTTGATCATGTGCTAATAAATTGATATACGCTTGGAAAAAATTCCTAAAATGATGGGATTTTATTATAATTATATTTCCAAATATATGAAGATTTTTGTGTATCCGTGTTTCCTAAAATATAAGATGATGTGATCATGTGTTGATCAATTAATATACACATGGTGAACATTCCTTTTCTAAACTACATGTGATTTATTTTGAAAATAATCATCCAATATTATGTGGAAGTAATGTTTGTAAAATGTAACATTTTTTGTAAATTCCACAGTCTTTTTTTCTAAACTGCATTTCATTTATTTTGAAAATTTTTGTAGTCTCTTTTGAGAACATTTGTTAGAGCAATGTTTGTAAACTATGATACTTTTTCGTAAAATTTGTTTCTTTTTTTGTAAAATTCATGTGATTTTTGTAAAATTGATTGGTTAATGTATAAATTATTTTATATGTCCATCCAACATATTTCCCAATGTCGTAGGGCATCAAAATTCGTCATCCATTGTAAATTTTGTGTATATTTTGCAAAATCCACGTTCTCATTATGTTGATCTGCAAAATAAAAAGGCCAATAAGTAATATTCATTACAAGCATGAAAATAATTGTAAAAAATATTAGACAATTGTATAATAACTTAGTTAAATGTAAAACATACTTTACAATTGTAAAATATGTTAATGAAATGTTGTAGCTATGTACCGCGAGTCTTCATTTTGTGCGAGTGTTTGTCATGGGTTTAAATGAACATAAAACTTTGTGAAAAGAATGTAAAACATAGTAAATGAAAGTGAAATATGTATATTTGTTTAACATGAATAGCACATAAACATAAAACTTTGTTAAGGAATGTAACATGGATATTCAGATTTAGTCCAAAAAATGCACATATCGGGAACAAGTTTAGCATAAATGAAAGATTAAAAGTAGCATAAATAAAAAAACATATTTTTTAAATGCAATACATATCTAGATATCGGATCATAAATGAATGAGAAGAATGCATTCATTTTTTTATTTGCATTCATTCATTAATATCTAAACACAAATACATTACGCAACATATAAATGAATGACAAAAATGAATCAGATCAATTAAACGAAACAAAACTGAATCAGAATGATTTTTTATTAAAAAAATATGATAGAAACAAAAAAAATATGAGTAATTTCGTAAAAATGATATGTACCTCTATAATATCAAGATCAAGCGGGGATGTTAGACATGTCATCGATGCTTGGACAAAGAAAAGGAACATCTCTTGAAAATCATCAGATGAACGGAGACATGTATTTCAAAAAAGGAATAACCTCAATCGTAAGAACTGTTAGTTTTAGTATTATCGTTTTTGGTAATTAATTGAATGTGCTATTATACAGCTCAGAATCCGAGATTAAAATTGAAAGAGAGATTCCGATCAGATAATTATACAATGCAATTTCTAAATATAAACTTATGACATTATCTTGAATGGTGATTTTGATGAAATATGATGCTTTTAATGGCCACCATAGATGACCACAAAACGATTGTTATGGGGTACCGCACGGTGAATAAGGAAAGGTGTCACCTCAATTCACGTTTATATATATAGATAGATAGAGAGAGAGAGGAGTGATCCTAACAAAAAGTTGTGAGAGCATGATAGTGATTCTGGACCACTAGATTCAAATAGGAGAGAGAAAACAGAATCTAGTGGTCCAGAATCACTCATCTCATGCTCTCACAGCTTTTTGTTGTGAGAGCAAAAATCTGTGAGAGCATGAGAGGAGTGATTCTGGACCACTAAATTATGTCTTTTCTCTCCTAGTTGAATCTAGTTATAAATATTCCTTTCATATTTTCTCTAACTTTATTTTGATTTTTTCTTATTTAAAAATGACAAAAAATAGATTAAGGTATAAATATTCCTTTCATATTTTCTCTAACTTTATCTTCTCCTAATACATTGCTTTTATTAAAGCCTTTAGTGTCATGCTGAGAAACTCTTCTCATTATGTATGCGTTCGTGTGGATTGTAGAGAAATTAATTCTTTATCTTTTGACAATTTATTTACATTTTTATGAGCATTGAATAATTTATTAAAAATCAGAGTTTGAAATTCAGTCATATTTTACCCATTTATGCTTTGAAATTCGCTCATACTCAAATATTGTTCCAAAAATTATGTAAAAATTGTGCATGATGCCTTTAAGTGCTATTTAATTTTTATCCAAATTTCATCTAAATAGGAGTTGTCTTTTGCCCAAAATAAATTGTTGAGTTATTTCGGTAAATGATTTTTAGTTACATCCACAAATATCATTTTTGCAAAATTTAAAGTCTCCTGGATTGCTCGTTAAAATATCTATTTGAGATAAATTGTTCTCTGGATAATTCCATTTCGTGGATTAATTAGGAATTAAATACTCATAATCACTCTATTTTTTAGTACAAAATTGATAAAAAAAAATAAAATATCCGAAAATGCAAAAAAACAGATTCATTTCATCATATTTTACTTCCAGTAAATTTTTCATAATTTTTGCATATCGTTTGCATGCAAAAATGCATAAAAATCTAAAAAAAAAGTTTACATTTTTCGTTGTTGTGTATTAAGTCCAAAAATTCCAAAAAAATGCATTTTGCATTCGTCGTTGGATTAGGTTTACAGAAAAATTATAACTTGGCTACTTTGGATCAATTTCAAATTAAAATTGATTTGGCTAAATTATTGATTTTCTTAATAACATAATTCATCTGCATTTGTGCATCTGCATTTTTATCGCATAAAAAAATATCAAAAAATACCTCTTGGAAAATCGTGATCTAATTCATGTAATTCGATTCGAAGTTGTTCCTTTGCCTCCTTGAGTCGACCATGGCTTGCTCAGGCTAAAAAAACATAAAATCACGCATTAATTCATTCGTTGATTATTCAATTCGTACGATTTATTTTTGATCGATCCGGATTTATCTGACTACAACGAAATCGTTAATTTGATACTATTAAAAGGATAAAATTCTGGCCAATCAAATGGCATCATTGTCACACGTTTCTCTACAAAATGCTATTTTTTTATTAAAAATCGATGCAAAATTGATGTCTAAATTAATACTCAAAACCAAGGATGTCTTACAATACAGATATGAAAAAAAACTGAAACTGTGTAAATGGGCACTTTTGTTAATACAGAAAACTTACATGTTAAAAATGTAAATATGCCAAAAATTAAAAAAAAATAAAAATTGACCTTTAAACGTGGGTTCCAAAAATGGAACCCGCGTCTAGGGCTTGAAGACGCTGGGCGAGATGGCGCAAGGAGGAGGCACGAGTGCGGCGGTGCGGCAAAGGCGATGGCCGCGCGACGCGGTGCACGTGGATGTGGCTGAGGAGGGGCGGCGCCGTTGCTGGAAAGGGTGACGGCAAGCGTCGGTTATCCACGCGGAGGAGGCGCGCCGCGGTTGCAGAGGGGCACGCGAGGGCAGGGCGACGACCGACTTATTGTGGGGTGAGGCGGCGGAGTTGGCAGGGGCAAGGGGCCGCGCGGGGTGGTTGCGGCGCTGAAGCCGCATGGTTGGTGGAGGTGGGACCTGGTCGCGCGGAGGTGACTTCTATTGTCCGTGGGTGGGTAGCGCGAGGAGGGAGGAAGGCTTGGGGCTGCATGGAGCACCGTTGGTGGTGATGTGCGCGCGACGCACGAGGCGGAGGAACGGGCAGCGCGACCGCAGGTCATGGGACACGGCGACAGTCGACCCGGGGACCTGTGACTTTTAAAAAAATGGTAATTTTTTCTTTATAAACAGGAAATAGTAGATAATGAAAAGGTGGAAATGTAGTGATTTGATGAAGGTGATGATATGATGATGTGGTGTTTTTTTATGGAAATAGGGTGATGGTCCATGATGGTGAATGCATATGATGATAGTGGTGTACAATGATAATTGTGATGAACAACAAGAAAAAATTAGAATAAAAAAATTGACAAGGAAAAGGAGAAGGATAACTTACCTGTGATGTCGTCGGAGGGTGGGGCTGCAATGTGTTGCAACTCCTATCATGGCCTCAAAGCTTGGCGTGAGAATCTCGAAGCTAGGCAGCCTCACGAGTGGGGCTGCAATGGTGAGAGGTCGCCGGATCACACCTGAGAAAAATCTCGAGGAGGTTTTCGCTCAACCGTGAAGGAGCTGCAGTTATCACCTAAAACTCCAAGGGGGGCTCGCTCCTCTCCTATCGAAATGTGGATGATGAAAAATAGAGGAGGAGATGGGAATATAAAGAGGATGAGGGAGTTAGAAAAGAGGTGGAGAAGATGGAGGAATGGTAGAGGAAGTGGTGACGAGTGGGGAACAAGTAAAGAAGAAGTAAAAGGGGGAGAAAAAAGAATAAAATAAAAAATATAATATAAGTAAAATAACTAAAAATAACAATTTAAGTAAAATAACTAAAAATAACAATATAATATAAACAGATAAATAATAAAATCCGAAAATAATAAAAAAATGAGGTGACATGTGGTGGCTCCAGGAGCTGCCATGTGTCGCTCCCAGAAAATTCAAAAAATAAATGTAAAGAAAAATAAAAAAGAAATAACAAATGGGGTTAAATCAAAAAGTGGTCAACACAAAAGTTGCTTGTCTCGACGAGATGTACAATTTTTGTGAATGGCTGAAAATCAAAGGAAGTCATCTGTACAAAAATATTTTTGGGTGGTTTCTTATAGGTATAAAATATCGCATTTTACCTTTTGCATTTTTTGTCATTTTTAAATAAGAGAAAAATTATAAGAAAGTTAGAGAAAATATGAAAGGAGTATTTACAACTTAATCTAATTTTTTTGTATTTTTAATAATTAAAAAAATCAAAGGATAAAATACAAGGGTAAAAGGTCAATATGTGCAATATACAATAGGGGCTCAAAACCTAAGTTTCACATACGACCGATTTCAATAAAATTGATCTTGTTTTGAAGGTCTTTGAATGTATATCACTTTAAAAGTGGGTAGACCTAAATAGGATATGGTATGAGAGATATATATACGTTTTAAGGTTCATAGTTTCAAACTTGGATTTGGTTTATTGGACATTTTACAAGTTAGTATTTTTCTGATTTTTTTCATTTATTAGTATTAGTAATATATACAATATAGAGTTGATTTTATTGGATTTGGGGTTAGTATAAAATATATACAAATAGGTGAATTTAGTTATACATGTGAATATGTACAAGTGATTTTTGGCTCCCTATTTAATGGAAATATGAATGCAAAAATGCAGATATTATTTACACATGCATGAATGCTAATTATGCAATATAAGTGGAAATATGCAGCTAATTACTCAGGAACAAAGCTCTATTTTCAATTTTTAGAGTAATGAATCACATATTCATCATGGATCTAACTATTGTGTTGGATAGCAGAAAGCGATTTGGGAATTTGGAGACTTTTAGTGCAGTGTCTTTTTTAGTGCATCTACCGTAATTACGTTTGTTCTACTTTTACTTGTGGCTTTTGTTTGAGAGAGATGTATATAATGGTGGATGGACAATTTTGTTTGTACATGTTTGTAAGTTTTTTGGACTAGATATGTTGTGAAATATATGAATGGAAAGGGAAAAAATTTATATCTGTTCATATTTTCTCTAACTTTATTTTGGTTTTTCTCTTATCTAAAAATGACAAAAAATTTGCAGAAGATAAAAATACGTTGTTTTATATCTATAAGATGGCACCCAAAAATACTTTTGTACAGATACTTCCTTTCATTTTTTATCCTTCACGAAAGTTGTAGATCTCGTCGAGACGATCAACTTTTATGTTGACCACATTTTGATTTAACCCCTTATTTCTTTTTTATTTTCTTTACATTTAATTTTTGAATTTTTTGGGAGCGACATGTGGCAATTCCTAGAGTCGTCATATGTCACTCCATTTTTTATTTTTTTATTTTTATTTTATTATTATTATTATATTTTACCTGTTTATTTATTTATATTTATTTATTCTTCTTTATTTTTAGTAGCCTACTTATTTTACTTTACTTATTTTATTTTATTTTTTTCTTTTACTTCTTCTTTACTTGTTCCCCACTCTAACTCTCCACTTCCTCCACATTCCTCCATTTTCTCCACTTCTTTTCTAACTCCCTCCTCCTCCTTTTTATTTCTTCTCCTTCCTCATTTTCATCATCCGCCAACTTCGTGAGAAGAATTCCAGCTCCAGAGAGGTAGAGGTGACATCGACAACCTTATTCTGTAGAGCGATGATGAATTCCAACCATCTTCGACTATTGGCGGGATCTACGAGCCTTGTTCACGTAGCACCCCTCTACAAGGGATTTCCAAGCTTCTCAGCTTTTCGCCAAGTTCCAGCCATCTTCAGCTATTGGCAAGATCCACGACGGGAGCCGCGCACCGCAGCACCACCCTCGGGCAAAATCACAGGTAAGTATCTCTTCATCTTCACTTCGTCATTTTTTATCTAACATTATTTATTTATTGTGTTCTTCTTTGCATTTTCACCTTCAACTTGTTCAACATTCACAATCACCACCACCACCACCATCATACTATTCCCTAAATCCACAAATTTTTCATCATCACCCTTGTTACCATCATCATCACCACCTCTCCATTTCTACACTTTTATTTTCGAATTACAAACAAAAAAAATAAAAAATAAAAAATCAAACTAAAAAATAAAGAAATTGCAGGTCACCCTCCTACGGCCCGCCTGTCTTCAGCGGTCGTGTGCCACGTGCCCCAGTCCACAGATGCGCCCCCAACTCCCTCTGCCCAACCGCAGGAGCACGCTGCTCACGCAACCATCCGTCAGCCACCCTCGCTGCCCCCTGCCCGCAGGGTGTGCCCTCCACCATCATCCCCTGACTGCATCCTCAGCCACGTGACCCCGGCTGCACTGCTCCACCCACGTGCAGAGCCGCCCCTGGTAGCCACCCTTCCAATCGCACCTCCGCAGCTGCAGTCTCCGGCGGCGTGCGCATCTCCAGCAGCCCCCCAGGAGCATTGCCTATGCGGCCGACCTTCCTCCACGCGTGGCCGCTGCACATCCTCCCCGCACCACCCACGTGATCGCACCCTCTCCAGCGGCCTCCAGCGACGAACGTCCCCGCTCCTCTCCAGCGCTGCAACATAGTCATCACGAGCCCAGATCACGCTGCCGACCGCCACCCTACACGCAGGCATCCTCTCGCCCCGCGTCGCCTACGTGCTCGCGCACCCTCTCCACCGTCCTCGCGCCTCCACCAGCGACCAGCCCAGAGCCGCCAGCGCTCCTCGTGGCCGCCAAGTGCCTCCAATGCTCAACCCGTGCCCCTGCTCCGCTGCGTCCATGAGCCGCACGAGCGGCCGCCGCCAACCCCGCAACAGTCAACAACCGCGCGCGCCAGCCCTAGCATGGGAGGGTTCTTGGAACCCACGTTCCAAAGAGCATTTTTTATATTTTATATTTTTTTGGACAATTTACATAGTAATCTCAACATGTTTATTTAATTTCAAAAGTGCCTTTGGACACAATTTCAATTCATTCAATCTATTTCTGTATTATGCATTTATTTGGACATCTTTTTTTGCATCAATTTTAATACAAAATAAGCATTTTTAGTAATTAATTATGTATATTGTGTCTATTTAGTTAGATTTTTTAGCATTGGGTAATTAATTAAAATTAGTTTGGTGAAAAATTGAATATTTTACCTGTTTCATGATCTATAATTATATTTAATAAAATATTACTCTAAAAGTTGTGAAAAAAATCAAGTTCGATGCCTTTATTTGTGCTTTAATTGCTGTTCAAATTTCATTAAAAATGGATATGTCTTTTGCCTAAAATAAATTATTGAGTGATTTATGTAATTTATTTTTAATTAAATCCATGGGTATTATTTTTTTGAAATTTCAAGTCTCCTATGTTGCTCATTTAAATATCTTTTTGAGATAATTTTGCTTCATGAAAATGTATTTTGTGGATTAATTAAGAATTAAATACTCACAGTCGCTCTGTTTTCAGTAAAAAAATCATTAAAAATCATATATTCTTGAAAAAAATCCAAAAAAATAGTGTAGCTTCATCATAGTCAAAATTCATAATTTTTGCATTCTGTTTTCACAAAAAATCATTAAAACTCCAAAAAATTTGCATTTTTCATCATTGCATCTTTAATCCAAAAATTCCAAAAAAAATATTTTGCATTCGTTATTGGATTAGATTTCTAGAAAAAATATAACTTGGTTAATTTGGATTAATTTCACGTCAAAATAAATTTGACTAAGTTACTAGTTTTCCTTATAACCTAGTTCATCTACATATTTGCATTTTGCATTTGTTTTGCATAAAAAATTTAATAAAAATCCTGCTTAGAAACCATGAGCTAATTCATCTAGAAGTTGTTCCTTTGCCTCCTTGAGTCGACTGTAGGGCTTGCCCAGGTTAAAAATACATCAAACCGTACATTAATTAATTCGTTGATTATTCGATTTGTGCTGATAATTTTTTATCGATCTTAATTACCCGACTGCAACAAACACGACACATTATTAAATTAAAAGGGCGATTTAGCCGTTCATCAACAACCAAACCCTTACACTCTCATCAAACGAAGGGGAAAGAAGATTGTTAACAATCTATCCTTCGATCAGAGATCGGACATGGGGCTTCTAGTTGATAAGCTCATAATGGTAGAACAGATATATAAGAAGGTGGATGAGATCTATAAATTCACCAATTTGGAGATTCTGCCCAAATTTCCCAAGTAGATGGAGGAACTGCTTAACAAGGTATCTAAAATCTAGATACCTACCTTGACTACACCATCTTCCCATGTACATCATATTCACTACATTAAAGGGTAGGGGATAGGGCAACAGAGCAATTGAGGTGGGGACTTATCCTACGCCCACTAAAATTATACCGAAGAATACTCTGCTCAAACACTTTACGAGGAACCTACACAAGTGATGGAGATCAATGGAGTTTGGTACAATCTTGACCCAGTCAACTGACAGGAATCCAACTTGACTCTGAACCCTCGTCCTTCGCAGTCTCGTTCCGGCTATCAGCAACACCAATAACAACATCGACCTTACCAGCAGCCTTGTCCGAACTACCAATAGTCGCAGCAATAACAGTACCAACGCATGGGCCAGCAGGGCCAGTACCGTCCTCCCAACCAATACCAGCAGCCCCAGGCCAAACAGGGACAAGGGCTCCCTCTTCCGCCTCTCCTGAACTCCAGAGAATTATGGACGAATTGCATGGTATGAGAGTCATTATCAATTGACTTTCAAGATGGAGAGACGATTTTGCTGCATCCCAAACCGCCATTCTCGCTCAAGTCCAGGCTAATCCAAATAGCCTAGAACACAAAAAATTAGTATTATACTCAAAATGTTCTTTATCTGAATACGAGATCTTTTCGCATGATGTCACGAATCATATATCTCTCATGAGTGGAAAGATCGTAACCATGCTTGATCAAGTAAGGGAACGCAACGACATAACCTCAGTGTCCACACATGTCATATATCTAGGGATGAAGAGGAAGAGGTCCGTCCATCATCAACATGAGATAACCAAAATACCATGGAGTCAAGTGAGTCCAAATCCGAGGAGGACACACCACAACAACAACAACCCTCACATCATCAGTAGCAATTTTCGTTTCAGAGTCTTATCGTCAGTCTGAGTTAGAGTCCTCTACAGAATGTTGTTTTTAATAATAGTGATAATTCAGTTCTTGAACTTGATCACTCAATCCATTTCCCTAGTGCTCTAACTATGGGAAAGAAGAAAAACATAAAAAAATAAAAAAATGATGAAGATATGGCATGGATCTACAAAGAAAATATCAAGATCACTTTATCCTTAGACGAGATGATAGAGAAAGACACTGCATTCAAGAAATATCTTAAGATGAGATGCACACCAACAAAAGTCAATAGAAAGAACTCAAGCCAAACAAAGAAACATATTCTCTCTATCACAACATCCCATCTAATCTACAATGAGCTCCCTAGACAGAAGAGGGATATGGGTGCACATTTGTGATGAGCCAGATCAATGACATCAAGTTTGCAATAACCTTATTAGACAACAAGTCCTCCATAAATCTCATGCTCGCTACACTATTGGAGTAGTTGAATCTGGGTCCTCTTAGTAAGTTAAGAGCCATACTACAATTTGCAGACACATCAACTAATAAACCCAAGGGTCAGATTACGAACGTTGTGATCAACATCAAGGGACATGATTATCCGATGGACTTCACCATCTTAGATATGGAAGTTTCTAGAAATTGGAAGTATTTCCGCATGATCTTAGGATGGTCTTTCCTAAGAACCGCAAGAGCCCTATTTGACTAAACATATGGGAAGATCCAATTCGGAGATGTTGAGCTAGAAATGAAGCAAATAATATTTCAAAGACCTGATTTAGAATCCAGCATCGAGTCTGCTTCTCCCGGTCTGAGGTAGAATGCATCATAGTCACTACACTTGGGCCCTAGAGACAGAACTCGAGCGTGATTGAAGAATCACTCTCATCTCGAGAGGATCTTGTCCATATTGTAGTTTAACATCTCATCGAGAATAACTCTCCGCATGCATCACCCTATACATTGGATACATAGATGTTTACCTTGACATGTTGGTCCCATTTTCTCAGGACAATACATGAGTACGGAAGATAGGTCAGATGTAGCTTTTGCCAAAATAAGACACATCTTTGGTGATCTGACTCCCGAAGTTGTTCAGTTGGTGGAAGCAAAAACAACACAGAATCTAGCCACAACTACAGCACAACCAGGCTCAGCAACGATAGAGCCAGATTTCTTAGATGACATAGACATACCAGAGATCAAGCCATTTCCCCTTACACTCAAATACGCCTTCCTTGTAGGACCTAAGAGAAAATTTTTGGTCATCATTAGTTCACATCTGACCGAAGAGCAGGAGATCATCCTGCTAGAAGTATTAGAGAAAAATCGCAAGGCCATAGGCTGGAGATTATCAGATCTCCAAGGGGATTAAGCTTGGTCTATGTTGACACCATATATACCTTGAGGAAAATGCCAATCCCTCCAATGAATTCCAGTGTAGTATGAATCCAAAATTATGGGAAGCGATGAAGACTAAGATAGAGAAATTGTGTGGAGCAACATTTATCTATCTCATCTCGGACTCCAAGTGGGTGGCCCCTTTACACATAGTCCCAAAAAAACCAGGACTCCAGATCATCACCAACAAGGAAGGAGAACAAACCACAACCACGTCGTGGCATGTCTATGTTGATTACAAATGCTTGAATGCTACGATAAAGAAAGGCCACTTCCCATTGCAGTTATTGATTAGATATTGGAGAGACAGGGTGGGAGGGAATACTTCTTATTTTTGGACGGGTATTCAGACCACAGTCAAGTATCCATCGCTCATGAGGATCAGGAAAAGATAACATTACTTGTCTATTCGGTACTTACGTATTCAAACACAAGCCTTTTTGGGCTCTACAACGCCCATGACACTTTTCAGCGGTGTATGGTTGATGTAGTTGCCGAAATGATGGGATATTTTTTGAAATCTTTATGGATGATTTCTCGGTTCATGGAGATTCATTCGATTATTGTCTTGCGTACCTAAACCGAGTCCTCAAGAAATGTAGGGAAGTAAATTTGGTACTCTCCTAGGAGAAAGGTCATTTCATGGTGATGAAGGGCATCATGTTGGGGCATGCCATCTCTAAGAAGGGAAAGGATGTTGACCCAACCAAGGTGGATGTGATCAAGAAACTCGAGACACCAACCAAGATGAAATAAGTACGGTCTTTTCTAGGGCATGTTAGATTTTATCGTAGATTCATCAAGAAATTTTCTAAAATTGCCCGATCACTAACTAAGCTCTTAGTGAAAGACATTGAGTTAATTGTATATCATAAGTATCTTGAGGCCTTCGAGCTATTAAAAAGAACAATCATAAAGACTCTCATTCTACAAGCCCCTAACTATCTCTTCCCTTGGAGATCATGATCGCTGCCTCTGATTTTACAATAGAGGTTGTGTTAGGACAGGGGAGAGATGTAATCCCGTATGTTATTCACCACGCAAGAAAAATTTTGGATCTAGCTCAAAAGAACTATACTATGACAAAAAGGTAAATGCTTATCGTAGTCTTCACCTTGGAAAATTTCAGATCTCTACTTCTCGGGTCTAATGTGACAGTATTTACATATCACTTAGTCATCCGATATTTAATGGCAAAGAAAGACACAAAGTTGTGTCTTCTTATGTGTATTATCCTCCTCCAAGAATTTTTATTTGGAAATTAAAGACAAGCTTGGCGTAAAGAACATGGTGGCTTATCATCTATCCCAGATTGAGCAAGATAAAGCTCACGAATCATAAACAATATGAGAATCCTTCCTAGACAAGTCAATTTCTGTTATTGACTGTCTCTTGTGGTATCGACATGGTTAACTATCTTGCCTCCAAGAAAGTTCTCAGGGTTGACCCAAGAACATGGTCAACCTAAGTTGGAATCCAGACATTACCATCAGGAAGATCTGTTCCTTTTCTTTGAAGGACCAGATTGTATATGGAGAAGATGTATTCCTCAGGAGTAATACCGAAGTGTCCTCACTCTAGGTCACACCTTGGCGGTAGGAGGACATCACTTCAGGAAGAGGACCGCTGAGAAGATATTATAATATGGGTTTCTATTAACCGAACTTGTTTAAGGATGCTTATAATTTTGTCAGGTCGTGTCCGGTCTGTTAGGGAATGGGAGGGATCACTGGTCCCAAAGATGTCATGCCCATGTATCCGGTAATAATTTATGATGTATTTGATGCATGGAGAATTGACTTTATAGGCCCATTCCCTAACAACCATATATTTGAATATATTCTTCTCGTGGTAGACTATTTATCAATGTAGGTGGAGGCTATCCCTACTCGAGCCACAGACAACAATATCGTTTGCAAGTTTCCAAAAGATTGTATTATTTCAAGGTCTGAGATTCCAAAAGTTCTAATATTCGATGGGGGTAGCCATTTTGTCAACAGGGAGGTGGAGAAGTTGACCAAGGACTACGACATAGAGCGTCGTGTCACTAGCCCTTACCATCCGCAATCTAATGGCATAGTAGGGATGTCAAACAGGAAGGTCAAATGAATTTTATAGAAGTTAACCACCTGACAGGAAGAACTGGTCACAACTCCTGAACTAAGTTCTATGGGCTTACATGGCAGTTTACAAGACACCATTGGGCACCTCCCCATTTAGAATGGTCTTTGGCAAGCCATGTCATTTGACCTCAAAATTAATGCACAAATCAGAATGGACAATCGGAAAGATCAATTATAATTGTCTCCAAGGAAAGAATGACACATATACAGATATGAATGAGCTCACAGAGATCAGAAATCATGCATATGAAAGCAACACGATCTACAAGGATAAAGTAAAGAAACAACATGATAAACACATCAGAACCAAGAACTTTTCTCATGACAAAAAGTGTGGTTGTTTAATGCAAGATTATAGTTCTTTCAAAGGAAGTTAAAGTCAAAATGTACATGACCGTTCATCATCAGGGAAGTACGCAATAATGGCATTGTGGCAATTTTTGAGACAGTTGATAGTACAAACACTCCCTAATTAATGGACAACTACTTAGGCACTTTGTTGAATCATTTGAGCAATTGGTCTACGTTAAGTAGATATTATTCACATGGAGCATGGATTTAGATGAAAGACTCCCCTAGCCCGTTTAAACCTTGACACATTAATCCATCCTCTTTAGTGTATCTAGAATATTCAATCAATCACTTGCGTAATCCATCTCGAATCTACTTGCTCTTCCACATGTGAGTACTCTTCCATGCTTAGGATGACCAAATCCTAAGTATGGGATGCCAATATCATTGTCTACATCACTTCTATCCCTTCTTCGCATCCTCGACCGCCTCATTCATTGCTCTTCTATTGTGCTTAAGCCCTCAAAGCCTAAGTACTTGGGGGGGTGGGGAGTCGACCTCCTATTTTTGTCACTCAACTATATTTGGTACGAGCTATGTCTTCATTCTGCCTAGTGTTATGAGACATGGCACGTGCTAAGTATAATGGGGGTATATATTGTTTTTACTTTAAACGTAACTTGTACTTTAATTATTTTTAAACAAAAAAATGAGATTGGGTAAGTTTTGTGTAAGATATGTATACTATACAAAATTTTTGTGTATATAATACATGTTTTGACAACTTTTTGTAAAAATTAAGGGGTATAACGACTTATAGAAAAAATCCTTTTAGTGACAATTTTGACGACTGAATTTAAAAATGACTAGGTACTTTTCAGTGAGGGAACTACGATCTCAATCAGCAGATCGGGTAGTTAAAGGACAATGCGGAAGGCATCGCTTGAAGTAAAACAAGTATTCATTCTACGGTCCGTACTTACACCCATACATGCTGAAAGTAGAGGCAATTAGTTGTATGAGTTCGGGATAGTCATTATGTCACTCTAATCTTAAACCTATTAAAAAATAACAAAAAAATAAAAAACTAATTAATTTAAGGTTTTATCACTGACTCATTCGCTTCACGTAAGACTTGTGTATTCCAAACTACTTGGTTTAGAGTGACACTTGAGTAAAAGTCATATCACTGTTTTCTTAGGGCCCTACAACTTAATTACTCAACATCCCTATTTAGAAGATATGTGTTATATTACATATAGAATCTCATAAGCTTGAAGAAAAATGACCAGCACAAGCACAGTGACATAATCTTTGTGACGATTCAATGTTTCTCCTGAAGAGCTAGAATGAGAGGCTTTGAGTTCGGATCTGATTCTTGAGGATGGGACTTGAATGAGGGTCATGTCATGAAACCTGAGTGTCAGTACATAAGCCAGTAAGGGGACAAGGTCCCTATACTAATCTTGACTTAACATAGGTGCCAATAGGCGTAAAAACCTTAAAAATATGGATAATCCTGCGCCAACTTGGTAAAAGAAGCAGAGCTAGCCAAAAATAAAAGAAAAGAAAGTGAAAGAAAAACTCCCACTACAGAGACATAATTAAAAGAGCTTCCACTAAAAGCAAGCACTCCCGACCTTTTCAAAATGTCCACTTGGACTAAAGCTATTAGGACAAAGGAGTCAGACGGGTATCCAAAAACAGCTTTGTGTTGTGTAGTGATACAAGTATGTGTGTTGAAGGTGTAATAGATATTCAAAAGAGATACACCCTGTGCATTCCCAGGAAAACAAGTGCCAACGACTCCAAAAACCTCTTGAAGCACATGATGATTCACAACCAAAAATATCTTTGTGTATAATAAGGCACCTGAGAGATCCTTGTTCCAATGAGAGGAAAAAAGGAACAACACAATCATACTTCATCCATACTTGACCTTATCATCATTACACTTTCAAGTCTGACAATTAAAGAGCTAGTGATTTAATGAGAAACTTATCATTATAACTGAGCCAAAAATTAGGATCTTAAGAAAGCCTATTAGACTAGAGCTTCAGAAGAAGCAAATACTCTATGCAAGAAAATCAAGTCAACACCTTAAAGTCATACATGCTATACATATATGTATCAAAGGAGAGTCTGATAATTAAAAATATTGAATTCCTTTTGGATAAGATTTGGATAGACTTAGATTTAAGGAGTCACCTGAATTTCGTGAACAGGTATTCAAGTATTATATTCACATTTACACACTCAGCGATTCAACCTTCTAACCCATTAAGAATTGCTTGGGGACAAGCAAAGATCTAAGTATAGGGGTATGATGAATCCATGATTCATCTACTTTATATAAGGATCTTAGCAAAATTTCCTTGTTAATCTTATTATTTTATGTCTAAAAAAATATTTTGACTTATTTATTTCTCATTTATATTTTTAATTAACAAATTAATTGGGTGTTAAGAAATAAAATCCATAAAAATCACAAAGTCTAGAGAAAATAAAAAATGTGAGCTTGTATAGTTTGTACGTATTTTATCTTTGTTTATTTTCTAGTTGTCTAACCTATAAAAAAAATAAAAAAATTAGATAAATTGCTTATGTATTGTATATAAATTAATCATATACTTAAAATCTAATTAAAAATAAAAAATCACAAAACATCAAATATAGGGGTTAAGTGGCAATTAATACTTATAACTTCTTTTGCTCTTTAGCCCTTCATGAAAGTTTTAGATTTCATTGCGACCAATAACTTTCATGTTGACCACTTTTTAATTGTCACTCCATTTTATTCCTTTCCTTATTTTATGTTAATTTTCTCTCTAGTCAATGTTTTGGTCATTTTTTTGCATCACGTTGCCGCTTCCCATTCGCCACCACACACCTAGTCAACCCCGTCAACTGACTGGGTCAGCAGACTTTGTCCACTAGCACCCTCTACACCTGGTCGTTGAATCAGATCTGATCCAACAACCGTGGTTCTTCCCCACCTACCCTTATCACCCGCATGCACCGCGTACTTGACCCTTCCTCTACCATTGGATCTTAGCCGATCTAATAACATTAGTCCATCGTCTTCCTCTGCCCACTGCCTCCTCCGAGCATTACACGCCATTGCTTTCTCTCTCAAATCCCCGATGCCCCTCGCTATCATTCTCGAGATCACACCTTACATGTAAAGTACGTCCACCTACCATCTTCATCGAGCCATCAAACCTCCCTCCATCGGCCGAAACGGTTTCAGATCGATCACTTATATAATCGCTGCCACCACATCCATTCCTCCTATGCACCAACTTCCATATTATCCCTTACAGTCTGACCCTCCTCCTGGTGACAACAGGCATAAGAAATCTTCATCGGCGACTCACCGGAGCTTTCGAGTGAAGAACCCTAGGAGCTTCATCTTCTCTCCTACCCATGTGAATCACTCCAATTCCTGGAGCTTCAGCTCTGCTCCGACCTTGTCATCCCCTGCCTCTCCCTCCAGGTAGTCTTTTGCATCTCGTCCCTTTTTTATTTCACTAAATTTTATCATACACCCATGCTCATCTTAGACCATCATGAGAGTCTCAAAAGCTTCGCAGCATCTCCCTCATCCTCACCTACACACCCGCATTTGCCCCTTCTTCCTCTGTAACCCTTTCACCAAGCTCTGCCTCTAAGTCTTCGCCTCCTATCGCTCGACTAGGACCTCCATCGCACTCCCTTTCGTTGTGTTTTCTCCTTCTAACCTTGCAGGGCCCTCCCTTCCTTTATCGACCAGATGAAGTCGAGCTGCTCCATTCATCTCCTCTACCTCTGACGACCCAACACTATCTTGCTACCTTAGCAATCACAACAGCCTCGCACAACCATCAATACCTTCACCAGAACTTCCCAAGCTTCCAAGATCCTTCACATGCAAGCAAAACCTTGGTGGTATTCGAGGGAGGTCACCACAAACCCACCTCTACACCACCGCCCATGGAGGATAACGACACACAAGTACCCTTGGATTTTGATCTGATGGTGCCTAAACACGAGGAGCCCCAGCTGCTTGATTGACCATTGCGGGACATCACCATCACTCTTTCCCCCGCCATCTTTGGATCACTTCAGATCTGACGGTGAATATTCCAACCCTAGCCTCCATCCGCACCTCGAAGGGTGGAGCATCCAAAGCAATCAGCAGCTGACACATGGAGAGACGAACCTCAAGTCGTCGCCCAAGCCAAGCTCGGGTCACATGCAACCAACACATATATATGTTTTTTATGCTAAAGACCCCTGATTAACGCAGAATTTAGAGCGGTTGTATTGACTCACAAGGCGAGTCAACAGTCGGTGTCCTAACCACTACAAATTCCTGGTTTAATCAACAATTAACCCACACTACAGATCACGGAAATAGAAATAAATGTGGAGTCAAAATTTATTTTTAACTCTGCACAAATGATGTAAAGGGCAAGTATGCAGAGAGTTCGAACACAGGGAGCAAACAGGGTAATTCAAACAAATGTGCACAAGTGAAGGTGAAGTGTCTACACTAAGCAAGCAAGCAAAGAAAATTTTGTGGATTTTTAATTTTTGATTTTTTTATTTTAATTTTTAATTTTGTATTTTGATTTTCAATTTTTTGATTTTTATAATTTTATATTTATAATTTTTTTTGTTTCTTTTTCAATATTGGAATTTAAAACAATGTAATAAAAGACCAGATAGAGTATTTATAAAAATATGCAAAAATCACCAAAAATTCAGAAATAAAATGTTTTTGATACTTTTAGGATTTTTTTTAATGTTTTTGTGATTTTTAGGTATTTTTCAAAGTGTTTTTGGTATTTTTAAATACTGAAATAAGACAAAACAATGAAAAAGGTGCTGGTTGTGAGTAAAATAGGAATTAAGATTAGCAAACAGTAACCAAAATTTTTCACACTAATTTTCAAATAAAGAGATGGAATATAGAACAAACAGGAACTGAGTTTGTATTTTTCTGAGTTTTCTTTGATTTTATATATTTTTTTTGAAGTTTTTATGTATTTTTGAATTTTTAAAGTTTTCCTTTTGAGATTTTTAGTGATTTTTGGATGACACTAGAAAATGGTAAAACACACAAAATATAATTTTTTGGAATTTTTCGAGATGTTTTAATATTTTTTGGCATTTTCTAAGCTAGACAGTAAATAAAAAGCATGTTTTTTATTTTTGATAAATATGAAAATGCAATAAAAATGCAATGCAAAAATATGGCGTGCAAGTACAATTAAACAGGAGCTTAAGTTCAAATTTTTAGAATTTTTGGAATTAAAAAGATGGTCCAAATAATTACGAGAAGCTCACAAAAATGTCACAGCCTAGCAGGGGCATAAGTGCAAATATCAGAAGTCCGAGGGCATACATGCAAATTTTCCCAAAAATATATAACGTTAAATACAAGTTTCTGGACTGAAAACAAATACCCAAACCCGGAGGGGTTTCGTTGCAAAATGTCCAACTCACGCGTACTGGGCACGTGACCCGGCAGGGGTATTTTTGCAATATTACAAAATTCCAGGGGCTTCGATGCAATTTTTCCAAAACATTACAACTAAATTGAGAAGTTCATGGGCCTAAGCGAAATAAACAAACCCTGGGGGGTCCTTGCAAAATACCCAGCCCCCTCATGCGCACGAGCACATGAGGTGACGTGGATAGGACCTAAGTGCAAATAAGAGAACTACGGGGTTCTAATTGCAAATATTCCAGAAATATTTGAACTACGGCTTAAAGTTTATGGACTGAAATGAAATACAAAATTTGGCGAGGAGGACAGTGCAAAATACCCACGCTTATTCTCCTCGTGCGCGATCGAACGGCGGAGAGCCGCTCACTTATCCACGTGGCGCGCGCACAACGTGCGATGACGGTTCGGCGATGGTCGGCTGAGATTAGATCGCTCGAGGACGATCTGACGGTTGAGGCGTGACGCGATCCAATGGCGGAGATCGGAACTGGGGTCGCTGCTCAATCGAACGGTGGAGGAGCGAGGTGGAAGAACAGGGAAGAACGCCGGCGAGGCGAACTTCCCCGAGCTTGATCTCGCGTCTCCGGCGGTGGATGGGCTCCAAAATTGAGCTGTGGACTCCTGGGAGGTCGAGGAAGATGTTGGGGGGCTCAGGTACGTCGGAGGTGCTTCAGAGTGCTGGCGCGGAGGCGGCGGAGCTCGGAGCTCCAGTAGCTCCGACGAACCTCGCAAAATGGCCCCCAGTGGCTTTGACTGCACGTTGACCTGCAAAAAGGGGTGAAAGGGTCCAGGGCAAACTGCCTGGACCCCGCGGAGGCGAAATGGAGGTCGGAGGTGGTATGTGGACGGCGAAGAGATGTCGGCCGGAGGTGCGCTCCGGCGATGAGCGATGGGAGGTCGAATCGATCGATGGAATTCGGATATTTTTAGGGATTTGTGATACTGAAGCTAAGGGGAATAAAATGAAGCGAAAAGGAGAGGGAAAATGGTATACCTCGAAGGTGGAGGACCTGAGGTGGAGGAACCTCGACGCCGGTGGTCGGCGGAGGTGGTGGAGACGCCTCGAGCCTTCCTCGACTCGTCTAACGGCAGGGCGGTGGAGCTGTCACCTCCGACTACCCAAAGCGCACGAAAGGGAGGAGGATTAATGGCAAGAGGGGTTCAAACTTGGGCTTGAAGGTGGCGGGTTGTTTAAGTAGAAGATGATGGTGTCTCCTTCAAGCGAGGTCCACGCGCGCATCATGAGGATTTTACGTGATCTGAAGGCGCGTCGTGGGAGAGTGATGATCAGGGAAGAAGTTCCAAGAAGGATTTGAGGCGAGAAAATGGAAGGATCGGGCGCCATAATTTCTTGAAAACGGGGGAAAAATCTGGGCGTCAGAAGTGGCAGGCCTCGGTCAGGGAGTTGACCGAGGTCAACAAGCGACCGCCCCTGGTTGGTCCACGTGGACCAACCAGAGAAATCCAGGCAGAATTTATTTGTAAATTCAAAATAAATTAGTAAATGACCGTATTAATTTTAGGTTATAAAATAAAAAATATTTATTATTTTATGTAGTATTTTATTCTGATTTTTAATTATTTTTATGAGGTATATTTTTCTTAGTTTTCTTTTATACCCTATATAGGTATATTACTTATATATTTTGGTTTTTTTATTTTTATTCTGTGTATTTAAATTTTATTATTTTTATTTAGTATTTTCTACAATTATAAAATACTTATATACATACAAATATAATTTTATTTTATTTTTCTGATGTGTTTTGTATATTTAATAAAATATAAGTGTGAACAGTATAGGTATAAGTATAGGTCTAATACCTATGTATATGATATATACAAGTATTTTATTTTAATTTTATTTATACTTTTACTCTGATTTTAATGCACATAATTACTATAAGTAATATTTGCAAGATTATAAAAATATAAAAATACAAAAATGATGAATAAATAATAAATTGAATAATTTAATCTGTACAAGTGTACAATGAGGGTCAAAAACTCAACTTTCAAACCGCTCCGCCAAATGCGAAACCACCGCCAATAAATATATTATTTTATGCTATATACAATTAAAGGTGAGTATGCTGCATTTGGAGTTTTCATTTGTGAGATACGGGTCTGGGAAGTTGGGATCCTGGATTTTTATTCAGACCGTAACTTTTTATCTGTACATTATTTTTCTGTGAAATTAATTTTGTATTTTTCCTTATTAAATTATCTACAACTTTTATGTACAAAGTTTCTTTTTTTGATGTATAAAAAGTGGAGCCAAAAATAGGTCCCAAAATGAATAAAGAATGAATAGAATAATATAGGTATTTGACCCTTATCTCCCCCTACTTTATTCCTTGTCGACCAAGATGCCTAGGTCTCGGGGCTTTGGGTCATAAAATATTTACAATATTTTATTCTTTTTCTTTTCTTTTATTTATTCTATAATTTTGGCTTTAATTACAGTATTTTATACACTATTTGGATGCACATGCATGAATGCTAAGATGATGGAATTAATGCTATTTACAAGCATTTGCTAGAGTTTTTGATGCCAAAATGATAGAATAAAGATGATGAAATGTGGATTCATCATCCCCCTATACTTTACCTTTGCTAGTCCCTAGCAAACACTTATGCAATAAGTGCAAAGAGAAAAGAAAGAAAAGAAAAGGAAGAACTTGGATTTAGTTTAATTATCAAACTTGTCTTCACAAAATCAAAGTTTGGAGCTTAAGTCGGACCTTTGGAATTTTAGTGCGGGTGGAACCTTAGTGAGAACCTAATTTGAAATCCAACAGTCCTTGAGAATCCCAAAACTCTGCCCAAGTCTCCTCAATAGCCAGGTCAGAAATACTTCAACTCATACGCAAACTCTTACGACTTATGAGTCTGACTTGTACAGTGTAAGTGATAAGTAGCTCCCCACCTCAGAAGTAACAAAGAAACAACCTCCCCTACCCTGGTAACTCTAATGCCTCGGTCTAGCAACTCTTTCCTCGAGAAGCGGGGTATTCCCTTCTAAGTTCAAGTGCAACCGGCTCAAGAAGAGGGGGAATAAGAGGTATAGACTTTTGGGAGCTCAACCAGTGTAGCTAAGTCTCCCGCTGCAAGCTTCTTGAGATATAACATGGATACCATAAGCTTTTGCTTTATTGGACTATATACACTCCGGTGGGGTTATTAAATTTTCAATCCGACCCACCACTTTTTTTTGGAGTTCTTTTTGCAATTTTTTTCCAATTGCATCTGTACAACATATCTACATGGTGCAGCATATATACAAGAAATTTTCCTCTTGAGCCAGTAGACTAACCCTCTTTTGAAGCTTTATTGCAACCCACGCCTTCTGTCTTTAGCCTTCATCACCACTAGACCAAGTTGAGGCGCACTTCCTTCACTAGAAGAAGAAGAGAGGTTCCGCCTAGAAGTACTACCCTCATATGCTACCCCAAGCCAAAGGAAACTGCCTCCTCACCACCTCATCCGTGGAGAGCTATGTGAAAGGTGCAGGTGTCCAAGTTAGGTCATTATAAAAAAGAGTCGTGCGTGTGCTCCGAAATACTCTACTTAGGCAGTCAAGAATCCATTGAACCAAGTCCCGTGATCCTCAAAGAATTAAGTCAACTAGACCTGAAGTACCTCAAACCCAGTTCCTATAAGATTCCTGTTATAAGGTAGATTTTAAGGTCCAATCAAGCTCCAATCTCCGGATTTTACTTAGACTTGTTCAACTATCAAACTCAATTCGAAAAATGCGAATGCTATGCAAATGCGATGCAGAATGCAGAAAATCATTTTGTGATGCAATTTTCAAGATTTTGAACTTTTTATGGATTTTTTGAAAGATGATGCATGCGTATGCAGATGCATTTTTTGTATTTTTTTCAAAAAGATTTTTCAAATATTTTTGGATTTTAATTTTGCAAATGTTTTTGGGCTTTTTGAAAATAAGAAGATTTTGGCTGAAATCTAGGTTAAAATATTTACACGGGAGTGCTTCTTATAATTACAAGAAGTGTATTTTAAGGATTAACAAGGGTAAGTAATCAATTTATATATATATATATAGTGTGTGATGTATTTATTCCTCAAACTTATTTGACACAGGTTTTGCAAACAATTTTGAAAACTATAGTCAAAAGTATTTTTTACAAACATTTTACAAAAATGTACACGTATTTGAAAATCATTTTGCAAAGGCTTCAAAACAGTATATATAGATTTTTCAAAATATTTCTGCAACCATTTTTCAAATCATTTACAAATCATTTTTCAAACATTTTTATTTCACACAAAGAAATTAAAAATTTTTTCAATCAAAAGGTTTTACAAAGGTTGAAAACATGTACAAAGTGTTTTTCAAAATAGTTTTCAAAAGGTTTTTCGAAAAGATTGTCAAACTATTTTTCAAAGCACCTGATTTATTAATCAGTATATACAATTTTGAGGAACAAAACACCTTTTTATTAAGGGTTTTTATAGAATTATTAGCCATATTATTAAGAAAATACGAAAGTACGAGTTATGGCTAAAGTATATACACAGTATATACGACCCCCCTATACTTAGCTAGAGCTATGTCTTCATAGATCGGAGAGAAAGAGAAGACATAACTCGTACTAAGTATGAGTAAGTCTAAAGATTAATTGAATAAGAGATGAATGAATAAACCAATGAGAAGTTGACCGTCCCCCCTATACTTAGGATCAAATAATCCTAAGTATGGCAGACTGTATACAACGCAGGGAGGGTCAAGGGTGGGAATGAACAGATCGTACTCGGATTGTCTCCCCCTATACTTAGGGTAAAATATCCCTAAGTATAGACAAGAAGAGGAGACAATGGAGAGGATCTAATGAATAGAAAAACGCAGGGTGCACACCCCCCCCTATACTTAGGACTAAGTACGTCCTAAGTATAGCAAAATCAAATGATGACGATGGGGTGTGAACCATAAAGAATGAATGATCGATGTACAGATGAATATATATATATATACAATGTCGGATCTCAGTGATAATCATGTACGAGATGCCGAAGTTGTGAGTCAAAGAATCATCTCATACCAAATGAATTGGAGCAATAGCAACGGTCGGCGGATCATGATCTAGATATGGTTTCAAGCGCTGACCATTGATTCTAAAGGTGGAAGATGATGAAGGTTCGGATATATCAATGCTGCCATTATCTTGCACCTTCTGGACCACATATGGTCCTTTCCATTTGCTTTGTAATTTCCCTGAGAATAATTTTAACCTAGCATCAAATAACCATACTTGCTGTTCTGGCTCAAATTGTTTATGGCTGATTCGGGAATCGTGCCATACTTTCACTTTCTCCTTATACTGTAAGCTACTTGAGAAGGTTGTGTCTCTTAATTCTTCCAGGGTTGCCAGCTCTGCTTTCCTCTGCTCTCCTACACTCTTGGGATCTAATAATAACCAATAATAACTCGGTAACTGCCCAAAGTGACTTATGCTTTATTTCCACTGGTAGATGGCATGGCTTGCCATAGACGAGACGAAAGGGGGATGTCCCTAGTGGTGTCTTGAAGGAGGTCCGATAAGCCCACAAGACCGAGTCCAAAAGTTGTGACCAATCCTTTCGGTCTGGGCGGACTACCTTCTGCAAAATTGTCTTAACCTCCCTATTCGAAACTTCAGCAAGACCATTAGTCTGGGGGTGATACGGTGTGGCAACTTGATGGTCAGTACTGAACTCGTCTGTAAGGGCCCTAACTTTGTCATTAATAAAGTGAGACCCCCCGTCTGAAATCAAGACTCTTGGTACCCCGAACCGTGAAATAATATTCTTCCTCAAGAAGCGACATACTGTTTTAGCATCTGCGGCTCGGGCGGGGATGGCCTCAACCCAACGGCTCACATAATCCACAGCAAGAAGAATATACTCAAACCCCTGGCTTTTAGGAAATGGGCCCATGAAATCAATTCCCCATGCATCAAAAACCTCACAAAAGTGAATGGGTTGCATGGGTATCATGTCTCTCTGTCCGCAAGTACCCATCTTCTGACAGTCAGTACACCTTCTCACGAACTCATCAGAATCCTTGAAAAGGGTAGGCCACCAATGGCCGGATTGGAGCACCTTTTGTGTTGTCCGTCTCTCAGAATGATGTCCTCCTGCCTCAAGCTTGTGGCAGTAGGTGAGGACGCTATGTTTCTCATCTTGAGGAATGCACCGTCTCCAGATATTGTCCTCTCCCTCATGATAAAGAACGGGATCCTCCCAATGGTACGACTTGGCCTTCGCAAGGAAGGTCTCAAGCCGCTGTCTGGGCCAACCTTGTGGGATAGTTTTGGCAACAAGGTAATTCACAATGTCGGCATACCATGGAAGAGAGGTGATGGCAAGGATCGCCTCATCTGGAAAAGTTTCAGTGATAGGTGCTATGGGCTCAGATTCCTCAAGGTTCTCTAGGCGGGAGAGGTGATCTGCCACCACATTCTTAACTCCAGGTTTATCCTTAATCTCAATATCAAATTCCTGGAGGAGAAGGATCCATCTGGTTAATCTGGCTTTGGCATCCTTCTTCGACATTAAGTACCGAATGGCAGTGTGGTCTGTAAAAATTGTCACTCTAGATCCAAGAATGTAAGATCTGTACTTATCCAAAGCAAAGACTACCGCTAGCATTTCTTTCTCAGTCACTGTATAGTTCCTCTGAGCTGCATCCAAAGTTCGGCTAGCGTAGTGTATGGCATAGGGTAATCCATCCCTCCTCTGTCCAAGCACAACCCCAATGGCATAATCGGAAGCATCTGTCATGATCTCGAATGGGAGAGACCAATCGGGTGGCTGAAGGACAGGAGCCTCGACAACTAAATTCTTGAGAGTCTCGAAAGACTTAAGACACTTATCATCTACAAGGAACTTGGTGTCTTTAGTCAATAAATCCGTCAGCGGTCGGGAAATTCGACTGAAGTCCTGAATGAAACGTCGATAGAAACTGACATGCCCCAGAAAAGACCGCAACTGTTTCAAATTGGACGGTGGATTGAGTTTTCTAATGATATCCACCCTGGCCGGATCAACCTCCATGCCTCTGTTGGAGATGATGGGACCAAGGACCGTCCCATGAGTCACCATGAAGTGACTCTTCTCCCAAGATAGTACAAGGTTCACCTCTATGCAGCGCTGAAGTACTCGGTCTAGGCAGTCAAGACAAGCATCGAACCTGTCGCCATAGACCGAGAAATCATCCATGAAGACCTCCAAACATTCACCTATCATGTCCGAAAAGATGGACAACATGCACCTTTGGAATGTCGAAGGGGCATTACATAGACCAAAGGGCATCCGTCTGAAAGCATACGTCCCAAATGGACAGGTGAACGTCGTTTTATCCTGGTCTTCGGGCGCAATGGCCACTTGATTGTATCCGGAGTACCCGTCAAGAAAACAGTAATGACTCTTCCCAGCTAGCCTTTCGATAATCTGATCAATAAATGGTAGCGGGAAGTGATCCTTCTTGGTGGCCTCATTCAATCGTCTGTAGTCCACACAAACCCTCCAAGAAGTGGGTACCCGGGTGGCGATCTCTTCTCCAGACTCATTCACAACTGTAGTGATACCCGTCTTCTTGGGTACCACATGTAAAGGACTAACCCACTTGGAGTCGGAGATGGGTAGATAAAATCGGCGCTCCAACATTTAGATATCTCCTTCATTACTACATCTCGAAGATTCGGGTTCAGCCGTCGCTGGAACTCACGCGAAGGCTTGGCATCTTCCTCGAGGTATATATGGTGGGAGCACAGGGTCGGACTTATCCCTTTGAGATCGGCCACGTTCCATCCTATCGCCTTGCGGTTTCTTTCAAGAACCTCCATCAGACGGGATTCTTGTTCTCCAGCCAAATCTCCTGAGACAATGACTGGGTGCATTTCAGGCTCACCCGCAAGGAATCTGTACTTGAGCGACTGCGGCAAAGGCTTCAATTCTGGTTTGGTGGGAGCTGGCAAATCTGGCTTCTGACAGGTCTGCGTGAAAGCAACCAGGTCTGTATGTGAGAACTCTCGCTGTATGTGATCATCTGACGAAGGGAACCCTGCTGGTGTGGCTATCATCTGTGCCGGCTCGCTCTTAGTCTGATCTATCGGCTCATCTGGAAACAGGCATGGCAAATATGTATCAAAATCCTTCCAATCAACGTTTGCCTCTGAGGGATCTGAATCAGTACGATTATCAGTGTCATCATGCAGTACACAACTGTCAACCTGTATGGTGTCCTCTGCCAAAGGTGTGCTCTCCGAACTCTCGTCTGCCTCAAAAGGTGGGTACTCTGAATCTGCAGATATGACGAGGGCTCGTGTTTCTGGATCTTCCCAAACTGCTTCATCATCGGTCATCACAAAATCACACTCCTGGTGGACGTCTAGCTCGGCGTCTGTCATCGGTCATGTATTACTGTTCTGCTCTGAGCACGCTGAATCTCTCGCTTTGATCTCGTCGATCGTCTCCATTTGTATACTCTCACCCTCTACGCGAAAGTACACCTTCCCACTGTCATGGTCGGACACTGCCTTGGCTGTGGCCAAGAATGGGCGTCCTAGTATGATGGGGGCATCAGTCACCGATTCAGGGATCTCCATGTCCAATACTACAAAGTCCACGGGGAATTTCAGACCCTGAATGGTAACGACCACGTCTCTCAACAATCCCTTCGGCCTCTTAATCGATCGATCAGCAAACTGAAGGACTGTCCTGCTCCGAAGAAGAGGGCCAAACTCGAATCGGTCGAGTAGGGTTGCCGGAAGGAGGTTGATAGAAGAGCCGTTGTCTAATAGAGTACGGTCAAATTGCTGCTCACTAATCTGGCATCTGACATAAGGAGCTCCTGCATCTGGGCGTTTGGCTGGCAGATGGTTTTGAATGACACAACATGTGGTACGGGTGAGCACATGGATCTCTCCTCTATTGTTTCTCCTCTTCCTGCGCATAGTAGTCTTCTCTCTCAGATTCTTTGGGAAGAGGGGAATGTGCTCAAGTGCCTCCTGTAGAGTCAGCTGGATCTGAAATCTGTCTATCATCTGTTGGCTGAACTCTAACTGCTGGGTATTTTTGGGATTTTCTTTTGAATTCCCCTTAGTCAAGCCGAGTGCTTGAGGTAAGGGGATAGATGAGCCCTCCTCAGACAGAGGGTTAGGCGAGGGCTCCTGGGCCTGTGAAGGACTGGCATCCATGCAATCGTCATCATTCATCACACACGGACTTGGAATAGATGGAGAAGCCTTTCCTTTATTCATTTTTTTGTTCTTTTTCATTGAACCCAGAGACACAGAAAATGGTAACACAGAAGGTTGGAACACAGATTGATTCAAAATGGGGGCATCAGTACCACCCGAAATATTCTTCTTTGCGGCCTCAGCACCGCACTCTGGTCCATTATCAATGGTGGCTTCAGCACCACCGTCTGCATCTGGTACTACGACGGCCTCAGTACCGTCATCTGGAAGGTCATCCTTGGTGGCATCAGTACCACCGTCATCATCCTTGTTGTTAGCGGCATCAGTACCGCTCTTTTCCTTATCTTGGGCTCTAGAATCTCCATGTGGTCGTCCCTCAGATGAGCCGCTGCCGGCTGGTTCCCTACCGCTCCTAAGTGACACGAAGTGAGTATCAAACATAGAATGCATGTCATTCAAATAAGCACTAGGAGCGGTATCCCTTATAAACTGTACCTGCTTAGACTTTCTTTTTAAGTTGTTCGGATTCGGCTCGCTCTGTGCAGGTATGGTGGCTTTCCCTTTCATGATGTCCCTCATTTCTTGCCGGAACTCGTCCATTTCTCGCCGAAACGATGCTTGCTCGTCAGAAAGCAATCGGGCGAGATCATCAAGTGCAGGGTTCTCCAAGCTAGGGGTGGAAGAACCTGATGTGTTCCCTTGCTGGAACTGTGGTGGTTGGTGGGACTGAGAGTATTGCTGCTAGTAGTGAGATGTATGCTGGGGGCGTTGCTGCTGAAACGGTTGCTGCTGCGACTTCCATTGCTGCTCCGGATATGTGTGACGAGGATTCTGCTGGTATTGCTGCTGTTGTTGGGAGTATGGGGCTGCTGGTGTTGGCCACTCTGATTGCCCTGAGCCGGAGGCTGCTGTTGGGATGAGATACCTCCGTTGGACCAACGAAATCCGGGGTGATCACGGCGAATCCCGGGCTGCTGGGGGTATCGGTCGTACCATATCCCGTTGACTTCCATCAACGGTTCCTGCTCGAAGGGTGGAGGTGGTAGTGCTGCCAGTGGTTGATCCGGATGATAAACCACCATCTGAGTTTCCTGAGATGACGGTTGTTGTGAATATTATGGCAACTGCTGTACCGGCACCTCCTGAACATGGTGCACTGAGCGGTATGTGGGAGGTGGTGGGGTAGAACGGCGACCTCAGGATTCATCAAGTGACATGGAGTGCTGATGCGAAGATGACTGTACCTCCTGGATACTCAAGATGTGAGTCTTCAGGTCACCCATGGTCTTTGCCAACTGGTCCATTTGTGCCATACTTTGTCCCTGCTTCTTCTCGAGGATTTCCATGCGGTCCAACTTCTCACTAATGATACCCATATCGGTTGCGGTGGACTCGGCTTGAGCTGCGGCTAACGACGGGGTGCTGGGACCAGCATCAATGCGGGCTATCCTCTGGTATGATCCTGCAACTTGGGGAGGTTTTTGTTGTGTGTAGACACGCGCCTGGGCCATGACTGTAGAGTTTTCTGCCATTCCTTCATAAATGGCCTAGACATCATCTTCCCCCCTTTGCGAAGTACGATCCTCCACAAGAGGCATTGACAAGCCCCTGCAGCTCCGGTGTCAGCCCATAAAAGAAACTTTGAACCAAGTTGGGCTTTGATATGTCATGATGCGGACACCGGTCAATGAGCTCTCTAAAGCGATCCCATGCTTCATGGAAAAGTTCATTTGGGATCATGGTGAAGTTGTTGATCATAGCTCTTGCTGCATTTGTTCGTCCGAGTGGGTAATACTTATTTAAGTATGCGGTCCGGAGCTGTTCCCAAGTATCGATGTACCTCCCCAAGTGTTTGAGACAATAGGCGGCTCTATCAACCAAGGAGAATGGAAAGGCAATCATTTTAATTGTATCCTCAGTCACAAATCTGTCATGGATTGTGCTGCATATCATCTCGAATTCTTGCAGATGGAGATGAGGTTCTTCGGTGGGGAGCCCATGAAATTTAGGCAGTAACTGGATAGTGGGCGGGCGAAGCTCGAAGTCTCCATAGATGGGTGGAATTCGGATCCACCGGTGAGTAAGGGTTGCAGCTGGGTTGTGCAACTGCCTCATGGTTGTTTGTGGTGGTCTTTCCTGGTTCTGTCCTCCTCCTCCTGCGGCTGCATCAGGAATTTCTCCACCGCCTTTAGATCTATCTTCTCTGTCTGTTCGCATCTGCTCTATCTCTCTCAGGATGTTTCCCATGAAGGCTCCCTGGTCCCTTATTTGTTGTTGCATTGTTTCTAGGGATGCCATAAGGGAGTGGTTGATTGCAGCTTGATCAAATGCAAAGGGATGTTCGCCTTGCTCATGTCTGTCTCCTTCACTATTGGCCATGGGTTCTTCTTGATTTTATGCAAAGGCAAATGTACCCATTTCAGGCGTGTCCAACTGAATATCTTCTGTGGTCTCTAGATTTATTGGAGAATGGTGGTTGAGAACTCAGGGTCGGAGAGTGGGTCTGAACTCTCCAAATCCCTCCTAGATGAATGGGAAGGAGTGCTTGATAGCAGTGCCTCTAGACGTGGCCTAAGGGATCTTCTTCCCATCATTTTGATGTGGAGAAATGCGGATGAGATCTGGAATGCAAACAAGATGATCAATCAAACCCCCAATTCACCTACACAACTCTTGAGCTGATGACCGTGAGAGTTCGGTCTGTTATCTTTTCTAATTTTATTAGGTGATCAGTCAATCCGTTAGAGCGTTAGAGCGAGCTGTTAGGTACCCTACTTTCTTAGCCGACTGTCCCAATCCACGTCAGATCTTTCCCAGCCAGTATGAATTGTGGACCATATCCCGGTTGTTCCCGCTAATTCACTCTGCTAAGGACATCGCGGTCCGCTTTACCGGTTACCGGAGAGATCCTCACTGGAGAACAACTAACCACGACCAGTAGTCAACTAAAATTTTGAGTATGGCTCTATCCTAGTGTCGGGTCACTCTCTCGCAACAGATAAATCAAACAAGGAGGGGATTACTCTCCCAAAGACAAAGTGTTTGGTGGGATGAGTTTTAAGGTCAAGTTTGCATTAGCAGTCCCAATTTTTATTATTTTCACTTTTTATGTATTTTTCTGAGCAATCATCATCTAACGAATTTTCCGATTTCCTTGTTATTTATAGTCCAATAAAGCTGGGGGAGGAAGTCGGAAAAGTCGATGCGTGGTCAAAATCTATCATGCATGCAGGGATAGAAATGCATACCTTGTCGCCAGCACTCTACATGCAAAGTGATCCGCGTATAATTTAAAGACAATAATTTAAACTACCTATATGCATGCACGAGGAAATTATCCTAAGGTGAGCAACTTCTATTAACGTGAAGAACAAGTAGCTATGACAAAGAAATGAGTCCGGAGTCCGGTCTAGGCTCACCCCTCCTCTTCTCGACACATCGAGTTCAGGAGTAGCGCTTAACAGGGTGGGCTCGCGGCACGTGGTTTCTAGTCCCAGTCAAATAGCTTTTTCAGTTGATTTTTAGCCAAGTCCAATTGCGTTCTATAGGTGCAAGCATATTAGGGATTGGGCCTTAGCTTCCTAGTTCGTCACAGTCAACAAAAATTCCTATGTCTAGGGGCTAAATCCTCGAAAAACAAATGAGAATAAAGCGAGAAAAGCCGCGAAAAACACAAAACCGCGGTGAGCCCCCAAGTGAACAAACACTTGGAAACTAGGCCCGGAAGTTCAAGTGTCCAAGTCCTTGTATTATTACAAATTATCAATGTCACTCTCTCACAAAAAATAAATTGCAACTAATCTACCACTCTCTCTCACTCCTCCTGCGCTCCTCTGCCGGCTTGGCTAAAGAAAAGCCGGTTCCGCTTCCCAAGGTTGCTTCGGTTCACCTAGGTGATCCGCCTTGCTCCGCGGTCCCTCGCAAGAAGACAAGAGAGGATGGTCAGAATAGCTCAATCAATATATGTATCAAAAGTGCAAGAGAGAGATAAACTGAAGCTTATGGTAAACAACAATCACAAGCAAACAAAAGTGTAAACTACTCGCCGTTGCTCCCCGGCAACGGCGCCATTTGATTAACGCAGATTTTAGAGCGGTTGTATTGACTCACAAGGCGAGTCAACAGTCGGTGTCTTAACCACTACAAATTCCTGGTTTAATCAACAATTAACCCACACTACAGATCACGGAAATAGAAATAAATGTGGAGTCAAAATTTATTTTTAACTCTGCACAAATGATGTAAAGGGCAAGTATGCAGAGAGTTCGAACACATGGAGCAAACAGGGTAATTCAAACAAATGTGCACAAGTGAAGGTGAAGTGTCTACACTAAGCAAGCAAGCAAAGAAATTTTTGTGGGTTTTTAATTTTTAATTTTTTTATTTAATTTTTAATTTTGTATTTTGATTTTCAATTTTCTGATTTTTATAATTATATATTTTATAATTTTTTTTGTTTCTTTTTCAATATTGGAATTTAAAACAATGTAATAAAAGACCAGATAGAGTATTTATAAAAATATGCAAAAATCACCAAAAATTCAGAAATAAAATGTTTTTGATACTTTTAGGATTTTTTACTGTTTTTGTGATTTTTAGGTATTTTCAAAGTGTTTTTGGTATTGTTAAATACTGAAATAAGACAAAACAGTGAAAAAAGGTGCTGGCTGTGATTAAAATAGGAATTAAGATTAGCAAACAACAACCAAAATTTTTCACACTAATTTTCAAATAAAGAGAATGGAATATAGAACAAACAGGAACTGAGTTTGTATTTTTCTAAGTTTTCTTTGATTTTATATATTTTTTGAAGTTTTTATGTTTTTTTGAATTTTTAAAGTTTTCCTTTTGAGATTTTTAGTGATTTTTGGATTGACACTAGAAAATGGTAAACACACAAAATATAATTTTTTTTGGAATTTTGCGAGATGTTTTAATATTTTTTTGGCATTTTCTAAGCTAGACAGTAAATAAAAAGCATGTTTTTGATTTTTGATAAATATGAAAATGCAATAAAAATGCAATGCAAAAATATGGCGTGCAAGTACAATTAAACAGGAGCTTAACTTCAAATTTTTAGAATTTTTGGAATTAAAAAGATGGTCCAAAATAATTACGAGAAGCTCACAAAAATGCCACAGCCTAACAGGGGCATAAGTGCAAATATCAGAAGTCCGAGGGCATACATGCAAATTTTCCCAAAAATATATAACGTTAAATACAAGTTTCTGGACTGAAAACAAATACCCAAACCCGTAGGGGTTTCGTTGCAAAATGTCCAACTCACGCGCACTGGGCACGTGACCCGACAGGGGTATTTTTGCAATATTACAAAATTCCAGGAGCTCCGATGCAATTTTTCCAAAACATTACAACTTAATTGAGAAGTTCATGGGCCTAAGCGAAATAAACAAACCCCAGGGGGTCCTTGCAAAATACCCAGCCCCCTCACGCGCACGAGCACGTGAGGTGACGTGGATAGGACCTAAGTGCAAATAAGAGAACTACGGGGTTCTAATTGCAAATATTACAGAAATATTTGAACTACGGCTTAAAGTTTATGGACTGAAATGAAATACAAAATTTGGCAAGGGGGACAGTGCAAAATACCCATGCCTTATCTCCTCGTGCGCGATCGAACGACGGAGAGCCGCTCAATTATCCACGTGGCACGCGCACAACGTGCGATGACGGTTCGGCGATGGTCGGCTGAGATTAGATCACTCGAGGACGATCTGACGGTTGAGGCGTGATGCGATCCAACAGCGGAAATCAGAACTAGGGTCGCTGCTCAATCGAACGGTGGAGGAGCGAGGTGGAAGAACAGGGAAGAACGTCGGCGAGGCGAACTTCCCCGAGCTTGATCTCGCGTCTCCGGCGGTGGATGGGCTCCAAAATTGAGCTGTGGACTCCTGGGAGGTCGAGGAAGATGCTGGGGGGCTCAGGTACGTCGGAGGTGCTTCGGAGTGCTGGCGCGGAGGCGGCGGAGCTCGGAGCTCCAGGTAGCTCCGACGAACCTCGCAAAATGGCCCCCAGTGGCTTTGACTGCGCGTTGACCTGCAAAAAGGGGTGAAAGGGTCCTGGGCAAACTGCCTGGACCCCGCGGAGGCGAAATGGAGGTCGGAGGTGGTCTGTGGACGGCGAAGAGATGTCGGCCGGAGGTGCGCTCCGGCGATGAGCGATGGGAGGTCGAATCGATCGATGGAATTCGGATTTTTTAGGGATTTGTGATACTGAAGCTAAGGGGAATAAAATGAAGCAAAAAGGAGAGGGAAAATGGTATACCTCGAAGTTGGAGGACCTGAGGTGGAGGAACCTCGACGCCGGTGGTCGGCGGAGGTGGTGGAGACGCCTCGAGCCTTCCTCGACTCGTCTAACGGCAGGGCGGTGGAGCTGTCAACACCGACTACCCAAAGCGCACGAAAGGGAGGAGGATTAATGGTCCAAGAGGGTTCAAACTTGGGCTCGAAGGTGGCGGGTTGTTTAAGTAGAAGATGATGGTGTCTCCTTCAAGCGAGGTCCACGCGCGCATCATGAGGATTTTGCGTGATCTGAAGGCGCATCATGGGAGAGTGATGATCAGGGAAGAAGTTCCAAGAAGGATTCGAGGCGAGAAAATGGAAGGATCGGGCGCCATAATTTCTTGAAAACGGGGGAAAAATCAGGATGTCAGAAGTGGCAGGCCTCGGTCAGGGAGTTGACCAAGGTCAACAAGCGACCGTCCCTGGTTGGTCCACGTGGACCAACTAGAGAAATCCAGGCAGAATTTATTTGTAAATTCAAAATAAATTAGTAAATGACCTTATTAATTTTAGGTTATAAAATAAAAAATATTTTTTATTTTATGTAGTATTTTATTCTGATTTTTAATTATTTTTATGAGGTATATTTTTATTAGTTTTCTTTTATACCCTATATAGGTATATTACCTATATATTTTGGTTTTTTTTATTTTTATTCTGTGTATTTAAATTTTATTATTTTTATTTAGTATTTTCTACAATTATAAAATACTTATATACATACAAATATATTTTTTTATTTTTCTGATGTGTTTTGTATATTTAATAAAATATAAGTGTGAACAGTATAGGAATAAGTATAGGTCTAATACCTATGTATATGATATATACAAGTATTTTATTTTAATTTTATTTATACTTTTATTCTGATTTTAATGCACATAATTATTATAAGTAATATTTGCAAGATTATAAAAATATAAAAATACAAAAATGATGAATAAATATTAAATTGAATAATTTTAATCTGTACAAGTGTACAATGAGGGTCAAAAACTCAACTTTCAAACCGTAGCTCCGCCAAATGCGAAACCACCGCCAATAAATAGATTATTTTATGCTATATACAATTAAAGGTGAGTATGCTGCATTTGGAGTTTTCATTTGTGAGATACGGGTCTGGGAAGTTGGGATCCTGGATTTTTATTCTAACCATAACTTTTTATCTGTACATTATTTTTATGTGAAATTAATTTTGTATTTTTCCTTATTAAATTATCTACAACTTTTATGTACAAAGTTTTCTTTATTTGATGTATAAAAAGTGGAGCCAAAAATAGGTCCCAAAATGAATAAAGAATGAATAGAATAATATAGGTATTTGACCCTTATCTCCCCCTACTTTATTCCTTGTCGACCTGTTCCTCAAGATGCCTAGGTCTCGGGGCTTTGGGTCATAAAATATTTACAATATTTTATTCTTTTTTCTTTTCTTTTATTTATTCTATAATTTTGGCTTTAATTACAGTATTTTATACACTATTTGGATGCACATGCATGAATGCTAAGATGATGGAATTAATGCTATTTACAAGCATTTGCTAGAGTTTTTGATGCAAAAATGATAGAATAAAGATGATGAAATGTGGATTCATCAACCCCGCACATCAAAATATTTTTTTTGAAAGAAAAAAAGGGCCTCCACCGTTTAGGTGTGTGCCAAAAACTTTACCATTGATCACCTTTAATAATTACAAGCGATTACAAGCGGTACAAGTCAAAAGAAATTACAAGTTCCAGAATTCAACCAGTGCCCTAGCATGTGTCACAACACTCTCTGCATAGAATGACTTTTGCTGGAAGACCACATCATTCCGTGCTAACCAAATAGCCCACACCATAGCGACATACTCTGATCGTTCCTTTTCTGTGCCATTCCAGTTCTGGCATAAGGGAGCCCCAGAACTCGGACACATCCGTAAGGCCTAAACTATGAGCTCCAAGCAAGTTCCAAGCCTCCTCAGAGCCCGCACATCTGAAAAATAGGTGATCTGCCTCCTCAACATCAATCTGGCAGCGAGAACATAAAGGATCAACGCCTTGGATAAGCCGAGCTAACCTCCCACCTGTGAGAATTCTCCCTCTTCTGAATAACCACATAAAAACCTTTATCCGTGTGGGAACCTTCCACCGCCAAATTCTTCTGCAATCAGCTACACACCCTCCGGGGTCGAAAACTGTTGGACCTTTCAGTGCCCTATATGCCTTAGGTACCGAGAATCTCCCATCACACCAGCTCCAACTGTCCCTTCCCACAGTGGGGCCCTCCACTCCATCCCAAATACTCTAGAAGCATCCTCATCTCTTGCAACTCCTGGTAAGAGAGGTCTGATCTGAAATCAGAGGAAAAAGATTGTCCATCCCACACGTCTGCCAAGCCACCGAGCAGTTCTGATCAGTTGCCATCGCCATTAGACGTGGGAAACTATAACCCGTACCTCTTTTTTGCTCCAATCATCCATCCAGAACCTATAACCAGTACCATCACCCATAACTGGTCGCAGAAAAGGATGAATCTCTTGAACCACACTGCAGATACCACGCCAAGAAAGAGATGGGGCCCGACCCAAAGTCTCAGGACTGGGGAGGATGGACCCGGAGCCATATATCTTCCTGACCAATGTGCAAACCAAACTATCACAATCCCCCCATATTCACATGATCCACTTGCTGATAAAGCCTTGTTCATCTCCTCCAGGCTTCGCACACCAAGACCACCATCCTCCTTTGAACAAGTACCAATCTTCCAGTCTACCAATGGCATCCCACTTGTCTGCCCAGAAGAAGCCCAGAAAAAGCGTCTCATGATGCACTCCATCCTCTTCCGAACACCCACCAGTACCAGACTGGAAGAGAGGAAAAAGATCGGGATCACGGACAAAATCGATTGGAGCAATACCAACCTACCACCCCTAGACAAACATGCAGACTTCCACCCTGCGAGTTTCTTCTCCATCTTCTCAATCACAGGTATCCAGTCAGAGATACGCATCCTCCCAGACACCAGCGGCATGCCCAAGTAACGAATCGGCATATCCCGCCTTGGGGATCGAATCCATCTCGCGCACAGCTCAATCTCCGCATCATTCACGCCGAAAGTCACGAATTCAGACTTCTTTCTATTAAGCTTCAATCCTGAGACCATCCCAAAGAGATCCAACACCTTAGAGATTCCCCTGCAACTCTCCGTCCCTCCCTCAACAAAGAGAATCGTGTCGTTAGCATACTACATAATGGGAATAGAAATCTCTCCCCTCGAGTATCCGTGACATAGTCCCCCGATTACCGCACGATCAATCATGATCGCCAAAGCATCACTCACAAGAACAAAGAGGAGTGGGGCCAAAGGGCATCCCTGTCGAACCCCACGCTGCGGTTGAAAGTACACACCTTTAAACTGACCATTTACCAGGACCGCGCATGATGTAGTTGTTATGCATCTCTTCATACAAGAAATCCACCTGTCCGGGAAGCCACGTCTATGTAATGACGCCCAAATGAACCTCCAATCCACACAATCGTACGCCTTTGAGAAGTCAACCTTCCATAAAATCCCTTTTGCCTTTCTTCTACGCCAGTCTGCCACAATCTCGGAAGCCACAACCACACTATCCATAAGCTGTCTACCATGCAAGAAAGTACTCTGAACCAGTGAAATAATTCTACCCAATACGCCTCGCAGCCGATTCGCCAAGATCTTCGCCATGATTAAGTATACTGCATTTGAAAGAGCAATGGGTCGGAAGTCCTCCACCCCTGCGACAATGTCCTTCTTGGGGAGCAAGAAGATAAAAGACTTGTTCAACCGCTCAAATCCACTATTACCATCTTCGAATTATGTCACCACCTCCATCAGCTCCGCATTAATCATCTCCCAGAATTCCCCGAAGAAAAAAATCGGGAAACCGTCTGGACCAGGGCACCCATCTGCATTCAAGCCAAAGACTGCTTCTTTCACCTCCTGCATGCAAAAAGGTCGTATCAACAACTCACTCTCCTGCACAGAAATGGTATTCACGCCGGTCCCCATCCATCTGGGACCAACGTGCATGGTCCGCCTACTCATAATCCAAAAGTAACCTGTAACTGCCCTAGAGATCTCTACCTCGTCACTAAAAGCCCCCCCCCCCGACCTTAATCGAATGAATCATGTTCCTTCGTCGCCTCCCATTTGCCACCGCATGAAAAATCTAGTATTGGCATCCCCCTCCTTCAGCCACCTCTGCCGAGACCTCTGCCTCCACTCCAGCTCCTTCTTCCTATCCTCCTCCTCAAGCACTCTTTGCACAAACCCCCTACTCACTAGCTCCTTAGCATCTAAGTCCCTTACATCATCCAACAAGTCCAGTCTTACCACCTCCTCTCGGGCTTCGCTTCGCCTTCGCTCTCGCTCAGCACGAGAAACCCTCCGAAAAGCCACAAGCCTGTTCCGAAGCGCTGCCAGCTTCAAGGCGAGTCTGGCAGTAGCCGACCCCTCCACCACCAAATCCTCCCAAAATGAGACGACCATCTCACGAAACCCATCCTCCAACATCCAGCAACGCTCAAATCTGAACAAAGAGGACGAGGCACGCCCACTACAGGTGTTCAAGCACAACGGTGAATGATCAGACCTCAATCTAGGGAGAGAAATAACCACCGCCAAATTGTACCACTCCAATGCCTCAGCCGACAATAGAAACCGATCAATACGCGAACGAGAGGATGAGTTCCTCCAAGTGTACTTACTATTTGTCGCATCAAAGACCTCCAAAGCGAGTCCGCTCACCACCTCTGCAAATAATATGGATCCGGGGTCTTGAGCGCCTCTACCACCTGGCCTATCATCTGCAAGTAAAGTAACATTAAAATCACCTCCTACAAACCATGCATCCTCCGGAAATCTTTGTATGACATCTCGCATCTCACCCCATAGGGTCGTATTCGGCGACGCCCCCGCAATGCCGTATACCGAGGTGACCAAGAACTGCGAAAGATCCCTTCTGTTTCCAACAACACCGTAGCCGAGTGTGCCAGCAAGATCTCATCAATCATGTTGAACAAGTCCCCATTCCAAGCAACCACGATTCCTCCCGAACTTCCAGTAGCCAGAACAGATCTAAATTCACTGAGATGAGGCCCGGCAACAGAACTCCACCTAACTGACTCCCATGACTCCACCTTTGTTTCCTGAAGACAAGCCACGTCCACCTTCCATGCAACCAATAGCGAGCTCATCGCCAAACGCTTCTCTGCTTGGCCCAGCCCTCTTACGTTCCATGATAACACTTTCATCTGGAAACTGTGGGGGAAGCCCCCACTAACTTCACCCTGATTATCTGAGCAATCGATCTTTCAAAGGCAACCTCTTCTGAACTTTCTTCTGATTCCTTCTGAGACTCATTTTTATGATTCGTCTCCTCCTCCTGGGAGTTAAAAAATTCCAGCTCCCTATCCCCTCTCGTTTGTCCCTCCCTCTCAACCGGAGGAGCCAACACCATGACTGCAGATCCATCTGACTCCCCCCCACTGTTGTTTCTGGCGAAGTTGTTTTCAAACCGAACTGTCTCCCATTCACATGTATCTGTGCGAAGGCATTTTCTTGAGAAAACTCTATCTATTAAGGTCCCATGTGATGTTCTTGGCGAGAGGGTTTCCTCCACCTGCCTCCCACCAGCTCCTTTTCGTGTATTCAACCCCTTCCCTTGCTGACGTCGTTGTTTCACCAAGAGCCTTCTCTGCTTGCAAGCAACCAAGTCAGATTCGAGTTCCCCTCCAACTCCTCGCTCTCTTTCGCAAGCACCACCAGCCCGAGTTTCCTCCAAAACCTCAGCTAGTCCGACCTTCGAGCCAGGAGAGTCACCTCGACATGAGTGGGTCGGACTTCTCCCCACTGTCACCACTCTTACCAACGAAGGTAGTCTGCTTGACGCTATCTTGCCACCGCTTGCGAAAGGACCAAAGGTCTGGACTTCTGAAGGGGGAGAGGAAGGGTCCCCTCTCGGAAAGCCATTCTCCTCCACACCATGTTGATTTGGAATAACCGATGACGAAGAAAACGGATTTGGATTCGTATCCAATGCTAGGCCTTGGTCCCCACCTAGCCCAGGTTTCTGAAGCTCCACTGGAGTAGAACCCAAACTCGGGCCACTCCCAGATTTGCACATATCCGCATCAGGCTCCATCGATTTGTGGGGATCCGGGAGGTCCGCAGAGCTCTCCGGAGCCTGTCCACCACCAGCGACCGAGAGTTTTCCCACCATCCCACCACCGCCATCTTGAATGTTGCTCACCGGGAGCATCTCCTCCATCACCTCTAAATCAAGTTGCACCAAACGTTTTCCAATTTTCAATCTCGCCGATGCGTTCAAATCATCCCTAGCGTCACTGATGAGCACCTCTACATCCTTTCCTTCACCAGGCTTCAATCCCGAGCAAACCATTTCCACCATTTCTCCACAATCTGCCAAAGCTTCTCTTAGTGTGTCGAATCTCCTGCATCTTATGGGAACCCCCAGGACCTTTGTCCTCCAAATCGGGTTGTTTTTTGAACCACCGTCTAAGTACCTTGGACTCCTCCACCGAACCCTTCCTGTTAACTCTGGTGGAAGTCTCTTCTCCAGCATGCCCTCAATCACCGATTTCGCCCCAGCGGAAGACAGTCCCCTTAAGCAAATTGAGCCCTCCGGCAGAATAACGGCGTCCACAACTCCAGACCCTGCCGCACATAAATAGAAGCAAACATACCTCATGATAGAGGCATCCCTTTCCCCCACAAGGATACCCTCCAGTGGTCTTTCCATTGGTGCTCCCTTTGCCAACCGCCTCAGCACCTCATCAAGGGTTTCAATGGGGCAGAGCTGCCATTCACCAGAGACGGATCCTCCCGCTGAGGACCCCGAGCCATCCACGACCTTGGCTCGCGCCCTGCGCTGTAACGACCCCGTTTCCCGGGCCGTCGGATCCTCCCATATCCGGATATGGTTACTCAGCAATAATTTATTCAACAATCACAACTAACATTCAGAAATAGACTGCAAATAAAAATACTCAGAAGAAAGTATTTCAACACTTTTCCATTCACAAAATAAAGTTCAGATGATACACTATATCACTATAACCATTTACATGTACATCAGCTTAAAAGGGAAATATACAAAAGATTACTAACTACCTTAAAGAAAGTAAAGCTACTGTGGCTGGCTGGATGTCTAGTATGTAAGCTGGATGATTTTTTTAGAGTCTTTGCGATGGCTCACCGATACCTGTTGGGTTTTCCATAAATCATAGGATAAAAATTAGCGAATGCTAAGTAACGAAGAAGAGAAAAGCAAACAAATTGTGTAATTTTTCAAAATTCATTGATATCACAAAAATTTCATTTCTTTTCATTAATTTAAGTCTTATTCCTTTCTATTCCACATCAGGGATTAGTACAGGGGAACTCCACCATTCTTGGACTCCGAAGCTGTGGATGCTTCAGGATTGAAGATTGTGTTGATCTTGGTAAGCTTATGCTGTCGCACGTCGCCTCAACCAATCCTCCAATACTACCATGACAATTTCCTTTTCATTTATTAAACAGGGTCTCAACCCTTAGCCTGGAAAAATAAAAGAGCACACCGTCCTCGAGGACTCGGTTGCTTAAAACCTCGGGCTAACATTTAATCATATAACCTAGCGACTTTAAATACATGTTATCGTGACCCAGCCGCTATTGAACCACCCGTGCCTCCATATGGCACGACCACATCTTCCGTCATTCCAACCCGAATATATTGGATCCCAGTACCACGCGATGCAAAATCTTCATTTTGTGCGCACTTATCATAACAGGGCAACCGTGTACCACCTAGGTAGGGAAACGCCAATACGGGTTCCTTCCGACAAACCTACAGGTTGCATGCCCGACCTGTAGTTCTACTCCCAGTCATCCTTAACGTGACACATGATCCTTTTCAGGATCCATCTCAAATCACACCAATTCACATGATGTAATTCTTTCGTTAAGTCTTTTATTTGCATAAACCGCAATACTTAGTATCGACTCACATATATATTATTCATAACCATATGTATACTCCTATTTATGCCTATTTTAACTCCCAAACCCTAACTTTCAGAGCCAACGCATCAATTTGATGCATAAATCGTATTTTAGTTGGAATCACAAAGTAATTCTTCAGACTTTTTCAAAAATAACCAAAACTAGGGTTCTTCGTAGCAAAGAACACAAAATCAAGAATTTCAATAATTTCGTATGAAAACCCAACAGCAAAAGGAAGGATTTCGTTACCTAATCGAGCTCTCTCTCGTGTATGCAAGGCTTTATCGAGTTTCGTTTTTAGAAAGGCTATTTTAAGGCTCCAGAAAAGATCGAATTTCATTTTTCGTATCAAAATGCTAAGAACATGTTAAGAACGCGAAGAACGAACGAAGAACGCAAGGAACGCGAAGAATACGAAGAACGTCAAGAACATATTTTCTCTTAAAATTTCGGCAGAGTTTCCCCTTATATTAGGACATATTTCTCGGAAAATTTCGGCAGGGTTTCCCCTTATATCAGGACATATTTCTCAGAAAATTTCAGCAGAGTTTCCCCTTATATCGGGAAATATTTCAAAATAAAAACGAAAAAAGTTTCCTCTATAAAATCAATCGAGAGAAAAATAACAACGAAACTGAAAAAATATACTCAACAACAAGAGATGAAGAACCGGTAGACACCACACATCTTAGGTGAGTGAACGTGTGACGAATCACAGGGTCACTGACGTGCATAGCCGCCCGCACCTAAGTAGGGTATTACATAGATTTCTCCATCAAAATAACTATAAAAGCATAATACGAAGAATATAAACATAAACGATGGAGAATCGGTAGACACCACGCGTCTTAGATGAGTGAACGTGTGACGAATCACAGGGTCACTGACGTGCATAACCGCCCGCACCTAAGTAGGGTGTTACACAGAGTTCTTCTCGAACCACAACAGGAAAATGAATCGGAAAGAAATATGAATCAAAAACAAAACTTCGAAGAACAAGAGTATGAATTGAAAGCCTAGCTTACGAAGCAACTAAGAGAGGATCATACCTTTCTCCTCCTCGTTTTCCCGGCAGCGCTTCGCTAGCGCTCCTCCCTTGCCTCCCACTCCTCCTCCCAACCTCTCGACCCTAGCCCTTGGGGTGGTGGTGGTAGTGGAAGTTGTAGAGAATGAATGGGTAGGGGGGGTCTATTTATAGGCCCCAGAAAACCACTAACCATGGTTAGAAAACCATAGTTTAGACCTTAACCATGGTTTAGCGGCCCATGGTTTTGGCCCATGGTTTTAGCCAAAACTTACCCCAAACTTGGAGCCTAAGTTAGAACATTCTAGAGGATTCTAGATTCGCTAATGACGCTTGATTAACACTAATCGTGATTAACTTTCACTAATCGCGATTTAACTTTCGCGGCTTACGCTTATCTTTTGTTAACTATTGATTAGTGTTTACTAATGATCATTAGCGGCTTTCAATCGTCATTAATTTCTTTAATCATGTTTAATTAGTATTAATGACAGTCATTATGGATTAATGACTTCTCTTTCTTTGGAAAATCATAACAATTCGAAACGAAGTCCGATTCACACGAAACAAATTTCGTTGGTTTTCTCTTGACGAGCCGGATCTTATTATATAGGATCCGAGATATACCAAGTTCAAGGCTTTACAATTATAACAACCTTAAAGGAAGTCTCGTCCTCGAGACTAAAAATGCAGGCATAACATCCTTAAAGAGGATTGAAACCATAACAACCTTAAAGAGAATGAACGTCATGTCATTTAAAATGAACATATACATAATACATAATGTTATCATTCAAACAAGTACGGGTATTTCTCTCTCATTTCTGCCTCAGGTTCCCATGTGGCTTCTTCAAACTCTTGGTTTCGCCATAATACTTTAACTAGAGGCACCTCTTTGTTTCTCAACTTCTTGATATCCCTTTCAAGTATTTGCACAGGTATCTCTTGGTATGTCAAGTCTGGCTCAACAGGTAAATCATCATAACTTATCTTATGCTCTGGATCCCTAATGTACTTTCTCAGATTTAATACATGAAATACATCATGTATTGCTGAAAGATGTGGAGGAAGTGCAAGTCTATAGGCAACTTTTCCAATCCGTTGAATAATTTCAAAGGGACCCATGAACCTGGGTGCTAACTTCCCACGCAAGCCAAACCTCTGAACACCCTTCATAGGTGATACTTTGAGAAATACAAAGTCACCTACCTTAAATTCAAGGTATCTTCGCCTGGTATCACTGTAACTTTTCTGGCGACTCTGGGCAGTTAATAGTTTTTTTCTAGCAAGTTCTACAGCTTCCCGTGTCTCCTGAAGTCTATCTGAATCATAAATGTTCTTTATTCCGACCTCTTTCCAACACAAAGGAGTAGTACACCTTCGTCCATATAGTGCTTCAAATGGTGCCATGCCAATACTTGTATGGTAACTATTATTGTAGGTGAATTCCACAATAGGCAAATGTTTAATCCACGATCCCTTCCATTATAAGGCACATGCTCGAGCATATCCTCTAGTGTTTGAATCATACGTTATGACTGACCATCTGTTTGTGGATGATATGTTGTACTCAAGCATAGTTGTGTACCTAGAGCTTTCATGAAGTTCTCCCAATAGTGTGAGGTGAATCGTGAATCTCGATCAGAAACTACTTCCTTCGGGATAGTATGGAGGCGAATCACATGTGTAGTATATAACTCAGTCAGCTGGTCTGGAGTGAAAGATAAGCTTATCGGAATGAAGTGTGCTACCTTTGTCAGACGATCTACTATAACCCAGATACTATCTTTACTACCAGTCGTCTGAGGTAAGCCAGTAACGAAATCCATGGAAATGCTTTCCCATTTCCATTCAGGTATAGGGAGGGGTTGCAATAATCCCGGTGGCTTTTGGTGTGAAGCCTTTACCTGCTGGCAAGTGAAACATGATTCACAAACTCAGCAACATCTTTCTTCATTCCCGACCACTAAAAGTATGAATGAAGATCCTTATACATCTTCGTAATTCCTGGATGAATAGATAATCTAGAACAATGAGCTTCTCATAAGATGTCTTTCCTTAGTTCAGGTGTGTTTGGTACACAAACTCTGTGATGATTATACAGTAAACCATCTTGTATCTGGAATCCCTCTATCTCATTCTTCTCAAGTTGTTGTTTCAAGTCTTTAAGGACTGGATCATCCTCCTGTCCCTTCTTTATTTTATCCCATATTTCTGGTTTGTATCGATGAGGAATAGTTATAGTATCAGCACTACTATCAAATGGTTTCCATTCACTTAACATTGATAGTAAACCCCAGAAGTGGATAGCACTCACTAACCCGGATGAATAAGTTCTTCTCCTAAGTGCATCTGCTACGACGTTCCCCTTACCAGGGTGGTAGGAGATAGTGCAATCATAATCTTTCAACAACTCTAGCCACCGTCTTTTGTCTCATATTGAGCTCCTTTTGATCAAACAGATATTTCAAGCTTTTATGATCGGTGACGATTTCAAAAGTAATACCATACAGGTAGTGTCTCCATATCTTTAAAGCGAAAACTACGGCAGCTAATTCAAGGTCATGTGTTAGGTAGTTCTTCTCATGTGTCCTGAGCTGTCGTGATGCATACGCAACTACCTTACCATGTTGCATAAGAACCGCCCCAAGTCCTTCTTTAGATGCGTCAGTGTACACTGTAAACCCTTCACTCCCGGAGGGTAGAGTAAGGATGGGTGCAGATGTTAGGCATTCTTTCAGTGTCTGAAAACTAGCTTCACATGTATCAGACCATAAGAATGGGACCTCCTTTTGAGTTAGTCTAGTCATTGGCAATGCTATTCGTGAAAAGTCCTTCACGAATCTTCTATAATATCCAGTTAAACCCAGAAAAGATCGTATTTATGTGACAGTCTTCGGGCGCTCCCAACTCATCACTGCACTAACCTTTGTAGGATCAACTGATATACCTTCCCCAGAAACAACATGGCCTAAGAAAAATACTTCAGATAGCCAGAAGTCACATTTGTTATATTTAGCATACAGTTTGTTCTTCCTTAGAGTTTCAAGTGCCCGCCTCAGAGGGTGTTCATGCAGATACTTATCCTTGGAGTAAATAAGCACATCATCAATAAAGATTACTACAAAGTGATCTAAGAACTCCTTGAATACTCTATTCATGAGATCCATGAAGGCTGCCAGGGCATTTGTTAGTCCAAAAGGCATAACTAAGAATTCATAATGTCCGTATCTAGTTCGAAAAGCTGTCTTGGGAATATCTGTATCTTTAATTTTCAACTGATGGTATCCAGCTCTTAAATCGATCTTGGAATACACAGTTGAACCTTGTAACTGATCAAAGAGATCATCTATTCTTGGCAGAGGATACTTGTTCTTTATTGTCCTCTTGTTTAGTTGTTTATGCACAACCGCATCGACCCATCCTTTTTCCTAACAAATAAGATAGGTGCACCCCTGTTAGACTTGTGAGCCCGGGGCGAACCATTCTTACAATAAATGTTATTGTAATATTTAAAGTTTATCAATAAAAGTTATTGATGTTTCACTCCCTTTCTGAAATTATATGAATGAATGCACTATAAGGTCCCTCTGTACAATTAGGGTTATGTACCATGGCCAGCTTGATGATCATATAGCTGTTGATTCATTAAATGAATCATAGAGGCTGGTGTTTGGATGAATATCTAAAGAGTTAGATAGAGGACTCATCAAGCACCGTCAAATGATTGTCAAGTGGAGATCTCCAACCTGAGTAGGAGATGGCAATCCTTTCTCACATAGGCTGATATCTGACCGACCTCTTGATGAATCCATGATTCATCTCCTTTATTCTTTCATTTTGGCTAAAATCCTTGGTAAAATACATGTAAATATCCACTAATTCCATTTAATTAACAATTTAACCACAAATATTAATATTATATATTTAACACTTATTTTCACCAAAATAAAAGAATAAAGAGAAAAAGGAAAATAAAAATAAAAAGAAGGCTGGATATGTAATATACAGACTGATCCTAACCCCGAGACCAGGTCAATATTGACCGAGTCGACAAAAGAAATAAGTAGGGGGAGATAAGGATCCTAACTTATAAAAATTTAAAGAAAACCAAGACCAAAAATATAAATTACCCATTCTCCATAATATAAATATTTCACCTATTTTATTTATCATCAAAACCACTCCAAACTTAAACACTTCCTTCATCAAAGTTGTAGATAATAATATGAACAAAAATACAAAATTAAGTTTGTACAAAAATAATAATTAATGTACAGTTTATACACAGAATAAAAAGCCAAAATCTCAACTTCACAGACCCATATCTTGCAAATAAAAACTCCAAACCACCCAAACTCACCTTTAATTGTATATAGCATTTCCTAAACTATTTTATAAAATTGGGTGCATAATTTTTGGGGTCCATATGCAGAAGTTAGGTTTTTGGCCCTTCTTGTACATAGTACCTATTTTATCCAATATTCTTTATTTTTAAATTAGTATTTTGTAAATAATGTTTATAATATATGTTTATATTAAATAAAAGAAATAATAATAACATGTTGTAAAATAAAAAAATAATAATAAAAAATATATATAAATAAGTCTATATCATACATAGACAACTCACCTATACTATTTATATGTACCTGAATAAAAAGGATTTTTATTTATTCTTTTATAAGGTAGATATTATATATATAACTTATTAAAAACATAAATTCAAAATAAATAAATAAATAAATAATAATAAAAAAAATTAAAATAAGAATAATAAAATATACATAGGTAGTATACCTATAGGTATTTTTTCATATACATGTATACATCTATTTAAAAGTATAAATAAACTTATAAAAATTAGATAAAAATGTATTTATATTCACAAAAGTAAATTACAAATTTATAAAAAAAATAAAAATAAAATAATAATCAAATAATTAAATAAATAAGAATTAGTATTACTTAATTAATAACTTAACTAATGAATATATATAATTTATATTTAATATTTATTTAATTTTACATTTTTTTGGGCGGAGTTGACTATTTAAACGGTGAACAGTGCCCGCCCAGGCACTGTTCATCGTCTTCCTCCTTTAAACGACGCCTTCTTCCGAGCCAACCGAGCCTTCCTCCTCGCGCCATGGCGTCCCGTCTCTCGTCTCCAACCGCTCCAACTGCTCCAACCACCTGGCTGTTCGGTCAACGAACCCCATCCGGCCTCATTCCCGTCCAGGTGCATCCTCCCCTTCATCTATAAATAGGGCCGATCTCCTCCATCTCGATCCATCCGCCATTTTCCACTTTTTCCACCCGAGCTTCGAGAGAGAGAGAGAGAGAGAGCTCCGAGGGTGACAGCCTCCAGCTCCAGCTCCGTCGAGCGAGAGGGAGGAGAAGTTGGCGAGATCGCCGCGCCTTGGCGAAGCCCTGCTCCGCCGTCGTTGCGCGCCCAGCCTCCGACTGCGCCGATCGTCGAGGCCGTGATCACGGAGCTCCGCCGAGCTCCACATCCCCAGGCGCACCTCAGCTACATCATCTCTTCCGATACTTCTACCTCCAGGTTAGTTTTCTACTCCGATCTCTATCTCTCCCCTCCGATTCTCTTCTCAATCCTTCCCTTCTCTTCTCAACCCCTCCATTCCGGGTTTTTCGTTGAAAAATCGATCCGATTCTACACCGTCATCATCAATCGCCGTCCGCTTCTCCACTCCCGTCCATCTCTGTCCATCTCCGGCCACGTCCGATGGCCGGAGTTTCGAGGCTCTCCTTCATCCCCACTCAGCCTCACTCATTCCTTCCACATGCTATGATCCTTAGAATCGAGGTTCCGAAGCCTCGATTTAGTTGCAGGTGATTTGCAGGAACAACTCATTCGTTTCAGACGAAGCTTCAGTCGCATCCGATCATTCACGTCGCCTCTGGGATCTCATTCCACATTTGAACGGCAAACGGAGTTGTTGCAGTGTCCTGAAGCGAATAGATCGCTGAATCATCACAGGAACAGGAACTCCAGGAGTCCACCGGAGATACAGAAGCAGCGAGGGAACTTCCACCTCCAGATCGTCGATCAGAACAAACTGATCTCGTTTTTGACTTCTATCCGGTGCGGAAGGTCGATACGAAGCTATTCGAGTAGTGAGCAGCGGCGATTGATCAGCTGAGCTCCTCAATTTGACGATCGAATCTCGCCGGAGGAGACATTCATCCCCGTTCATCGAGGCCTATCCAGAGACGTCCGATCTCGATATCCTCTCCAGTTCGAATCCAAACCGTTGCTTCACGCCCAAAACGTAATCGTCGGATCGTCATCATCGGACGGGCACGCACGTGACAGGTGTCGATAGCAGAGCCTACAGAAGCGCGCGTGCGAGTCACGTGAGTACTGTGAATTTTGCACAACGTGCCCTACAGGTTTTTGAATTTGCAAACAGGTCCTCGACGGTGAGAAGCGCGTGCAGAGCACGTGATTACTGTGAATTTTTGCACAACGTGCCCTACAGGTTTTTGAATTTGCGATCAAGTCCTTAACAGGGAAGCTGCTTGTGAGGGGCACGTGACGATCGGAGAATTTTGCGCACTTAGCCCCTGAGCTTCTGATATTTCAAGCGCGCACCTGCTTTGTAATTCCTTTTACAGTTGTACCCCTACTACTATATATAATACACTATATACACTCTATACACATAAAACACCATAAAAATTATAAAAATACTTTTAAAAAATTCTATAAAAATTGTATTCAGTATATAGTACTATATTTTACATATTAGACCCAAAACAAAATAAAAATTAAATAATAAAACTAATAAAAAAATATAAAATACAACAAAACTTTAAAAATTCATAACTAACTCAATAAAAATCCTCTAAAAACGTATAGCATATCATTTTAAAAGGAAATTTCATCAACTTTCTACAGAAAAGAAAATAAAAATATTTTGTTGCTGTTTAATATCTTAAAAATCCAAAATATGTCACTGTTTTCAATAAACTTTTGTTTTCTACATTAGAAGTTAACCAAATCCCATAAAAATCCTAAAAACCATCTAAAAATCTATAAAAACAGTAAAACACATTAAAAATATAAAAATAACAAAACTAAAATCAAATAAAAATTTAAATATTTTCTAATAATAAAAAAATCATAAAATAGTTAAAAATCATAAAAACAATATAAAATTCATTAAAACCAAAATAAAAATTCAGAAAAATTCGTAAAAATCAAATAAAAATTAGGAACTCAAAACCTAAGCATTCTTCATCGATTCTTCCTAGTTCTAACAGTTTGCCTCCCTGAGTTCGACACTCCCGTGCTTAACCACTATACCATTAAGTTTAGGAGTATAAATAAAATAAAGGAGATTAACTCACCTTAATCTCTTCTGACAAAACCCCCCTGGTCGACAACGACCGCGAGTTTCTCTGTTTCCTCTTTTGCAGGAATAAAGAAGCAGGCCAGGTGCGGTAGTTTTCAGATGGCGCCGTTGCCGGGGAGGCAGCGCTAGGGCAACCGTAGACTTAGGTTTAGGATTTCTCTTTGCGTCATTTTACTTCTCTAACCTCACGGCTTTTTGTTTCTGAGTTGTGCAGCACAGGTTGAGCCGCATATCTGAGAACCGCAAAGCCGCAAAGTTTTCTTTTTCTGTAATTTCTTGTAAAAAAACATATAAAAAAAAGTGTCGTAGAAAGGGGCCTTGTAAAGGCATCCCGACTTGTAGTCCTTCTCGGGGCCTGTTTCACCAGGGCTGTACTCCTGGGGGAGCAGGGCACCCACCGCGGCTTTTTCGATCGCGATTTTTCTCGACGATTTTTCCGCGGTTTTCCGAGTTAGGTGCTTGTTAGGTGTTTTACGATTTTTCCTTCTCTGCGTATCGTAGCTTAGATTAGATGCTTGCATAGGATTCGACACCTAGGTGCTTGTATCTAGGTCCGATCCCGAAAACAAAAATACGTTAGACGTTTTCTCTGAAAATATCCAAAAAAAGTGAAAATCGAAAATTAAAACAGGGACTGCTAATCTATCTGACTTTAAAACAAACGTAAGGACTCACTTGTTTTGGGAGAGCAATCCCCGAAAAACTGATTCATCTCAGATCTCATCTCCAGATCAGTGAGAGAGGGACGACACATAAGGTAGAGCCAGAGTCTGGGCTTTTATCGAAATACTACTTAGTTCACGCCTTCAATCACCTTATCTTCAGTGGGTAAGCTCGGGTAGCCGGAAACGGTCCGAGTTTACTTAGCAGAGTGGGAGGTTTAAAGGACACTGCGTAAGGCTCGGTCCTTAAGGAATACGGGTAGCCGGAAACGGTCCGTACTTACTTCCATACTGGCTGAGACTAGGTGATTCCTGGCGAGAACTCGGGACAGTACGACGTCGAAGTCTCGGGCACCTATCTGATCTCGCTAATCTGTGAGAACATTGTTTGTCAAACAACCTTAAAATCGAAAAGATAAACGACCGAACTCTTACGGTCATCACCAGGGTTGCGTTGGTGAAATCGGGGTTTGCTTTGTGTTTGACTTGTGGTGTGAGTCCTATCTTTCAGATCTATCTCTGAGATCTATCGTAATCACTCATTGTCTGCATCTTGTCTAGAATCGATTTTTTTTCTTGAAGTCACAATGATGGGTAGGCGATCTATTAGGCCGACTCTTGCGGCATCGCTTCCAGGCGTATCTACCCGATCATCTAGGCCAACTCGGGAAGTCTCGTGTCTCGAGCCTGAGTTAAGTCCTCTGACCTTCTCCGAGAGTGACTCTGACCTCGGAGAATCGTCTCCTTTTATTTTCCTATCTTCTCCATCTCCTTCTATCCCTTTACTTTCATCTCCATTGAGCCAACCTTCAGTTACAGTGACAGCTGAGCAGATGTATGAGACCCGCGAGACAGTTTCAGATCAGATGAGAGATCCGGGTCCACGAGTTGCTGAGACGAGGGTGCGGATTGAGCAGCCGACATCGGGAGCTGAGTCAGTTTCTACTTCAACTTTGCCAATTTTTCTCATTGATTCAGACTTCGTTTCATTGCTGCCCAAGTTCCATGGAAAGCCGCACGAAGAGCCGTATGAGCATCTTTACGAGTTCGAGGAGATTTGCAGCACTCGATTTTTACTCAGATATTACACCTAGGTTGCCATGAAGAAGACCTTTCCTTTGACACTCAAGGATGGAGCCGCGAGATGGTTCCGACTTTTGGGAAAGGAGCGAGGTACCTGGGGTACGCTTCGAATAGCTTTTCTGAGGAAATTTTACCCCATTAGCCGAGCTAATTTTATGCGGTTGGTTATCAGAGACTTTTCACATGATCCCCACGAGCCACTTCAGGATATGTGGCTCCGATTTCAGATTCTTTTGAGGAGATTTCCAGATCACGGGATCTCTAGAGCTGAGTTAGTTCAGATATTCTATACGGGGATGACCGCAAATCAGCAAGCATTGGTCGATGCCTCGTGTGGTGGTTCACATCGTAGTCTTGACGAGGACTCGCTATGGAATCTCTTCGGAGAGATTTCTGATGTCAAGACGACACACGAGGGTGATGCCAGACCACTTCGATGCGATCTACCTCCCGCAGGCTTAGGGATCGCGCATCAGGCAGTTGATGTGGATACTGATGCAGTCTCGAGGATGGACGTTGAGCCAGTAGTGGAGAGCTCTTATTCTCAGAGATCGACACTTCTTCCGTTGAGTTTTCAGCCGGAATATGAGTCGGTCCCGTGCTTCCATGTTCATGAACCTTGGATACCTACTCTTCAGGTAATCCAAGACACCGAGCGAGAACCCTTGCTGTTTCAGCCGACGTATCAACCGATGCAGTTTCCATATCAGGACCATTGCTACGAGCAACCACCTCAGGAGCATATCTTCTCAGATTTGTTTGATCATTTCGAGCGTCTTCAGCAACCTGAGATGGATGTGGGACACTACTTCGAGAGCCTTGATATAGACAGTCCCACATTTGACCATTTTGTCCATCTAATTCATGAGCAGACTGCAGACCGTAGAGAGCAGATGGACACCTTCAGAGATTATATTGCCAGCATTGTCACAGAGCAGAGAACAATTTCAGATATTCCCGCTTCACATGAGTCGTTGAAGGAACATACAACCGGCAACGGCGCAGGTGGACATTCAGATTCTGATTCTCCATGTAGCGAAGGCGAAAAATCACAAAAAAATAGAAAAAGAAGAAAATCCAAAAAGAAAAATAAAGACAAGACTTCGGATTCTTCTGATGGATCTATAGTTTCTACTCTCTACAGAGCTAGTCCCCGTTTTAGAAAAAGATCTTCATCTTTTTCTTCTGATCCTCCGAGTGTACATACTGACATGGAGGATGTACAGATTCCCTTCCCAGATGCTCTGAATTTAGGAAGGGGTGAAAAATCAGAAAATTTTAAAAAGATTCAAGAATCAAAGTTTACGAAAGAGATGTTGGACCGAATTCAGATCAGGCTCACTCTTTCGGAGGCATTGGTCCACATTCCTCTTCTTCGGAAATGCTTGAAGCAACATACCACGCCGAAAAGAAAGAAGAGGAGAAATCATTGCTCTGAGAAACAAGTGTTGACCATTGCCACTTGTTGCGCCATCCAGCACACATCTTCCAAGAAGCATAAGAAAAATATTGGAGCACCATTTATCAGCTGTCAGATTTCGAATCATGAGTTTGAGCACACCTTGTTAGACAGCGGTTCGTCAGTGAACATATTACCCTTCCATCTTCTCGAGACTCTTCATCTAGGGCCTCTAAAGCGAGCCAGAATGATTCTCCAGTTTCCTGACCGATCGGTCAAGAGGCCGAAGGGTATACTTAAGGACGTTGTCGTGATGGTACAAGACACACAATTCACTTTGGATTTTGTTGTCTTAGATTCTGATTCCTCAGTACCATCACAGGATGCTGCCATCATTCTTGGTCGGCCTCTTCTACATGCAGCTAAGGCCGTTATTGATTATGGGACGGATAGTGTGAACTTTCCTCCCAGCAGCACAGAGCCGAGCTCCGAGCCTATAGAGACTCTGCCAGTAGATGAAAGTGCTTCCGAACCATTAGAGACAGAGGCATGTGAGATCACCGCTGAGATTAGACAAGATCATATCCATTCTGATTCTATAGAGACTCGAGATTTCCTTTCCCGAGAGGAAAACTCAGAGATCACATCTTTTGGTGATCCGAGTACACATGTCTGGAGATGTGTTGACGAGATCCAGCGTATCTACGTCATTGAGATGAAACAACTGGTGGCACGAACTTCGAAGGCCGATCCTGTTTCGGTTGATCATTCATTTGAGCCTTCCTCTTGTGAGATTATTGAGCCCTCTTGTCACGAAGATTCAGATAAGGGCTTCGATGCTGAGGAGATCGATCAGATTGCAGCAGAGTTCAACCTCTATTTGGCGTCTACTTCAGAGACTATGGAGCATATTTCAGAGGTTGGTTCTGTCCATCTTTTCGGCCATCTGGGCCGCTCCTCACCGGTCGACACAGATCTGGGATCCTCTGATTCAGATATGGATATCTCTGAGGATGACCCTGATGTCGACATACATCTTGTAAATTCTATCGTTCCAAGGTCGCGCATGAAGGCCAATTTCCCGCTTTCTTGAGCCTGTACAGTTCGTTTGCTCTTGTATATATTTTTGATTTTATTCCTTCTTCCTTCCGTTTGTCTTACACCTTTAGGTTCATCTAGATTTTGCTATACTTAGGATGTGCTTTATCCTAAGTATAGGGGGGTGTAGACACCGTGTTATTGTTTGTATCGTCCTGTTCGATCACCCCTGTTGTTGCTTATACTTAGGGTGTGCTTTACCCTAAGTATAGGGGGGGTGATCTCGCTCATTTCGCCTTTTGATTGTCGTCGTTTTTGTATCGTCTGCTCCCTCACTTGTCCCTCACCTTTTGATTTTCATCTCTATACTTAGGGATATTTTACCCTAAGTATAGGGGGGACAAGCTGAGCCGTTGAGTTGTGTACATTCTCTTGACCTCGATCATCTTCGGTTTTGAGTCTGCTATCCTTAGGACCACTTGATCCTAAGTATAGAGGAGATGATCGACTTCTATTCTTTTATTCGTTATTGAGTCGTTGTAGTATAGAATTCTTTTCACCGATCTATACTTAGCCCGAGTTATGTCTTCCTTTGCCGCTTCTTTTGTCACTATGAGGACATAGTTCACGCTAAGTATAGGGGGGTGTCGTATATATATGCTATATATACTTTAGAAGCCATAACTCGTACTTTCTTGTATTTTTAATAATAAGGCTTCTTAAAAGTATGGGTTTATATTTTGGTTTTTTTAAAAGCCGCAAGAAAACCGTAAAAATGTCTTATAAAAAATGGTTTAAAAATTGTAGATAAAAAAAGTGTAAATTCTTTGATAAAATCCTTAAAAAATTTGAAAAATAAAATCCTCATAAAAATCTTGTATAAAAGCCGTAGAACTTGTATATAAAACTTGTATAAAATCCTTTGTAAAATACACAAACATCTGTGTAAAATTTGTGTAAATCGAATTAATCTACTAACTTTTACGAAAAGACCCCTAAAAATTGAAAAGTTTTAAAATCTAATAAAAAGTTGCAAAATTCTTTAAAACACTTAAAATATTTAAGCCGAAAAATCTACCTCATAAAAAATTGTTGCATTCATTAGCATTTTTCAGAACAAGTTTGATTCTTGAACCGCATGGATCTAAGTCCGAGAGATGGAGCTTGGTTTAGGCCTTAATCCACTTAATTCAAGAGGGACTTTATTAGGATCGGGAAATTGAGACTCTTCAGGTCTTTCTGACTTAATTCTTTGGGTTCCATGAGACCGTGTTCGGAATTCAACTTGAAAGTGCCTAAGTAGGACACCTGGTGTCATCCGTTGAACTCTTCTCCATTTGAATCGATTTTGAACTCAAGCACTCTGCACTTAGCTCGACCTGCCTGGGGTTGCGAAGGGCAATCCATTTCGGTGGTGCGTTTCCATCCTTATCTGGTGGTGGTGATGTCTAAAGACGGGAGAGATTGGGGTTGAAATAAAGCTTCGGATGAGGGAAGGATCTGCTGGCACAATTTTTTCCAAGACCCCAAAAAATGGGCGGAATGAAAAGATGCTATATCCGTCGGGGCACAAAAGACCGATGCAGTGCAACAATCATTACTACCAAAGAAGCCAAATATACCAATTCCAAAAATGACCACAATGGTCCGAGCTTCAGAAAAGCCTGCATGTCTTCGTGGAGACTTGGCTAAACTGGCCAGGCTTCACCGGAGATGTGATTACACTGATCACACTCCAGTTCTCTTCTCCTTCTTCTACCTTCTTTCTTACTCGATTGTGGACACAGCACGACCTGACCTCAGAAGGAAATACCTCCCTCCTCGAGGACTGAGTTGCTGGATAAGGGCCCAATGGAAGTGTGTAGCTGTATGGGTGGTTTCTTCGCTTGTCTAAGCGGGAAGAGCTAAAACTTTTCACACACAGTACAAATTGTTTTCAAAGTCGAAAAGTTTGCGTGATGGATAGGTGGATCTGAGCTGGCTATTGAGGTGAATCTGGATAAGGATTTGTGGAACTTGAGGGCTGTCGAGGCTTAAATCCTAAGTCTAATAGAGTCCCGACACATTATTAATCCAAAGGTTTAAATCCAGGCTCCAGATCTTGGACAAAGAGAAATTCGGTTTAAAGAAACGATCATGTTCTAAGTTCTTTTATTTTCCTTTTTCTTTTTCTTTTTGCTTGCACTTATTATAGAATAAGTGTTTGCTAAGGGACTAGCAAAGGTAAAGTATAGGGGAATGATGAATCCATGATTCATCTCCTTTATTCTTTCATTTTGGCTAAAATCCTTGGTAAAATACATGTAAATATCCACTAATTCCATTTAATTAACAATTTAACCACAAATATTAATATTATATATTTAACACTTATTTTCACCAAAATAAAAGAATAAAGAGAAAAAGGAAAATAAAAATAAAAAGAAGGCTGGATATGTAATATACAGACTGATCCTAACCCCGAGACCAGGTCAATATTGACCGAGTCGACAAAAGAAATAAGTAGGGGGAGATAAGGATCCTAACTTATAAAAATTTAAAGAAAACCAAGACCAAAAATATAAATTACCCATTCTCCATAATATAAATATTTCACCTATTTTATTTATCATCAAAACCACTCCAAACTTAAACACTTCCTTCATCAAAGTTGTAGATAATAATATGAACAAAAATACAAAATTAAGTTTGTACAAAAATAATAATTAATGTACAGTTTATACACAGAATAAAAAGCCAAAATCTCAACTTCACAGACCCATATCTTGCAAATAAAAACTCCAAACCACCCAAACTCACCTTTAATTGTATATAGCATTTCCTAAACTATTTTATAAAATTGGGTGCATAATTTTTGGGGTCCATATGCAGAAGTTAGGTTTTTGGCCCTTCTTGTACATAGTACCTATTTTATCCAATATTCTTTATTTTTAAATTAGTATTTTGTAAATAATGTTTATAATATATGTTTATATTAAATAAAAGAAATAATAATAACATGTTGTAAAATAAAAAAATAATAATAAAAAATATATATAAATAAGTCTATATCATACATAGACAACTCACCTATACTATTTATATGTACCTGAATAAAAAGGATTTTTATTTATTCTTTTATAAGGTAGATATTATATATATAACTTATTAAAAACATAAATTCAAAATAAATAAATAAATAAATAATAATAAAAAAAAAATTAAAATAAGAATAATAAAATATACATAGGTAGTATACCTATAGGTATTTTTTCATATACATGTATACATCTATTTAAAAGTATAAATAAACTTATAAAAATTAGATAAAAATGTATTTATATTCACAAAAGTAAATTACAAATTTATAAAAAAAATAAAAATAAAATAATAATCAAATAATTAAATAAATAAGAATTAGTATTACTTAATTAATAACTTAACTAATGAATATATATAATTTATATTTAATATTTATTTAATTTTACATTTTTTTGGGCGGAGTTGACTATTTAAACGGTGAACAGTGCCCGCCCAGGCACTGTTCATCGTCTTCCTCCTTTAAACGACGCCTTCTTCCGAGCCAACCGAGCCTTCCTCCTCGCGCCATGGCGTCCCGTCTCTCGTCTCCAACCGCTCCAACTGCTCCAACCACCTGGCTGTTCGGTCAACGAACCCCATCCGGCCTCATTCCGTCCAGGTGCATCCTCCCTTCATCTATAAATAGGGCCGATCTCCTCCATCTCGATCCATCCGCCATTTTCCACTTTTTCCACCCGAGCTTCGAGAGAGAGAGAGAGAGAGAGCTCCGAGGGTGACAGCCTCCAGCTCCAGCTCCGTCGAGCGAGAGGGAGGAGAAGTTGGCGAGATCGCCGCGCCTTGGCGAAGCCCTGCTCCGCCGTCGTTGCGCGCCCAGCCTCCGACTGCGCCGATCGTCGAGGCCGTGATCACGGAGCTCCGCCGAGCTCCACATCCCCAGGCGCACCTCAGCTACATCATCTCTTCCGATACTTCTACCTCCAGGTTAGTTTTCTACTCCGATCTCTATCTCTCCCCTCCGATTCTCTTCTCAATCCTTCCCTTCTCTTCTCAACCCCTCCATTCCGGGTTTTTCGTTGAAAATCGATCCGATTCTACACCGTCATCATCAATCGCCGTCCGCTTCTCCACTCCCGTCCATCTCTGTCCATCTCCGGCCACGTCCGATGGCCGGAGTTTCGAGGCTCTCCTTCATCCCCACTCAGCCTCACTCATTCCTTCCACATGCTATGATCCTTAGAATCGAGGTTCCGAAGCCTCGATTTAGTTGCAGGTGATTTGCAGGAACAACTCATTCGTTTCAGACGAAGCTTCAGTCGCATCCGATCATTCACGTCGCCTCTGGGATCTCATTCCACATTTGAACGGCAAACGGAGTTGTTGCAGTGTCCTGAAGCGAATAGATCGCTGAATCATCACAGGAACAGGAACTCCAGGAGTCCACCGGAGATACAGAAGCAGCGAGGGAACTTCCACCTCCAGATCGTCGATCAGAACAAACTGATCTCGTTTTTGACTTCTATCCGGTGCGGAAGGTCGATACGAAGCTATTCGAGTAGTGAGCAGCGGCGATTGATCAGCTGAGCTCCTCAATTTGACGATCGAATCTCGCCGGAGGAGACATTCATCCCCGTTCATCGAGGCCTATCCAGAGACGTCCGATCTCGATATCCTCTCCAGTTCGAATCCAAACCGTTGCTTCACGCCCAAAACGTAATCGTCGGATCGTCATCATCGGACGGGCACGCACGTGACAGGTGTCGATAGCAGAGCCTACAGAAGCGCGCGTGCGAGTCACGTGAGTACTGTGAATTTTGCACAACGTGCCCTACAGGTTTTTGAATTTGCAAACAGGTCCTCGACGGTGAGAAGCGCGTGCAGAGCACGTGATTACTGTGAATTTTTGCACAACGTGCCCTACAGGTTTTTGAATTTGCGATCAAGTCCTTAACAGGGAAGCTGCTTGTGAGGGGCACGTGACGATCGGAGAATTTTGCGCACTTAGCCCCTGAGCTTCTGATATTTCAAGCGCGCACCTGCTTTGTAATTCCTTTTACAGTTGTACCCCTACTACTATATATAATACACTATATACACTCTATACACATAAAACACCATAAAAATTATAAAAATACTTTTAAAAAAATTCTATAAAAATTGTATTCAGTATATAGTACTATATTTTACATATTAGACCCAAACAAAATAAAAATTAAATAATAAAAACTAATAAAAAAATATAAAATACAACAAAACTTTAAAAATTCATAACTAACTCAATAAAAATCCTCTAAAAACGTATAGCATATCATTTTAAAGGAAATTTCATCAACTTTCTACAGAAAAGAAAATAAAAATATTTTGTTGCTGTTTAATATCTTAAAAATCCAAAATATGTCACTGTTTTCAATAAACTTTTGTTTTCTACATTAGAAGTTAACCAAATCCCATAAAAATCCTAAAAACCATCTAAAAATCTATAAAAACAGTAAAACACATTAAAAATATAAAAATAACAAAACTAAAATCAAATAAAAATTTAAATATTTTCTAATAATAAAAAAATCATAAAATAGTTAAAAATCATAAAAACAATATAAAATTCATTAAAACCAAAATAAAAATTCAGAAAAATTCGTAAAAATCAAATAAAAATTAGGAACTCAAAACCTAAGCATTCTTCATCGATTCTTCCTAGTTCTAACAGTTTGCCTCCCTGAGTTCGACACTCCCGTGCTTAACCACTATACCATTAAGTTTAGGAGTATAAATAAAATAAAGGAGATTAACTCACCTTAATCTCTTCTGACAAAACCCCCCTGGTCGACAACGACCGCGAGTTTCTCTGTTTCCTCTTTTGCAGGAATAAAGAAGCAGGCCAGGTGCGGTAGTTTTCATCTCTTGATGCAGGTCCTCTGCATGGGAATAGTGATTCGGAGGTGTCAGATTAGTTAGGTCAATGGGTTGACCTAACGAGATCGAGATAACTTAAGTCCTATGTTGAATGCTGTCACAGCATAGGCATGCATCCTCTGACCGGAGACAGATATATTGCTATATATCTAAGTATGTACATTTGGCAGACCAATAGGTTGATGACCTAACCAAGGTCTATACACCGGCGAGCTGGTGTGCATATAAGGGTATATGAGCAATATGATCTCTCAAAGGGATCATACAGGTTCACTTGTGAACCGGAAGACATGAGCTCACTCATGAGGTATTGGGACCGATCAAATTCCATGCATGGTCGTCGTGCTTTGGAAGCATGACATGAATTTGTAGGTATGATATATGCTTTGGGAAAGCATATGATCGATACCAAATCCCAATGACCAAGATTGAGAAACTTAATGATTAAACCCTGAAGAAGACAGTATAAAATGATCTTGATCTTCGGGTTGATCATGGGTCTTCCAGTATGCAGGATGTACAGGTATTGGGAATACCTGAAGGGTGATGTGATCATAAACGATTGTATATCCATGACGCTTCCATTCCGAGGGAGTGATGAAACAGGTCTGGATTTTAGTGACTCCTTTCAGTAGAGAAGCAATCCGATCTTAGTCCAAGTGTTGGACATTGATCTGAATGGGATTCAGATTCAATGAGAAGATTGGATTTGCGGCCTTGATTTAATCAAGCATCTGTGAGAGATCCGTAAGATCTGGATTTGAGATGAGATCTCAACATCCAAGTCACTATACGTGGAATAATACAATCGCCCTATCCTTGTCTCCAAGTATCTGCGGAGAAAGCACATTATTCTTGAAAGGGTTCAAGAATAATTCTTTTGATGAAATATCCAAGCAAGGACTTGATGATTAAATGTGATTTAATTATCAAGCTTAAATATGAATATGATTCATATTGAGAAAATGATTATCCAAGATAATTAAATGAGATTTAATTATCAAGGATTAAGAGAATGTGGATAACACTATCCATGATATATGCATGTTATAAATATGATTTATAATATACATATATAAGAGAGAGAATTTATGTAAATAGCATTTGTTAATTAATAATGTGAATTGGATTCACATTTGTTAATTAATTGGAAATGCAATTTACTAACTAGTTTGGGTTGTGAATATGATTCACACATTATTCAATGGCAAGATTGAAATATTCACAAAATTAATTTGGAATTAATTTGGTGAATATTTATTGTAATTAATTAAGGAATAATAGAATAAATAAAATGGAGATAATAACCACCATCATGGGTGGCGTCACCCATGAATTGTTCATGGGTGACGCCCCCCCTTTTTAGGAGGGTGGTTAACTCCACTTAATTTATTATGTTATCTCTTGATTAATTGTTGTTATTCAACAACAATCCTAGCCATTGATTCATCATGGACCAAGCATAGCCCTTGGATCCATGTGTCCCATGGATTGAGATCCATTGGATCCTAAACTAGTATAAAAGGAGGGCTAGGGTAGCCTCTCCATGGTACATCATCTAGAGTTGTGAAAGACAACTTCTCTCTCTCTCTAATTCTCGTGTGTGGTCTCTCTCTCAATCTCCAAGTGGCCGTCCACTTTGAATATTGAAGAAGAGAGGATCTTGCTTCGCCTTCGACGCTTGGATCTTCGTCAAGGATTGCGGGAAGGACGCGACTCATCATCGTGCCCGCAAGCGCATTCTCCGTGGGTCGGACTTAAGATAGGAGGATCTCTACTTTGGGATCTCGCGATCACAACCACGCTTCAAGAGGTAATCTTTGTACTTTGTGGTTTGATGAAACGATCCGAGAAGTGTTCTCGTGATCATGTGGTTTCATCGTTATGTAAAAAATTTTAATTTCCGCTGCATCTAGCATCTAGTACGACTAGTTGCTCCGATCGTATTCGATACGATCAACACGCTTCCGTGATGCGCTTAAGGATTCACAATATCCTTCAAGTGGTATCAGAGCCAGGTTGAATAAGGTTTTGGATGTGATCCATGAACCTTACACGATTTGGTTCTTGAAAGGGTTGCGAAATTTTACTGCATTTCAATTTTCGCACCTCTGTCTAATTGATTTTTTCCGTACTGTTTAAAATGTTTAAACACGAAATTTTCAATTGGATTTTGTTCCCCATTAAACAAGGAAACCATAGGACTTGAGTTTACTAAATTTGGACTTTATTTGCTCAAGATATGGCTTTTTGAATATGACTATATCCACTGTTGCGGGAACTGCGGATTTGAACGTAATTAATGAGATGATTACGGTTTTAATTTGCCTTGAAATGCGTGAATTATCACTTGGGTTCTTTAATAAATCAAATAGGCAATCTTTGGAAACTGAGTTTGCATTTTTTGGATTTAAATTGATCAAGATAAGTTAATTTTAGTGATTAGGGGTCACTGCTGGAAATTAACATTTTTGATCTTGAACCTTGTGATATGTCATTCAATAATCATGATGAAAATTAATTGTTAATTTTCTGGAATAATTAGTGATAAATATTTGTGAAATATTTAAAGAAATAATTATTTCATTGAATGACACTTGCCTAAACTACAATGATAAGATATTAGATCTTGATCATTGTTTCATCAACAAACATTGCTTTCATGAAAACCATAGTTTATCCTACAATAGTTGTAGGACAACTTTTACATGAAAAACCCTTCTTTTGCTTGAATAGGATTGGGGATTTGTCTAGCAAATCTCCTTATAATAAAAAATGTTTTGATTTGTACTATATGGTATAACTTTCGGTTGAAGAACCGATGAACATCTCAAAGTACATGATGGTCTATCTGGTATTATCCTTTCCCGAGGCGGATGTGGTGCCTAGTCGGAGAGCATTGGGGTCGCGGGTTGCAACGCATGTGGTCCGTCCCACTCTCGTCGGTACTGGCCATGACAACGGGTAGGGATTGTATAATACCGGAGCAGACAATATGTATTTTTCTAATTATTAAAATTCGAATAATACGTATTTTGAGATTATACCTACTATTCAAGTAAAAGACGTGTTTGTTGATGATTGGGCTAAATGATTAATTTAATAATTAAATTAATCATACCTAATAAACACACTATTTTGAATAGATGTGTATTTCCCTTGGAAGAATTAATTATGTGAATGTGATTCACAATAATTAATTATAAAATTTGAATATGAGGTGGAGGATCACATAAGTGACATCCATGGTCTCCCGTCAAGGCAAAGGATTTCGTCGCCAGTTGTTGTGTATGGGAGACGCCTGTCCGAAGTGACAGATCCTGTGCATGATTTAATTGGATCGGGTTCTTTGCTTCTCGAAAGAGTAAGGCCGTATACGTAGTGACCCCAATATCGGGTCCTCATATTATTGGGGCGATATTGGATTGCGTATAGCGAGTATTAAGCCTGTTGACGGTTGGTTCAATTAACAACGGGTCAACATCACCTTAGGGGTGGTGGGCCCGGGTGTTAAAGACCGAATTGGGAAATGCAAGTTGGACTTGCAAGGCGGAATGTGTTCCCGCTTCTCTTATTCGAGTCACAGGTTCTCATATTATTGGGATGTGATAAGGATAGAGAGGAGATCCCAGATCTTGCTTGAGATATAGCGGTAAGTATATCTCTTACTTTGAAAGAAAAATAAGGGAATAATCTTTCAAAGTCGACATGGCAAGACAAATTTGATTTAAAATGCCTTAATCAAATTATTCTTAAAATGAATATATATTTAATCTATGTATTCTAATATAGTGCATTCTTAATTTCAGAAAATGAAGTCCATGAACCCACTTAGCAGGCTTCTAGAGGTCAACCAGTTGACCGGACCAAATTATTTGGATTGGATCCGAAATTTGGATCTTGTTCTCTGTGCAGAGCGCATCTCCTACGTGCTTAGCAAGGACAAGATAGCAGACCCTGTGACTGATGAAGATAAATCATATAATGAAAAATATGATGAAGATAATAATCTGGCAAGATGTTACATCCTTGGGTCATTGTCCAATGTGCTTCAGAAGCAACATGTGGAAATGAACCATTGCCAGGAAATTATGCTGAGTCTGAAAGAAATGTTCGGTGACATAAACCGCACACAGCGTTATAATGTGATGAAAGAGCTTATTCGCTGCAAGATGCAGGAAGGGACCTCTGTCAGAGAACATGTACTCAAAATGTTTGGGTACCTCTCTGAGCTGGAAACCCTGGGAGCGTACTTGGACTCTGAAATGCAAGCTGATTTCATTCTCCTGTCGCTCCCTAAGTCTTTCAACAACTTTGTTGTGTCTTACCACATGAACAAAGGTGATTACACAAACGCTGGGCTGTTGGCTGCTTTGAAGTCTGCAGAAGACGTCTTGAAGAAGGACGGCCCCTCTGCTAGTGCAATGGTTGCACAGGCAAGAGGAAAGCGCGGGCGGAAGCAAGGTTCTCAGAAGGGCCCAGCCTCGAAGAGAAAGAAGAAGAATCAAGGAGTTGGTTCATCTTCTAGTGCTTCCACACTGATGACATCGAAGAAGACCGATGTCTGTCACCACTGCAAGAAGCCGGGGCACTGGCGGCGTAACTGCCCAGATTACCTGAAGTCTACAGACAAAGGTAAATCCCCAGCAGGTATGAAATCTACTTTCATCATTGAAACCAGCTTTCTCATTGGACGAGAAGGAAGTTGGGTTATAGATTCTGGTGCTTCTGTTCATGTATGCAATTCATTGCATTTGTTTCAGGAAACTAGGAATCTGGAGCATGGGGAGATAGTTATCCAGATGGGATCTGATGCAAGTGTTGCAGCAGTCGCCATCGGGACTTGCAGACTGTCGTTATCTAGTGGTCGAGTCCTAGTACTTAAAGAGTGTCTTTATGTACCTGAGGTCAGGAGGAACTTGATATCTGTGTCTAAGCTTGTTAGACATGGGTACTCTTTCCTGTTCTGTAATAAATTAGTCATTAATAAATATGATAAATTTGTTGCGGAAGGTGTTCTGACTTCTAGTGGACTCTATGAATTGTGCATTGATGAATGTGTCATAAATGTCACTACCACTAATAATAAAAACCCCAAGAGATCCAGGGAAAATGGAAATCATTCAAATATGATTTGGCATCAAAGGCTTGGTCATTTATCTGTTGATAGGATCAATAGATTGATAAAGGATGGACCTTTAGATTTTCTACAGGTTCAAACTTTACCTACCTGTGAACATTGTATTCGAGGTAAAATGACCAGGATGCCTTTCCGTAACAAGGTTACGAGATGCGAGGGTATTCTCGACCTAATACATACTGATGTATGTGGTCCCTTCAATACCGCGACTAGAAATGGATATCGATATTATTTGACGTTTATCGATGACCATTCGCGATATGGGTTTATCTTCCTGCTCCGTCATAAATCTGAAACCTTTGAAAAGTTCAAAGAGTTTAAGGCTTTGGTTGAGAACCAAGCCGACAGGAAGATTAAACGGATTCGATCTGACCGAGGTGGTGAGTACCTCTCAGATGAATTCGAGGAATAACTTAAAGAGAATGGAATTGTCTCCAATCTCACTCCTCCTGGAACTCCCCAACTTAATGGTGTTGCTGAAAGACGCAACAGGACCATCATGGACATGGTCCGTTCAATGATGAGTAAAGCACATTTACCTCTTAGTTTCTGGGGATATGCAGTAGAGACTGCAATATATATCCTAAACAAGATTCCTAGCAAGTCTATACCAAAGACTCCTCACGAGCTCTGGTATGGAACCAAACCTAGTGTCAATCACTTGAGGGTTTGGGGATGCTTGGTTCATGCAAAGAACGTGGACGCAAGTAAGCTAGAATCTCGCACTCGTGAGTGCTACTTCATTGGGTATGTTAAAGATGGTATTGGATACCAGCTTTATGACCCTGAGACCCAAAAGGTTTTTGTCTCTAGGGATGTGAAATTTCTGGAGGATGATTTCCTTAAAGGTCAAGACAAGAATGAAGTAGAGGAGCTCATTGAATCCCCTGAGGATTCTGAGATTCCTGAACCAGAAACTGAAGAAATAAATGAAGATGAAACACCCATACCTCTTCGAAGGAGTTCGAGGGTGGTTGCACCACCTGAAAGGTATGGATTCCATGTGTCAGGTGAGACTGACAGTGATCCTTCTTCATATGATGAAGCACTTGCGGATCATGACATGGATAGATGGATGCTAGCAATGAAGTCAGAGATTGACTCCATGCATAAGAATGGTGTATGGACCCTAGAGGATCCACCTAGAGGGGTAAAACCCATTGGGTGTAAATGGATCTTCAAGAGAAAGAGGGGACCTGATGGGAAAGTAGAGACTTTCAAGGCACGGCTCGTAGCCAAGGGCTACACACAGAGAGAAGGCATCGACTACGATGAGACATTCTCCCCTGTGGCCATGCTTAAGTCCATCAGGACACTGCTAGCTATAGCTGCATATCTTGACTACGACATCTGGCAGATGGACGTCAAGACGGCTTTCCTCAATGGATACCTCGAGGAGGATATCTATATGGAGCAGCCTCAGGGCTTCATAGCTGAGGACGGTAAAGTATGCAAGCTGAAGAAATCCATCTATGGGCTCAAACAAGCTTCTCGTAGCTGGAACATCAGATTTGACGAAACCATAAAGAGTTATGATTTTGTGCAAAACCCTGATGAACCTTGTGTGTACAAGAAGCTTAGTGGAAGCGCCATTGTGTTCATCGTGCTTTATGTAGATGATATCCTTATCATTGGGAATGATACAGGAATGATGACCAGTGTGAAGATTTGGCTATCCCATACCTTCGAGATGAAAGATCTTGGAGAAGCCTCTTACATCTTAGGCCTGAAGTTGTTCAGAAACCGAGAAAAGAGAATATTGGGATTATCACAACATGGATACATCAAGAAGATTCTTGAACGATTCCGCATGGATAGTTCGAAGAAAGGATTCCTCCCCTTAGGACATGGTATCCATCTGTCCAAAGGGATGGCTCCTCAAAGTGTTGAGGAAAAGAAGGCCATGGCTGGATGCCCTTATGCATCAGCCGTAGGAAGCTTGATGTATGCCATGATGTGTACTAGGCCAGACATCTGCCATGCAGTGGGAGTGGTAAGTCGTTACCAATCCTGCTATGGAGAGAAACACTGGAATGCAGTAAAGAACATATTCAAATATCTAAGACGGACGCAAGATTACATCTTGGTCTATGGGGATGGTGATCTCCAAGTCTTGGGATATACAGATTCAGACTTCCAGTCAGATATTGATGATCGAAAGTCGACATCAGGGTTTGTATTCCTGTTGAACGGTGGTGCTGTGAGCTGGAGAAGCAAGAAGCAGGACACTACGGCGGATTCAACAACAGAAGCCGAATACATTGCCGCATCGGATGCTGCAAAGGAGGCGGTGTGGTTGCGCAAGTTCATCTTGGAACTTGACGTAGTTTCCTCTGATACTCCCGTCCCGTTACTCTGCGATAACACTGGAGCCATTGTCCAAGCAAAGGAACCCAGGTGCCATCAGAAGAGCAAACACGTGGAAAGGAAATACCACATCATTCGGGAGATTCAAAAGCGTGGTGATATCATCATCACCAAGGTGGCCTCTGCCGACAACATTGCTGATCCTCTTACCAAACCTCTGACACAGAAGGTTTTTGACCAGCATGTGATGAGTATGGGTTTACGGATTGTACCTGAATGGTTCTGAGGGCTAGTGGGAGATTGTTAGACTTGTGAGCCCTGGGCGAACCATTCTTACAATAAATGTTATTGTAATATTTAAAGTTTATCAATAAAAGTTATTGATGTTTCACTCCCTTTCTGAAATTATATGAATGAATGCACTATAAGGTCCCTCTGTACAATTAGGGTTATGTACCATGGCCAGCTTGATGATCATATAGCTGTTGATTCATTAAATGAATCATAGAGGCTGGTGTTTGGATGAATATCTAAAGAGTTAGATAGAGGACTCATCAAGCACCGTCAAATGATTGTCAAGTGGAGATCTCCAGCCTGAGTAGGAGATGGCAATCCTTTCTCACATAGGCTGATATCTGACCGACCTCTTGATGCAGGTCCTCTGCATGGGAATAGTGATTCGGAGGTGTCAGATTAGTTAGGTCAATGGGTTGACCTAACGAGATCGAGATAACTTAAGTCCTATGTTGAATGCTGTCACAGCATAGGCATGCATCCTCTGACCGGAGACAGATATATTGCTATATATCTAAGTATGTACATTTGGCAGACCAATAGGTTGATGACCTAACCAAGGTCTATACACCGGCGAGCTGGTGTGCATATAAGGGTATATGAGCAATATGATCTCTCAAAGGGATCATACAGGTTCACTTGTGAACCGGAAGACATGAACTCACTCATGAGGTATTGGGACCGATCAAATTCCATGCATGGTCGTCGTGCTTTGGAAGCATGACATGAATTTGTAGGTATGATATATGCTTTGGGAAAGCATATGATCGATACCAAATCCCAATGACCAAGATTGAGAAACTTAATGATTAAACCCTGAAGAAGACAGTATAAAATGATCTTGATCTTCGGGTTGATCATGGGTCTTCCAGTATGCAGGATGTACAGGTATTGGGAATACCTGAAGGGTGATGTGATCATAAACGATTGTATATCCATGACGCTTCCATTCCGAGGGAGTGATGAAACAGGTCTGGATTTTAGTGACTCCTTTCAGTAGAGAAGCAATCCGATCTTAGTCCAAGTGTTGGACATTGATCTGAATGGGATTCAGATTCAATGAGAAGATTGGATTTGCGGCCTTGATTTAATCAAGCATCTGTGAGAGATCCGTAAGATCTGGATTTGAGATGAGATCTCAACATCCAAGTCACTATACGTGGAATAATACAATCGCCCTATCCTTGTCTCCAAGTATCTGCGGAGAAAGCACATTATTCTTGAAAGGGTTCAAGAATAATTCTTTTGATGAAATATCCAAGCAAGGACTTGATGATTAAATGTGATTTAATTATCAAGCTTAAATATGAATATGATTCATATTGAGAAAATGATTATCCAAGATAATTAAATGAGATTTAATTATCAAGGATTAAGAGAATGTGGATAACACTATCCATGATATATGCATGTTATAAATATGATTTATAATATACATATATAAGAGAGAGAATTTATGTAAATAGCATTTGTTAATTAATAATGTGAATTGGATTCACATTTGTTAATTAATTGGAAATGCAATTTACTAACTAGTTTGGGTTGTGAATATGATTCACACATTATTCAATGGCAAGATTGAAATATTCACAAAATTAATTTGGAATTAATTTGGTGAATATTTATTGTAATTAATTAAGGAATAATAGAATAAATAAAATGGAGATAACAACCACCATCATGGGTGGCGTCACCCATGAATTGTTCATGGGTGACGCCCCCCCTTTTTAGGAGGGTGGTTAACTCCACTTAATTTATTATGTTATCTCTTGATTAATTGTTGTTATTCAACAACAATCCTAGCCATTGATTCATCATGGACCAAGCATAGCCCTTGGATCCATGTGTCCCATGGATTGAGATCCATTGGATCCTAAACTAGTATAAAAGGAGGGCTAGGGTAGCCTCTCCATGGTACATCATCTAGAGTTGTGAAAGACAACTTCTCTCTCTCTCTCTCTAATTCTCGTGTGTGGTCTCTCTCTCAATCTCCAAGTGGCCGTCCACTTTGAATATTGAAGAAGAGAGGATCTTGCTTCGCCTTCGACGCTTGGATCTTCGTCAAGGATTGCGGGAAGGACGCGACTCATCATCGTGCCCGCAAGCGCATTCTCCGTGGGTCGGACTTAAGATAGGAGGATCTCTACTTTGGGATCTCGCGATCACAACCACGCTTCAAGAGGTAATCTTTGTACTTTGTGGTTTGATGAAACGATCCGAGAAGTGTTCTCGTGATCATGTGGTTTCATCGTTATGTAAAAAATTTTAATTTCCGCTGCATCTAGCATCTAGTACGACTAGTTGCTCCGATCGTATTCGATACGATCAACACGCTTCCGTGATGCGCTTAAGGATTCACAATATCCTTCAACCCCATGGTGAAGTACTAGGACGAATGAATCCTTTATCTAACAATTCTTGCAATTGTACCTTTAACTCTCGTAACTCAGCTGGTGCCATCCTATACGGAGGGATAGAGATAGGTTGAGTATCAGGTATGAGAGATATTTCAGATTCAATCTCTCGCTCAGGTGGTAATCCAGGTAGTTCCTCTGGAAATATATCAGTAAACTCGCACACTATAGGCACATCTTCTATGCTTTAAGTCAAAAAGAGATTTAACACGCTTGCAAACTATTTTGTTACTAAAACTCACAATCCCAATAGGTTAATCCATGCAGATCTCATTCTCAAGATTGTCATGCAGAGTAGTAGTCTTAACTTCCATCCAACGGACATAAAGATCATTACATATACAAATGTTAATGTAATAAGCATCCAAATTGTGATCATCCCCGCCATACGATAAGATGCAACAACGTAATCAATATCTTTTATTTGTCTAAAGTTCTTAGCAACTAATGTGGCTTTATACTTTTAAGCTTAAGCTTCCACTCAAATACCCATTAGCAACCTAGAACAGAGCATCATATTAGGCAAATCAATCGACTATCAAGCTCCACCAATCACAATAGAATCAATTCAGATTTGACAGCTTTGTTCTATTACTTATTTTTAGATGTGTCCATGGGTTCCTTATGACGTGTAAGACCACCTTCGATTTTATGGACAACAGTATCAGTATCCTTAGAAATCCTTGATCGGTTTGGGGTTTCAAAATACGCACTTGACATCTTTTCCACTTTAGTTGGAAGAGAGTTTGAAGTGGTCTCATTGCTTGTCATGTTTGAAGGAATATTAATGTTCAACAAGCAGTATAATGGACTTCAACATTAAATATAATTATCAAGAATTGTATGTATATATATTCTTCAAAAAGCTGAAAAGATTGCATCGATAGTTTTAATGCCAAGCTTGTTTCTTTTGTGTACATGGACTACATTTTAGCAAGATAGCCCTATACTTTTAGATATTTCATATTTATTTCCTACTTCTCCATACTCAAATGGGCAGTGCTCATTACGTCTTTCATGGATCCTACACAAAACATGGCAAACCATATTTAGAGCATCTCCACACATATAGTTTATAAATATGGAGCTTTGGAAGAATGCATTGATTACGTGTGTTAAGTCTTACTTTTTCGGTATATTATACCACTAGATTGTAGTGAATATGGTGTTGTAACTTTATGAACGATGCCACAAATTTCATGTTATTAATTAAATAAGAAGTACATGTTTTCACCACCTTATATGTCACAAGTGTAAAACCTTTAAGTATATAAATCGTCAACTTCAAGCTTTAGACCTGATCCAATATCCACTATATCTAGTAGTACTCATCGAGACCTTTCTAATAAACCTAAGAACATCAAAATCGAAGTTTGTATGAGAAGTTACGATGGAATTACAAATTGTTTACCGCTTTCGGACCTAGTTTCGGATCTAGATCAGTTTATTCTCAATCTTGTATAAGGAGGTGCTCTCAAATGGTTTGGCTAACCAGACCCTAACCAGACCACTTGCCTTCGTAGGAGCTCTGCTAATGGAGAGATTTTCGACGGCTGATCGAAAATCACAGGGTGTCATTTTGAAGATCTCGGCGCGGGGAGTCGTGCGGAGGGTGTGAATTCACGCTAAACGTCATGGAAAACGTTCCAAACGAGACAACCCATGTGTACGCTTTTCTCCTTCCGTTTGTTACGAGATTCATGATGTTTCTATACCGTTGGGTTAAAGAGAATACACTATACTTATTATCTGAGTTTTTATTGCATTTCATCGCAGTTTTTGGCATGATGGGTAGCTTATTGCATCACATTTTCAGATTTTCTGGGCAATCCATGGGTTGCATGTGATCCGAGTAGATATTCATGATGTGGGTGTTAGCATGAACAAAATTGAGAAGTCGTATTGTCGATCGGAGCATTTTTGGGACATTGTCTGAGCATTTCTGACCACAATCCAGTTATGATCAATCATAATTTTTATAAGAGTGGCCCGACTAGAACACTGGTAGATTACTTTACGTTGAGTAGAAGAGATCATTTGTGTTGTAAAGATTGCAAAGTAATCCTAAGAGAGAGTCTGATAATCCAACATCGCATGTTAGTCATGGATGTGCAAATAAAAGGGATGGTAAAGAAAAGGAGGGTTTACAATCACTAGAACCAAATGGTTCTTCAATCGAAGCAATCAAGCTTTACGGAGAATGTTTTAGAATACTTATCTCAAGATTGTAATGAAAATACAAATGAGATGTGGGAGGCGGTGGCATCTTGTATCCGAAGGGTAGCCAAAGAGATTCTAGGCGGGTCAAATGGAGGAGCTCCAGGTCAAAAGTAGACTTGGTGGTGGAGTGGAGAGTGTTGGAAATGCGAGCCCACGGCGAGCCATTATGCAATAAATGTTATTGCAATTCACTCCTTAATCTGAAATGAAGAATACATAATTTGCATAATAGGTCCCTTAGTACAATTAGGGTTATGTACCATGGCCATCTTGATGATCATGCAGCTGTTGATTCAGTTATTGAATAATAGAGGCTGGTGCTTAGATGAATAATAGAGGCTGGTGCTTAGACTTGGTGGTGGAGTGGAGAGGTGCAAGAGACACTCAAAATTAAAAGAGCATGCTTTAAATCTAAGTCTAAAGATAGAACGGAGGAAATTGTCACAACTACAAAATAGCGAAGAAGGAAGCAAAGAAGGCTATGAGCGAAGCTAAGTTAAAAGCTTGTGAAGTTTTGTATAAAAATCTCGATTCTAAGGATGGTTAGAAGGATATATTTAGGTTGGCCAAAGCAAGAGAAAAACAGATCAAAGACATTTCTCGAGTGAGATGTATTAAGGATGAGGAAGGTCATGCACATGTTAATCAGAACGATATAGAGATTAGATAGAAGCAGTATCTCCATAATTTTTACATTGGGGAAGGAAATAGAGAGGTCACTTTGGGAGATCTAGCTAGTAGTGAAAGTTACTTAAATCATGTAAGTTGTAGATGAATACAAAGGAAGGAAATATATAAGGCTTTGAAGGTTACGAGACATGGGAAAGGTGTAGGATCTGGTTACATTCTTATAAAAGTATGGAGAGTTTTTAGGCGGGTGTGGTTCGACTTGGCTTACAATTTTATTCGATGTTATTTTATGAAGCAAGAAAATGCCTAAAGAGTGGAGGAGATGTGATGAACCGAAATTAAACCTCTTTTACAATAGTAAATTGTAGCATAGGAGGTGGAAATCATATCAACAAAAACCACAAATTTGAATATTGTGGAGTATTTTTACTTGGTAAGCGTACAATGATCGAACTCAGTGAACAATAGTTTTTAGTTGTGTAGTTCTGAATCAATCTAAATAATTAATAATTGCAATAATAATTTATATGTCAGAAAAGAAAGTAAAAAGAACTAAACAATAATAAAGTGCAATGAAAAAATAAACAGAGAAAGCGGTGAAGCACAAGAGCTGTGATTATTTTTAATCCTTAATAAAATGATAATCTCAGACCTAAATAAAATACATGTTTAAGAATTATGTATCAAATAAAAACTAAGCTGTGTGCTAGAAGATCAATTAACGAACAAACAATCTTGTAAATAAATTAGAGCAAAAATATCTCTCAAGAAGATCTGATCCCTAATTTCATTGTAATTTAGTCCTCAAATAAATTCTAATCACAAAAATTATCAGGGAGATAGATTGTAATCCTCCTTAATGAAGTCCCTGAAGAAGAGAACAATCTTTCCTTAAAGATTGATGCATAAATATGTCAAATTAAGCATGCATAGATCAAAGGTATCCTCAATCAATATTTCAAATAATCCAACTCAGATTTGTTCACAAGATATCTAAAATGATAGAGCACATAACAAGCTTCAATATGACATAAAATACATAACAAATAGAGTTCAAATGAGAAAGATATGTTAAAACGAAGTTCCATGTACTAAAATGCTAAAATATAGAGTTTTTTATCTCAAAATGGCCCATGAGAGGAATTATCTTTAAATATCAAAACATGTCAGGGTGTCCACTGCAATTTACTAATGGTGTGGGTAATTTTGCAAATATTAGAAGGCTTGGGGGCACGCATGCAAATTTTGTAGGTCACAGGGATATTTACATAACTAGATTGATCTATCAATATTTGGATGTGGGCGGCACCGGGGGGAGACAGGAGGAGGTGCTGTGCGTGTAAAAGGGAAGGCTTGGCGCGATGTTGCGTCCCGACAAGGTTCGTCGAGGGCCACCTTCCATCCAGGACAAGAGGAGCGTAGATCTCCTGGCGAGAAGGAAACATTGGAGGATGTTGTCATGGAAGATCTAGCGGGGGAAGGGCCGTTGAGTGCGGTGAAGAGGAAGACTCGACCCGTGAGGAGCATGGCGGGGACGAAGAGATGGGGCTACAGATGTGGCGCACCCGACCACATCTCCAGGAGCTGCGTCGCAAATCAGCCATTGTGTTTTGGATGTGGTCGCCCAGGTCACCGTCGAAAGAAGTGCGCATGTAAAGCCTTGAACTTGGTATATCTCGGATCCTATATAATAAGATCCGGCTCGTCAAGAGAAAACCAACGAAATTTGTTTCGTGTGAATCGTACTTCGTTTCGAATTGTTATGATTTTCCGAAGAAAGAGAAGTCATTAATCCATAATGACTGTCATTAATACTAATTAAACATGATTAAAGAAATTAATGATGATTGAAAGCCGCTAATGATCATTAGTAAACACTAATCAATAGTTAACAAAAGATAAGCGTAAGCCGCGAAAGTTAAATCGCGATTAGTGAAAGTTAATCACGATTAGTGTTAATTAAGCATCATTAGCGAATCTAGAATCCTCTAGAATGTTCTAACTTAGGCTCCAAGTTTGGGATAAGTTTTGGCTAAAACCATGGGCCAAAATCATGGGCCGCTAAACCATGGTTAAGGTCTAAACCATGGTTTTCTAACCATGGTTAGTGGTTTTCTGGGGCCTATAAATAGACCCCCCTACCCATTCATTCTCTACAACTTCCACTACCACCACCACCCCAAGGGCTAGGGTCGAGAGGTTGGGAGGAGGAGTGGGAGGCGAGGGAGGAGCGCTAGCGAAGCGCTGCCGGGAAAACGAGGAGGAGAAAGGTATGATCCTCTCTTAGTTGCTTCGTAAGCTAGGCTTTCAATTCATACTCTTGTTCTTCGAAGTTTTGTTTTTGATTCATATTTCTTTCCGATTCATTTTTTTGTTGTGGTTCGAGGAGAAATCTGTGTAACACCCTACTTAGGTGCGGGCGGCTATGCACGTCAGTGACCCTGTGATTCGTCACACGTTCACTCATCTAAGACGTGTGGTGTCTACTGATTCTCCATCGATTATGTTTATATTCTTCGTATTATGCTTTTATAGTTATTTTGATGGAGAAATCTGTGTAATACCCTACTTAGGTGCGAGCGGCTATGCACGTCAGTGACCCTGTGATTCGTCACACGTTCACTCACCTAAGATGTGTGGTGTCTACCGGTTCTTCATCTCTTGTTGTTGAGTATATTTTTTTCAGTTTCGTTGTTATTTTTCTCTCGATTGATTTTATAGAGGAAACTCTTTTCGTTTTTATTTTGAAATATTTTCCGATATAAGGGGAAACTCTGCTGAAATTTTCTGAGAAATATGTCCCGATATAAGGGGAAACTCTGCCGAAATTTTCCGAGAAATATGTCCCGATATAAGGGGAAACTCTGCCGAAATTTTAAGAGAAAATATGTTCTTGACGTTCTTCGTGTTCTTCGCGTTCCTCGCGTTCTTCGTTCGTTCTTCGCGTTCTTAACATGTTCTTAGCGTTTTGATATGAAAAATAAAATTCGATCTTTTCAGGAGCCTTAAAATAGCCTTTCTAAAACGAAACTCGATAAAGCCTTGCATACACGAGAGAGAGCTCGATTAGGTAACGAAATCCTTCCTTTTGCTGTTGGATTTTCATACGAAATTATTGAAATTCTTGATTTTGTGTTCTTTGCTACGAAGAACCCTAATTTTGGTTATTTTTGAAAAAGTCTGAAGAATTACTTTGTGATTCCCACTAAAATAAGATTTACGCATCAAATTGATGCGTTGGCTCTGAAAGTTAGGGTTTGGGAGTTAAAATAGGCATAAATAGGAGTATATATATGGTTATGAATAATATATATGTGAGTCGATACTAAGTATTGCGGTTTATGCAAATAAAAGACTTAACGAAAGAATTACATCATGTGAATTGGTGTGATTTGAGATGGATCCTGAAAAGGATCATGTGTCACGTTAATGATGACTGGGAGTAGAACTACAGGTCGGGCATGCAACCTGTAGATTTGTCGGAAGGAACCCGTATTGGCGTTTCCCTACCTAGGTGGTACACGGTTGTCCTGTTATGATAAGTGCGCACGAAATGAAGATTTTGCAACGCGTGGTACCGGGAGCCGATATATTCGGGTTGGAACAACGGAAGATGTGATCGTGCCATGTGGAGGCACGGGTGGTTCAATAGCGGCTGGGTCACGATAACATGCATTTAAAGCCGCTAGGTTATATGATTAAATGTTAGCCTGAGGTTTTAAGCAACCGAGTCCTCGAGGACGGTGCGCTCTTTTGTTTTTCCAGGCTAAGGGTTGAGACCCTGTTTAATAATGAAAAGGAAATTGTCATGGTAGTATTGAGGATTGGTTGAGGCGACGTGCGGTAGCATAAGCTTACCAAGAATTAACACAATCTCCAATCCTGAAGCATCCACAGCTTCAGAGTCCAAGAATAGTGGGGTTCCCTGGACTAATCCCTGATGTGGAATAGAAAGGAATAGGACTTAAATTAATGAAAAGAAATGAAATTTTTGTGATATCAATGAATTTTGAAAAATTACACAATTTGTTTGCTTTTCTCTTCTTCGTTACTTAGCATTCGCTAATTTTTATCCTATGATTTATGGAAAACCCAACAGGTATCGGTGAGCCATCGCAAAGACTCTAAAAAAATCATCCAGCTTACATACTAGACATCCAGCCAGCCACAGTAGCTTTACTTTCTTTAAGGTAGTTAGTAATCTTTTGTATATTTCCCTTTTAAGCCGATGTACATGTAAATGGTTATAGTGGTACAGTGTATCATCTAAACTTTATTTTGTGAATGGAAAAGTGTTGAAATACTTTCTTCTGAGTATTTTTATTTGCAGTCTATTTCTGAATGTTAGTTGTGATTGTTGAATAAATTATTGCTGAGTAACCAGATCCGGATATGGGAGGATCCGACGGCCCGGGAAACGGGGTCGTTACAGATTGGTATTAGAGGCAGGTTACTCCAGTAATTTATTTAGTAATTAATAACTATGAGCGGTATTCAGAAACTAATGTTGTATCAAGATCCTTTGATCTTAATAAATGACTGCAGTACCATTCACAAGTCATTGTCCCTTATGTACATCATGCTATGACATATAGTATCTGACCTTTGACCTTGACTCATCCCAGGATCATGGCAGATCAAGACATGTCTAGACAATTAGCGGCTATGATGGCAATGCTCCAAGACATGGGGCAAAGGCAACAAGCATTGGAGGAGAGGCTCAATGCACAGGCTGAGAGACCCGAGGCATCTAAGCCTGCGGATGCTAGGATTGAGGGTTCTGTCCATCTTTCTGAGGAAGAATCTAGTTATCATCCTTCAACTGAGTCTGCTCCTACCCCGGTTGAAGGAGCAATGGAGAAGGCCCTTCTTAGACACCAAACATTACTAGATAATTACCGAAAGGGAAAAAATCCTCGATTCAAAGATGTAGAGACACCTGCCGAGGCTGAATTATGGCTTGATGACGTCAGTAGGATGCTGAGAATAATACACGCACCAGCAGATACTTGGGTGCACTTTGCCGATTACTGCTTAGCAGACTATGCAAGACGATGGTGGAGAGCCATTTCCAAGAAATTAGCAGATCATGTTCCATGGGATATCTTTGAAGAGAGGTTCCGAGCTCATTTCTGTCCCTCTCATTATGACTGCAATTTCTCGAGCTCGCTATGATGAATAGGTACTCAAGAAATTTGGATATCAAGTTAACAAAATTGTAAGCTTCTGTCTGTCTTACAACTCCGTCCGATTCATAAAAAAATGTATACAAGAACACAATTAAATTTTGTATATTCTAATTCACTACTCACAAATTTATATGAAGTTTAATTATCCCACAAATTGCACAATACCTGATGTTTCATTTTTGAGAGTTAAACTAGGTAGATAGACAAGTTATCTTGATTGTTCTGGTTAAGAGGTTATGGATTAATATTCATCAGGTACTTGAAAGAAACCATTTTACTAAATTTACATTGTGGTCGGTATTCGTACATGCTAGAATGATACAATGATGCAAGCTGTAATAGAAAAATAAATGATTATAACAACAACGATGTTAATGGCATGTATCTACCACCTGAGGTAGTAGAAACTCCTCAAAGCTAGTAAAGTATACCATTCTAGATTGATCTACCTTTTAAGACTTAGTTGTGTAATTTTGACATGATTATAATTAAGCATGTATTGTTGAAGGAACTTATTTACAAACTCCTATGGCATATAAGTCGGTTTGTACAGTCTCAGATATATGCATTTGTAACTATATGATAACAACTATCAAGATTAAAAGTTTGAAGTTCAATTTGAAAAAAAAGAGTGATATTCAATTCCAACTTTAGACGTTAATGCATTTAATACCTCGGAGACAATGGTTGTTGATTTCATTGCATCCAAAGTGATATAAGTGATCCATGAATTAAGAGACTCGACAGGTTTTCAACCCTAGAGTTAAGGTTGGGGATGAGATCGAGACTTGTTGGGAGTTCATCTACAGTAATTAATCAAATCTATATGAGCGAATCCCTCAAAGTAGGTTCAATATGGTGCTAATCAGTTGTATAGAGAACTAATTAGTACTAATGTTTCATACTTACACATGTGTGTCTAATCCCTGAAAGTTTGAGCAAATTCTGAATGGATTCAAGCCTTATGGCATAACATTACAACATCATCAACGAACTTCACCTTTGCAAGTATTACCTTAGGACACCGCCAAAAAAAAGAAGACCATTCGCGAATACACTTATGAAACATGACAGGGCGTACGACCTTAAAGAGCACAGACCTTGAAGATTGTTAACAAGGACACCAATTTGTCATTACTGTCGTATACTCCTAAATTGAGATTTGAAGTCCAACAAATAATTCACTTTATTCATGCAGGGGTGAAAATTATCAACTCTGATAGATGTTCAAACCGAAAAATAGATTTACTAAAAGCAAATGTGGTAGCTGAAAAATACCCTTCTTTTCAAGTTTATTTTAAAGATAACGAATTCCCAAGGGATTGTTATATCAAAGGACTAGAATTCCAACATAGCGTGTTTAATTTATGATTGACGTTCTTAATTCGAAGCAATGATGGGCACGGGCCAATATACTTAATGCTACATTTCTTGACTCCAAAATTTTGCTAGACTCGTATACGAGTTCTTCTCAAAGTTCTTGTGCAAAAAAGCAACAGAAGGATAAAGCTAGGAACCCCCCACCACACACATGTGTGTGTTCTCCGACAGTAACTCAAGCTTGGTTTCATGAGAGTTAATTCAAAATCTCAATTTTAGAATACTTTATACAGACTCCTCTGCGTATTTTGGATAAGTTAATATTGGTAGATTATTTTGGGCAATATATAAGCCTTTCAAGTATCTTTTGGATTCAGATGGACTATTTTGGAATCTGAAGTATTTTGGGGGTTCACATGTGTTTCTTTCTTTGCGATAGCTACCATATTCCTCATCATCGAGGTTATTTATCTTTCTCGGATTTTATCTTTGG